>BSBM01000208.1:8480000-9680000 GCA_027924585.1 Larix kaempferi
AGGTTAAACTTTTGATTCACCTCATACTCGAGACCATAGTCAACTATACCCTTCAGGTACCTCAGAATATGCTTTGAAGCTATCAGGTGAACATGTCTCGGATCTGTCAAATACTGGATCAAGGTGTTCACCGCAAAGCAGATGTCTGGTCTCGTATTCGTCAGGTACATCAAGGACCCAATCATCTGATGATACGTCATGGAATCAATCGGCTCAGATGAAGCATCACACATAAGCTTCACGTTCGATTCCATAGGTGTGGCCATGGCCTTGCAGTACATCATCCTGAACCTCTTCAGGATCTCTACTGCATACTTCCCTTGTCTAAGGAAGATTGCATTCTCACTCTGCCACACCTCCATGCCTAGAAAGTAGTGCATCATACCCAATCCCTTCATCTCGAACTCGGTAGCAAGCCTCCTCTTCATATCGGCAATCAATCTATCCTCACCTATAACAAACCGGTCATCCACATACAATAGTAGTATCACTGGATTGCCTTCCTCAACCTTGTAGTAAAGGTTGGAATCCCCTTTACTCTTGGTAAAGCCCAAAATAGATAGGAAGCTATCTATCCTACCATACCAGGTCCTAGGTGCCTGTTTCAGACCATATAGGGATTTCTTCAACCTTGATTTGTATTTCTCTATGCTACCATGTGCAGCATGCTTGATCTTATAGATCGACTTGGAAGTCACAACATACTTCCCTCCTGGTCTTGGGACTACATCCCAAACATCATTCTTCATGATCAACTGATATTCCTTGATCATAGTATTCTTCCGTTATTGCATCCCAGATCCTGGGAACTTCAGATTCTTCAATATCTTCAATAGATAGATTTCTTTAAATTTATTTCTTGAACAAATGTTGTAGTCCTTCTTTTGTAGGTGATTGTACACGATCTTTCCCACAAGTCAAATTCAATTGCATGATTAAAAACTTCTCATAGATTTCAGAACAAATTCTTACACATAAAGATATAGGTCATATAGTCATGCAATTACCTTAGCCAATGCTTCAATACATCATTTATCCATATCTTGTAACTTTCTAGATGCCTTCCATCTCTACCAGAACATTTGTTAAGAGTGTGCGCAACTCCAAACATGTCAGCAAAGAGGTTTCATTCTAGATAAGTAGCAATGGAATGTTGTACAGTACCATAGGCCACTTACCCATTACTTGAATATTAGTAGTATCTTATTCATTAATGCAACTTTTCTAATATGCATAATATACAACCTAAGTCTAGGAACATAAGTATATACATCATTGAACAATATCATTTAAACAATAAGAAATGACAATTTAAATACTTATATTTGTTTTCTTTTTGGGTGGACTCCCTCTCAATCTTTGCTTCCTTGCAAGAACTACTCGAGTGAGCTACCTCTTGATCTTTGCTTCCTCGATTGTCTATCTTTGAACTTATATCCATCCTGGACCACTATGCATGCTTAAGTGTGCACTAGTGTCACCATTGTGTTATCCTCGAGATCTCATACATAACCATACATACATTAGTATAATTTCAATATTATGATTATAAATAATCTTATGTATGGTCATGATCATTTCATGCATAGGTAATAAGCATTAGTATTCATGTTTTCAGGGAAGACTTATCTTACTTATGTATATTCTTTTTTGACCATAGGACTCTTCTGGTTAGTCATATCATCAATCAAAGTAGGAAACATAATATGCATAAACCCTTGATTACTTAAACTTCTAACTTCAAGGATAATCATTATCATTCATACAAAAGTATAAGATCCTAACACAAGGTAGGAATCTAACTTGATATAGGAAAAACATGCCTGGTTATCATGTTTTCTAGTTATGTCTAACATACTCAAACAATGTCTTCGTGTTCTCTTTAATGACTTGTGCTTAGTAACCTGCATAACTCATAAGTTAACCATTGTAGAACCAAATTATACATACCTCATAAGTGGAGGTTCTATGTGATCCATGTCTCTTTGTCTTCATGTCACCATGGTCATATGTTCTTGATCTAGAACTTGATTTGTACCTTTCATGTTAGCGGACAACATCAACTTCATACAACACCATAGTGCATTAGTACAATCATAAGTGTCATAACCTTAATCAATGAATGTCTTCTATCATTCACATGCATTAATACTTTTACTAGGGTGATGACACAAGTCTAATATTAATCAAGGTTATACTAACCTCAATAATATGAAGACAAACATATCATAAACTCAATCATGAACAAATTTCAAAACATACTTGTATCTCTTCAAGTTATACGTATCGGGATTGCTTGTAGCCTTCTCATGCAAAGCCTCAACCTCATCTCCCTCTGGAATTGGAACTTCTTCGCTTATGCAGGTGTCCAATTCATTCTTTTCTAGGATTAGCCCAATCCACCTTGATTTTTTGAAACTGGATTTGGAGCTGGAGTAGGGTTTGTCAAAGAAACCCTAAAAATACAAACTTTGAGTTTCAAACTTCTGAAGGGATGGAAAGATGTGGCTTGCTGAGTTGATCAAGCTGGTATACTTCAATTTTGAAAACTGCAAAATTTGACCCCTCAAAATTGCCTTTGAAACTTTCAGATTCCCTAGACAGGATCCAAAAATAGGGTTTGATAAATCTCGATCTTCTGCCCATCCAAAAGGTTCGATATTGTGTTTTAAACTTTGATTTTTCTTAGGAACATCCAGCCGTGGTCACAGATTTCAAAAATTCTGACTTTTTCAAAAGCCCTAATTTTCCACCTTTTCGATCAAAATGCCGAACTAGGGTTTGATCAAGCCCGGAATTCTTCCCAACCAAAAAGTTCGATCTTGGTCTCTAAATTTCGATTTTGATGAGTACGATTCAGCCGTGGTCTCCGATTCCAAGAATTTCAACTTTCTCTGAAACCCTAATTTCCCACAGTAGTGACGTTCCAAGAATGAAGGTGCTCAAAATCCAAATCTGTTTTGACAAAAATATGCACCTGATTGTTTCTGGTGTAACTCAGAATTTATGAATCCACAGGGTCTGAAAAATTGACTTGTGGTAGCCTGACCTGTCATCTTTCCAACCCCATAGGTCTGACCTTAATTGGATTCTCTGAGAGAGAATTATGCCAAGTTTCGCAACGTGACCTGTTTATGGGATAAAACAGGAGAGCGAACTTGTACGGAGTGCCACGTATTACTGGTTTACTTTTGGCCTATGAACAAATTATTTGTGAAAGTACAGTTTGTTCCCTACCTATCGCATTTTATGAAATGTCATTTGGAGCTTTTTAGCCCAAGTTGTGACCTTTTTTCCTAGGTCAGCTGTT
Source organism: Larix kaempferi (assembly GCA_027924585.1). Lineage (NCBI taxonomy): Eukaryota > Viridiplantae > Streptophyta > Pinopsida > Pinales > Pinaceae > Larix > Larix kaempferi. The sequence continues at coordinate 8,483,311 of BSBM01000208.1, forward strand.
TATGACCGAGATCTAGAAGAGACAAAAACCCTAGATTGTACTGTCATAACTCACAAAGTACAACGAATTAGAAGTTGTGCTTTGGACACAAGGTACATGGGGATGTTTTCTACGACCTATAGAATTTTTGAGAACCTGAACCTTCTCCAAAATGGATTTATAGCGAAAGTGCCACGATGACTTGTTTTTGCTATATCAAGCCCTAGCTTCTGATTTGTCGCAAGTGCAACAAGTCTCATAAATGCCAGAGCATGCCTTCCTTCATGCTAGCTCTGATACCATGTTAGTTTTTCAGAATTTTATTCATTCTAATCTAGGATCTTAACTGAAAGAACAACATGTACAACATATCAAGCATAACAGACAAGAGACAAGAGACACAAAACATTTCACCGGGGAAAACCAAGAAGGTGCAAAACCACGCAACTTCCTCAGAGATAGAATAAGCATCAATACAAGGATCACCATGATCAAACCCAAGAGATAGATATCTTCAGCATCATGCTTCTCCTTGACTTGTGTGAAATCCTCCTCTCTCTCACTAATGTGAAGTGAGTGAATAATATAATGTATAAAATGAGAGAGAGACACACTCACTATTTATACACTAACTTGACTTGACCTTTACTCAACTAGGTCGGCCTCAACTTAACCACTTAACATAATTCTGACTGGGGCGACTCCTCTAGGGTGGTCTAATAACCCTTTGAACCACATGACTCATACAGGGCCGACCCCATCAATGTGGTCTAATTACCCATCAAGTATAAGTTACAACACTTACAATATAACTTGCGACACATGATGACACTTCCAATCAGAGGAATAATACATCTTCGTTGGGGATACAATAAAGTACAAATGTAATACATAGAAGAATATCTTCCTAAGTTTCAAATACATTAACACTCCCTCTTAACTAGGTAGGTATTCTCTAAACACAAGTTATCAATACACATAGGCACGAGTCTTCAATTCTGGTGCTGAATCATCGTCACTGGATCACGAAGCATCATCGTCACTACTACTGCTATCACAATCAATCTCTAATCTACTCGTCATAGGAAGTTCTACAGATCCATCCCTTTTTCATGCTGGATGTATGCCTAGCTTCCATGTAGGTCTTCATCATCTCTGCGAGCAAGCCATCAAGTAGGTACACCTCAGGACTGATTACACTGCCTCAGCAAAACCTGCAAGATCTCTCAGGACTGATCATATGCCACTGCAAAACCTACAAGAGCATATCAAGACTGATTATATGCCTTTGCAAAACCTGTGTACCCTACTGTCACATCATCATCTTTAGATAACCTCATAGTCCACGGAGCACAACCCAATTGCACATCACACAACACTTACATTCATCAACATGGGAAGACACACTTCAACCATCCATGAGAGGCTCAACACTTATATCTACTCCTTCGAAAGACACACTTCAACCATGCGAGAATGGCATCGTACTTATATCCATAGCAATGGAAAGACACACTTCAACCATGCTCGAATGGAACGACACTTAAATCGCAGCCATGGGAAGACAAACTTCAACCATGCTCGAATGACACAACACTTATATAGTAGCCATGGGAAGACACACTTCAACCATGCTCAAATGGAACAGCTCTTACATCAACAACCATGGGAAGACGCACTTCAACCATGTCAGAATGGCCCCAACCCTTATATCTGCACCATGGGAGGACACACCTGCCACCATGTGAGAATGGCTCATGTGGAAATGTGTCTCTAGACTCATCACTTCCCCTTCGAAGGAATATCGATCTGAATTACACCAAGCCTCTCTCTAAAGTACTCAAACTTCACTCTGGCCAATAGCTTTGTGAACACATCGGCTATCTGCTCATCCGTCGCAACATATAGAAGCTTCACTCCTCCTCTCTATACCATATCCCTGATATAGTGATATTTGATCTCGATGTTCCTCAACCTGTCATGGAACAAGGGGTTCTCAGACAGCTTCATACAACTCTGGTTGTCACAAAAGATACGAGTAGCATCCAACAGAATATCAAATAACTCAGACTGTAGCTTGCTCAGCCATATTTCCTAACAACTAGCCGAACAAGCTGCGGCATACTCTGCTTCGGTTGTACTCAGTGCCACACAGGACTGCTTCCTGCTAAACCAAGAGATCATACTGGATCCCATACTGAAGCAACACCCCGAACTGCTCTTCCGGTCAATGGCACTTCCTGCCAAATATGAATCAACATAACCCTCCAGGTTAAACTTTTGATTTTCCTCATACTTGAGCCCATAGTCAACTATACCCTTCAGGTACCTCAGAATATGCTTTGCAGCTATTAGGTGAACATGTCTCGGATCTATCAAATACTGGATCAAGGTGTTCACCGCAAAGCAGATGTTTGGTCTCGTATTCGTTAGGTACATCAAGGACCCAATCATCTGATGATACATCGTGGAATCAACCGGCTTAGATGAAGCATCACACATAAGCTTCAGGTTCGATGCCATAGGTGTGGTAATGGCCTTGCAGTCCATCATCCTGAACCTCTTCAGGATCTCTACTGCATACTTCCCTTGTCCAAGGAATATTCCATCGGCACTCTACCACACCTCCATGCCTAGAAAGTAGTGCATCATACCCAAGTCCTTCATCTCGAACTCGGCAGCAAGCCTCCTCTTCGTATTGGCAATCAATCTATCCTCACCTATAACAAACAGGTCATCCACATACAATAGTAGTATCACTGGATTGCCTTCCTCAACCTTGTAGAAAAGGTTGGAATCTGCTTTACTCTTGGTAAAGCCCAAACTAGATAGGAAGCTATCTATCCTGCTATACCAGGTCCTAGGTGCTTGTTTCAGACCATACAGGGCTTTCTTCAACCTTGCTTTGTATTTCTCTATGCTACCATCTTTAACATTCTTGATCTTATAGATCCACTTGGAAGTTACAACATACTTCCCTCCTCGTCTTGGGACTACATCCCAAACATCATTCTTCATGATCGACTGATATTCCTTGATCGTAGTATTCTTCCATTATTGCATCCCAGATCCTGGGAAATTCAGATTCTTCAATATCTTCAATAGATAGATTTCTTTAAATTTATTTCTTGAACAAATGTTGTAGTCCTTCTTTTGTAGGTGATTGTACACAATCTTTCCTACAAGTCAAATTCAATTGCATGATTAAAAACTTCTCATAGATTTCAGAACAAATTCTTACACATAGAGATATATGTCATACAGTCATGCAATTATCTTAGCCAATGCTTCAATACAATATTTATCCATATCTTGTAACTTTCTAGATGCCTTCCATCTCTACCAGAACATTTGATAAGAGTGTGCACAACTCCCAACATGTCAGCAAAGAGGTTTCATTCTAGATAAGTAGCAATGGAATGTTGTACAGTACCATAGGCCACTTACCCATTACTTGAATATTAGTAGTATCTTGTTCATTAATGCAAATTTTCTAATATGCATAATATACAACCTAAGTCTAGGAACATAAGTATATACATCATTGAACAATATCATTTAAACAATAAGAAATGACAATTCAACTACTTATCTTTGTTTTCTTTTTGGGTGGACTCCTTCTCAATATTTGCTTCCTTGCAAGAACTACTCGAGTGATCTACCTCTTGATCTTTGCTTCCTCGATTGTCTATCTTTGAACTTATATCCATCCTGGACCACTATGCATGCTTAAGTGTTCACTAGTGTCACCATTTTGTTATCCTCGAGATCTCATACATAACCATACATACATTAGTATAATTTCAATATTATGATTATAAATAATCTTATGTATGGTCATGATCATTTCATGCATAGGTAATAAGAATTAGTATTCAAGTTTTCAGGGAAGACTTCTTTTACTTATGTATATTCTTATTTGACCATAGGGCTCTTCTGGTTATTCATATCATCAATCAAAGTAGGAAACATAATATGCATAAACCCTTGATTACTTAAACTTCTAACTTCAAGGATAATCATTATCATTCATACAAAAGTATAAGATCCTAACACAAGGTAGGAATCTAACTTGATATAGGAAAAACATGCCTGGTTATCATGTTTTCTAGTTATGTCTAACATACTCAAACAATGTCTTCTTGTTCTCCTTAATGACTTGTGCTTAGTAACCTGCATAACTCATAAGTTAACCATTGTAGAACCAAATTATACATACCTCGTAAATGGAGGTTCTATGTGATCCATGAGTCTTTGTCTTCATGTCACCATGGTCATATGTTCTTGATCTAGAACTTGATTTGTAACTTTCATGGTAGCGGACAACATCAACTTCATACAACACCATAGTGCATTAGTACAATCATAAGTGTCATAACCCTAATCAATGAATGTCTTCTATCATTCACATGCATTCATACTTTTAGTAGGGTGATGAGACAAGTCTAAGATTAATCAAGGTTGTACTAACCTCAATAATATGAAGAAAAACATATCATAAACTCAATCATGAACAAATTTCAAAACATACCTGTATCTCTTCAAGTCATACGTATCGGGATTGCTTGTAGCCTTCTCATGGAAAGCCTCAACCTCATCTCCCTCTGGAAACAGAACTTCGTCGCTTATGCAGGTGTCCAATTCATTCTTTTCTAGGATTAGCCCAATCCACTTTGATTTTTTGAAACTGGATCTCGAGCTGGATTAGGGTTTGTCAGAGAAACCCTAAAAATACAAACTTTGAGTTTCAAACTTATGAAGGGATGGAAAGATGTGGCTTGCTAAGTTGATCAAGCTGGTATACTTCAATTTTTAAATATGCAAAATTTGACCCCTCAAAATTGCCTTTGAAACTTTCGGATTCACTAGATAGGATCCCAAAATAGGGTTTGATAAAGACTGATCTTCTGCCCATCCAAAAGCTTCAATCTTGTGTTATAACCTTTGATTTTTCTTAGGAGCTTCCAGCCGTGGTCACAGATTTCAAAAATTCCAACTTTTGCAAAAGCCCTAATTTTCCACCTTTCCGATCAAAATCCCGAACTAGGGTTTGATCAAGCCCGACCTTCTTCCGAACCAAAAAATTCGATCTTGGTCTCTAAATTTCGATTTTGATGAGTATCATTCAGCCGTGGTCTCCGATTCCAAGAATTTCAACTTTCTCTGAAACCCTAATTTCCAATAGTAGTGACGATCCAAGAATGAAGGTGCTCAAAATCCAAATCTGTTTTGACAAAAATATGCACCTGATTGTTTCTGGTGTAACTCAGAATTTATGAATCCACAGGGTTTGAAAAATCATCTTGTGGTAGCTTGACCTGTCTTTTTTCCAACCCCATAGGTCTGACCTTAATTGGATTCTCTGAGAGAGAATTATGCCAAGTGTCGCAACATGACCTGTTTATGGGATAAAACAGGAGAGCGAACTTGTATGGAGTGCCACATATTACTGGTTCACTTTCAGTCTTTGAACAAATTATTTGTGAAACTACAGTCTGTTCCCTACCTATCGCATTTTACAAAATGTCATTTGGAGCTTCCTATCCCAAGTTGTGACCTTTTTCCTAGGTCACTTGTTTATGACCGAGATCTAGAAGAGGCAAAAACCCTAGATTATACTGTCATAAATCACAAAGTAAAGCGAATTAGAAGTTGTGCTTTGGACACAAGGTACATGGGGATGTTCACTACGACTTATAGAATTTTTTAGAACCTGAACCTTCTCCAAAATGGATTTATAGCGAAAGTGCCACGATGACTTGTTTTTGCTATATCAAGCCCTAGCTTCTGATTTGTCGCAAGTGCAACAAGTCTCGTTAATGCCAGAGCATGCCTTCCTTCATGCTAGTTCTGATACCATGTTAGTTTTTCAGAATTTAATTCATTCTAATCTAGGATTGTAACTGAAAGAACAACATGTACAACATATCAAGCATAAGAGACAAAAGACAAGAAACACAAGACATTTCACCGGGGAAAACCAAGAAGGTGAAAAACCCTGCAACTTCCTCAAAGATAGAATAAGCATCAATACAAGGATCACCATGATCAAACACAAGAGATAGATATCTTTATCATCATGCTCCTCCTCCACTTCTGTGCACTCCTCCTCTCTCTCACTAATGTGAAGTGAGTGAATAATAGAATGTATAAAACGAGAGAGACACAGTCTCTATTTATACACTAACTTGACTTGACCTTTACGCAACTAGGCCGGCCTCAACTTAACCACTTACATAATGCTGACTGGGCCGACCCCTCTAGGGTGGTCTAATAACCCTTTGACTCACATGAATCATACAAGGCCGACCCCATCAAGGTGGTCTAATAACCCATCAATTATAAGTTACAATATAACTTGCGACCCATGCAAGTACACATGACGACACTTCCAATCGAAGGAATAATACATCTCTGTTGGGGATACAATAAAGTACAAATGTAATACATAGAAGAATATCTTCCTAAGTTACAAATACATCAACAGACGCCGTTGTCGGGGACAGAAGTGAAGATCATCTTCCTTGGGAAGAACCATAACGACACAGATCTGACTCTTGATGGCAGACAAGAGAAGGACATAGAGATAGACTGCAATCATCTGCATGGCGACTCCACGATTAAAGACTCTACTGGAAGAAGAATGCTACTAATAAGAAATGATGAAGCCAAATGGAAAGAATAGGTATCGGCTTGTTAGTTTTCTCCATGAAATCTTTTTCTTATTCATCATCTCTTTTTTGTCTTTCCCATTACATGTCAAAAGAATCATTCTTTTCTTTGTCTACTCTAAACCTTTAGTTACATATCCCTATTTCGAAGAAAAAAGTCTGCATTCCTCTTGCATCGTAGATGTTGAGCATGTCCCTTCACTTCAATCTATTGAGAAATATGATGTATGTATTCAAGTCCTTCCCGTATCTGATCAGCCATGTAACCTTGAGGAGTCCATTATTAGTGAGCGTTGCCATCAGCCTGTTAATCCTCATTTTCAGCCTACTACTTTTCAAACTAAAATCAGAAATATGTTGTTAAAACTCTTAGGATTCCATCTCACTTACATCCTTACCCTTCCTACTTTGTTGAGTATCTTCCTCGGTTTACTGGAGAAGACCATATCACGGTAGAGAAGCATTTGGGATCTTTCCATAATTTCATTGACAATTTTGAAATCATGCATGAGGATGTTGTCATGAGGTTATTTTTGAAATATTTAGTTGGAGATGTCGGGTCTTGGTTTTGAAGTTTAAAAGCCATTTCAATTGGATCGTGGGAAGAGTTACATGATGATTTTTTGAGGTATTGGGGTGAGAACAAATCTTTGGAGCAATATCTTTTTGAGTTCTTTTCCATGAAAAGGGAAGAGGATGAACATATTACTAAATTCAATCGAAGGTTTTATAGTTTTTATCTCAGCATGCCCAAGGAGATCAGACCTTCAGAAAAAATTTCTATGTTATATTATGTGGTAGCTCATCAACAATCAAATTTAGTTCTTTATCTCAGAGAAAGAAAGTCACCTTCCTTGTAGAAACGGTTTGTTGATGCTAAGGAAGTGGAGATAAATCTACGGGCTTGTGGTAAGCTTCAAGATCAAATTCTTGATAAAGATTCTAATGTGCAGGAGATGGAAGAAGTGTATGAACAACAGGGATCAGCCTTGAAGTTTTATTCTTTTCGAAATGATGATATGTCATCTTCAGATTTATCCTTAACTCCAACTATCAAAATCAGTGAATTAGATGTGTCAGCTATCAGTGATGTGAAAGATGCATCTACTTCTCAATTGCATCAACAAAATGATTTCATATATGCAACAAAAAATTCTTTTGGTTCAGAATATAAGAGTTATTTTATTATGAATTATCTGACTAATTTTCATAAGGATGATCATGCTTATCAGCAAAAGGATAAGTTTGCAGTGAATAAGGATAATTTCCTTTCAAATCAATCTACTGCTCCTCAGTGTCTTTCCATCGATATTAAAGATCAACTGCCATTCTTGACTTCTGATGAATTTCAATAATTTATTTTCTCAAGTTTTGGTCAAGGATTTTATTTGCAGCAAAAGAATGAAGCTGAGGATGTGAGTACCGATCAGATGCATGAAGAAACATTCAAGCAAAGATGAGATCCTATTGCACACGATGTTCCTACTTTTGAAATTGATTTCAGTAATGTGCAACCATCTGTTTCTCATGACTGCCATGATATTTAAAGTGTTGTTCAAATAGTTTATGTTTAGAAAAATTATGAAAGCGTTCAAGATAAAATATAGGGGCAGCTGTGTATTTTTTATCAGCCGAGAATCAAGAGTTTCAAGATCCCATAGTTGAATGGTTGGAGTCTTCATTTTCAAAAGATTTACATGCTGACAATTTTGGTATGGTGTTTCATTACAGCTATGAATATAAGCTATCCAAGAAATTTTTTCCGCATACATTAATTTTTTTTTTATGTTTTCTCAGACAATTGCAAGCATAAATCCATGCAACGAAATCAGTTGCTTGATTGGCTATTTTGCAAATTTGTATATACATGAGCAAAGCAGTTTTCAATTGGTTAATATCGGGATTTGTAAATAAATAGGCTCATCTCTTGAGCATGGTTTCAATTTGTAGCGTGGAAGTATGGTTTGGAATGAGCAGTTTCAGTTTGTTTTTAACAGTCAAAAGAAGAGGGTTGCAAGTTTTGGAATAGTTTTGGAATGAGATACAGCTGACTCCATTGCCCAATGAATAAGGCACATGGTATACAGGTTCTTGAAACCTCACAAGGAGGCTTTCATCCCTCAGCAAAAGCTAGATGTTAACACTAAAATTGTCCTCGGTTTTTGTGTGTTTTCTTAAATATTTATTCTTTTTCATTTTCATTCTAATTTTATTTTATATTTTAAATGCTTTTAATAAATGATTTCAATTTTCTCTTTTGTATTATGTTCTAGTTTGCTTTTGGTTTAAATTAGTTTACCCCTAATGGCACCTTTAATGGCTTATCAAGTATTATATATCTTTTAAAGTCCTTAAAATGCTTATTAAAATTATACACTTATATAAAATCTAAAGTTTAACCTCTGTGTATGAGTTTATGTGCCAAAATTGCATGTGGAGTATTCCCGCAGGGCAAAGCCCAGATCAAATACTCTTGTGCGCTGCAGGAATCGGGCATCATGAGGGTTTGTGGTTTCTTGATAGCAGAACATGGCCATTGCGTTTGATGATGAAGGACGAGATTCCAGACACCTGTTTACTTCATAATGACATTTGTATAAACCATTTGTAGCTATCATTAATGAATTGGGGTTGTTAATGTAACAATTTCATATTTGGTATCTCGGATTCTAGAATATGAGGAGGCTAATAGATCCCAAGATGAAGGAAGAGAAGGTCACTGTTATTGAAGACTCTTTAGGTGAAGAGGATGGGAATGGTAGAGCTAAGTTAGATTTAGTTGAATGAAATGGTAGCTCAAATTGTTAAGGAATGTGAAATAGTTGCATAATAGGAAATTGTGATAGAGCAGGGAATTATCCCAAGTATTGAACAACCATCTACTTCAGCTTTTTCCCTCTCAGGTGCAGCAACCAGAAATCAGCAGGAAGAAGAGTTAATCTTTAAGAAGTTGAATATTCCATTTGGGGCAGAAATGCATAGTTTTGCTCTATTTTTTTCCTGTTTTTGTCATTTAAATTGAGTGCAGATTACGAGGTGGTGGAAAAGAGTTTGAGAAAACCAAGAGAGGTTTTTTGTCCACAACATACTCATTTAAAAAAAACCTCTCTCATTTTTTCAACAGCTGTCATAGTTTGGAAGATTCAAATTCATCTTTGTGGCATGTTTTTCAGGGTTTAAAAGATTTAATAATTTACTGTTTTACTCACAAACGTTCAGCACATCTTCCGATCAATTGGAGAGGAATTTTTAAAAACCAAGAGAGGTTTTTGTTTTTCATGGACTCATTTAAAAATACCTCTCTCAGGTTTCTAACATATGTCGTGAATCAAGAGTTATGGAGGCGTCTTTTAAACCCAATTTTCCAGAAATTCGCCTAATTTCCCAAAGTCCGATTTGCTATTTTTAGTTAACTGTCTTTAATGATTCAAGTTAGAATGTAACTAATTGATGTAACTACTTTAAAATTCGACCTAGAAGGTAGTTATGGAACTACTCTAATTTTGTAATGATAAAAGGAAGACAAACATACAGTTCAGGGGTGGGATTTATGTTTCAAGAAACACTATACAGTGAAAAGTTTTGGATACATTTTCAGACTAATACACATATCTCTCCTGTAAGTTTTTAAAGATTGAGATTGGAATATACACTTATAAGCCATTTTATCCGATTTTATTGTTTTATCTCTGATCAGTTTGATTACTCAACTAGTGATTTCATTCCTTGCTTAAAGTTTTATTCATGGAGTGCTCATGTGTTGTGGATAAACCAACATTGTGTTTATGAATGTGTTGGCTTATATTTAATGTTTGAAGTATTAAATATGTCATTTCTTTGACATGTTACATGATTTAGTTTCTGTATGAGTTTGTATTTGTTTGAATGAATGATTATTTTCTTGGATATGAAACTCTCAAACCAATAAGCTATAAAAAGAAACCCTATTTCATGCTTGTTATGTTGAGATTGTTGAGATTGTACTAGCTTGCCCCTTTGTAGTCTAGGGAAAATTTCTAGCATAAACAGTGTGTTTTCCCTAGTGTGTATCTCAAGGCCAAGGCCCCACTAGTGGATGCTTGAGGTTTGTTTGCATAGGAAAGTATTTGACATTTGAACTATTCATGTGCTACTGAGCCATGAGATATTGTAATTGATGTAAATGTTTAATATTGCAATGAAATACTAAGGAAACTGGATTCGGGATACAACTAATGAGAAGGGGCTATGATATACAGTAGGGAGAGGTGAGGGCGTTGTGGGATGGGAACCCATCATGCCACCTTTACATGAGAAATTGATTTGATTTCCCATACTGAGCTGGAATTCGGCTAAAGAAGGTGCGGAAGGAAGGTCGGTGCAAAGACTCGATGGGGGTAAAAACGGCCTTGAGCTCCGAAAGGTGGGTTTAGCCTATTCACCCTAGAATCATTCGATAACCTAGGAATCCAAGAACCCTGTTTGGCTATTCCATAGTGAACCAAAACTTCATATCCATCACAAAATGCAGATCCAACTGTGAAATAGAGAAGGAAAACGTGATTTCTGTGTGAACCGAAATTGCAGAGACGAATTCCATAGAAACCCTGTGTGAATGCATTATCTGTTGATAGAATGTTTGAAAGAATACCTGTTGGCTTGGTTTTGCAACCAAGCTTAGTGCAATGGGCACCTGCTAACTAGTAGCAGTAGTCTCAAATATTAAAGCAAAAACAATTGTAAATCTAAAACTAAAACTAAACTAGCATGTGCATATCATAATACACTTTTGAATTGAAAACAAGAACAAGAAATAGAAAAAATAACTTTGTATTAAAAATGGGGGCACGCAAGTGCTTGCAATGATAATACCTCCAAATGATGAAGCTTGTTCAATAGCTCCAAGGGTGAGCAGCTCCAAACTCCAAAGGGTCCTTCTCCAAGGTTGCTACAATGGCCAAAAGCTCATGGGAGATTTTGGCAGCATGAGGATAGAAAGATGGATGGATGTAAAGTGAGGAGCCCCTACCACCTTTTTATAGGTTTTGGTGGTGGGGAATATCATTGTGGTTTTGAGGAAACCAATGGTATTGACCAACATGGTTTAGGTACCTTTTCCCTCCTTTTTCCTTTTTTGAATATTTTGAATATTTTTATTCCCTTTTTAATATTTTGGGAATTTTGGACCCTTTTTTAGGGTTTTTTATGCTTTTTTAGGAAAAATACACATTTTGAGTGGAAAAAGTGGTGTATTAAGGCCTTTTGGTGACCTTTTGTTGGCTTCAGAGGCTCAAATGGTGAAAAAGTGGACAAATGGGTCATGTGAATAGGGAAATGAGCTAGTGACACTTTTTGGGTGTTAACAGATTGCCCCCTGATGTGTGAGGGCAGGAGCTCATCGTATGGCCGATAGACATCATAGTTCTTTTGTCTTTTTTCTGTGGTTTGGGGAGGAGAAGAGACCGATTGGAGACTGGATCCACAGCCCTTGGAAGCTGCAAAAATAAACGAATATTACATGGCGTCAATATGAATGAGGAATAATCTCTGATAATGGACGAGGCGGGCATACCCATGCTCGTATCAAGACATATACATAACAATTAGTCCCAAGAAGGGGGACCTGAGAAAATACATAAAAAATATGCTGGTACATCATAATGGTCCAGAGGGGACATCATTTTGGGATGTACTCATGATCATATCATGACTGATCTCAATAACTGATACACTGGAATAACTGATGAACTGCTGAAACTGAAGGTGTCCAACATCTGTAGGGACTCAAAGACCGTGAGTCATCTCTGAGAATTAATGTAACTATATACTTAAGGGAGTATGAAGCTGGGGTAGATCTGAATACTGTCGCCATGCGCAACCCGGATATCTATAGGAAAAGTGTAACTGGTTGTATCCATAGGTAGACTCTCAAATGTGGAGGAGTCAGATGGTATCCGGGGTCTTCGACTAATAACTGAACGGACCAATTCCCTGTGCGAGTCTCAACGATGCGATCAAGGTGTTGAAGTTGAGCATGTGAGAAACAACCATTTGGAGAGGCACTGAGGACTATTCTCAAAATGATTCGTAGGCACTCATCATAAATGGTGATGAGTCCAAGACACAGGGACCTCTAGGTATATCCTCTGGAATAAATTTGGTTGTCATCGACAGAGGGAGACCAGCAACTAGCAAGGCAATGATGTTTCCTTGATAGGAGCGCGAGGTGTAGAACTGAAGTGGTGTAGTACTGATGGTAGGACTGACATACTTGTGGGGATGGGAAGTAACTGGGGTCATATAGTGGGTAGAATCAAACTTCCTTTGTTCAGAGCATGATGACATGGTTGACCTGGCAGCATAGGGAACTGACTTGTAGGTGTGGGTATCATTGCTTTTAAGGACTGAAGGGTAAGTATTGAATCTGGGGGGGGGTCAAGCTGATGGGTGCTGTCGAGGGTTTCTCAGGGTGACATACTGCAGAATACTCTGAACAAAGGCGACCAAAATGGGGAAGCTTCCATATGAGTAGACATGATCTGTTGTGGTGCCGAGAGGCACCTTTGGGTCCTTCTTTGTAGTTTTAATGAGCTCGAAGAAGGGATAAAAGTGTGCTCTGAAATGGTACTGTCCTGTGGATTTTGTGAGCCCAGGACTGTTCGTGCTCATTGGTGCTTTCATTTTTAAGGAGTCTGAAAACGATAAGAAGACTCTGCAGTGGTTATGACTACTGTCCTTTTGGTTTTACGAGCCCAGGATGGTGATTGCTCATGGTCGCTTTCATGTTTACAGAGTCTGAAAGCGGTAAGTGGACTCCATTGGTGTTCTTTTTTCATAAGTTAGTCTCCAAGGCTCGAAAAAGCATAAAATGATGCAAATGGAGAACTCTTCTAGCCGATGTGACTAGAGTATTCCCTTTTTTGTAATTAGTCTACAAGTTCCGGAAAAGGGGTAAACTTATACCAGGTAGATGCCCTTTCAGATACGTTTAGCGAGCATGAAAGGAAGCAAGGTTGCTCGGCAATCTTTTCATTGTTTTAGGAGTCAGAAAAGAGCTTAACAGAAACTCCCTAAGTGCCTTTTTCGTAAAAGGGATTGCTCGGCCCGAAAAAGGGATAAAATTATACCGAACAAAAAGGGATTGATGAGAGCGAGAAAAGGTCTCAAGCATCATCGTGAGTGCGGAAAACTGAATCCGATGACATAAAGATTGTCAAAAAGGGGGAAACGGCCAATGTGGCACGCAAACTGAGGCGACGAGGGGTAACGGGAAAAATGTTCAAAAAATCTGGAGGTGAGAGCGATAAATGATCTCAAGCATCATCACGAGCGTGGAAAAATGAATCCGGCGATATAAGGTTTGTCAAAAATGGATGACGGCCGATGTGGCACACAAACCGAGGCGACGAGGGGGCATGGAAAAAAATGCCCGACAAATCTAGGTGTGAGAGCGAGAAATGATCTCAAGCATCATCATGAGCGCGGGAAACTGAATCCGGCGATATAAGATTTGTCAAAAACGGAGGACGACCGATGTGGCATGCAAACCGAGGCGACGAGGGGGCATGGGAAAAAATGCCCGAAAAATATGGAGGTGAGAGCGAGAAATGATCTCAAGCGTCATCACGAGCGCGGAAATATGAATCCGGTGGTGCAAATGGTGCAAAAAACGGAGGTCATAAGGACTCCGGAATGGTCAAAGCAAATAACTAAGTTAAAAAATTGCTACAAATAAAGGTGAGCCCACCAAGCCAATGATGTAGTGGTGGGGAGAAATGATGACCCGTGGGGGGAAATACTATGTGTATAAAATCAACTCAAATATACAAGTGACACGTGACCTCAAAAATGGTTGAGATCACGAATATGAAAAAGTGAGCAGGGTTAATGACCTGCCCCCATGCTATGTGCATGGGGTTTGTGATTGTGGATCACATATGTGTTGGTTTGAACGATGGGCTCATTGAGGTGTTGAGATAGAGATGATGGGGAAGGTTCAAAATGATTGATCATGCCCCCTATCCCGGGGTCGAGGTAATCTATTATGCCCCCTCACTCAGAGGTGTCAATGTGGTGCAGATGTTGTCTCAGAGAGAGATCAATAGGGCATTGAGCAACTGCTGACGGGGTGTTATACCATGAGGCTGTGGGCTGTGGTGGCATACTGAAGTGATGATATCATGATGGGGGATTCCCTTTGTGGGGTGGATTACCCCAGTATCTCCGACGAGAATCGCGATGGTGATGAGTAGGCAAGGTTTTGGGCCTGCCCCCATGTTGTGGACATGTGGTTTCCTCGTCGATTTGAAAGGGTTGAACATGTGTGTCAAAGGGATCAATGGAAGGGGTCGACCGGACAGAGGGGTATCCAGTGGAAATCATGTAAATGGTGTTAATTTCTTTCGACGAGGAAGATGGTTGGGGATGAATTTCCTCAATGAGAAGAGGGGATATCTCGAGGTCGACGTTATCCATCTCGTACAAGGCTGCTCTGTAATCTGGGAGATCGGGGCAGTGATGTGAATAATGGCCGTATATTCCGCATATTGCACAAGGATTGTTTGTGTGCAATGATTTATCACGAGGATTATGGTTTGGATCTAGTTCGACAACCGGGATGTTGGGGTCGTCGTCAAGCATTTGCATGTGTTCCTGTAATGTAGGTAATTGTGGACATTGATGAGTCGGATGGCCTAACTCATCACACAATGAGCATTTGGGGGGAGCACGAAACATGGGGGGGGTTTAAATGTCTTGGGAGGGGGTACAACAGTGTATGGTTGTGGGCCTCTGCCCCCATTGGGCTTGATAAGAGGAGGGGGATTCGTAGATGACGAAGGGGTAGTGACACCAGGAGGTGGTTGACTAGTAGTGATAATGGGTTGCACCGGTTGTAGGATGACATTTGGTGTTGGAGGGGGAGTGGGAGGCAAAATATACCACATGGGTAAGCCTAAGGTTAACCCGAGGAGGCTGAGGGTAGCCATAACCGGGGTGCTTACTACTCCCGAGGGAGGGAATAGAAAGGGGATTGTGTGGATGGGTGTAACACCGATGTGACTAGGGACCAATGGTGGTTTAGGTAACAAGGAGGTTTGATTACCGGGTGTTTGTGTATTCTGTGAAATAGTACAGAGGTCAGCGACGTGGGTCTCCGGTGACAGTGGTGGAATGGATTGGAATGTAGAAGTCATCGGCGCCTCGGAGTAAAGTCCAGGTCCCACGGAGGAAACAAATGAGGTAGTTGCACCACAAACAGGTTGTTCAACCATAGGGAGAACATTTTCAGGTGCGGCGGGGGCCTTGGGATCGTAATAGGTAAGTTGGTCGACCTTCACCACGTGTCCCTCATGGGGGAACATCATGGTATGGAAAACGGATGAGGCAACCGCCCGCATGGCATACATGTAGCTGCGACCAAGTAAGAGGTTATAATCGAGTTGGGAATTGATGACCTCAATGTCAATGAGCACGGTTTTACCCGCCAGCTGGATGGGGACATTAGCTAAGAGACCTTGGGGTTGAGCCGAACGGCCATCATAGGCTCGCAACGCAGTGGTGGACTTCTGGAGAGTAGAAGATCCCAAATTCTGCTAAACGAATGTGGACATAACGCATGTAGAGGCCCCTTCATCGATAATGCACCGATGGATGACAAGATTCTGAATGAAAATGAAAACTTGGAATGCTAAAGTGGAAGGCAAGCGAGGTTCAGACTAGTCTGAATCGAATCCCATCAGTTGTGAGTCATTGGGGTCAATAGCGCCAATGGCAGAGAGCAGAGTCTTGTGCTGTGAAGGATAGTTTTTAAAGACTTCTAAAGTAGACATGGCTGCAGGAGACTGGGCTAAGTCATCTACAATGTTGTAGTTCGACGTAGCACGAGCATTGGGATTATTGTTGATGCAACAAAGTGGGAAGCGAGGTGCTTTAGAAGCGCCATCAAGTGTAGCCGGGGGTATACGTAATGTCTGATCTGTGGGATGAATGTTAGTGTTCTTGTCGGTGGGAGGGGCTTTAGGGGTGGAGCCATATTGGTTCCGGCGGGTTTGGAGGTTGGAATCTGCGGATGACATCATCAACAAGTGGTGGGTATCTGAATCAAACATGGGTTGATCAGGAGCGGCATAAGTGATTTGTTCTGGTGGTGCGTTGCCCTGAGGGGGAGCTAACGGCTGAGTGTTCACTACGCCTTGGGTGGGAAAGGGGTTTTGCAGCACCAAAGGTTGATGTTGAGGTGGTGGAGGGTTGGGTGGTGGCTGAGCAGCCACTTTTCCTTGATGATGGGCATCGTTAGTCCAGAGTTTTTGAGCTCGCTCCAAATGTGAGCAAGCATGTGTGTAATGGCCATAGACCCCGCAAATAGAACAAGGATGGTTTGTTCTAAGGTTATTATTTTTGTGCTGCCTGGGATTACGATCCGGATTCTGGTTGGGAGGAGCAGCGTTGTTATTTTGCGGAGGATTGGGAGGTGGAGGACCTTGATGTTGTTGTTGGTTGTTACCGCGGTTACGTCCTCTTCCACGGTTTTGTTTCCCACCCTGGTTGCGCTGGTTGTTTCGGTGCTGGGGCTGGTTGTGTTGTGTGTACACTTGCCCTTGAGCAGTGGGAGGATTTTGGTTCACCGCGGGTGCGGGAACAGGTTGTGGTGGATAATAAGCCGGTGGGGCTGGAGGTGGACCAGTTACCTGTTGGGGTTGTTGGTAACCCTGAGCTATTGGAGGTGTTGGGCTAGCTGTCGCAACTTGCTGTGGATAATACATTGGTTGAGGTGCGGCTGGGGGGGCGTATGCAGGTGGTGCATGACCAAAGCATTGAGGTGGACATGAAGGTCCGTGGGTATGGTGGTGATGTGCCATGGGAGCATATGAATTGGTTGCTCCAGATTGACATACAACCCGTGAAAGGTCGGGACCATGGCTAGGATGTGCAATGGAAAAGGATTGGGGATGCGAGGCCATACGACCAATGATGCCATCTGCGGCATGGGATGCCCCCGGTGCATCGTGTTGGGATGACTCACCCTGAGGGGCATCTGGTATAATGGTATATAGATAACCCGATTGGGCATAAATGAGGTCAAACTATTGGGCTTTGAGGGTGGCCTCTTCTTCAGACTGGGGTCGTTCAGATGCCACATCCTTGGCAATGAGAAGGAGGAGGGATTTTAGAAACCAATCTAAGAAGATATGGTCATCTAACTTGATTTTACAGAGGCTTCGTCGTCGACACCACTCATGAATGTGGTCAGTGATGTGGGTGGCAATGTTCTGTTTGCAAGATAGTAGGATCTCGACTGCTGCATCATGGCAGATAGGTAACTGAAAGAACTGCAGGAAGGTCGAGGCAAGGGAGGTAAAGGTGGTAGGGGGTCCCATGGGGTTGCTCGATATACCACTTAGCTGCAAGCCAGTGAAGGTGCGCTGTAATAGACGAAGGAGGACAGAGTTGTCCACTATGGAGTTGGAGGAACCTCATAGATGGAAGGACATTATATGGTTCTGGGGGTCCTCACCTGCCTTGCCCTCAAACTTAGGGATGTCAGAGGGGAGTTTGGTGGGCATGTGAGGCCACGCGGGGTTGTGTCTGATAGGATCATTGGTTAACCTGGCTAAGTCTGGTAAGTTCAGACTCGCCATGTATGGTAAGCTAGCAGATGGATGTGGCGTAGTGATTGGGACATGACTAGTCATGGTGGTATGATGTAGAGGTCCAGTAGTGCCTAAGGGTATGCTAGGTATTGAAGGTATGTGTCCTCCAATAGCAGTGGTTTGGTATGGGCCAGCGTTTCCAAGTGCAGCGTGGGTTACACTAGGGTTAGGAATAGTAGTAGGGATTCCTGGGATGTGGGTTGTGGTAATCAGAGGGGGTGTGACCCCTATGTTGGGCATACCCATATAGGAGGTGGTCCTATGTTGGGCATTCCTAAAAGTGGAGTGTCCCCCATATTAGGCATACCTAGGGGTGTGGTTGTTGCCATGGATGGCACCATAGTAGAAGGGTTTGTGGATGTATCTCCTATGGTGCTGGTAAAAAGTGGGTCGAATTGTGTCCCAGCCATGAGGTTGGTTGGTAATAACTCGGTAGGGTTTTCGGATTCTGCGTCAAAATCAGATGTGAAGTGAGGCGTGTTAGAATCGGATGACTGTCTGTTTGACCGATGATGTGTCAAGTGAAGGGATAAGGCTCAGCGTCGGTGACGTGGAGAGCCAAGTAGACTACACTCTGGGAGTTCGCCCTGAAGACGACGAGAGCGTCTAAAATTCTCAATGGTGAGAAATAAGTTTTTTGTGTAAAAAATCTTCTGTGTAAAATGGTAATGTATAAAAAACTCAAAACCCTAATGCAACCAAGGGTGCAATAAAGGGAGTGAAAATAAAGTCTCTCAGGCCAAAAAATCAACCTAAAAAAGCACTTATTATAGCATCTGTGCTATAATAAGTGGAGGGATACAAAAGATGGTCAGAGTATTAACATGCAAACAACTTCTAGAAAAAAGAGGTGCTACTAGACCAAAGGTGGATTGTATCATGCAAACACCTAACTAAAAGTATTGTGAATCAACAAACGATATTCTCTGCAAGGTGATGAAATCCAAGTCAGACAATATTGAGTGTTGAATCAATGGCTAGATATCCCCCTACCGGGAGGGACACCGGGTAATCAATCCTAAAGAATGGCAACTAGGATACTCCGTTCATGACACGTCCAGAAAAGGTAAATCTGCCGTTTGGTCCTTTTACCGCAATACCCCCATACAGGGATATCCCGAGAACTGCGAATGGTAGCCTTCGGTTACTGAATGGATTTCGGTATTCCACTCAGGCTTCCGGAACCATCCTCCCGACTTCAACCCTCCTAGGGGAGAGGCCTTCCGATAAACTAGTTATGACCGTGCCAAAAAATACTAGGAGATTTGATTCCCTAATGGACAATAGCTATGTCTCAAATGTAATAACTGAGGGGTGTTATTGGAACACCTATCCCCTCAATACTACCTAGCTACAAAGTTCTTTTAAGTGTTCCCCAAGTGGGGTTAAAAGTGGGTTGAAGTTAGGGTAAATTTTAAGGCTCAGTTTAAATTATGTGTTTGAGTGGGTGCACGTGTGGTATTTTAAACTGAAATTAAATGCTTTGCAAAAAATATTCAAAAAACAAAGGATTTTTTGAAATAGAAAAGCAGATAATATGATTTCTTCAATAAATGGAAATTAAATACTTTGCAAAAACTATTCAAAAAACAAAGGATCTTTTGAAATAGGAAAGCAAATAATATGACTTCTTTAAGAAATAAATGGATTTCTTTTAAAATTTGCTATGGGCAAAATATTAAAGAAGTAAACAGTAAAAATTTTTATCTCAATAAAATGCAAATAAATCCTTCTTTCAATTTCTGAAAATTTTTAAAAAGACTTTTTCAAAGGTGCATTCTAAATAATAAAAAGATTTCTATGGTTGTAAAAAATGCAGGAATTTTTTGATACTGTAAAATAGCTAATTGGGCAGGTAATACAGCAAAAAATTAATTTTTTAAACGGATTGGCCGAATGGAAAAAATGGCATCGCGGGTTTTGACAGAACAATCGTGATGGACCGTGCGGGTTTCTGTCGCATAGTCGCGATGGGCAGCACGGGTTTCAGCCGCGAAGCCGCGATGTGCAGCGCGGGATTTCGTCACACAGTCGCGATATGTAGCGCGGAAAATGTCCGTGAAGCCGCGATGTGCAGCGCGCAAACTGGTCGCGAAGCCGCGGTGAGCCGCGCGGAAAAGAGTCGCGCAGTCGCGATGAGCCACGCGATTGTTGGGAAAAAAGCCGCGAGGCGAAAGCCGTACGCTAACGCCGAAAAACAAACCTGAAAATTGAAAATTTCAAGCTGTTAATGGCAATAAAATGGGCCAAGATCTAGAATAGCAATGGATCTGCTATCTAGGGTGGCAGATCTATGAATTAAACTAACTAATACTAACAAAAATTAAGATCTAAAGCAAAAGTGAGATCTAAAAATTCGAAAGCAGCGGAGTCGCCAAAAACTGTTGGCTTGGTTTTGCAACCAAGCTTAGTGCAATGGGCACCTGCTAACTAGTAGCAGCAGTCTCAAATATTAAAGCAAAAACAATTGTAAATCTAAAACTAAAACTAAACTAGCATGTGCATATCATAATAAACTTTTGAATTGAAAACAAGAACAAGAAATAGAAAAAATAACTTTGTATTAAAAATGGGGGCAAGCAAGTGCTTGCAATGATAATACCTCCAAATGATGAAGGTTGTTGAATAGCTCCAAGGGTGAGCAGCTCCAAACTCCAAAGGGTCCTTCTCCAAGGTTGCTACAATGGCCAAAAGCTCATGGGATATTTTGGCAGCATGAGGATAGGAAGATGGGTGGATATAAAGTGAGGAGCCCCTACCACCTTTTTATAGGTTTTGGTGGTGGGGAATACTATTGTGGTTTTGAGGAAACCAATGGTATTGAACAACATGGTTTAGGTACCTTTTCCCTCCTTTTTCATTTTTTGAATATTTTGAATATTTTTATTCCCTTTTTAATATTTTGGGAATTTTGGACCCTTTTTTAGGGTTTTTTATGTTTTTTTAGGAAAAATACTCATTTTGAGTGGAAAAAGGGGTGTATTAAGGCCTTTTGGTGACCTTTTGTTGGCTTCAGAGGCTCAAATGGTGAAAAAGTGGACAAATGGGTCATGTGAATAGGAAAATGAGCTAGTGAGCACTTTTTGGGTGTTAACAATACCCTAAGGCGAATTACAGAGCATTATCATCTTGAGGAAACTGTGATAAGATTGTAATGTACGGGCAGAGAGTTGAGTTGCGGGACAGAACTTAGTCTGCAACCGTGTGAAGATCCCACCTTGTTTAACAGAGGTAGAAGGTCATATTTAGGGTTGGAATGCTTGATAAAACCAGTCAAGGTTGTAATATCATAGCACTAGCAGTTGCACCCTTCTATGCCACCTTGAATAGTACTAGAAGGGAAGGAGCCTTGAGGGAGTGTGAAGTAGAGAAGAGGGCCTTCCGTGTGTTGGGTAAGATAGATAATGTGGGTACCATGTCTGCTGAGTGTTGATATTCCTATAGTTTTGTGGCTGAACTCACTAGCTTAGCAATATCCTCCATGCTGCCCATGTATGGCTTGATAAACCCAATTATAGGTAGGCTTAGCATTCAAGTGGACCTTGATAGTTAGAGAGCCTAGTTAGCCCTCCTTAGTGGATACACATCCCAAATCAGGGGTGGTCTCTCAACTGAAAGAGTATAGGATGGACATAGACCTAAGGTTGGGTTGAACATTGCTCTCACTTAGCCAGTTTCTTGGACAACTTCAAGATCCAAAGATAAGTGTTTCTGTGGAGTGAATTTTGATATGTCATGTGTTATATTATGCTTGTTTTTTTCAAGTTGTTGAATAAATTTTTATATGAATGTGAGCAACATGTATACCATGTATAATCCTGAGTAGAAGGGTGACTTCATGTTGGATGCCTTCTTCATTTGCATGAGTTAGTGCATTATAAATGTTGCATGTGGTAGATGTATTGGTTAGACCCAGTTTCATTCATCCTATGTACTTGTTATGCCTTGATTAGACTTGTAGATGGACTGGTTGACCTCACCTAGACATGGGGAAGAGCTATATGACCTGTGTGGTGTTCTTAATATCTCTGTGAGTTAGAGGAAGGATGAAGTTATCGCAGGAGGAAAGTAGAGTCCTCGTTGAAGGATTGAAGGCATATTGAAGGGGATTATATGAAAAAACTTTAGATGATCAAATGACAAGGTTAGAGACCTCAGTTGGGTAGGGGATTGCACCATTAGATAGAGCTCTCCAAGATATTTCCAACAGTACCAACCTTGTCCCATTTGGACCAAGGATGAGGAAGTTATGAGCCTTACAAGCTTGTTGGAATATGGGTCTTTGATCTTGACCCTTCCGCATCCGCAAGGACCTTTCCACATCCGCAATGAGGATCGTGGATTGCGGAGGTCCAAAATCAACCATTGGGGCATATGGAATTCCACATTTCTGCTTCCGCAATGTGGAATGCAGAATGAGGATTGCGGGATGTAAAATCTCTCGGGAATGGGATTATGGGAATCCGCATTTCGGCCTCTACAATGTGGAATGCGGAATGTGGATTGCGGGAGGTAAAATTTCCCAAGAGTAAAAAATGGATTTCTGCAATTCTTCATCCGCAAGCAGGTTGTGGATTGTGGGAGGTAAATTTTGAGATAGCAATGGAGGAACCCGACTTCCAAGTTCCGCATGGGGATTGTGGAAATGCGGAAGTCGGGTGGACAATTATCAAGGTCGTATTTGGCTTCCAACTTCTGACTTCCGCATGCGTATTGCAGAAGTCAGAAGCACAATTTCGATGGAAGACTAGATTTGGAAAACTGACTTCCGAGTTCTGCATGCGTACCGCGGAACTCGAAAAGGAGGATTGTGGATCGCAATGGTGGATTGTGGATCTGAGCCCATTGTGGCTGTGTGGAAATTGGATTAATTTGTAAGAAAAAAAAAAGAAAATAGAAAGGTCTCCCATGGCCTATGAAGTCCACCAGGGAGGAAAGGGGACATTACAAAGTGGTATCAGAGCTTCAGTTACAACACTAGGGATTTTAGGGCCAAACCGTGGAATAAATTGCATGCAGCGAAGTGCCCATGGCACTGTTTTAACCTAAAAGAATTCTTATTTATTAACTGTTCAATGAATGATTTCCAAATTGTATGGATGTTTCAATTTCTTTGCATACCTATGTTGTCTAATAAACATTTATATCATGCACAATGAATGCAGGAGGTTATAATTTAATTGTACATCAAGGCCATGTGCAGGAAAGCAACATTGGTGACCGTTAATGATGCACAAGACCCATACGAGCCTGAAGAAGACGTGCCAGGGGAAAATGTGCAAGAAGACCATGCTGAAATAATGTGTAATGGAAGAAGGGAGCATGTGACTCCCCAGAACTTGGTTGAGACAATGGTAAGTTTTAATGAGAGTTTGATAAAGGCTCAGGAAGAGAAGCACCAGCTCAATGAAACCATTCTAGAGAGCCTTATTGATATGCATCAGACGGTGAATGTGGGGTCCAATCCAAGTAATATGGGAAGAGAACAAAGGAATGCAAATAGCCCCTCTAGAGGAAGTTCTAGGAAGAGGAATCTGATCCATAGAAGGGAATCTGTGAGTAGAAGGCACAAAACACCCTCTTCAGGATCTCTTTGCAGTAGGTCAGGATACTCCAGAGACTCTCAAAGGAGTCCAATGCACACTTACAATAGGACTGAGAGAAGAAGAAATTCTAGAGGGATCCCACAAGGAGAATTTAGGAAAGAAATACCTCCTACCTTTGATGGAGAAAGCAAGATATGCCAAGAGGCAGAGGCATGGCTACTTGGAATGAAAAAGTACTTCAAAATGCATGATTATTCAAAAAGTGAGAAAGCTAGGGTTTCCATTTACAATCCGAATGGAAGATCTTCCATTTGGTGGGAACATCTCATGAAAGTGAAGAGAACCAGTGAAACAAGGATCAAATGGGAGCGGTTTAAAAGATACTTCAAGGAAAAATACCTATCAGCTAGGTATTATATGATAGAAAGAGAGAGGAGTTCAATGAACTCAGGTTGGGGCATAATTCCATAGAGGATCATGTTCATAAATTCTTGGAATTGTTAAGGTATGTAGAATACATCAAGGATGAAAGAGTGAAGATTCAATGTTTCCTTGGAAGCCTACCACAATATTTCAGAGATAGGATTGAGTTTTTCCATCCACCAAGTTTGGATGAAGCCATTAGAATGGCCATGCACTATTATGAGCATAATAAAGGAAAGTCAGAAACTCAACCAGCATGGAAAAGAAGGCCCAAAGGAAATTTTGAACCAAGGAAAAGTGGCTTCAAGCCAACACTCAAAAATCAACCTAGGACCTTTCCACAGTGACAACAAGCAAGAAGTGGGTTCAAACCAACTCTAGCAGTAGAGAAAACATCAAAAGGACCACTTCAGTGTTGGGAATGCGAAGACAACCACATGCTTAGAGATCTCCTAAATCGAAGGGAGAATCCCCAAAGCTTGCACAACCTAGGAGAAGAAACCACATTAGAGGATATGACCAGAGAAACACCTCGAATATATGCAACACTGGATGATCACCAAGCAGACCACCAATCAATAGTGGTAGAAGTTGAAGGTAAGAATTCTAAGCAATCTATTTCTGTTTTAATTGACCCAGGATCTACTCATAGTTATGTGTCTCCTAAGGTGGTTGAAAGTTTCTCTTAGTAGTCCCTTCGAACAATAACACTACAACCCTGTTCTTTTGTCACAGTTCTCCTTCTCTTATTTGACCAATATCTTCTACCACCTCCGAGTAGATCATGCTCTTCATCGCAATCATTGTCTCCTTCTATGTTCATGTCATCTCACTTTTTTCAACATACTCCCAAACTGCCCCCTATCCAAATCCCGAACCACTATGCACAAATGGCTTATGTGTTTGATTCCATTGTCTTGAACCCTTTTTCACAAAGTATCATTTTAATCTAGAGGTTCAAGGATTTTAGGTACTTACCTTGCGGTTCTCGAAAGAAATCGCGTTCAATAGCACTGTAGGATTTTATAGTGTCTACAGCAAATTCCATAATATATCCTTCCTGTATACTATCCAACCAATAATCAACAACATGAGATATATTATTATTAACACCTTTAAGTGTCTAGATTAGCTCAGGTGTCCAAACCATAGGTTCGCCCCCTTGAAAGCATCTCTTTTGCAGAGTTAACCTTGCCAACCATTTAATCAATATAACAAAGAATTATCCAAAGAACACGTCATGTCTGTCCAAGAAAACATACTTGCCTAACCATATTTCTACATCAAGGCGAGGGTATCTGTTATGGTATTCAACAAATTCTCTAATCTTCCTATAGATCCAATCGTGAATTTCAGGCTTACTTAGATGCAACGTCCCCCTTTGACATAGATATCGGTCCCTACAACGGAACCATTTTTTGGTGCAAAACTACTTTGACTAGGGTTCACTTAACTAATCACCAATAAACCCCAAGAGACTAGCCCTTTCGACATCACTTGCGAAGGAGGTGAAGTCTCACCCGAGGTATCTATGGGAGCTATAGGAAACAAATTTCTACAGTAGAAAAGGGGTGCAAAAAAAATATACCAAACATAAAAGTCCAGACCTCAACAAAACACAATACTTCCACATATCATAGAGATTTCATACATATCACTTAACTCGTTGTGACATATATTTATTAACTCAAGCAGTATCCATATAATTCATATCCTCCACATTAAACAACATTTATTTATCAATATGAATAATGTAACAAAATAACATAAAATCATTCTCACACATTGAACGCCAGATATAACGTGGAAACCCAACGGGAGGAAACCACATAAGTGGTTTATTTATTCATGAGTCGCAATAAATAAGCACTTCATGTATAAATTAACAACTTACATATTTCTTCCTTCTCTTTACAATAGATATGCGCACACAGTCTAAAGATCATGTAAATCTCTCCTTACAGTACGCCTTATCCTCAAAATAAATACCAAAAAGTCTAACAAAACATTAACAAAAGACTAACCAACCCAAAAATCCCATCATGTTACATATTTATAGGGTGCACATAGTCTACCCTGCTCCCACTATTCCACTACTCCACTCATAAATTTATGTGGAAACAAAATCCTAACTGACTTAACTAGCTTCACCCTTGGCTTATTCAAAATACCCATCTTCCTTGGTTCTCGACCGATGTGTTGAAGTTGACCCTTCTTCATCAAACCACTTTGATTTAACCTTGTTCACACCAAAACTGCTTTTCAAGTGTACAAAACTTTACTTGGCCCAACATGCCTAGCTCAATCCTGGAATAGAGATGGGTATGCCTCTTGCATTTTATCCCCCATATCTTAGGTGTATTCTTCAGGATCAAAGTGATCCCAATGCACTTTTACCTATATGATGGCCATGTTTAAGAGAACAACTTCTTTCTTGTCCATGATGAATAATGGTTCCAGCTAGAATTCCCCTTCTCGTTCCATCTATATCACATGCCAATCCACGACATTCTTAGTATCATGTACATACTTCTTTAATAATGTTACATGAAACACATTGTGCACTTTAACATCAGCTTGTAGAGAAAATTGGTAGATGTATATTCGATTTGGGATTGATGCGCTCTACACCCTATAGGTTTGATGGCATCTATCCATCATACAAAATGTTAATGCACAAAGATATCATTACAGAAGCTTATGTATTCATATGCTTGTCAATCATATGTAGAGATAGCATAGAAATGCATCTCCTTTAGAACTGGTTAAGATATACATGTATTAGTTTATAGCTTTTGGTTCTTATAAGCATATGGAGAGGGGCATGCCATGAAAGCCCCTGTTATGGAGAAAAATTCCTATGGCTTGTGGTAGACCACAACAGACAGCTGACTACCAGAAAATAACTCAATTCCCATCGCAATGGTATATAAATGACAATGCTACGATATGGAGAATCAAACCGACCTTCAACCGGATGTTCAAAAAAGATCCCCGTTGAGCTTTCAATCTCTACACTTGGACCTACAGATTAGCCTCAACAACAAATACAAGCAAGTGCATATAACATGTGAAAGATATTAGCATAATCAATAGCATGATCCATGATATCATACGCAAATGTAACCCAATGTAATTTAAACAACATTCACAACATCAATTGGACGAGAAAATGAGTATTTCCATTAATTAATAACAAGAAGTACAATGATACGACCTCTTGCTGGCACCAATCTGAACCAGGAACTGGGTCTCTCCACTTGTGCCTCCACCACTTCAATCCCCCATGTAATGGAAAAATCAAACTATGAAAGGAGTTTGGTAGGTGAACATAAGGATTTCACAACAACAAGGATCAATGAGTGTAGACACAACTCACGACAAAAATCCACTAGAGTTACCTTGCTCTCTCTTTCTCCTCCCTTCCATACACCATAAGATCTCAATATATATCCTTCCAAAGGAAAGTGAAAGGACACATCAAGTCATTTCGGGGCATATGGAGGGCCAAAGGTCACCCTAAGACCACTTTTTGGGAGTAAAAAGTAATTTTCTATTGGTTTTTACTATTTTACTTGGTGTCCACGGGATGTAGTGGAACAAACTGCGTGTACGTTGGCTATAGTGGAACAACTAACGTACAAGAAAAAAAATAGGGAATTGTGTGTTCCTGGAGGACAAAATGATGAATTTGAGTCAATGAAATGGATCCTGAAGGCCAATCAATGTTGATGCTCACAAGGTGGAAAATTACACTATAATAGATGCCCCCTAATGTGTGAGGTTAGAGAAGGTACTACGATGGTTGAAATACATTATAAATCTCAAAAGTGGAGTGATGGAGACACAAATGGAGAGAGTAGCTCACTCGTCATAATACAATAATATCTCTAAATACATATCAATACAATACAACAATCTGATACAATGGCCATAATAGGCAATATATAGTGAATACATGTCATAAGTGATCATAGCCATGATCCATACAGTAAGATATGGTCTCCTACTGAAAAGGAAACAACTGGTGCAATACTAGAGGTACAAACTGCTGATGCATGAGAAATGGTATCTCATAAGTATAGTCATGATCAGGAGCAACATACTGAATGCTACTAATGTCTGGGGTCTTCTACACAAATCATCTATGGTGCAAGTCCCATCAAGTGAATAAAGGTGTTGAAGTTGAACCTCATGTGACATCATCTGATTACCGGTCAATGATGTATACCATTAACAGACGCGAGACAACCCACCAATAATGAAAATGGGCATCAAGGCACATATTACAATAATCAAAGTGTGAATATATGTGTTGAGGTCGAACACTAAGATGAATTCATTGATCAGGGGACATTGATGTATTCCCAAAACTGTCGATGGCAAGAGAACCTACCACTAATGACTGGAAGCCTTAAGGTACTCAACCGACTCTAAGTCCTAATTCTGAAATAAATGGGTTGATATCAACGGAACGAAACTCGCTAGAAGGAGGGAATTAAGGCATCCCCCATCAACCAGCACGAGGTAACATCTACATTGCAAGATTTGGAAGAACTTGGATGAACAGACTGACTCAATAAGGATGGCAAACATTCAATAGTCAAGAGATCTGAGGAGTGGCCGAATCTGGTTTCAGGACTTCCTTTGAACAAGAGCATGAGCAGATGGATAGACTCAGGAAGAATAGGCTTGAGTAATAACACCGTGCGATCCAGGAGGAATTAACAAAAGTGCTCCATAGTGACTGGAAGCTTAACCAATCGGTGGAGTAAAATCTGAGAAATGAGTACAACTCCTAAGGTCCTACTATAGTCCTGACTCATGATGAATGGAGTGAATGAATGCTTGGCGACACAACAGCTGCCAACAAAAAGAAGTAAATATTCTCCCCTCTGTCTTTTTGGAATATTTGATTTTTTGGTCTTTTTCATATTTGGAAAGCTTGAAAAAGAATAAAATTGCTTATAGTACAACAAGTGAGGGAACGAGTGTCAAATAGCTAGCCGACTAGTCCCAAGGAGTGGACCATACCTATGATCAATGCAAGGAAGCATGTGCAGGATGTGGACACTTGGAGGGGTGTTCCCTCAGGGTCAAAAAATCATCAAATTGTGAAAGGAAAATGAAAGCTCTGCAGGGCTCGACAAGGAAAGTGCTCAGGCACCAGGTTGACAATTGAGTGAGCGGGAGCTAGCACAAGGCTCAAGCGGCAAGCAGGATGATGCAATGCAATCACAACTCGATATATAAATGGGGTATTCCTTATGGGAGATGGTCAGCATAAGACAAAGTAGAGTATGAGTCTTTATCGCGACGTCATGGCATTACTATGAAGGACTCGTGATCTTAAGGAAAAACAACGGCATGGGAACCGAAAGGAAAAAAGGGGTTCTAACTAGGACACCCATGTTCAGACAAGCCCTACCGCTAAATAACGACACTTCTATAATAATGTGAAGGTTCCGTGTCAGTTACAAAGCAGGGTCGCACCTAGGGTTGATGACAAGTGGTCATAGGTCAAATTCAAAATGCGGGTGAAAATGACATCTAACCTATATGACGGGTGTGAAACATACCTACCGTAGGCACGAAACGGTAAGAAAAAAACAACTCTCGTCGAAGAAATCTTCTCAAAATAGTACTCCAAGACGACACGTTAGTCGAACAACCTTAAAACGGAAAAAACTATAGGAAAGTGGGTTTTCAAAACTATAAATAGTAATAAAATTTTACAATTTACAATTCATTTTCACTTTTTACCCAAATTGGAGTTTTTTGTTAGTTTTCACCTTGGATTTCAGTCACTGAATCTGGGAGGTACAGGCATCCGTTTGTCGAGCCGTCTGGAGCAGGTTAGTCATCTCATCCTCCTCTTTCATTTGGTAGCTTTTATTTTAGTTTTCAGTTGTCAAATTTTTTTATTAGGCCATCCCTACTTCTCCACAGTCATTGTACGCATGCATTGATCGTGGGTAGACGCATTTGTTTTCTCAATAGCCCACGGGTATGACCGTGAAGTTAGTTTTTTAAAGGTTAAAAGCTAAAAAACTTGTGTTTCTTCCTCCGGGATGGTTCTAGAGTGGATGGAAAGGGAGCATGATCTTATGGATGAGGTTGTCCGCCAAGAGTTTCCTTCACAACAAGCATTACAAACATGTGGGATTTTCAAATTCTGGAACATTGGACGTTTGAGGGCCCAAAACCAATTGCTCCGTCGGTTGATAGACTACTGGGATGTAGACGCACATAAATTCAACATGGATGGTCAAACACTCTCCTTAGAGGTGGATGACATATATTTCATTACAGGGTTGTCTCGCCGAGGGGAGGTGGCTAGTCTTCGATCTCGCACTGTAGGTGGTGGGATCACCATTCCCAACTACATAGAGAAATATTGTCTTTCCAATACCTGGAAGGTGGGGAGTCAGGTACCCATTGGAGCCATAGTCAGTTTGAGCATGAAGATCATAGTTTCCACCTATTAACACCCAAATCGTAGCCCCTAGGCTGCGGGAGAGGGCAAGTCGGGTTAACCACTAACCACTTAAGACTTAAGCTACTAAGCCAGCTTAGTCGGAGAGGTCTCTCTCTACAAATTAGTGAAAGACTAGAGATACTCAAAAGAGTCAACAGTGAACAAACAAGCCATCCTTCCTTACTCAAAAAACTATCCAATTAAAACATATACAGAAGGTCATATTTCTGATGGGTCGAATCCTGCGAAAATGTTGGAGGGATCATCAAAAGGAAAAACAATTGGGCGATGGATTCAAGGTATCACACATAAATCAGATAACAGTGCCATAGTGTGGACTAATCTAACAGAGGCAAGGTAGCCACCCGCTCGCTGTCGTAAAGATATGTCCTGGTGATAAAAGAAGAAAATAAGAACAAACCATTGATATGAGCATCCAGTAAAGATGAATTCAATATCAATTTTAGTAGCAATATTGAGTGAATACCTGAGACAATAGCCATATTTTGTTTCCAATAATTCTAAACTATTATACACTGATCTCAAGCATGAAATGAAAAACATAATGTAAAGGCATAATAGGAAGCACATGCACATAGAGAAGAAGAAAAAGACCGACTACAAGTTAGAGAGACACAGGAATCTCTGTGAACCAGTCTACCATAGGCACTGCACATTGTATTAATATGAAAGTATCAAAACTAGGCTTGCCCCTCAGGCCTTAGCCGAATGATTTTCCAACCCTTAATTATTCTTATACAATGCTTTTATAAGCTCTTGGCCTTGAATTGGTCCATAGGAAACAAAAAAAATTACCCTGCCACCTTGACAGCCCCAACTTCAGAATATTACATACGTGTCATTTTCAAAACAGACTGATTAAGACGGGAAACAAAATATTATGAGTAGGATGCCACCTTAATCCAAAGTCCTCAACTAGCCTTGTGAATCGAAGAAGTCCTCTATCTTCAGAGAGTTGTCAGCCTGAGATTCTTCAGCAAGAGGAGGAGGTGTCACTTCCTCAGTAGAGAGCACGAGGTCATGAATGATCTCTGTGTCTTGCTGGATGTCTCCCTCCTCTTATGGAATCTCCTCTTTTCTTGGACGTCGAACTCTTTCCAGCACTTGTCGATTTTTGAGCTCCTCATCCTCACTAGTAGAGCTGGATTCCATGTTGTCGAAAACCACAGGAGACAAAGGAGCACGTGTTTCTTCCACCTCAGACCATGCCTGTTTGGGAATAAAAACAACTCTGGATTTCTGCTCTTTCTCCATGATCCAATTCCAACTGAAAGATGCCCCAAGATGCCAAGTGCACCATCCTCTCTATATGCCAATTTTGCATAGTGGAAGAAAAACCGTATCCATAACCGCTATGATGATGACAGTGGCTACGTGTGGCCATAATCGTCATGATAACTTGATCGGACTCCTCAATCAAGTAACAATGATGCCCAAGGTCTGAGCTGACCTGAAACACACTTGGTAAAGATCTCCAGATAGACGGCGGAGCAAATGACGACGCTGAGGTGGCCTCCGATCGTGCCTGCCATCATTTCGGTGGCAGAAGAGATAATTTCCGAGCCTCCTATCCACCTAGCCTTGTCTTACATCATAATAATTTGCCTCACTCCTCCTTCACACGCCAAATGATGCGGTTCACATCACCTCCACAACTTCTCAGGCCACCCAATAGTTTGCACAAGTGACTTTCCTTCTACCCGGACCCCTATCACCTATCGCTCGGGCCCCTTCATATT
Organism: Larix kaempferi; assembly: GCA_027924585.1. Taxonomy (NCBI): domain Eukaryota; kingdom Viridiplantae; phylum Streptophyta; class Pinopsida; order Pinales; family Pinaceae; genus Larix; species Larix kaempferi. Next base: position 8,515,798 of record BSBM01000208.1, read on the forward strand.
TACCAACATTATTATCAAAGGCACTTGACTTGTACAAGAAGACAAAAGGTTACATGGAAACTTCCCCAGCTGGCCGCTTAACCGAAAAAACCAAAGTCGATCTCTGGAGATGATCTCCTAGCGGGCTGCCTCCAATGACTTTAGAGTCCTTCATTAGTATGCTTATAATTCCTTGAGAACTTTACCTTGACACCCATATGGCTAGGAGCGATGTCTCCCCTGTGTACTTGTATCACTCCTCTTCCCCCTAGTAGGGCCGAGTCCTGAAATCACTTGTACTGGAGAAACCTGTCACCTGTGGGTGGATAACTTTGGTCAGAAACTCTCCCAAACTAAGGTTTGGTATTTCCCCACATTCGACTTCGGGTTGAGCAACATCTATTTTGAATGATCAACATGGCATGGGAGCTATCCTCAATACGGAGGTCAAGTACAAAACGGGCGGTTATGGAGGTCCACCGACTCTTAGGCGAACTTTAACGAAACAGGGTGACAACTGACATTTTTGGGGAGACCTCCAGACTCAAATATATGGGGCTTTGAGAGATAGATACAGAACATACCGGTATTGTCTAGGCCGAACGAAATACAAGACCACGGGAACCTTCCTCTCCCAGCTATGTTTGTAGGACCTTCAAAATTTTTCTAATTTTGGCGACAAGAAGCCGAATTTCTATACCAGGATGAAATCCCTATCTCCCGAAACAACCTCTAACCCTGATTCCTCCAGAGACTGGCTCCTCCTCGGCCTTCCTAATGATGAAATACATTTCCCTTTTCGACCCACTTGCGACAAGAAACCCCCATCCTGGACAGGCCCCAAGAAAATTAAAATGTCAACTTTACCCATCTAGGAGGATATATATAAACCTTGTTCACTTATCCTTCGGGTTTATTCATTAGTTGCTTATCAATACCAGCCATTAATTTCTTACATGCTGATCTCGGCCGTCTAGATCTGCCCCCCCTTTAACCACTGATTTGACAATCCTTATTTGTTAGCCATTGGATCTCTCCATGTGTCCCAATCTTCACCGTCTTCCCCTAAGCGCCATACCTATACGGGTGGGATCACATTCCCCTAAAATGGTTTTCCTTTACCACTCATCCCCTTGCGACCAGCTCTAGTGGTGACATTTGGCGAATTAATTTTCCCATCCCGACCACCTTCCTGTCTATCTGGTGTGCAACTTCCCGACGGGACGATCATTTGGGATCGTTGATCCTCCCAAGACCATCTACACCGTTTATTTTGTCACTTTGTACTTAACACTGTGGGACCCTTATCCTCGACCATAGGATATTACTCTGCATCCCGTAGCTATCCACATGGCCATAGATCTACCTTTATGCTTCAGCGGTATCACATGCCATTGAAACGGTACTGCTTACCGCCTATAGTCCTCGCGACACTTCCTCTAGCTGCCATTTATCCAATGGTATTCCCCATCATAACCGCCCTTCTGACTATTACCGGTGCACCTTGTCCATGCGACCATCAACGAGGACTGTTGATCGCCCTCTAGCGCCCATCCAATGGTGGAAACTGGCACGATGGTTACCCTTTCCTCTATTTCCTTCCGACTATAGACTTAGGCTCTTTTTGGTCTATTTTGGTCACATTTTAATGCTTTCTTCCCAATTATTGTCCCTTTCCTAGCATATTTAACACCCCCACCTCTATTTCTCTCATGCCTTTAGCACTTGGTTATGGAAAACAAGAGCATTTTGGCTTCTATCAAGAAATTTTCGATATACCCCTTTATCTCATTTCCTTGTATGTGCTGTAAAAATCAGGTTCTAGCAACTGGATCCAACTGGAGATGCTATCCTCCCTATGAGGTAGTAAAGAACCTTGTAGACCCAATGCCTGATCAATTGGGTGGCTCCTGCAAGAAAATTTTCCCGGCAGACTACTTGGGAGGGTTTGCCTGAAAAATGTTCATGGAAAAAATTATGGGGATTTGGCTGTGTGGTGTATCCTGTGGCGACCTAAACCTCAACCAAATGCTCTGTTCTATTGCAGGCTCGAAACTTCTTGAAATCAAAAACAAAAAAGAAGCTGTACATTTTGAAAACAGATTGGAAATGACTGCAAATTGGAAATTACTACTGATGTTTGAAATGCCAAAAAATTGAGGCTTATTTCTATACAGACTACTGTATCTGTGGGGCCACAGCTATAAGTAATGCAAAAGTGCCAGTGTAACCAGTCTAGCAGCTGACATTCCAGGCTTTTCTTCTAATCTTTCTTGACTGACTGTAGAACAAGGAAGGTCCATGGCCTGAGGAGACGGCGACGAATGAGCATCCTTTGAATGAAAATAGAACCCTTACTCCAACCACGAAACCTTTCCATATATTATGCCACTGGATCGCAAAAAATATGGTACGCTCCAGTTGCCTCTTGCACCACAACAGACTTTCTTTTAGAAGAGCCGTACAGATGCCATTTAGTTTCCCCAGTTCTTGTATCCGGCCCTAGGGTCATGTACCTCTGACAAACCTCCATCAAAAACTGAAAGTCTTGAGTTCCCAAACCCCTGCATGACTTGGTAAGACTAAAAAAACCAACTACAGACAACTTTCTTTCTGGGTTGCTCATGATTTCTTGGTTGAAAACCCGGTTTTGCTCTGGGACATCAAGAGAAAATCTTCCCTGTCCTTTGAAAGGGTCTAGGAAGGGCCATTCTTTCTAGAGACTGGACTCCGAGCTTGAAAGACCTGCACGAAAATCCGGCTGCTCAACTTGGTCTCCTTCAAATGCCTCGATCATCTCGTCGACTGGCCTGAAATATTGGCCAAGCCTGAATACTTCTCCAATAAGTCTCTAATCGTCTTCGGTCCAGGAGATGGATTCTATATAAGAAGCATACGAGCTACCCAGGTCACCCTCTATCCTCTCAACTATTTGGTCAACCTGTCTAAGGTATTTTCCGAACCCAATACTTTCTTCGAGAACCCCGTATTTTTCCTCAAGGATCACATATTCTTCCTCAAGGGTCTTATACTCTTCTTCAAGGACCCTGTACTCCCTTTCAGCTCTGATCTGAAATGATATCTCCACCTACTGAGAGTCGCTATTCTGACAAATCTCAATGGTGGGCCTAGGATCTGCCACTGGGTTTTCCCTTTTGTCTGGCCCTACCGACTGGCAAAACTATCTATCCGAAAGTTCCTCTTTATCCCCAACTTCAAAGAAGCTTATGAAGTTCTCCAAATGGTTTCCTCCATATTCATCATACCTCAGCAGACTGAAAACTTCATTGGAACCATCATCAATAGGAGCTTCAATAGAATGATTGAACTTTTCATGAAACAAAACGGAATTACCCTCTTCTGGTACATTACCGAGTCGATCAATTCTCTGCTTATTTTGGAAAAAATCGGACTATAGGGGGAATTCCCTTTGCTCATGCCCTTCTTCAAATTTTAGTTCTCCTTTAGTCCTTTCATCGCGATCCTGGTTTGATTGGTTTCCAAACATCCTAAGGTTTTCCTCCACCTCCATTGGCATCAATGAACATATGCTGTAGGTCAGAAGAGCTTCTCTCCAAAAGATGAAGAGCTAAATCAGGAGGAAAAACAACTGCATAATGTAATTTTGCGGCATTCTTTGAGGGCTGAATTTCCTTTGGCATATTATAATAGAAACTGGCAAACCTTATGTTGAAGCAAGACAAGGTTTCATCCTTTCACCTTATTATGGAATGAAACTCTTAAAGAACCAAATCCCACAACCTTCTCTTGCCCCAAAACCCTAAAAAAACCTCGGACAATGCTCCCCATGTATCAATAGAATTAGGCAACAGATGCTTGAACCATCTCTTGACATTTCCTTGGAGGGATTTTGCAAAAGCTCTCATACAGACGTCATCGTGTTCTATTTCAAAGAGATCCAGAAAATGCTCAAAGACTTGAAGATGTTTCTCTGCAGTAAGCATCTCAGACTCACCGTCAAAACCAGGGAGGTGTTTATGGTAGCCCGGATGGAAATCATGAAGGAGAGGGGCTAGCCTCAGAGGGTTGTATCTCAGCTAGGCTTTGGGAGGCAAAGGAGTAGATGCAGGGAGGGTATCATTGGGGTTACTCTTGGAGAATTCATGAGGCAGGTTATGGTTTATACAGGGTTCAAATGAAAGGACAGGGTCAAATCTAGGAGTAAAAGGAGAATGCACATTTTTGAATTCAAGTGAAGGATCTACAAAGGAGGCTCTCTCATGACCTAGAGTCCTCTGGTGAAAAAAGAATCTTTTGATATATATACACAAACGTAAAAAGATGAAAACACATAAGAATATGGATTCTTTGAAGATATTGATATTTTGATACCTGGTACTTAATTCTTCCATGTCTGAGGCAGCTAGGCTCGTTCTCCAGTGGAGTCTGCAGATCGAACTTGATAATGCATGGAGTCGCCAAGTGGATGATATGTAACCCTTATGACATTTGAATGCTTTCCACCATCAACAGTCAGCCCTAAAACTTTGTCTTTATCCCAGGGATGATGAGACAGTCGTTCCCCGGCAATGGTGCCAGTTTGTTCAGACGCAAATCGTACCCCCTAGGATGTGAGAGAGGGCAAGTCGGGGTAACCACTAACCACTTAAGCCTTAAGCTACTGAACCAGCTTAGTCGGAGAGGGCTCTCTCTACAAATAAATGAAAGACTGGATATTTTCAAAGGCATCAATAGTCAACAAACAGACCAAACTTCCTTACTAAAAAAACTATCCAATTAAAACATATACAGAAGGTCAGATTTTTGATGGGTCGAATTGTGCGAAAATGTTGGAGGGATAATCACAAGGAAAAACAATTGGGTGATGGAATCAAGGTATCACACATAAATCATATAACAATGCCATAGTGTGGACTACTCTAACAGAGGCAAGGTAGCCACCTGCTTGCCATCGTAAAGATATGTTCTGGCGATAAAAGAAGAAAATAAGAACAGACCATTGATATGAGCATCCAGTAACGATGAATTCAATATCAACTTTAGTAGCAATATTGAGTGAATACTTGAGATAATAGCCAGAGCTTGTTTCCAAAAATTCTAAACTATTATATACTGATCTCAGGCATGAAATGAAAAACATAATGTAAAGGAATAACAGGAAGCACATGCACATAGAGAAGAAGAAAAAGACTGACTACAAGTTAGAGCGACACAGGAATCTCTACAAAACAGTCTACCATAGGAACTGCACATTGTATTAATATGAAAGTATCAAAACTAGGCTCGACCCTTAGGCCTTAGCTGAATGATTTTCCAACCCTTAATTATTCTATTACAATGCTTTTACAGGCTCTTCACCTTGAATTCGTCCATAGGAAACAAGAAAAATTAGGCTGCCACCTTGACAGCCCTAACTTCGGAATATTACATACATGTCATGTTCAAAATAGATTGATTAAGACACGAAACAAAATATTATGAGCAGGACACCACCTTACTCCGAAGTTCTCAAATGGACTTGCGAATTGAAGAAGTCCTCTATCTTTAGAGAGCTGTCAGCCTGAGATTCTTCAGCAGGAGGAGGAGGTGTCACTTCCTCAATAGAGAGCATGAGGTCATGAATGATCTCTGTTTCTTTCTAGACGTCTCCCTCCTCTTCGGGAATCTCCTCTTTTCTTGGACGTTGAACTCTTTTAGGCTCCTCATCCTCACTAGCAGAGTTGGATTCCACGTGGTCGAACACCATAGGAGATGAAGGAGCATGTGTTTCTTCCACCTCAGACAACGCCTGTTTGGGCATAAAAACCACTCCGGATTCCTGCTCTTTCTCCATGATCCAATTCCAACTGAAAGATGCCCCAAGCTGCCAGGTGTACCATCCTCTCTATATGCCGATTTCGCACAACGGACGAAAAACCATATCAATAACTGCTGTGATGATGACAGCGGCTACGTGTGTCCATAATCGCCATGATAACTTTATCGGACTCCTCAATCAAGTCACAATGATGCCCAAGGTCTGAGCTAACATGAAACCCACTTGGTAAAGATCTTTAGATAGATGACGGAGCAGATGACGATGCTGAGGTGGCCTCCGATCGTTCCTGCCATCATTTCAGTGGAAGAAGAGATAATTTCCGAGCCGCATGTCCACCTAGCCCTGTCTTACATCATAATACTTTTACTCACTCCTCTGTCACTCACCGAATGATGCAGGTCACATCGACTTCGCAACTTCTTAGGCCACCAAATAGTCCGCACAAGTGGCTTTCCTTTTGCCTGCAACCCTATCACCTGCTGCTACGGCCCCTTCATATTTACCAACATTATTATCAAAGGCACTTGACTTGTACAAGAAGACAAAAGGAGACATGGCAACTGTCCCAGCTGGTCGCTTAACAAAAAAAGCAAAGTCGATCTCTGGATATGCTCTCCTAGCGAGTTGCCTCCACTGACTTTCGAGTCCTTCATTAGTATGCTTCTAATTCCTTGAGAACTTTACCTGTAACATCCTAAAATTTACAAAAAAACTTAAAAGTTTTAGATATATCTTTTAATACTAAATCTAATTGTGCGGAAATATCATCAATGTCTAAATGTTGGATTGTTGTACTAAATGCTGTTGTTGGTCGTAAGTGAAACGTTGCAACTACATAATTAATATTTTCACTTTTATGTTAAAATTACTCAACTGTACTTTCAAAGTCTTTTGTTTCTGTTCTAAAGATATAATTTTATATGTGTTAACTATCTTTTCTTCTTGTCGATGATGAAGGGGTCCTACGGATGCCCCGAGGCTTACTTAGCATTTGTGCTAAAGTGATTGAATCGTCCTTTTCACAGATTATAGGTATAATGTTTACAACATGTGACCGAAGAGTTCTAAACAGTTTTCCGTGTCTCCCAAGTGTTAATGATTTAAGAGACATGATGTCGTAAGTGCTGTTGGTGAGATCTTCAGTTAGCCTAGTTTGTAAAAATCAGACGTACGTCAGTTGTAATAATCAAAATATCTGTATTCACCTTTATTAATTTGTCCAGGAAAAAGAATAGGATTCATAAACCAAGTTTAACTCTATGTATAATGTCATTGTGAGTTTCTATTTGATGTATATTAGGAGATTACCCAATGTCTAAATATGATGGCTAAGTGCAATTGAATGCAATGTCGATATGCAATTTCTTATATATATATGATTTAGAGCCTAGGAATTACATGCAAGGTTTGGTTATGTTCTAATCTAGGAATTATTGAAAAATCATATCATAGTCATTTGCTAACTTATGAATTATGACAATTCATAGTCCAATGTAAACCAATGAACTATATGCATTTTCTTATTTGATTTTTATACTATATGAAATATGCATATGCCAAACCCTATACAAGGTCCTATGAGCAATAACTATATGGTGATGTGTGTGCGCATCTAGGTGCCCCTATATAACATTGTGATTTCCTAACTATACATTCGACATCACCTTGACTTACCACAAGGTGTTAATACCGAGTCAAATGTTAAATTTTTACCAATAACACGATGTATTGTATGAAATATGAAATACCAACACTATTAATATATCGTGCTTGTAGGCACTTGGTTTCCTTTTGCATTTAATACTTCCAAATACCAAGACAATGGAATATCTTTGTGGACATCTTCGTAGCACTAGGCATGTGATAGAGTGGTGATGGTTCGAATGCTGTGAGTGATATGGTTCGAGCTTGATCTAGCTGTCCTCCTTGGTGGCTATGGTAATGATGGTGTCACTAATGTGGTTGATGCATGGTTTTACATGACAACCCTCTTGTGATCTCCATCGTTGATCCAACAAGGGTTTTGGGCATTGGGTCCTAACCCTAACCACCCCTATGTTTTACGGAGTTATTGTTTTCCTTAGCATTCGGGTAGTGGCTCTGAGGAGAGGCCGACAGGCCGAGAGCCTTCAGGGTCTTGTTAACTGGTTTTTGGAGTGCCCAAGGTTCAAAGACGTGACCTATTGAAAGCTTGAGAGCCGATACCCATGGTGTTTTACAGTTGCAGCTTGAAGTAGAAGTTCCAGGGTGTGAGTGACATCTCTTTGTGGTAGCTGATTCAATGCCCGAATTTCCTTGTCTGTTAGGTGGTATTCTTCAGAGTTAGCATGCTTCTTTATTTGCGTTTGATGATGGAGAAATGGGTACTGTTTGCAATGTATTGGCGTTCCATTCCGATGATAATTTCTTAAAGGTAAGGGTTCCCAGTTCCAACCCAACATCTTCCATTCTACTTGAGAGTTTCAGTTGTTATCATTTCCCCTATAATGATTTCTATCAACACTTGTTTTTTTAACCACCCTCATGTGAAATGGAAGGTACCTTCGTCGATGGCTTCTCAGCTTAATTTTTTGTCGCTGGCTCCTGCAATTAGACTGGTAAGCCTCGGTGCTTACCTTATTACTCCGGTTGGATGAATGTTGGGCCTTCGTGTGTGTTTTGCCGAGACTTCATGATTTATCTGAGTCTTGTTCTTTGTCGAAATCCTGTGTACTATTGGTGGCTTAGGAAGGATAAGACCCTCGACCCTTTTGTCATCGTTTTTCAGTAGTATTTGTTTCCATTATATCATCCTAAAACAGAAATAATCCGGAGAGGGTTTCACTCTGCTATGGTTTTAGGTAATTGAAAAAGATTTATGTTTTCACTAGACCTGGTGATTTTGTGGATGACACTGTGATTTTGTAAAGAGAAGTAGAAAATTAATGTTTTGTAGTTGACTGTGTTCTTGATAATAAAGTATTGTGTTTCTATATAAGCGTTTGAGTTTAAAGAGAGCATTGCTCCAGTTGTACGCACTCAGACTTGTCGTTTTGCAACTAAAGTTTTCTTTTAAGTAGGTTTAAGGGTTTAGCCCTATGTTAACAACAATCAAACCCTAAAGTGCGATTCTCGGAATTGTCCTGTTGTTATGAGATCAATCTTTTAAATTAAAAAGTGATGATGTAGGATCATGATAGTGCTGAGATGGTTCTTATTTCCAGTATTAATGAAATGTAATTGGTAATCATTTTCGTGCCTAAGTTTATGTTTTTAAATGTGTTGCTCGTCCTTCATGTTTGCCAATTTTAAATGTGTTGCTCATCATAAATGTGTAATGAGGTTGTAACTGTTTTCTTGTTTTGATGTTGACTATAAATGTTTGAACCTTAGCGAAATTCTAAAACTGAGAGATGGATGTTGATACTTCTAGGGTTGGTCGATGAAAACTTTGTTTGGATAAAAATAATGATTCTTTGTTTTAATAGCTTTGATAACTATGGAAAATAATAAAACCATAAGATAGGGTTTCGAGTCCAATGTTAAATGTGAATGGAATTTAGCTGCAGTTTTTAAATCAATAAATAATGTAAAAGAAAAGAATGCAATGCTTGGCATAAGGATTTGTGCGAAAATAAATTATTTTGCAGCTATTAATTCAAATAAAATTTGTGAAATAAAAAGACAGTAAACCTAAACATTTAACTGATGGAAAGAATGAATAATGAAAACGAAGAATTATATTATTTAATATAGAATGTTAATAGTAGGAGAAACTAATGAAATACAACAGTATTGATCTTTTCATTCATCTGGAAATCTTCCTATCAATTTATCTACCTTAATCCTTTCTCTGTACTAGAGTACGATGCAGATCCATTAGCATGGGGAAAAATGTAGAGAAACATTTACTTCAATTCATCTTACTTAATCATTACTAAACAGAATCCTAGTTAGATCAAACACTGAAATAAATGTATTTGTTTAGTAATATTCTTGAAAATAGTAGATCAATATTTGCAGATAGAAAATTTAACTACTTAGAATTTGAAAATACAAGTAGAACCTGTAAATGAAGATAGGGACGACAAACACCCAAGGAGGCCTGTTCCTCCCACCTTGCACGGAACTATGACCACATTTCAAGGGAGTTGTCCCATACCAACATCTAGTTAGTTGCATCATGATGCTGCCACTTGTCCATTTCCTTCTACCCCAGATTCCATTCCAACTAGTGGGTCAGTAACCACTCTTTCAACAGTCCTCTTTGGTGTTTGTCTCCTATTTAATTTATTAAATAATAAAATATTGTGCAATTACAGTCATCTTTCAACACTTGTCCAATATAAAAATTTACAATAAAAGTTAACATAATGTTTCCAACATAAAATGTTTTTTAGCAAAAAGGGTATGTTACAAACACCCCCACTTAATCTCAACATCGTCCTCGATGTTGCTTGTTCATCATTTGATCCTTCCTGGAATAGAACTGGATATGTTGCCTGCATTTTACTTTCTGGTTCCGAGGTAGCTTCATCAGGGCTAAGGTGGTTCCATTGCACCTTTACCTGCCCTATGGTACGATTCTGGAGCATAATTTCCCTCCTATCGAGAATACAGTCCAGTTCCACCTGAAAATCTCCTTCGGGCTCTGCCTATATGTCATTCCAATTCAGCACATGAGTAGCATCGTGCACATACTTCGTTAAAATAGAAATGTGAAAAACATTATGGATTTTTAAATCAGATGGCAAAGCCAGTTGATATGCGACAGCTCCTATCCTTGATAGGATTTCAAATGGTCGGCAGTACCTTGGTGCTAGTTTAGCACAACTCCCAAGCTTCAAAGAACTTTTCTTGGGTTTTACCTTTATAAGAACATGGTCTCCAACGTGAAATTCTCTTTCAGTGTGTTTCAAATATGCATAACGTTTTTGCCGATCTTGGGCAACTTTTAAGTTACCTTGAACCTATTTCACGGTTAGCTCCATTTCTTTCAATAAATCCGGTCCTAGCATTAATCTGTCTATAGGATTATCCAAAGAAATAAGAGTGCAACATTTTATTCCATACAAAATCTCAAATGGACTTAACTTAGCAGATGCTTGATAATGATTATTGTATGCAAATTCTGCTAAATGTAAATAATCCTCCCACTTAGATGGCTGATCTTTGACATACATTCTTAGCATGTCTTCTAAAATATGGTTTACTCTTTGTGTTTGACCATCATTTTGTGGGTGGAAAGAAGTGCTAAAATTTAGTTTAGTATTTAAACCTTTAAACAGTGTTGTCCAAAAATTTCCAGTGAACTTAGAGTCCCGGTCGGAAATGATTACCTTTGGAATTCCGTTCAAGCGAAAGATTTGCTTCATAAATACATCTGCAATGTTAGAAGCTTTAAAAGTGGTTTTAACAGGAATAAAATGAGTAGCCTTACTTAACTTGTACACAACCACCATTATGGAGTCATTCTGTTTCTGGTTTTTAGGAAAACCTGTAATAAAATCACTGCTTATAATCTCCCATTTCCATTATGGAATTGGCAATGGCTGTAGTAGTCCAGGTGGATGTTGATGTTCATCCTTAATGGTCCGAAATTCAAAACATCTGGCTATGTATTCAGCCACTTCATTCTTCATGTTGGGCCAAAAATAATCCTTCCTTAACGTAGTTATCATTTTCTAATAACCTGGATGTCCTGAATAAGGACTCGTATGAACTTCATCCAAAATTAACAACTTAACCTTTGACACATTTGGTACATAAATTCTATTTTTATAAGTCATTAAGCCCTTTTTATTAATGCTGTAATCTATTATTAAATTTTCAGATACATTTTCAACAACTTTACCAAGAAATTCTTGATAATTTTCATCTTGTTTAATTCCTTCTTCGATTTGATTTTCCAAATCTATCTTAAACATGCTGATTGCTGCTATAAAGCTTAATATGGGATTCCTGCTTAATGCATTAGCAACTTTATTTTCTTTCCCTTTTATGTGTTGGATCTCAAAATCGTACTCGCTAAGGAAAGCTATCCATCTAGCTTTCCTTGTGTTAAGATTTGTTTGATCCAACAAATAATTTAAACCTTTATTATCAGTCATTAGTATGAATTTTCTTCCAATCAAGTGATGGCGCCACATTTTTAATGCATGTATCACGGTTGCCAACTCAAGATCATATGTTGCATAGTTATTTTCATGGATCTTTAACTTTCTAGACTCAAAAGCAATAGCATGACCTTCTTGAGTTAAGACCCCACCAAGTCCATCGTTGCACGCATCAGTCCATACAACGAAGTCTATGTTAGGATCAACAATTTTCAAAATTGGTGCAGTGGTTAATAATTCTTTGAACTTATTAAAGCTTTCTTGACACTTTTGATCCCATGCAAATTTCTTCATGTTCTTCTGCAAAGAAGTGATGGGATTTGCAATTCGTGAGAACCCTTCAATAAACTTTATGTAGTAACCTGTTATCCCCACAAATGACCGAATGTCAGTTACATTTTTAGGGACAGGCCACTCGTTAATTGCTTTTATCTTATCAGAGTCGAAAGAAATTCCGTCTTTAGAAATTATGTGACCTATGTACTGTATTTTATCTTTATAAAATTCACATTTACTGAACTTAGCGTAAAGCTAATGTTCTCCTAAAACTTGTAGAATTATTCTTAAATGTTGGTCATGCTCTTCTTTTGTTTTTGAGTATATCAGAATATCATCAATGGACACAACTACAAACTTATCCAAATATTTATGCAGAACGTTGTTCATTAAACACATGAACACTGCCGGTGCGTTGGTTAGCCCAAAAGGCATAACTATGAACTCGTAGTGTCCATATCGCGTTCTGAATGCAGTTTTGAATATGTCTTCATCTTTTATTTTAACCTGATGATATCCGGACCTTAAATCAATTTTAGTGAATATCTCTGCTCCGCATACTTGATCAAATAGATCATCTATGCAGGGCAAGGGATATCGATTCTTAATTGTCATTTTATTAAGATGACGGTAATCGATGCACAATCGCATGGTTCTGTCCTTCTTTTTAACGAAAATTACTGGTGCTCCCCAAGGAGACACACTTGGCCTTATGTAGGTTTTATCTATTAATTCCTTCAGCTGATATTTTAACTCATTTAACTCCAGAATATTCATTCTGTAGGCATCCTTTGAGTTTGGTACTGCACCTGGTACTAACTCAATGGTGAAATCAAGTTCCCTTTTCGGAGGTAATCCTGGAATTTCTTCCGGGAATACGTCAGAAAATTCCCTAAGGATGGGAATATCCTCCAGTTTTAACTTGTCTTCTTTATAATGTCCATTCATCATTAATAACATTAACAACAAACATTTTATAGCCCTTTCTCGCAGCTCTCTTAACTTGTAATTGAAAAATTTGCCTTACTGAAATCTTCCTATGAATTCCTTTTACTATTTCAGTTTTACCTTCATTATTCAAACAAGTAAAATATTTCTCATAACAGTTAAGCACTACTCTATGCTGTTCAATCCAATCCATGCCAATCAACAAGTCATATGACCCTAAGGGTAAAACGTTCAAATTAACTTGGGTTTTCAGCTGATTCAAAGATACATCACAATTTTTAACAAAGTCTATAACCTTTCTTTTAGTACATGTTGCTAGCTAAAATAACCAAGAATTATCAAACTTTTCTATTTTTAACTTGCAATTATTGACTAATTCAGGTGAAATGTAGCTCAGACTTGCACCTAGATCTATCAAAACAGAAATAGATCAGTTTTGTAGCATACCTTCGATTTCGACCATGGACGTTTGATACTCTGCTTGCCGATTTTCCAACGCTGCATTTATTCTTGGCATTTCTCTTGCCACATCACATACTGTTGGCTCCTCTTGTATGCTATGAATGTTGTTGACTATCCTTTTGTTGCGTGGGAAATCTTCTTTCTTATGTGGTCCACTGCAATCAAAACACTTCAAAATTCCTTTCTGTTCTGCATACCTGGTGTTATTATTGTTATTAGGTACATTTCTTGCAGCAGTAAAATTTTGTGGTGCATTAATCCTGTAAATATTATTACATGGAAAATTTTTGTTATTAAATTTTTTCTTAAAACTTCCAGAATTATGATTAAAGATCTTCTTTTTATGCTCGAAATGATTAGACTTATTACATTTCCAACCAATTGTTCCTTCTCTCTTTTTGTTTTGGCCAAAACAAAAATTTGCTTTTCTCATAGCCTCTTCCAAAGTGGAAGGGTTATCATACTCAATCATGTCTTTTATGTTGAAAGGTAGACAACTTAGAAACCTTTGCACCTTAGGATTCCCTTCGACCATGTAAGGTACATACCTCAGCAATCTAAGCAACTTGCGGCACAATTACTTCATGTTCATAGTACCCAATTTTAAATCGTAAAACTCTTTTGATTTATCTTCATAGTACTGTTCTGACAAGAACTTTTTCTTAAATAAATTTTTAAACATATTCCAGGTTACGTCTCTTTCCTTTATGCTCTTAATTCTTTTAAGGTCCTGCCACCAGATATCTGTCTTTCCTATCAAATTGTAAATAGCAATCTTGGCTTTTAACTGTGAAGAGTAATCGTAAATATTAAAGTACTTCTTCATTCCAGACAACCATGCTTCAGCTGTATCACCCTTTTTAGTTTCTCCATTGAATGTTGGTGGCTTAATCTTTTCAAACTCTCCAGTAATTTTTTCATGATGATTATACTTACTCTTCTTGGAATAGCAATCACTGTCACTGCTATCATAGTCAGATTTATCATTACTTCGATTAGATTCAGATGAAGAGTAACTAATATTTTTACCATTTTTAACTTTCTTACTCTTATGTTTGTGAGACATTGTACTAGAATCAGAATTTACTTCTGATTTCCTTCCTCTTTCCTCGTGATGGTATTTCTCCAATAGACTTTGATTTAAATCTTCATGTGCTTTCATAATGCGTTCATTTTCTTCCTTAACAGTTCTTATCTCAGATTTTAAATCTTTTACAGTACGAATAAAGTTCTGAAGATTGGTTATTTAATTCCACATATATTCCTCCATTATTATTGTTATTATGCTCGTTACGAGGAGATATATCCTCTGCTAATTCCTCAGGTATGTCCATACCTGCAAACTAATATCAAATTGTTATGTACAAAAATAAAATGAAAAATAAAAGTTAGTAACCTAAACTTTCTTATTTTTATTTTCTGTTTGCACGCGTGAGCCTATTTCAGGACTAGAGTTTGAACTTGCGCTCTGATACCACATGTAACATCCCAATATTTTCAAAAAAAAATTAAATTTTTAGATATAGCTTTTAATACTAAATCTAACTGTGCGGAAATATCATAGATGTCTAAATGTTGGATTGCCATACTAAATGCTGTTGTTGGTCGTAAGTGAAATGTTGCAACTAGGTAATTAATATTTTCACTTTGATGTTAAACTTACTCAACTGTACTTTCAGAGTCTTTTGTTTATGTTCTAAAGATATAAGTTTTTATGTGTTAACTATTGTTTTTTCTTGTTGATGATGAAGGGGTCCTACGGATGCCCCGAGGCTTACTTAGCATTCGTGCTAAAGCATTTGAATCTTCCTTTTTGCAGATTACAGGTATAATGTTTATGACATGTGACCGAAGAGTTCTAAACAGTTTTTTGTGTCTCCCAAGTGTTAATGATTTAAGAGACATAATGTCATAAGTGTTGTAGGTGAGATCTTCAGTTAGCCTAGTTTGTAAAAATCAGACGTACGTCAGTTGTAATAATCAAAATCTTTGTATTCACCTTTATTAATTTGTCCAAGAAAAAGAATAGGATTCATAAACCAAGTTTAAATCTATGTATAATGTCATTGTGAGTTTCTATTTGATGTATATTAGGAGATTACCCAATGTCTAAATATGATGGCTAAGTGAAATTGAATGCAATGTCGATATGCAATTTCTTATATATATGATTTAGAGCCTAGGAATTACATGCAAGGTTTGGTTATGTTCTAATCTAGGAATTATTGAAAAATCATATCATAGTCATTTTCTAACTTATGAATTATGAAAATTCATAGTCCAATGTAAACCTATGAACTATATGCAATTTCTTATTTGATTTTTATACTATATGAAATATGCATATGCCAAACCCTATACAAGGTCCTATGAACAATAACTATATGGTGATGTGTGTGCGCATTGATGTGCCCCTATATAACATTGTGATTTCCTAACTATGCATTCGGAATCACCTTGACTTACAACAAGATGTTAAAACTGAGTCAAATGCTACATTTTTACCAATAACACGATGTATTGTATGAAATATGTGATACCGACACTATTATTGTATCGTGCTGGCAGGCACTTGGTTTTCTTTTGCATTTAATACTTCCAACTATCGAGACAGTTGAATATCTTCGTGGACAACTTCGTAGCACTAGGCACGTGATAGAGTGGTCATGGTTCGAATGCTGTGACGAGCAGTGAGTGATCTGGTTTGAGCTTGATCTAGCTGTCCTCCTTGGTGGCTATGGTAATGATGGTGTCATTAATGTGGTTGATGCTTTTTTTTATGTGACAACCCTCTTGTGATCTCCATCGTTGATCCAACAAGGGTTTTTGGCTATGGGTCCTAACCCTAACCACCCCTATGTTTTACAGAGTTATTGTTTTCCTTAGCATTCAGGTAGTGGCTCTGAGGAGAGGCCGACATGCCGAGAGCCTTCAGGGTCTTGTTAACTGGTTTTTGGAGTGCCCAGGGTTCGAAGACGTGACCTATTGAAAGCTTAAGAGCCGATACCCATGGTGGTTTACAGTGGCAGCTGGAAGTAGAAGTTCTAGGGTGTGAGTGACAACTCTTCGTGGTAGTTGATTCGATGCTCGGCTTTCCTTGTCTGTTAGGTGGTATTCCTCAGAGTTAACGTGCTTCCTTCTTTGCGTTTCATGATGGAGAAATGGGTACTATTTGCAATGTCTTGGCGTTCCATTCCGATGATAATTTCTTAAAGGTAAGGTTCCCGGTTCCAACCCAGCATCTTCCATTCTGCTTGAGAGTTTCAGTTGTGATCATTTCTCCTGTAATGATTTCTATCAACGCTTGTTTTTTTAACCACCCTCATGTCAAATGGAAGGTACCTTCAGCGATGGCTTCTCAGCTTAATTTTTTGCAGCTGCTCCTGCAATTAGATTGGTAAACCTAGGTGGTGACCTTATTACTCCGGTTGGATGAATGTTGGGCCTTCGTGTGTGTTTTGCCGAGACTTCATGATTTCTCTGAGTTTTGTTCTTCGTTGAAAGCCTGTGTACTATTGGTGGCTTGGGAAGGATAACATCCTCGACCCTTTTGTCATCGTTTTTGAGTAGTATTTGTTTCGATTGTATAATCCTAAAAGGAAAATACTCCAGAGAGGGCTTCACCCTACTATGGTTCTAGGTAACTGAAAAAGATTTATGTTTTCACTAGACCTGTGATTTTATGGATGATACTGTGATTTTGTAAAGAGAAGTTGAAACTTAATGTTTTGCAGTTTACTGTTTTCTTGATAATAAAGTACTATGTTTCTATATAAGTGTTTGAGTTTAAAGAGAGCATTGCTCCAGTTGTATGCACTGAGACTCGTCATTTTGCAACTAAATTTTTCTTTTAAGTAGGGTTCGAGGGTTAAGGGTTTAGTCGTGTGTTAACAACGATCAAACCCTAAAGTGCGATTCTCAGAATTGTCCTGTTGTTATGATATCAATGTTTAAATTCCAAAAGCAGATGTCTATAGTGACTATTCATGTGGATTTACTATTTATGGTTTTAAATTAAAAAGTGATGATGTAGGATCATGATAGTGCTGAGATGGTTCTTATTTCCAATCTTAATGAAATCGTAATTGGTAATCTTTTTCGTGCCTAAGTTTATGATTTTAAATGTGTTGCTCGTCCTTCATGTCTGTCGATTTTAAGTATTGGCCGAGAGCCAATGTCTTCTATTCGTAATTGTGTAATGAGGTTGTAACTGTTTTCTTGTTTTGATGTTGACTATAAATGTTTGAACCTTCGCGAAATTCTAAAACTGAGAGATGGATGTTGATACTTCTAGGGTTGGTCGATGAAAATTCTGTTTGGATAAAAATAATGATTCTTTGTTTTAATAGCTGTGATAACTATGGAAAATAATAAAACCATAAGATAGGGTTTCGAATCCAATGTTAAATGTGAATGGAATTTAGCTGTAGTGTTGGGCTTGGCCCAACTGATCAATTTTTGGTAACATTTTTGAAGGTAGAAGAACTCGAGCTGAGCACAGCTTCGAAAATGATGGAATTTTGGCTAGGTTACTGGGGATGCTACGAAGATGCGCATAGTAACCATGTTTTGATCGATGCTACGAAGCTCAGTACTGCGCAGAAGCAGTGCTACGGTGATAGGAGGCCACGTGGAGCCAGCAAAGCGGAATGTTGGACAAAGGATAGGTGCAGGTACGGGTCAGACCGGTAGCAGCCTATTTTTGGGAAAGATTCTCCAGGAGTGCCAAGCGGCGGGCATGAAAAAATCAGGAAGGCGACCAATGCACAAGTTTGTTAAGGAAAGGACAACTCAGGGAAAGTGATGGCTTGGCATGCCTGGTGGGTGAGACCGTTAGAGATGAACGGTTTAGCAGAAGTGACCTGTTGGCACGCGTGCGACAGGAAGGCCGATAGAAACAAAATGAAGATGTGGAGAACTACAACGATGAATCAGATGCTACTAGGAGCCAGCAAGTCGGTTTAGGGAAACCAACACAATTTTGTAAACCCTAAGTGTTTTGGGTTTAGGTGTCCGGCATTGTAAAGACATGACCTTCGAGCATGGTCTATTTAAGAAGACAATTTTGTATGGGATGGGGTTACTCTTTAATTTTTGTTGTTACAATTTTGGGTGTTGTATTGTAAAATCTCTTGAGTCGAGAAGATTGTAAAGACTCTGCAGCTGTGTGCGCAGAGACCTATCTGAGAGGAAGGAGAGTCTGCAACTGAGTGCACAGACTAAGAATGGTTGTCCCCATCCCTTTTAAAGATATATATTACCAACCATTCTTGTGGACGTAGCTTCCCATCCGGGGGAGTGAACCACGTTAAATATCGTGTTGTGCGTTTTTGTTTTATGGATGAATGATTATCTGTATTTTCTGTAATTGAATGTCTAGATGTTTCCTTGCATGCTGTTATGAGAGAACTATTGAATGCATTTACCATCAGAAGAAGTATGGGGATGATATGTTAAGTTCTTCATGAATAGATGAATGGTGAACATTTAGCTTATGTTTGAGAACAGTGAGTCAATTAATTGGTCAAGTGTTAAGAGATCACTTAAGTAATTCCCTATGCGCAATAGAACAAATGCATAACAATTAGATGGATAATCGGCTAAGTAGTTGAATGAGTGGATAAGTGATACTCAATTCAGAGCCGTAAGCATTTTCAAGGTAGTCAAGTACAAAGTTGAACTGCGTAGTTCACAGTTTCAGTAGAAGTCCCGCAGTAGAGGAACATAGTGGTGCAGACCATAGCATTGTCCATCGTTGCGCAGTCCCCCCTCGCAGCGCATACCCCCTGTCGTGCTACGCAGTATGTCCTCCCAAGCAACTCGTCACTTATTGTGGAAAGTTGATTCTGCAGTACCCCATAGATACACCTTGGTTGAGACCTCAACTTGCTCGCAGGTTGTTGCTGAAAGGGCTGATGTGAAGGTGTTTTGTGGTCAAAGGGAAACCGCGAAGAACCTGGGTCTTATAAGAAAATCTCTGAGTGAGTTATAGCCAACAAATGGTTCTGTTGCCGCACTAGAATCCGTGATGAGTTGCAATCGTGATGTGTGACAAAGAATACCAGTTCTTAGAAGGCTCTGACGACTGGCAGCCTGAAAACATAGAAATCCAAGCTTGATGGGACAAGACCATAAAAGACTTTACAAGGCAAGAGAATAGACATCCGCGTCTATGTGACACATAGTGGTTGGATAGATATATGTGGAAAGATATTCATGATATTTTATGGGAATCATTTCCAAACGAGTTACACGCGTGGATCTCGTGGCTCGCAGAAAATAAAACCTATTTTCAAGGAGGAGCTCCTACAGAGTGGAATCCCAAGCTCACAGCATACCTCAAAGCGATAGACAGCCCATTGACACGCGCGGTTGACTTTTGGGTCGATCATATGCTAGAAGGCTTCGTAAAAGAATTTTCTGTAGACACACTCAAATCCTACAGCCAAGTAGAAGCATACTTTTTCAGAGGACTCCAAGGTAAGTTGCTGAACAATCTTAGTCTATACATTAAGATGCTGTTAGCTGAGAAAGGTGTTTTAAGAATGCAGTAATATTTTCAAGTTTGTCATGGTAAACAGTATATTTAGTGATTCTAACGAAGATACCCATAATATTAGAAGTGACAAGAGATATAAATTTAATAAGAATCTTGGAGGCCCTGCACTCCACATAGATACCGAGATTCCTTGTGACCTTGACAACGAAGCTGCACCACCATTTACCCCTGAGAACCCACCGGCTACAGAAACCGTGCCACCATTATATTAGAACCCGCCCGCTACATAGCCCACCCCGCAAAATACTAATCCCAGTACGACTATCCCGACAAGCCCATTTGTTTTCACTGCACAGAGCCCTTTATAGCAGCTGCACACTAATTCGGGCGCTCCACCACCTAATAGGAAAATGGAAAACACATATATGAAGCTACCGGTATTCAAAGGAACTGGCCTAGAAGACCCTGACCAGCATTGGTTCCTTTGAGAACTCGTATGGAGTGTAAGACAAATCCATGATGATGCCGCAAAAAAAGCACAGCTCATCACTACTTTCAGGGACAGAGCTTTACATTGGTTCATGAAATACTCTTAGAGACAGCCCAAAACCCTCGCAGAGATTGAAGCTGCGCTTGTGGCTAATTTTAAGAAACCCAAATCTGAATCTCAGTGTATAACCAAATTGAAAGAAATAAAGCAAAAACCGACTGAAACGGTGTGGGAGTTCGATCAGAAGTTCAAGACCTTATTAGACCAAGTAAGCCTTGTTATAACTCTAGAACAGCACAAGGAATGGCTCATTGCTATGTTGTTGCCCCATATTAGATTACCATTGATGCAACATAGGATTACGTTGCAGGCAGAGGCCCTAGAAATCACAATGAAGCCAGAGGCTTCGCCGATTGGTGAGACTGGTTCTGGGATGTCTCAGATCTAGAACCAACTGACCACCCTGACACTAGAGCTGCAAAGCATGAAGAATGGCAAAGAACAAAGGTATGAACCTAGACATGAGGTCTGGTGTAGAAGTTGTAAAGGAGAAGGCCATGACCGGGAGCAAATCCCATTATTCCGTGACTATCTTAATAGTGGTGCGCCCAACCCATTAAATCATAATCATGCCCCATGGTGTGAAATTTGTAGAACCATAGGACACTGACCTGAAGATTGCTATCTCATACAGAAGTATGTGAAAACACCTAAAAATTTATACTGCAATTTCTGTAAATTAGTTGGACATGATGAATCCAACTGCCGCACATATGAAATAATGAACGAAAGAAAACGAGATATGGACTCAATGAGAGGCGTTGGATTGTACCGCGTACAAGAAGATAACCAGCCCAAATAGGAGAATACGCAATATGACAAAGGAGGATATAGAGGTCGTGGTGTTGGATACCGCGACAGAGGGAGAAATGGTGGCCCAGGGCAGGGAAGAGGCCGTGGCCAGGTAATTTGCTATAATTGTGGCCAGCTAGGTCACGTATCTAGATATTGTGTTAACCCATGCACTACGTGCAATTATTGTAAATAATTTGAGCATGTTATTGAAGATTGCCCAGTACTAGAGGTTGAAATGCAGAAAAGAAGACGGACAGATGCACCAAACACGAATGTCCAATGGATCGCAGTGGAAAGCAGACCAGTAGATCCGAGAATCAAAGTGGTCACATGTAATGGCACTGAGACAGGCCGTGATAGAGGAGCAGAAGCTTCCATGTTAGGGTAGGCTCACACAAGCCAGACCCCTCTTGAAACAATATGGCTAAGGAAGGCCCCAGGAAAAATGCCTTCTCTTGACTTACAGAAGAACAAGGAGGTCTTTGTCGACGCATGGGAAACCTTTAGAGAACCAGTAACCCAATCACAGAGGATCTCGTTGCACAGTGAAATACTGCATGTTGAAGACATGCCGGCTGCCTATGACAAAACAAGCACTGTGACAGATGTTAGCACTTCCATTGCGCAGTTCCTGCGAAGCTGCATGAAGTTACTAAAAAGTGAAAATGCCATAGTAGAGCTGCAGAATCTCATAAACTAGTATGAGCTGCAGACCGCAACAGAGACTTCTAATAGTGCAGTCCATCACATAAAGAAGCATAAAAGAACAAGCTGAGAAATGAGGCTTACCACGCAGATAGGAGATTTTGAAATGGATGAAGTCATCCTTGATCTGGGATCCGAAGTAAATGTCTTAACTAAGCATACATGGCAGCAGATGGGTCGACCAACGTTGTCATGGTCACCTATCCAGTTGAGAATGGATAACCAAGAGAAAGTCATACATTTTGGCTGTTTAGCTGATGTGATCGTCGACATCGATGGAGTCCAAAGTCATGTAGACTTTGAAGTTATCGAGATTGTGGATGATAGTCAGCCTTTTTTTGCACTACTAGGAATTGATTGGGCTATCGATAACTTGGCTATCATAAATATGAAGACAAAGAAGATGATATTTGAAGGAAATCATCTTAGGGTCATCGCACCATTGGATCCTACAGATGGTGACAGATACATCAAGCCGATTCAGGAGGAATCGAAGGCTCAAGACTTGGATAGACTATACCAGCTCACAGCGAACAAGGAATATTACATTAATCCTACTACAGATGGTACACTCGGCTGGAGATGTGACAGCTCCTGCATCTCTGATTTGGAGGTAGGATTGGAAAATTGGCAAACCCGAATGCATGAAGTATCAGCAAGAAGGTGCGCGCAGCTTACGAAATCACTGCGCTGGATCGGGAAAGAGGTAAGTCCTATTCCCACATATGATGGTTCTGCTAATGTTTATAGTTTCATCCAAGAATATACTGCAGCCATTACAGCTGAGCACAGATTACTAGCACTGGATATGGCACTGCGCGACACACCCGCCAGATGGTGGAATGCACATAAGCAGACATTGACCACATGGGACCAATGCAAGGTTAAGATGCAGATCCGATTTGCTGAAAAGGTTACCTTACCCTTTGGGAAGTATAATGGACAGACAGATCCTAGTCAACACATTGAAGTCTATTGACAAGCGTGGGCGGAAAGGACACACACAGAATGGGTGCA
Source organism: Larix kaempferi (assembly GCA_027924585.1). Classification (NCBI taxonomy): domain Eukaryota; kingdom Viridiplantae; phylum Streptophyta; class Pinopsida; order Pinales; family Pinaceae; genus Larix; species Larix kaempferi. The sequence continues at coordinate 8,538,924 of BSBM01000208.1, forward strand.
TCTATTTGTACATACGCTGGAGGATGACATTCCAAAGAAATGGTACCTAGATCTGGAGTCGCGCAGGGAAACCACTGATTGGGATATGCTGATTACGAACTTCCAGAAGGATTTTAGCATTGATGATGAGAACCCATTGATCCATGATGCGTTGCAAATAATTAACGAACGTATATTCAAGGAAGATTGTCCTCACAACAATATGACATTGGAGGAATTCTTCGGGGCAGATTGCGTTCCTGCGCACCTACAGTTCGAATGGAAGGAACACGAAGAACACCTTATCGATTGTTACAACCTGGATGAAGACATCGATGATAGAAATGAAGACGATGAGGATGACCTACGCAACATAGCCATACCAGAATCAGAGGGTGCGCGCGACGTAGAAGGACCTCTGCTAGAAATCCCAGATATGAGTGGGCCAGTAAAGACGCAGAAGGTGAATATTGGCACAAGCGAAGAGCCGAAGTTTGCAGCAATCGGAGACTATTGGGACGATTAGACTATTGCAGAGATCGCAGACACTCTACATGAGTATCAGGATCTGTTTCCGACAAAATTTACAGAAATGAAAGGAATTCTAGGAGACCTAGGGGTCATGAAAATACCTTTGAAGCCAGGTGCAAAGCCTGTGAAGCAGGGGCCATACAGACTAAATCCATTCTACAAAGAAAGAGTGCGCGCAGAGCTGGATAAGATGCTAGAAGCAGGAATCATTGAACCTATCGAGGAATCTGAGTGGATTAGTCCCATGGTCGTTCAAGACAAGAAAATGAAGGGTGAGATCAGGATTTTTGTGGATCTCAGAAAACTGAATGATGCTTTTATGCACGACTCATTCCCCACTCCTTTTATAGATGAAGTGCTTGACAATATTGTAGGGAATGAGGCCTATTCCTTTACTGTTGGTTTCTCCGGATATCATCATATCAAGATTGATCCCACGGACATGCATAAGACGACTTTTGCTACAGAATGGGGGTCATTCCAGTACACAGTAATGCCTTTTGGCCTGAAGAACGCACCTGCCATATTTTCCAGAGTAGTCGTCGTAGCATTCAAAGAGTTTATGTATAAGTTTCTCGAAGCGTATTTTGATGATTGGACTATGTTTGGTCTATTGAAGAACCATTGTGCGAATCTCAGAATGATGCTTGAGAAGTGTCAACAGCATCAGATCTCTTTAAATATAAAGAAGTGTATTTTTTGTGTTCCTTATGGGATTCTACTTGGGCACATTGTTTGTAAGCAGGGATTGATGGTGGATCCTGCGAAGATCGTAATAATTGTGAACTTGCCAACACCAAATTCAGTCAAGATGTTGCGCTCTACCTTAGGCCACACTGGATACCACAAGAAATTTATAAAGGGTTACACGTAGATAACCACAGCAATGGAAAAGCTACTAAAGAAAGACGCACCATTCATTTGGAACGTGGAATGTGAACATGGTTTTGATACACAAAAGAAAAGATGGTTACCGTGTCGATTCTAGTCTTTTTAGACTGGACAAAGCCATTCCATGTCCATGTTGATGCATCATGCATTGCCCTGGGAATCATATTAGCTCAGCCAGGAGAAGGAAGTATTGACCACACCATTGCATTTTCAAGTAGGAAGCTCTCAACAATAGAGAAGAACTATACTACTATCGAGAGAGAAGGCCTTGCGATGGTATATGCACTACATAAATTCAAACATTACTTGCTCGGTGCGCACTTCCTTATGTTCACTGACCATTCTGCGTTGAAATACTTGGTCAATAAGCCAGTGTTAGGGGGATGCATATGCAGATGGCTACTGTTGTTCGAGGAATACGACTTTGAGATTATTGTTAAGCCAGGTAGACTGAACTTGGGTCCTAATCATCTGTCAAGGATTGAGTAAGGAGAAGAGACGACGAACATTGAAGATAGTTTTCCTGATGTGCAGCTATTTTCCATACAGGTTGCCGATGATTATTATAAGGATATCATTAATTTTCTGACAACAAGGCTCGCACCGCAGGAATTATCTGTCCAACAAAAGAAACAGCTAGTGGTGCACGCCGCAGACTTCACTAAAATTGCAGGTCAGTTATACAAACTCGGACCAGATGAAGTCCTGCACAGATGCATACTAGATCATGAGAAACCATTTATTTTAGCAGACGCACATTCAGGGATCGCGGGAGGTCACTATGAAAGAAGAGCCACTGCGCATAAGATATGGCGCACAAGGCTATGGTGGACCACGATCCAAAAAGATTCTGGAGAACACTGTAGGAACTGTGATGTCTTCCAGAGGACATGGAAACCTTCACGAAGAGATGAGATGCCATTAAACCCATAATTGACCCTGTAGGCATTTGAAAAATGGGCAATTGATTTTGTGGGTCCTATAAAACCACCAGGAAAAAGAACTGGTGTGAGGTATATTCTTACTGCTGCTGATTACCTCACCAGATGGGTGGGAGCAAAGCCAATAAAATACTGCAGCGCCAGTACTACTGCGCAGTTCATTTTTTAAGAAATATTGTCAAGATTTGGCTATCCGAAGATTTTGATGAGTGACCAAGGTACTCACTTTTTGAACAAGACCATTGAGGCACTTACAGAGGAATTCCACATTCGCCATCAGCGCAGTACTCCATATCATCCATAGGCGAATGGAACTATTGAGGCTTTCATAAAAAACTAGAAAATGCACTCACTAAAGTCTGCAATGTAAATAGAGATGATTGGGATCTGCGCATCTCATCTGTATTATGGGCATACAAGACTACATGCAAGAAATTGACAGGAAATACACCTTTTCAGTTGGCTTATGGGCAAGAGGCTATAATGCCAATCGAATATATTGTCCCTAGTTTGAAGATCACCGCGTTCACAGGGATGGCAGACCGCACAACATTAGATGAAAGGTTGCTTCACCTTGTTGGGTTAGAGGAAGATTGCTTCATTGTCGGCTTCCACCAACAAGCTCAGAAGGACTGCGAAAAAGTCTGGCATGATCGTCATATAAAGAACAAGTGCTTTCAGGTAGGTGACCTAGTCCTCCTGTATGATAGCAAATTCATGAAGTTTCTTGGTAAATTTAAGATGCATTGGCTTGGCCCATATACTGTGATACATGTTACTAAAACTAGTGCAGTCCAGTTATCCAATTTAGCTGGCGATACCTTACCAACTTTGATAAATGGAAGCAAACTAAAGTTGTACCATGATAGTCATGCTTCGCATAACCTTGGTAACAAGCGGAGGAAGAGATTTCTAAGTGTCAAGTACAGTTGAAATTGGCCACTAGAAGTGTAAAGGAGTCTGTACATGTATGATAAGAAAGATGATGTATGCACTGCGTAGCATTGTTGAAGCTGCGCGAAAAAAAAAATTAAAAAAAAAAAAAATTGCACTGCGAAGGAGTGTAAGTGGCCTGTCACGCAGTTCGGCACAGCACCCAGAGAAAAATATCTGTTACACTACTTTTGTGAAAATAGCCGTTAGATGACCGTTGCAGCAACCGCTTCAGCATTTAAAGGGAAGATAACCGTTCTGGATGGACTGATGAAGGAAAGGATTGGAAAATCCGATGGATTCGACCGCGAGAGGGCACATTTAATGCATATTTAGTCGTTGAAGGGCACAGGAGAAGGTCTGTTGTGCCTATAAATAACACTGCCTGAGGACTCACGGGCATTACTGAGCACTTAGAATTTTCTTGCGACCACCCCTTCAGCTAATATTCATCTGTCGTCTGACTATCATAGCCGCTATCTCATCTTTCAATGTCCAAACCTTGCTATAGAGAGGAGGAGCTGACCATTGAAGAAACACTTAGAGTCTTTCAGCATAGAGGGATTCATGAGTTATTGAGAACCCCTGCTAAGAAGGTTGTAATAGAATAAGGCCAAGGATCCCGTAGATCACCTCGAACCAATCCAGCTATGCAAGACAAGGGGAAGGAGACAGTCAGTGCACCTCGAACCAAACAACCAAAGCCGAGTTCGACGGTGCCAAGGAAGCCCATTTTCATGAAAGAAATACCGCTAAATATGACCCCTGAGTACATCTCACCCTAGGCACTGAATGCCCCTGTCTATAAGCTAGCCAAGAATGCAAAATACGACATCCCTTTGTTGCCAATTTCGAAGCACGTCAAAATTACAACCAATCTGTTGTGCAAGATACCGAACTGTAAATGGGAGGACTACGACCTATTGGGAGTGCAGAGAGACGAGCCACATGATCCCAAGTACCCAGAATTTTAGCCAGACCAGTACATGTGCTGGAAGAAAGATGCCAAAGGAAACCTCAATCTGGTTGTTGAAAGCTGGTTGACACCGGTAGTGCAGTCAGGACTGCTGAACCTGCTGCGACTACCCCACTTTGAATGGTCGGTTGAGCTAAATGTAGTGGTTCGTACCTTCATGGCACGAATCCACCAAGGATATTTATGGATGGATTGGCTAGTTGATATAGGCATCGAATTAATCCATCTCATTATGGGATTAAGTAAGCGAGGAAAAGACCCAAAGCTATTCTTCCAGGGGAAGAGCACAAAAAAGGTTGCAGTGACAAAGATGAAGAAGACACACGCACTGGTCAAAGGAAAAAGAGGTTTTCCTACTGAGGAAATTGAAGACCAAACAACCAAGTTCATCACGTAGTTGCTTGAAGCAAAGGTATTACGTACGACAAGATGCCTGGAGGTGCCTGCGGGCGCAGTATTGCTCGGTGCCACAGCAGTTAAAGGCACCGAGTTCAACTGGTGCCAATATATATTGAATGAGTTCATGGTAGAGCTCAATGACATTTAGTTGAATGGAGGCAACTTCCATTTCACATGGTTGATTGTCCTAATTGCATTTATTGGATGGAAGGAGCTGGAGGACTATGTCGGCATCAGCTTTGATAAATCAGGCCCCAAAGGAGTCAGGTACATGAACCTCTGGGAAAATCTCGATCCACAGTGCCAACATGCAACTCAAGAAGTGTTCTACAAGTATTACATGCAACTATGCGCCGTGATCACCTCGACACCAAGGCTAACAAAGCAGGTAACAAGCAAATACATATGCATTGTTAATTTTACTGCTGACATGCGTTGTGTGTTTATTTCCCCAAAGGAGAAGATGAAGAAGCCACAGTTTTTCGCTAGGAACTACCACATGACAGCAGAGGACATCGAGCTCATTATGAAAGAATGGCCCATGGACTACTGTGTGGAAGATGTCCCCACAGATTCAGAAGATGATGACATAATTCCACCACCATGTCCAATTCTGGAAGAGATGGGTAAGAGGAAGGAACCAGAGAACCCAACGCAACCAAAGGCGAGGAAGAAACAGAAAGCGACGAAAGCAACATCTGACAAAGTACTGAAGGAGGATGACTTTGATATGATAGCAGACATAGTCAAGGATCAGCTAGAGGAGTTCATGGCCGATAAAGAGAAGAAAGATAATACCGTCCAAGATGACCTGCAGAGGAACTGGCTTGCGATGCAATGGCTAACGAAAAAATTCGAAGATGTGCACAAGAGCGTGGCCTTGCTGCACGACCTAGAAGCAAATGGGAGGTCTGGAGGAACCTTGCAGCCGAGGCCAGCGCAACTTGTTGTTGCGCTACCAATAAAAATGAGACTTGTCTACCTTGATCCAATGGCGATCACATTGCCCATGTCAGAGGACATGGCCCTGGATATGACAAATTTCGAGTGGGTAGAGCTCAACTTGAAAAAAATCTTGATACCAGGTCTACACTTTTTGAATACACAGATTGGGGACGAGCTGCGCGACAGAGCTGTCGACTCAAGGAAAGTAGAGGCAGAACTACAAATGGAGAATAGATAGCTTGAGGAGTAGAGCTTGGACAATAGGATGCTGCTTGAAGATGAACAAGCATACCTCCAGAGATTGGAGGCTACAATTAACTCTGTTGCAGCAGAGATTGGAGAAGTGCAGATTCAAGACGATCCTGGGGATTATGTATTGAAGATATGTGATGAACCTGCAGTAATTAATTAATGCAAATACACGAGATATCAGAAATAATAGAACTCAGAATCACTTTTATATTGATCACGGTCCACTTCGAGGGGGAAACCTCCTTTGATCAAGCTCAATACAATTAACTTCATGGTGGCTTCATAGGTCTCAACACACACTTATATACTAAGTCTAGGCGCCAATAGTATGGGTCAAAACCATGGGCCACTACAAACTATGGATCAACAATACTGCGGGCGACTTACAAAACATATGCACCAACAACAATAACACAAACTATTGATCAACAAATTCTATGGGACGACTTACAAAGCATATGCATCCAACAACAAAATACTAACAAAGTAAAGACATGGGTTCCTAACATCCCCTCCCCCTTAAAAAAAGCTTTGTCCTCAAAGCTTTAGATGTGGAAATTGTTGTTGAATCTGAAGGAGTGGTTCCCATGTAGCATCCTCTGGTTGCATGCCATGCCACTGAATTAAGAGCTCTGTGCTAGAGAGAGAGTGAAGCTGATGCGTGCACCAATTGAGGATGGCCTCTGGCTCCAAAAGGATGTATCCTTCATTATCCAGTTCGGGTAAAATCGTTTGTCCACTGATGTTGGTGCCAAGAACTTTCTTCAGACTAGAGACATGAAAGACTGGATGAATGCGGGAAGAAGGAGGAAGTTCCAATTTATAAGAAACGGACCCAATCTTCTGAAGAATCCAATATGGCCCATAGAACTTTGGAGCGAGCTTATGACGCCCTTTGAGTTTCAAGGAGGATTGTTTGTATGGCTGGAGACAAAGAAAACCCATATCGCCCACTTTAAAGGTGCACTCAGAACAGTGCTGATTAGCTTGTTGCTTCATGCGATCTCTTGCCATGTGAAGATTGTCCCACAAAATGCGAAGAATCTGATCGCGGTTTCGAAGGACCGTGTCAACTTCCTGAACTGATGAACTGGTGGGGGTGTATGGAAGAAGAGCTGGAGGTGCCTGATCATAGACTGCATCATATGGGGTCATTTTAGAGGCAGTGTGGTAAGAGGTATTGTACCACTATTCAGCGAGAGGGAGCCACTTTTCCCACTGATGTTGTTGTTCCGAGGTGAAGCAACGAAGATAAGTTTCCAAGCATTTATTGATAATTTCAGTCTGACCATCTGTTTGTGGGTGATACCCTGAACTCATATTTAGTTTGGTGCCAGTGTGGCAAAATAGTTCTGTCCAAAAATGACTGGTGAAAGTCGCATCACGATCCGAGACAATGGAAGAAGGGATGCCATGAAGACGAAAGATCTGGTCCAAGAAAATTTGAGTTACGGAGGAGGCTGTATAGGGATGGCTGAGAGCACAAAAATGACTATATTTGGAGAGGCGATCAACCACAATGAGAATCACTATCTTCCCGCCAGATTTAGGGAGCCCTTCAATGAAATCCATAGAAATATCTATCCAAATCCGTGTAGGTATGGGCAAGGGTTCAAGAAATCCTGGAAGGAGTGTTGTTTCACCCTTATTGTGCTGGCAGGTATCACATTCGGCCACCATTTGTTGAATTTTCCTTTTCATGCCCTACCAAAAGAAGTTACGCCGTGCTCGTTCATACGTTTTGGGGAACCCAAAGTGCCCTGTCGATGGGGAAGCATGGAGTTCATAGAAGACAACCTATTGAATATCTGTGCTCTGGGGAAGCACCAGACGACCCTTGTATCGCAGAGAAGCACAATCCCAAGAGTAATGTGGTACAGCAGAAGGGTTGTTGGTCAAGCGTTGGATGATTTGAGATAAGGAAGAGTCATTGACATAACCCTGTTGAACAGATTGCAACCAATTTGGAACAGGCATAGAAGTAGCTGAAAGAGAACCTTGGGCATCAAATGTGCGAGAAAGAGCATCTGCCACAATATTGTCTTTACCCTTCTTGTAAGTGATCTCATAGTCATAACCCATGAGTTTGCTAACCCATTTATGTTGTGCTGGGGAGGAGACACGCTAGTCCAAGAAATATTTCAGACTCTGGTGATCAGGCTTGATGCAGAAATGATTCCCTAATAGGTATGTGCGCCACTTCTGTACTGCATGCAAAATAGCCATCATTTCCTTCTCATAGGTAGAGGCAGCTAAATTCTTACCTGAAAGGGCTTTGCTGGTGAACGCAATGAGGTGTTCATCTTGAAGGGGAACATCACCAAGTCCATTGCCACAAGCATCACTCTCAATAGTGAAGGGCTTGGAAAAATCGGGCATAGCTAGCACAGGTGTAGTACACATAGCTTGTTTTAGTTTGTCAAATGCACACTGAGCAGCAGGTGTCCATGTAAAAGCATCCTTTTTCAATAGAGTGGTGAATGGAGCTGCAATCTTCCCATAATCCTTGACAAAATTGCGGTAGTAGCCAGTCAACCCCAAAAAACCACGAAGGCTCTTGAGTGTATGAGGATGTGGCCAATTGTTCATGGCATCGATTTTGGCAGGATCCACGCGAACCCCTTGTGCTGAGATAATGTGCCAGAGATACTCAACTTCCTTCTGTCCAAAAACACATTTAGACTGCTTGGCATGGAGATGATGGTCAGAGAAAATTTGCATGACAAGATCCAGATGTTGGAGATGTTCATCCCATGTTTTACTGTAGATGAGGATATCATCAAAGAATACCAGAATGAATTTCCACAAGTAGGGTTGAAATATTTTATTCATTAAGGCCTGGAATGTGGAAGGGGCATTAGTGAGGCCAAAGGGCATGACCAAAAACTCATAATGGCCATCATGTGTGTGGAAAGCTGTTTTAGGGATATCATCCTCATGAACCCGAATTTGATGATACCCAGAACGAAGATCCAACTTGGAGAAAAAGTGAGCCCCATGAAGCTCATCAACAACAGGAATTGGAAACTTATCCTTGATGGTGAGGTGATTAAGTGCTCAGAAGTCAATGTAGAGGTGCCATGACTCATCTTTTTTGCTGACAAGAATAACTGGAGAAGAAAAGGAACTAGTGCTTGGGCGAATAATACCTTGCTTCAATAAGTCCCGAACGAGCATTTCAATCTCCGTTTTTTGGTGAAATGGGTAGCGATAGGGCCTGATGTTGGGAGGAACGTTGCCAGGAAGGAGCTGAATACGATGGTCTTCTGGCCTGGAAGGTGGAAATCCCACTGGTTTAGCAAAGACACCTGTATATCTATCCAGAATTTGTTGTAGATCCAAAGGAGTAGTGGAGACCGCTGATGGTTGCATCTGAATGGAATGGATCTGAGCGATGACACCATGTGAATTCTTCTTGAGGAGTTTTTCCATGCGATGTGAACTGATGATGATGAGAGAACCTGTTTGTAATCTTGTCAATGTGTATTTTTGTCCATTGAGGGAAAACTGCATCCAAAGTTCAGCAAAATCCCATAAGATAGGGACAAGTGTGCGTAGCCATTGAGCGCCCAAAACCACATCACATCCGCCTAAGGGCAAGGCAAACATGTCAAAGCGCAAGGTATAATATCCCATAGAGATACGCACATTTCGACACTTCCCTTTGCAAAGTAAGGTGCCCCCATTGGCAATCATGACTTCAAAGTTGGAGCAAGGATGGATAAAACAATCAGCTTGTTTGGCGATCTGAGGGTCAATGAAATTATGAGTGCTACGAGAATCAATGAGTATTGTAAGAGGAAGCTTCTTGAAGTAACCCCTGAACCACTTTGTTTGGGGGGTGGTGATTCCAGCTAAAGCATGGAGAGATATCTCTGGCTAGTCATCCTGTGACGAAGGGTCAATAATCAGTTCCCGAATGTCGACCGGAGCATCCAGTGTTTTTGGATCTTCGTCACCAATTTCAGAGGCAGGCGGAGACTCCACATCCGAGAGATAGAGCTTTTGCTGAACACATCTGTGTCCTCGAGTGAATTTCTCATCACAATTATAGCAAAGCCCCTTTTCTCTGCGTGCTTGCATCTCTGTTTCAGACAAACGCTTGATAGGGGTCGGTCGAGGAGCCTGCGGTAGAGGTGGTTGCAACCCATATTTCAGAAGGGAACAAAAGTGGGCTTGGAGCTTTGTTGGGTTGCAATATTGTCTTCTGCCAACTTGTCCAACCCTAGGTATTCCATCATTGTGGTGGGACAGAACATTTTGACCTCAGAGCGAATGGCATCCCTTAGACCACTGATAAAACAACTCCGGTAAAAGTCATCGAAAAATCCTTCGGTGTGGTTGGCTAGCTTCTCAAATCCGGTTTGATACTCTCTCATAGTGCCAATTTGGCGAAGTTTAGTGAGGGATCCGGTGAAGTCATCAAAAGCACTAGGACCAAATCGTTGCAAAAGGAGCTGGCAAAAGTCTGACCATTTGGGCTCTGGATGAGCCTTGATGTACCAACAGTACCATTGAAGAGCTTCTTGTTCCAAGTGAAAGAATGCCAACGGAAATTTGTTGACACCAAAAGTATTATGTAGACTGAATTACTATTCTGCATGATAGATCCATCCAGTTGGATCAGTACCATTGAAGCGAGGAAAATCAAGCTTCGGACCACGGAAATTGCTGGAAGAAGAGAACCCATTGTCTGATGAAGACTCAGACTGCCGTTTGTTGTTCATAGCTGAATGTTCAAGATGGAGGCCGAGAAATTTTTCATCCAGATCCTGGAGTTTGGCTTGGATGGCTGCAAGTGCTTCTTCCATGGTTTTTTCTCCTGCACAGGTGACAACCATAACCAGGAGTGATTTTTTTTTTTCCATTTTTTTTCAGACTAGAGGGGCTACGGCTCAGAAGGGATATGGAACAGTGCTGAATGGATTGAAAATGGCTGGATCTGGAACGGCTTGCAAAATGGATCTGAAACGGCATAGTAGTGATCGACAATAGTTCAACTGAAAGTAGATATGGACCCCAGGTATGTGCGTCTTCCTAACAGTTAAGGGGTTTCACTCAGCCACCAATGCTATCTGACGGCTTGCGTATTGGGGTAGTACCCCTCACTCCACGTCTCAGGTAAAACTGATAACCGCTTTGCCACAAATGACAGCTCTTGGTTTACCTCACGGGTGGGAACTAGTCAATCAGCTAGGGGTCGTTGCCCTTTTCGCTGGCAGGTCCTCTCAATGGGCCAGCTACTTCGTTGTTCCTGTGGTACTCCTCACAATGAGTTTTAGGGCTTATGCCCAAGTACTTCCCATAGTTAAGCGGATAGGGATTATTCCCAAATCCGAACCTGCAACAGATGTGAAAAAAAAATTGGCATAAATTTCACCCAGCGAGTCCAAGAAAGTGCTCTAATACCATATGTGATGAACCTGCAGTAATTAATTAATGCAAATACACGAGATATCAGAAATAATAGAACTCAGAATCACTTTTATATTGATCATGGGCCACTTCGAGGGGGAAACCTCCTTTGAGCAAGCTCAATACAATTAACTTCACGGTGGCTTCATAGGTCTCAACACACACTTATATACTAAGTTTAGGCGCCAATACTATGGATCAAAACCATGGGCCACTACAAACTATGGATCAACAATACTACGGGCGACTTACAAAGCATATGCGCCAATAACAATAACACAAACTATTGGTCAACAAATACTACAGGACGACTTACAAAGCATATGCGTCCAACAACAACATACTAACAAAGTAAAGACATGGGTTCCTAACAAGATAAGGGACATGGTGTGCTCCCTTAAATTAGAGATGGAGGACAAGCAAATCCTCTATGAAGTCGATATCAACCAGCTAAAAGAAAAGATCAAACCAGAGGTTGTAATCACTGCTCAGCAGTTGAGAGATCAAGCAGTAAAGATCGCAGTAGAGGTTGCCAAGTGCCAGAATTTGCTTGACGAATCCTTGAAGGCATTCATAGCCCTTGAAGAAAATCTAGGGCTGCAGCAGATCAAGACCGTGGTAAAGGAGAAACAGACCACGTTGGAAGCACTGGATGCAGAGGTAAAGACTCTACCAGCAAGAGATCGGCTACAAAAATTGAGGGAGATATCTAGCCTAAAGAAAGAAGTCCAAGTATTGAGGGAAAAAGAGACTGCATTAGACAATTAGTCACAACCACTCCTAGAAGATGCCACTATCATTTCGTAGCAGATAGGTGATAAACTGAAAGAGCTACGCGACAACCAGGAATAGGTAGAAGCCCAAATTGGAGAAGAAATAACACTACAGGTGCTTGATATAGTCAATCAGGTTGAGTGGGAAACGAAAGAAACAATGGAGAAACTGATGAACACTTACAGTGAGTTCGCAGCAAAGATGACCACACAGATCGGAGAGCAGATTCCGCTGGTACACATTGAAAGTGGCTCGGGGACGAGCCACATGTAAGTGTTAGGGGCATGTTGGGCCTAGCCCAACTGATCCATTTTTGGTAACATTTTTGAAGGCAGAAGAACCCGAGCTGAGCGAAGCTCTGAAAAAGATGGAATTTTGGCTAAGTACTAGGGATGCTGTGAAGATGCACGTAGTAACCATGTTTTGATCGATGCTGCAAAGCTCAGTACTGCGCAGAAGCAGTGCTGCGGAGATAGGAGGCCATTTGGAGCCAGTAAAGCGGAATGCTGGACGAAGAACAGGTGTAGGTACCGGTCATACCGATAGCAACCTATTTTTGGGAAAGATGCTCCAGGAGTTCCAAGCGGTGGGAATGAAAAAGTTAGGAAGGCGGCCAATGCACGAGTTTGTTAAGGAAAGGATAGCTCAGGGAAAGAGATGGCTTGGCACGCCTGGTGGGAGAGACCGTTAGAGATGAACGGTTCAGCGGAAGTCACCTGTTGGCATGCGTGCGACAGGAAGGACAATAGCAACAAAATGAAGACATGGAAAACTGCCACAATGAATCAGACGCTACCAGGAGCCAGCAAGTCAGTTTAGGGAAACTGACATAGTTTTGTAAACCCTAAGGGTTTTGGGTTTAGGTCTTCGGCATTGTAAAGACATGACCTTCAGGCATGGTCTATTTAAGAAGACAATTTTTTATGGGATGGGGTTACTCTTTACTTTTTGTTGTTACAATTTTGGGTGTTGTATTGTAAAATCTCTTGAGTCCAGAAGATTGTAAAGGCTCTGTAGCTGTGTGCGCAGAGACCTATCTGAGAGGAAGGAGAGTCTACAGCTGAGTGCGTAGACTAAGAATGGTTGTCCCAATCCCTTTTAAATATATATGTTACCAACCGTTCTTGTGGACGTAGCTTCCCATCCGAGGGAGTGAACCAAGTTAAATATCGTGTTGTGTGTTTGTGTTTTATGGATGAAGGATTATTTGTATTTTCTATAATTGAATGTCTAGATGTTTCCTTACATGCTGTTATGAGAGAACTGTTGTATGCATTTGCCATCAGAAGAAGTATGGGGATGATATGTTAAGTTATGCATGAATGGATGAATGGTGAACATTTAGCTTATGTTTGAGAACAATGAGTAAGTTAATTGGTTAAGTGTTAAGAGATCACTTAAGTACTTCCCTATGCACAATAGAACAAATGCATAACAATTAGATGGATAATCAGCTAAGTAGTTGAATGAGTGGATAAGTGATACTTAATTCAGATCCGTAAGCATTTTCAAGGTAGTCCAGTACAAAGTTGAAATGTGTAGTTCGTAGTTTCAGTAGAAGTCCCGTAGTAGAGCAACATAGTGGTGCGGACCGCAGCGTTGTCCATCGCTGCACAGTCTCCCCTCGCAGCACATACCCCCTGTTGCGCTACGCAGTACATCCTCCCAAGCAACTTGCCACTTACTGTGGAAACCTGATTCTGTAGTACCCCATAGATACACCTCGGGTGAGACCTCAACCTACTCGCAGGTTGTTGCCGAAAGGGCCGGTGTGAAGGGGTTTTGTTGTTGAAAGGGAAACCGTGAAGAACCTGGGTCTTATAAGAAAACCTCTGGGTCAGTTATATCCAACATGTAGTTTTTAAATCAATAAATAATGTAAAAGAAAAGAATGCAATGCTGTGCATAAGGATTTGTGCAAAATAATTATGCATTGTTTGTAATAGAAATAATTCTGTGTACTTAAGAAATAAATTATTTTGTAACTGTTAATTCAAATAAAATTTGTGAAATAAAAAGACAGTAAACCTAAACATTTAATTGATGGAAAGAATGAATAATGAAAACGTATAATTATATTATTTAATACAGAATGTTAATAGTATGAGAAACTAATGAAATACAACAGTATTGATCTTTTAATTCATCTGGAAATCTGCCTATCAATTTATCTACCTTAATCCTTTCTCCGTACTAGAGTACGATGCATATCCATAAGCATGGGGAAAAATGCAGAGAAACATTTACTTCAATTCATCTTACTTAATCATTACTAAACAGAATGCTAGTTAGATCAAACACTGAAATAAATGTATTTGTTTAATAATATTCTTGAAAACAGTAGATCAGTATTTGCAAATAGAAATTTTAACTACTTAGAATTTGAAAAGACAAGTAGAACCTATAAATGAAGATAGGGCCGACAAACACCCACGGAGGCCTGTTCCTCCATACCTTTTCTAGAAGAAGCAGTCAAAACTACTTGCTTCCTTTGGACACCCGAGCCTGCTTACTGAACCACTAAGTAGATGGAATATGTGTAGAAGCAAGGCACTCAGTAAAATAACTTCTGCACTTGGCAGTGTAACTTTTGCACTCAAAATATGCCTTCTGCACATAGCAATATAACTTCTGCACTCAGTAGTATAATAGGTAGACTTACACCATGATCAAACACTCAGCATATCCCCTCATCAAATATCTTGGGTGCAAGCACAGCAAAACCCCAAGGTAAATTTCGTTGTTAGGAAAAGTGATGAACCTCGGTTCATAATTAGATGGCTCTTATATAGACTGCCTAGGTCTTTAGTGGTAAGTTTTGAATAAATGAGCCTCAAGCTCCAGTCCCACCTTCCAGGGCACTATGACCACATTTCAAGAAAGTTGTCCGATACCAACAGCTAGTTAGTTGCATCATGATGCTGGCACTTGTCCATTGACTTCTACCCCAGATTCCACTCCACCTAGTGGGTTAGTAACCACTCTTTCAACAGTCCACTTAGGTATTTGTCTCCTATTTAATTTATTAAATAATAAAATATTGTGCAATTACAGTCATCCTTGGACACTTGTCCAATATAAAATTTTACAATAAAAGTTAACATAATGTTTCCAACACAAAATGTTTTTCAGCAAAAAGGGTATGTTACATTACCTTCGCACCCGTATGGCTGGGAGCGATGTCTCCCCTGTCTACTTGTCTCACTCCTCTTCCCCCTTCTAGGGCCAAGGATTGAAGTCACTAGTACTGGAGAAACCTGTGACCCGTCGGTGGATACCTTTTGTCAGAAAACTCTCCCAAACTGAGGCTTGGTATTTCCCCACAGTCGACTTCTGGCGGACCAACATCTATTTTGAACGATCAACAGGGTAGGGGAGCTATCCTCAATGCTGAGTTCAAGTAGAAAATGGGCGGTTACAGAGGTCCACCGACTTTGAGGTGGACTTTGACGAAATAGAGTGACGACCGACAATTTTGGGGAGACGTCTAGACTCAAATATCTAGGGCTTCGAGAAACAGATACAGAATAGACCGGTCTGGTCTAGGCCTGATGAAATACAAGACCATTGGAACCTTCCTCACCCTACTATGTCTGTAGGACCTTCAGAATTCTACTAATTTTGGCGACAAGAAGCCGAATTTCTGTACCAGGAAGAAATCCCTATTTCTCGGAACAACCTCTAACCCTGAATCCTGCCGGAGACTGCCTCCTTGTCGTCCTTCTTGACCACGAAATATGTTTCCCTTTTCGACCCGCCTGCGACCAGAAACCCCCAACCCAGACAAGCCCTAGGAAAATAAAAATGTCAACTTTACCCATCGACGGCTATATATATAAACCTTGTTCACTTATCCTCTGGGTTTATTCGTTAGCTGTTTGTTAATCCCATCCATTGATTTCTCACATGCCGATCTCAGCCGTCTAGATCTGCTCTCCTTTAACCACTGATTTGACAATCCTTATCTGTTAGCCATTGGATCTCTCCACGTGTCCCAATCTTCACCGTCTGCCCCTAAGCGTCCTACCTATATAGGTGGGATCCCATTCCCCTGAAATGGTTTTCGTTTACCGCTCATCCCCTTGCGACTAGCTCTGGTGGTGACACCTGGAAAATGAATTTTCCCATCACGACCACCTTCCTATCTATCCGGCATGCAACTTCTTGATGCGATTATCATCTAGGACCTCCGATCCTCCCAAGAACATCTACACCGTTTATTTTGTCACATTGCACTTACCACTGTGGGACCCTTAGCCTCGACTGTAGGATATTACTCTGCCTCCCCTAGACGTCCACATGGCTGGAGAACTACTTTTATGCTTCAGCGGTATCGCATGCCATTGAAACGGTACTGCTTACTGCCTATCATCGTCCCGACACTTCCTCCAACTGCAATCTGTCCGGTGGCATTCCCCACCGCAACCTCCCTTCTGACTATTCCCCATGCGCCTTGTCCATGCGACCATCAATGAGGATTGTTCATCTCCCTCTAGTTCTCATCCAACAGTGGAAACTGGCGTGGTGGTTACCCTTTCCTCTATTTCCTTCAGACTATAGACTTAGGCTCTTTTTGGGCTATTTTGGTCACATTTTAATGCTTTATTCCCCATTATTTGCCCTTTCGTAGCTTATTTAACAACCCCACCTCTATTTCTCTCATGCCTTCAACACTTGGCCATGGAAAACAAGAGCATTCTGGCTTCTATCAAAAAAATTTCGATATACCCCTTTATCTCATCTCCCTGTCTGTGCTGTAAAAATAAGGTGCTAACAACTAGCTCCAACTAGGGATGCTATCCTCCCTGCGAGGTAGCAAAGAACCTTGAAGACCCGATGTATGATCCATTGGGCGGATCCTACAAGAAAATTTTCTTAGCAGACTACTTGGGAGGGTTTTCCTAAAAATGTTCATGGAAAAATTATGGGGATTCGGCTGTGCGATGTATCATGTGGCGACCTGAACCTCAACCAAATGCTCTGTCCTACTGCAGACAGGAAACTTCTTGAAATCAAAAACAAAAATGAAGTTGGACATTCTAAAAACAGATTGGAAATGGCTACAAATTGGAAATTACTACTGAAGTTTGAAATGCCAAAAACTTGAGGCTTATTTATATACAGACTACTCTATCTGTGGGGCCAGAGCTCTAAGTAATGCAAAAGTGCCATTGTAACTAGTCCAGCAGCTGACACTCTAGGCTTGTCTTCTTATCTTGCTCGAATGATTGTAGAGCAACGAAGGTCCATGGCCTGAGGAGACGGCAATGAACGAGGATACTTCGAGTGAAACTAGAGCCCTTACTCCAATCATGGGACCCTTCCATATATTCTGCCATTGGATCACAAAAAATACAGTACGCTCCACCTCCATCTTGCACCACAACATAATTTCTTTCAAAAGAGGCATACGGATGCCATTTAGTTTCCTCGGTGCTTGTATCAAGCCGTAGGGTCACATACCTCTGACAAACCTCCATCAAAAACTGAAACTCTTGAGTGCTCAAACCCCTCCATGACTTGGTAAGACTGAAAAAACCAACTTCGGACAACTTTCTTTTCGGGTTGCTCATGATTCCTTGGTTGAAAACCCAGTTCTGCTCTGGGACCTCAAGAGAAAATCTTCCCTGTCCTTTGAAAGGGTCTGGGAAGGGCCATTCTTCCTAGAGACTGGACTCCGAGCTTGAAAGACCTGCATGAAAATGCGGCTGCTCAACTTGGTCTCCTTCAAATGCCTCGATCATCTCGTCGAGTGGCCTGAAATATTGGCCAAGCCCAAATACTTCTCCAAGGAGTCTATAATTGTCTTCGGTCCAGCAGATGGATTCCGTATAAGAAGCATGTGAGATACCCAAGTCACCCTCCAACCTCTCAGCTATCTAGTCAACTTATCTAAGGTATTCTCTGGACCCAAGACTTTCTTCGAGAACCCTGTATTTTTCCTCAAGGATCATATATTCTTCCTCGAGGGTCTTATACTCTTCTTCAAGGACCTTGTACTCCCTTTCAGCTCTGATCTGAAATGATGTCTCTGCCTATTGAGAGTCGCTATTCTGACAAATCTTGATGGTGGGCCCAGGACCTACCACTGGGTTTTCCATTTTGGTCATCCCTCCCAATTGGAGAAACTGTCTACCCGAAGATTCCTCTTTATCCCCAACTTCAAAGAAGCTTATGAAGTTCTCCAAATGGTCTCCTCCATATTCATCATACCTTGGCGGACTGAAACCTTCATTGGAACCATCATCAATAGGAGCTTTAGCAAAATGATTGAAATCTACATGAAAAAAAGGGAATTACCCTCTTCTGGTACATTAGCGAGTCGATCAATTCTCCGCTTATTCTGGAAAAAATCAGACTATAGGGGGAATTCCTGTAGCTAGGGTTTTACCCCTAGCTTGTGAAAATGAACACCTACTAAGGAGAAGGGACTCCTTAGTAGCAGTTCAATAAATTGTAAATTAAAGTGCTAAAACAGAAATGTAAATTACTCTAAACATATGCATGAGATAGAAAAAAATAAGATATAAAGAATGGTTTTTGTATTTATTTTACCTCCAATGTGAAGGTTGGTGAAGCTCTTGCAATGGCCCAAGAGGGTTGCTCCAAGCTCCAACTTGCTCCTTCTCTTTCTCCAAATGATGGGAATGGGCCAAAAGGGGCTCTCAAGGTGAAAGTAGCTCAAGGGTGAGCTAGGGTTTCAAGAGCTATTTTGGCAGAGTAAGGGTGCTTATGATTGTGGATATGAAATGAGCGGTCTCCATCACCTATTTATAGTTTTTTGGTGGTGGAGTGCTGGCCCATGGTTTTGGGAACCAAATGGTTTAGGTCAGCTGTATAGGGTTTTTTTCCTCCTTTTTCCTCATTATTTTATATTTTTTATTCCCTTTTTAGAGGGTTTTTGCTATTTTAGAAGAATTTTGGATATTTTTGGAGGGAAAAGGGGTTTTTTAGCCTTTTTGAGGCTTTTTTGATGGTTTTGTGGCCTTTTGGAGGCATTTTCGGCCTTTTGGAGGCTTTTTAGTGGGATTTTCAGGGTTTTTAAGGGAAATATGGTAGGAAAATGGACAAATGAGTCGTGTAATGGGGTAGATGAGGTAGTGAGCACTTTTTGGGTGTTAACAGATTGCCCCCTGATGTGTGAGGGCAGGAGCTCATCGTATGGCCGATAGACATCATAAGTCATGTATGGTTTTCCTGGGGTGTGAAGAAGAGAAGAAACAAACTGAAGCACGGAACAACGATCCTGAACAACTGCAAGAACTAAAAGTACATGACCTCAATAATGAGGGATAATCTGATCATATAGACGAGGCAGGCATTCCCATGCTCATATGAGGATATAGAACAATAATGACAATGGGGCCCAAAATATGGGGACCTGACATATACATGGCCTCAAATAAGGAATGAGGAAGAATATCAATATATGGACGAGGCGGGCATACCCATGCTCGTATCAAGATACATAAAAATAACTGTAAGGCCAGAAAAAAGGGGGACCTGTAGGATACATAGAGAACCACTGTGTACATCATAAGGGTCCAGAGGGGACACCAAATCTGGGACATACTGTTGGGTTGACCATGTCGGAGCTGAAAAACTAATACACTGGAATGACAACAGTGCTACTGAATGTGGTACCAAAGGAACTGATGAGCTGCTGGATCAGAGTGACAAGGGTCATACTCTCAATGGTACACTGAACTAGAACCGATCTGGGACGGAACTGGGTACTCAAGGAAGCATAGAACTGGATGGCTTCCGAATACAATCGCCAACGCAGCCCGGACATCCACGGGAACATATAACTGGGTGTTCCAAAGTGACTCACCAATGTGCTAGAGTCGGGGGAAATCTGGGGTCTTCGACCAATAATCTAAGGGATATAAACCCTGTGTGATTCCCAACGATGCGATCAAGGTGTTGACGTTGAGCATGTGGGAAACAACCACTCGGAGAGGCAATGATGACTCCTCTCAAAATGGTCCGTAGGCACTCACCACAGATGGTGATGGGTCCAAGGCGCAGGGACCTCTGGGTCTATCCTCTGGAATAGAGGGGCTGTCATCGACAGAGGGAGACCTGCAACTATCAAGGCAATGATGTTTCCTTGATAGGAGCGCGAGGTGGAGAACCGAAATGTGATAGTACTGATGGTAGGACTGACAAACTTGGGGGGATAACTGGGCAAGTAGAGTGGGTGGACTCAAACTTCCTTTGTTCAGAGTATGATGGCGAGGATGATCGGGCAGCATATGAAACTGATTGAGGGGAAAGGGATCATAGTTGTACTGGGAAGTGACTGGGATGAGGGAGACTCAAGCTGGTGTAAAATGGCAGGAGACTGCAGAATACTCTGAACAAAGGTGACCTGATTGGGGGTGCTGCCGAGATGATCGATCATAGTGCCAAGAGGCATGGGGGACTTCTTCATGGGTTAAGGAACTAGAAGAAGTGTGTGTAAAAATGGTACTATCGTGTGGATTTATACAAGCCCAGGATAGTTCATGCTCGTGAGTGCTTTCAATTTTAAGGAGTCTGAAAGCGATAAGAAGACTCTGAAATGATGGAATGGTACTGTCATGTGGATTTGTATGAGCCCAGGACAGTTCATGCTTGTGGTTGCTTTCAATTTTAGAGAGTCTGAAAGCGATAAGAAGACTCCAGGGGGTTTCTTTTTCGTGTGTTAGTATCCAATGCCCAAAGAAGCATAAAAGGATGTAATGAAGAACTCTTCTAGCTGGTGTGACTAGAGTATTCCTTTTTCGTAATTAGTCTACCAGGTCTGGAAAAGGGTTAAACTTATACCAGATAAACGCTCTTTCAGGTACTTTAATGAGCATGAAAGGAAGCAAGATTGCTCGGCGATCTTTTCATTGTTTTAGGAGTCAGAAAAGAGCTTAACAGAAACTCCCTAAGTGCCTTTTTCGTAAAGGACTTGTCTGGCCCGAAAAAGGGATAAAATTATACTGAACAAATGGAATGGCCAGGCAAGGAGGAAGTGCTCAATCAAGGGACATTTATGATGACCAAGAACAAGTGTGAGGGGGAACACTAGTGGTCCTCGCGGGGTAATGAATGGTGGCAAAATAACGAAATATTTGCAGTATGACAGGAGTGAATGGCTCATGTAAACATGTGGAACAATCCGATGGTGGCCCATGTGGCATGCAAATCGAGGCAGCAAGGTGTCGAGACACAATGTTGAAACTGTACCAAGTGAGAGCTAGAAATGATCTCAAGCATCATCATGAGCTCGGAAAAATGAATCCGGCGATATAAAGAGTGTCAAAAATGGATAACGACCGATGTGGCACACAAACCGAGGCAACGGGGGGCATTTTGGAAAAAATACCCAAAAAATCTAGGGGTGAGAGTGAGAAATGATCTCAAGCATCATCACGAGCTCGGAAAAATGAATCCGATGATATAAAATATGCGAAAAATGGAGAGCAGTCGAAGTGGAACGTAAACCGAGGTGACTAGTGGTGTCGGGACACAATGTTGATATTGGTCCTGGTGAGAGCGAGAAATGGTCTCAAGCATCATCACGGGCACGAAAATATGAATCCGGCGGTGCAAATGGTGTGAAACACGGAGGTCATAAGGACTCCGGAATGGTTAAAGGAAATAACTAGGTGAAAAAATGGTTGTAAATAAAGATGAGCCCACCAAGCCAAGGATGCAGTGGTGGGGAGAAATGAAGACCCGTGGGGGAAGAATACTAGGTGTATCGAGTCAAATAAAATATACAAGTGACACGTGACCTCAAAAAATGGTTGAGATCACAAATGTGAAAAAGTGAGCAGGGTTAATGACCTGCCGTCATGCTATGCGCATGGGGTTTGTGATTGTGGACCACATATGTGTTGGTTTGAACGATGGGTTCATTGACGTGCTGAGATAGATGTGATGGGGAAGGTTCAAAATGATTGATCATGCCCCCTGTCCCAGAGTCGAGGTAATCTATTATGCCCCCGAACTCAGAGGTGTCAATGCGGTGCTCTATAATAGCGGGGTCAAGACAAGGCATTTCGGTATAGGACCAGGAAAAGGCATCACAGAATGCTTAGACAAGTTTTTTGTATTCTCCAATCTCATGCTCACTACAGGAGGCTCCTAAGGTAATGATTTCAAGAGCACCAGGTGGGTCAGAGATATCGATGTGGGTGACGGGTGAGATATTGTCCATGTTACCTTCCTCAAAGGCATCATGAGCAGGAATAGGATCCTTAAACCAGTCGACTTTAGTGGGAAGGAAATCTTTGGACTCAACTGCGAGTTGGGTAGTTGTGGTAGAGGAGGAGTCTTCTGGGAGGAAATACGAACAATGGTGCATGTCGTCCCAGGGATAATCCGGGGCAATCAGAGCCTCTAGGATCTCCTCATCAGTACGGAAAGTGTGGGCTGTCAAATCGGTTGACGAGGGAATGGTAGTTGAAGAGATCATATAAATGGTGTTGATCTCTCCGAATGGGCGTGAGATTGGGGGGTGAATCTCCTCAATGGTGGGAGGTGCTATCTCAAGATCCACATTATTCATCTTGTAGAGAGCTGCCCTATAATCGGGGAGATTAGGACAGTGATGTGAATAATGGCCGTAAAAACCGCATATTGCACAAGGGTGGTTAGTGCGTAAGGATTTATCACGAGGCTTAGGGGTTGGATCTAGTTTGACAACCGGGATATTGGGGTCGTCACCAAGCATCTGCATGTGTTCTTGTAATGCAGGTAACTATGGACATTGGTGATTTGGATGGCCTAACTCATCACACAATGAGCATTTGGGGGGAGCACGAAAAACAGGAGGGTTTTTAACTGTCTTGGGAGGAGGTACAGCAGTGTATGGTTGTGGGCCTCTACCCCCAGTGTGCTTGATAAGAGGGGGGGGATTCATAGAGGATGAAGGGGTATTGACACTGGGAGTTGGTTGACTAGTAGTAGCCATGGGTTGCACTGGTTGTAGGATGATGTTTGGTGTCAGCGGGGGAACGAGAGGCGAAAGATACCACATGGGTAATCCTAAGGTTAAACCGAGGAGGCTAAGGGTAGCCATGACCAGGGCACTTACTACTCCCGAGGGAGAGACTAGGAAGGGGATTGTGTGGATAGGTGTAACACCAATGTGGCTAGGTACCAACGGTGGTTTAGGCAACAAGGGCGGTTGATTTTTAGGTGTTTGTGTATCATGGGAAAGGGTACATAAGTCAGATACTTCAGGCGCAGATGACGGGGGAGGAATGGATTGGAAGGTGGATGTCATCAGCGGATCTGATTAAACTCGAGGTCCCAAGGAGGAAACAAACGAGGTAGCGGCACCGGTAACAGGTTGTTCAACCATGGGGAGAACATTTTCGGGTGCAGCGGGGTCATTTGGATCGTAGTAGGTGAGTTGGTCGACCTTGACCACGTGTCCATCATGGAGGAACATCATGGTACGAAAAATGGAGGAGGAAACCGCCTTCATGGCATACATGTAGCTGCGGCCAAGTAAGAGGTTATAATCAAGTTGGGCATTGATGACCTCGATGTTGATGAGAACGGTTTTACCAGCCAGCTGGATGGGGACGTTAGCTAATAGGCCTTGGGGTTGAGCCAAACGGCCTCCATAGGCTCGCAATGCAGTAGTGGACTGCTGAAGAGTAGGGGATCCCAACTTCTGCCAAATGAATGTGGACATAACGCATGTAGAGGCACCTTCATCGATGATGCACCGATGGATGACAAGATTACGAACGGAAACAGAAACTTGGAATGCTAAAGTGGAAGGTAGGCATGGTTCGGAGTGGTCCAAATCGAATGCCATCAGTTGTGAATCATTCAGGTGAATAGCACCAATGGCGGAGAGCAAAGTCTTGCGCTGTGAAGGACAGTTTTTCAAGACTTCCAACGCAGACATGGCTGCGGGAGATTGGGCTAAGTCATCTACAATGTTGTAATTTGATGCAGCACGAGCATTGGGGTTATTGTTAAGACGACGGAGTGGAAAGCGAGGTGCTTTGGAGGCGCCATCGAGGGGAGCCGAAGGTATACGTAACATCTGATCGGTGGGATGAGCGTTAGTGTTTTTGTCGGAGGGAGGGGCTTTAGGGGTGGATCCATATTAGTTTCGACGGGTTTGGAGATTGACATCAGCGGATGACACCATCAACAAGTGGTGGGTACCTAAGTCGAACATGTGTTGATCAGGAGTGGCGTATGTGATCTGTTGTTGTTCTGGTAGTGCGTTGACTTGAGGGGGAGCCAACGGGTGAGAATTCACTACGCCTTGGGTTGGTAAGGGGTTTTACAGCACCAAAGGTTGCTGCTGGGGGTGCTGGGGGTTGGGCTGCGCTTGAGGAGCCGCATGCCCTTGGCGATGGGAATCATAAACCTAGAGTTGTCGAGCTCGCTCCAAATGTGGGCAAGCGTGTGTGTAGTGGCCATAGACCCCACAAATAGAACAAGGATGGTTTGTTCGCAAGTTAGGGTTTTTGGCTTGCTTGGGTGGTTGATCAGGGTTTTGGTTTGCAGGTGCCGCATTATTGTTGTCTGGGGGATTTGGAGGTTGACCACCTTTGTCTGGAGGAGGGTTCTTCCCACGGTTGCGGCCGTTTCCACGATTTTGCTGGCCCTGTTGGTGCTGGTTGTTCTAGTTTTGCTGTTGATTTTGTTGGGCGTATAATTGCCCTTGGGCAGCAGGTGGGTTCTGGGGTTGTGCAGGTGCGGGAGCAGGTTGTGGTGGATAATATGTAGGTGGAGGCTGCATAGGTGCTGACCCTTGTGGGGGTTGTTGATATGCCTGCGCAGCAGGTTGTGGGTTTGCCGGAGGGGCTGCCTGTGGCGGGTAATAAGCAGGTTGGTCTTGAGAGGTCACAGGAGCTGGTGCAGCCTGTGGATGGTAATACGACTGAGGTGCGACCGGGGGGACATAGGCGGGGGATGTGTGCTCAAAACACTGAGGTGGACATAAGGGTCCATGGGAATGGTGGTGATGTGCCATGGGAGCATACGAATTGGTAGCTCCGGACTGTGATGTAGCCCGTGAAAGGTTGGGGCCATGGCTAGGACGTGCTATGGAGAATGGTTGGGGATGCGAGGCAATACGGCTAATGATGTCGTCTGCAGCGTGGGATGCCCCCGGCGCATCGTGCTAGGAGGAATCACCGCGAGGGGTGTCAGGTATAATGGTATAGAGGTAACCCGACTGGGCGTATATGAGGTCAAATTGTTGGGCTTTTAGGATGGCCTCTTCCTCAGACTGGGGTCGTTCGGATGCCACATCCTTGGCAATGACAGGAAGGAGGGATTTTAGGAACCAATATAGGAAGATACGGTCGTCTAACTTGATCTTGCAGAGGCTGTGGCGTCGACGCCACTCATGAATGTGGTCAGTGATGTGGGTAGTCGTGTTCTGTCTGCAAGACAGTAGGATCTCTACTCCCGCGTCATAGCGGACAGGTAACTGAAAGAACTACTGGAAAGTTGTGGCAAGGGAAGTAAAGGTGGCATGGGTCCCGTGGGGCTGCTCGATCTACCACTTAGCTGCAGAGCCAGTGAAGGTGCGCTGTAACGGATGGAGGTGGACAGAGTCATCCACTATGGAGTTGGAGGAACACCATAGGTGGAAGGACATAATGTGGTTCTGGGGGTCCTCAGCGGCCTTGCCCTCAAACTTAGGGATGTCAGAGGGGAGCTTGGTGGGCATGTGAGGCCACGCAGGGACATGTCTAATGGGATCGTTAGTCTGTCTAGATAGGTCAGGTAGGTCGAGGCTAGCCATGAATGGAAAACTACTAGAAGGATGTGACATACTAGCGGGTGTGACCAATTTGGGGCCAATGCCCCCAAGTGGAGGGATAGGGTTCGGGATGTTGCCTCCAAGGGGGGGAACGAAGATGGTATAGGATGGTACTGCACCACCAAGGGTACTGTGAGTCACTGGTGGAGTGGTGATAGGTACGCCAACTACTGGAATGGGTAGGGTGACTGGAATGGTGGACGTGGCCCCCATCGAGGGCATACCTAGAACAGGTGTGGTAACTAGTGTAGTGGTGGATGTGCCACCAATGGTCCCTACAAAGAAAGGAGTGGAAGTCACGCCAGCCATGGGGCTAGTACGGGCAGTGTAAATGGGGTTCTCAAACTCTGCCTCAAAATAGGAGGTAAAGTAAGGGACGTCAATATCTGGTGACGGAGTCCTATGCTGTTGACGAGTGGAGTCAAGTGACAAAGCTCGAGATCTATGATGAGTGGTATTAAGTGATGATGATCTAAGTCTATGACGAGTGGTTTCAAGTGAACCGTGCTGTGGGGGCTCACCCCTAAGGTGCCGAGAATGTCTCAGGGACTCAATGGTGACAGATGGTGTCAAATATCTGGGGGTTGTGTTGAGTGAAAAATAGCTCAAAAACCCTAATGCAACCAAGTGTACAGAAGGAGAGCTCAAAAAATATGGCACTCAGGCCAACAACCAAATCAAAACACTTACTGTAACAGCTATGCTACAATAAGTGGAGTAACAACAGCAATGGTCAGAATACCAACAAGAAGCAGGTTTCCTAGAAAATAAAAAGAGTGGACTCACTAGACCAAAAGGAGGTAAAGGAGCATGCAAACACCTAACTAAATAGTATTCTGACTCAACTAGACATATCCTCTCCAAGGTGATGAAATCCAAGTCAAACAATATGGATAGGAGAGCCAAGTGGCTAAAGATATCCCCCTACCGGGAGGGACACCGGGTAGTCAATCCTAGAAGAAAGGCAACTAAGATACCCTGTTCATGACACGTCTAGAAAGGTGAATCTGCCGTTTGGTCCTTTTACCACAGTACCCCTATACAGGGATACTCTGAGAATTGCGAAAGGTAGCCCTTAGGTTACTGAATGGAGTGCAATATTCCACTCAGGCCTCCGGAACCAGTCTAGCGACTTCAACCCTCCTAGGGGAGAGGCCCTTTGATAAACTGGTCGTGACTGTGCCAAAAAATACTAGGGAATTTTGGTTCCCTAATTGGACAACAGCTATGTCTCAAGTGTAAGCAACCGAGGGGTGTTATTGGAAGCCTATCCCCACAATCCTACCTAACCACAAAAATTCTTTTGTGTTCCCCAAGTGGGGTTAGAATATTGGTTGTGTTAAGTAGTTTTTAAGGCTCGCTTGAATTAGGTGACAGAGTGTGTGCGCGTGAGGTGATGAACCCAAGTAAAAGTGCAACGGGGTGGCCAACTTTCTAACTAACAATAACAAGACAGAATGTAAACTTAAGCATGCAAAATTTTCTCTTTTTCAAATTATTTAAAAAATGATTCTGTAAATGTAACATAAATAAAACTGCAAAAAAGGTTGTAGGGAAGTATGGCTGCAGGTATGACAGATGGCTGTGCAGGTGCAGAAAATGTTGTATCAAAGGAGTTGGGTTCAAAACAGGGAAAAAATGCAGAAATCAGACCGCGGGTCTGTGGCGAAACAGAGTGGTCGGATCGCGGGAATCAGACAAAAAGGCGCGGGCGGGTTGCGGGTTTCTGGACGAATGCTGAGGTTGGATCGCGGGAAACAGAGCAACAGGCGCAGGCGGGTTGCGGGTTTTTGGTCGAATGCTGCAGTCAGGTTGCAAGAAACAGAGCAACAGGCGTGGTCGGGTCACAGGAAAAGGGCTTAAATCCACGGTTGGGACGCGGAAAAAGGGTCGACAGACATAGGTGGGTTGCAGAAAAAGCACTGGAAGCCGCAGTCGGGATGCCGGAAAAGGGTTAATAGCCGCAGTTGGATCGCAACAAACAGGCTGATTAGCCGCGGTCGGATCGCAGGTAATAGACTTGAATCCGCCGGCCGAACGATGGAAACAGTCTGAGAGCCGCGGTCGGGTCGCAGGTAAATGCCTGAAAGACGCGATCAGGATGCGACTGCAGAGGTTAAAGATGCGGTTTACAGCAGCCAAAAGGGACAGTCGAAAGGAAAAAACGGGAAATTATTGCAGAAAACTAAAAATTTAAACTAAAACCAGAAATTCAAACCAAGGGGAGTCACCAAAACTGTAGCTAGGGTTTTACCCCTAGCTTGTGCAAATGAGCACCTACTAAGGAGAAGGGACTCCTTAGTAGCAGTTCAATAAATTGTAAATTAAAGTGCTAAAACAGAAATGTAAATTACTCTAAACATATGCATGAGACAGAAAAAATAAGATATAAAGAATGGTTTTTGTATTGATTTTACCTCCAATGTGAAGGTTGGTGAAGCTCTTGCAATGGCCCAAGAGGGTTGCTCCAAGCTCCAATTTTCTCCTTCTCTTTCTCCAAATGATGGGAATGGGCCAAAAGGGGCTCTTAAGGTGAAAGTAGCTCAAGGGTGAGCTAGGGTTTCAAGGGCTATTTTGGCAGAGTAAGGGTGCTTATGATTGTGGATATGAAATGAGGGGTCTCCATCACCTATTGTTAACACCCAAAAAGTGTTCACTACCTCATCTACCACATTATATGGCTCATTTGTCCATTTTCCTACCATATTTCCCTTAAAAACCCAAAAAAATCCCACTAAAAAGCCTTTAAAAGGCCAAAAATGCCTCCAAAAGGCCACAAAACCATCAAAATAGCCTCAAAAAGACTAAAAAACCCCCTTTTCCTCCAAAAATAGCAAAATGCCTCTAAAAAGGGAATAAAAAATAAAAAATAATGAGGAAAAGGAGGAAAAAACCCTATACAACTGCCTTAAACCATATGGTTCCCAAAACCATGGGTCAGCACTCCACCACCAAAAAACTATAAATAGGTGATGGAGATCCCTTATTTCACATCCACAATCAAGTATACCCTTACTCTGCCAAAATCTCTCTTGAAACCCTAGCTCACCCTTGAGCTACTTTCACCTTGAGAGCCCCTTTTGGCTCATTCCCACCATTGGAGAAAGAGAAGGAGCACATTGGAGCTTGGAGCAACCCTCTTGGACATTGCAAGAGCTTCACCAACCTTCACATTGGAGGTAAAATTAATACAAAACCATTATTTACATCTTGTTGTTTATGTTTCATGCACATGTTTTAGAGTAATTTACATTCCTGTTTTAGTTTTAATAATTTACATTTACTGAACTGCTACTAAGGAGTCCATTCTCCTTAGTAGGTGCTCATTTGCACAAGCTAGGGGTAAAACCCTAGCTACACCTATTTATAGTTTTTTGGTGGTGGAGTGCTGGCCCATGGTTTTGGGAACCAAATGGTTTAGGTCAGCTGTATAGGGTTTTTTCCTCCTTTTTCCTCATTATTTTATATTTTTTATTCCCTTTTTAGAGGGTTTTTGCTATTTTAGAGGAATTTTGGATATTTTTGGAGGGAAAAGGGGTTTTTTAGCCTTGTTGAGGCTTTTTTGATGGTTTTGTGGCCTTTTGGAGGCATTTTAGGCCTTTTGGAGGATTTTTAGTGGGATTTTCAGGGTTTTTAAGGGAAATATGGTAGGAAAATGGACAAATGAGTCGTGTAATGCGGTAGATGAGGTAGTGAGCACTTTTTGGGTGTTAACAGTTCCCTTTGCTCATTCCCTTCTTCAAATTTTAGTTCCCCTTTAGACCTTTCATCGCGATCCTGGTTTGATAGCTTTCAAGACATCCTAAGGTTTTCTTCCACCTCCATTGCATCAATGAACATATGCTATAGTTCAGAAGACCTTCTCTCCAAAATATGAAGAGCTAAATGAGGAGGAAAAATAGCTACATAGTGTAATTTTGCGGCATTCTCTGAGGGCTAAATTTCCTTTGGCATATTACAATAGAAACTCACAAACCTTCTGTTGAAGCAAGATAGGGTTTCATCCTTTCACC
Organism: Larix kaempferi; assembly: GCA_027924585.1. Classification (NCBI taxonomy): domain Eukaryota; kingdom Viridiplantae; phylum Streptophyta; class Pinopsida; order Pinales; family Pinaceae; genus Larix; species Larix kaempferi. The sequence continues at coordinate 8,568,756 of BSBM01000208.1, forward strand.
TTCTTATGTAATGAAACTCTGAAAGAACCAGATCCCAGGACCTTCTCTTGCTCCAAAACCCTAAAAAAACCTCGGACAATGCTCCCCATGTATCAATAGACTCAGGATGCAAATGCTTGAACCATCGCTTGACATTTCCTTGGAGGGATTTTGCAAAATCCCTCATACAGACGTCATCGTGTTCTATTTCAAAAAGATCTAGGAAATGCTCAAAATTTTCAAGATGTTTCTCTACAGTAAGTGTCTCAGACTCACCGTAAAAAACAGGGAGGTTTTTATGGTAGCCTAGAGGGAAATCATGAAGGACACGCGATAGCCTCAAAGGGTGGTATCTTAGATAGGCTCTGGGAGGAAAAGGAATAGATGCAGGGAGGGTATCATTGGCCTTAATATTGGAGAATTCATGAGGCCAGTTATGGTTTATACAGGGTTCAAATGAAAGGATGGGGTCAAATCTAGGAGTAAAAGGAGAATGCACATTTTCGAATTCAAGTGAAGGATATACAAAGGAGCCTCTCTCATGAACTAGAGTCCTCCGGTGAAACAAGAATATTTTGATATATATACACAAGGGTAAAAGGATCCCAACACAAAAGAATAGGGCTTCTTTGAAGATATTGATATTTTGATACCTAGAACTTAATTCTTCCATGTCGAAGGAGCTTGGCTCGTTCTCCAGTGGAGTCTGCATATCGAACTTGATAATGCGTGGAGTCGCCAGGTGGATGACATGGAGCCCTTCTGACGTCTGAATGTTGTCCACCATCAACAGTTAGCTCTGAAACTTTTTCGTTCTCCTATGGATGATGAGACAGTCTTTCCCCGACAATGGCACCAGTTTGTTAACACCCAAATCGTACCCACTAGGCTGCGGGAGAGCACAAGTCCAAGTAACCACTAACCACTTAAGACTCAAGCTACTAACATAGCTTAGTCGGAGAGGGCTCTCTCTATAAATCAGTGAAATACTGGAGATATTCAAAGGTGTCAACAATGAACAAACAGACCAACCTTCCTTACTCAAAAAGCTATCCAATTAAAACATATACAGAAGGTCAGATTTTTGATGGGTCGAATCATGCAAAAATGTTGGAGGGATAGTCACAAGGAAAAACAATTGGGCGATGGAGTCAAGGTATCACACATAAATAAGATAACAGTGCCATAGTGTGGACTACTCTAACAGAGGCAAATCAGCCACCTGCTTGCCGTCGTAAAGATATGTTCTGGTGATAAAACAAGAAAATAGGAACAAACCATTGATATGAGCATCCAGTAAAGATGAATTCAATATCAACTTTAGTAGCAATATTGAGTGAATACCTGAGATAATAGCCAAATCTTGTTTCCAAGAATTCTTTAAAACTATTATACACTGATCTCAAGCATGCAATGAAAAACATAATGTAAAGGCATAACAGGAAGCACATGCACATAGAGAAGAAGAAAAAGACCAACTAAAAGTTAGAGTGACACAGGAATATCTGCAAAACAGTCTACCATAGGCACTAAACATTGTGTTAATATGAAAGTATCAAAACTCGACTCGCCCCTCAAGACTTAGCCGAATGATTTTCAAACTCTTAATTATTCTATTACAATGCTTTTATAGGCTCTTGGCCTTGAATTGGTCCATAGGAAACAAACAAAATTACATTGCAACCTTGACAGTACAAACATTGGAATATTACATACGTGTAATGTTCAAAACAGACTGATGAAGATGGGAAACAAAATATTATGAGCAGGATGCCACCTTACTCCGAAGTCCTCAACTGGCCTTGCAAATCGAAGAAGTCCTCTATCTTCAGAGAGCTGTCAGCCTGAGATTCTTCAGCAGGAGGAGGAGGTGTCAATTCCTTATTAGAGAGCACGAGGTCATGAATGATCTCCGTGTCTTACTAAACGTCTCCCTCCTCTTCGGGAATCTCCTCTTTTCTTGGACATCGAACTCTTTCAAGCACTTGTCCTTCACATGCCGAATGACGTGGGTCACATCGCCTCCGCAACTTCTCAGGCCACCCAATAGTCCACACAAGTGACTTTTCTTCTTCCCGCACCCCTATCACCTACTGCTCTGACCCCTTCATATTTACCAACATTATTATCAAAGGCACTTGACTCATACAAGAAGACAAAAGGAGACATGGTAACTTCCCCAGCTGGCAGCTTAACAGAAAAACCAAAGTCGATCTCTGGAGATGCTCTCCTAGTAGGCTACTTCCACTAACTTTTGAGTCCTTCATTATTATGCTTATAATTCCTTGAGAACTTTACCTTCACACCCATATGGCTGGGAGCGATGTCTCCCCTATGTAATTGTCTCGCTCCCCTTCCCCCTTTTAGGGCCGAGGCCTGAATTCACTAGTACTGGAGAAACCTGTCACCTATGGGTGGATACCTTTGGTTAGAAACTCTCCCAAACTGAGGCTTGGTATTTCCCCACACTCGACTTCGGTCGGACCAAAATCTATTTTGAATGATCAATAGGGTAGGGGAGCTATCCTAAATGCTGAGTTCAAGTACAAAATGGGTGGTTATGGAGGTCCGTCGACTCTCAGGCGAACTTTGACGAAATAGGGTGATAACGACATTTTTGGGGAGACCTCCAAACTCAAATATCTGGGGCTTCGAGAGACATATACAGAACAGACCGGTCTGGTCTTGGTTGAATGAAATACAAGACCACCTGAACCTTCCTCGCCCGGCTATGTCTATAGGACCTTCAGACTTCTTCTAATTTTGGCGACAAGAACGCAAATTTCTGTACCAAGACGGAATCCCTATCTCCCGGAACAACCTCTAACCCTGAATCCTACCAGAGACTGGCTCCTCGTTCGCCTTCCTAACGATGAAATACATTTCCCTTTTTGACCCAGCTGTGACCAAAAACCCCCAACCCGAACAGGCCCCAGGAAAATAAAAATGTCAACTTTACCCATCGACGGCTATATATAAACCTTGTTCACTTATCCTCCGGGTTTCTTCGTTAGCTGCTTGTCAATCCCAGTCGTTGATTTCTCACATGTTGATCTCGCCCATCTAGATCAGATCTCCTTTAACCACTAATTTGAAAATCCTTATATGTTAGCCATCAAATCTCTCTACGTGTCCCAATCTTCACCATCTACACCTAAGCGTCGTACCTATACGAGTGGGATCGCATTCGCCTAAAATGGTTTTCCTTTACCGCTCATCCCCTTGCGACCAGCTCTGGTGGTGACACTTGGCGAATGAATTTTCCCATTGCGACCACCTTCCTATATATCCGGCATGCAAATTCTTGACGTGATGATCATCTGGGATTGTCGATCCTCCCAAGGCCATCTACACCATTTCTTTTGTCACATTACACTTACCACTGTGTGACTTTTAGCCTCGACCATAGGATATTACTCTGCCTCCCCTCGCCGTCCACATGGCCATAGATCTACCTTTATGCTTCAGTGGTATCACATGCGATTGAAATGGTACTACTTGCCGCCTATCGTCCTTGCGACACTTCCTCCAGCTGCCATCTGTCCAGCGACATTCCCCATCGCAACCTCCCTTCTGACTATTCCCCATGCGCCTTGTCCAAGGGACCATCTACGAGGACTGTTGATCTCCCTCTAGTGCCCATCCAATGGTGGAAACTGGCGCGGTGGTTACCCTTTCCTGTATTTCCTTCGGACTGTAGACTTAAGCTCTTTTTGGGCTATTTTGGTCACATTTTAATGCCTTCTTCCCCATTATTTTCCCTTTCCTAGCATATTTAACACCCCCACCTCTATTTCTCTCATGCATTTAGCACTTGGCTATGGAAAACAAGAGCATTCTGGCTTCTATCAAGAAATTTTTGACATACCCCTTTATCTCATCTCCCTGTCTATGCTATAAAAATTAGGTGCTAACAAATGTTTCCAACTGGGGATGCTATCCTCCCTGCGAGGTAGCAAAGAACCTTGTAGACCCGGTGCCTGATCCATTGGGTGGCTGCTGCAAGAAAATTTTCACTGCAGACTACTTGGGAGGGTTTGCATGAAAATGTTCATAGAAAAAATTATGGGGATTCGGCTGTGCGGTGTATCATTATGGCGACCTGAATCTCAACCAAATGCTCTGTCCTACTGTAGAATGGAAACTTCTTGAAATCAAAAACAAAAATGAAGTTGTACATTCTGAAAATAGATTGGAAATGGTTGCAAATTGGAAATTACTACTAAAGTTTGAAATGCCAAAAACTTGGGGCTTATTTATATACATACTACTCTATCTGTGGGGCCGTAGCTCTAAGTAATGCAAAAGTGCCAGTGTAACAAGTCCAGCAACTGACACTCTAGGATTTTCTTCTCATCTTGCTTGACTAACTGTAGAACAGAAAAGGTCCATGGACTGAGGAGATGGCGACCAACAAGGATCCTTCGAGTTAAACTAGAACCCTTACTCCAACTGCGGGACCTTTCCATATATTCTGCCACTGGATCACAAAAAATATGGTACGCTCCACCTGCCTCTTACACCACAGTAGAATTTCTTTAAGAAGAGCCATATGGATGACATTTAGTTTCCCAGGTGCTTGTATCCATCCCTAGGGTCACTTGCCTCTGAAAAACCTCCATCAAAAAATGAAACTCTTGAGTGCCCAAACCCCTGCACGACTTGGTAAGACTAAAAAAACCAACTCCACACAACTTTATTTCTAGGTTGTTCACAATTCCTGGGTTGAAAACCCGGTTCTTCTCTGGGACCTCAAGAGAAAATCTTCCCTATCCTTTGAAAGGGTCTAGGAAGATCCATTCTTCCTAGAGACTAGACTCCGAGCTTGAAAGATCTGCACAAAAATCGGGCTGCTCAGCTTGGTCTCCTTCAAACGTCTCGATCATCTCTTCGGCTGGCCTGAAATAGTGGCCAAGCCCAAATACTTCTCCAAGGAGTCTATAATCGTCTTCGGTGTAGTAGATGGATTTCGTATAAGAAGCATGCGAGCTACCCAGGTCACCCTCCAACCTCTTAGCTATCCGGTCAACCTATCTAAGGTATTCCCCGGACCCAAGACTTTCTCGAGAACCCTGTATTTTTCCTCAAGGATCACATATTCTTCCTCGAGGGTCTTATACTCTTCTTCAAGGACCCTGTACTCCCTTTTAGCTCTGATATGAAACAATGTCTCCGCTTGCTGAGAGTTTCTATTCTGACAAATCTCAATGGTGGGACTAGGACCTACCACTGGGTTTTCCGTTTTGGTCATCCCTCCCGATTGGCGAAACTGTCTACCCGAAGATTCCTCTTTATCCCCAACTTCAAAGAAGCTTATGAAGTTCTCCAAATGGTCTCCTCCATATTCATCATACCTCGACGGACTGAAACCTTCATTGGAACCATCATCACTGGGAGCTTTAGCAGAATGATTGAAATCTACATGAAACAAAACGGAATTACCCTCTTTTGGTACATTACCGAGTCGATCAATTCTCTGCTTATTCTGGAAAAAATTGGATTGTAGGGGGAATTCCCTTTGCTCATGCCCTTCTTCAAATTTTAGTTCTCCTTTAGTCCTTTAATCGTGATCCTCATTTGATTGGTTTCCAAACATCCTAAGGTTTTTTTCCACCTCCATGGCATCAATGAACATATGATCTAGGTCAGAAGACCTTCTCTCCAAAAGATGAAGAGCTAAATCAAGAGGAAAAACAGTGGCATATTGTAATTTTGCGGCATTCTCTGAGGGCTGGATTTCCTTTGGCATATTATAATCAAAATTGGAAAACCTTCTGTTGAAGCAAGACAAGGTTTTGTCTTTCACCTTCTTATGGAATGAAACTCTTAAAGAACCAAATCCCACGACCTTCTCTTTCCCCAAAACCCTAAAAAGACGTCAGACAATGCTCCCCATGTATCAATAGAATCAGGAAGAAAATGCTTGAACCATCTCTTGACATTTCCTTGGAGGATTTTTCAAAATCTCTCATACAAACATCATCGTGTTCTATTTCAAAGAGATTTAAAAAATGCTCAAAGCCTTGAAGATGTTTCTCTGCAATAAGCATCTCAGAATCATCATCAAAACCAAGGAGGTGTTTATGGTAGCCCAAAGGGAAATCATGAAGGACAGGGGGTGGCCTCAGAGGGTTGTATCTCAGCTGGGCTCTAGGAGGAAGAGGAGTATATGCAGGGAGGGTATCATTTTCCTTACTCTCGGAGAATTCATGAGGCTGGTTATGGTTTATACAGGGTTCAAATGAAAGGACGGGGTCAAATCTAGGAGTAAAAGGAGAATGCACATTTTCGAATTCAAGTGAAGGATATACAAAGGAGGCTCTCTCATGACCTAGAGTCCTTTGGTGAAAAAAGAATCATTTGATATATATACACAAGGGTAAAAGGATTCCAACACAGAGGAATAGGGCTTCTTTGAAGCTATTGAGATTCTGATACCTGGAACTCAATTCTTCCATGTCTAAGGCAGCTGGGCTCGTTCTCCAGTGGAGTCTGCAGATCGAACTTGATAATGCGTGGAGTCGCCAGGTGGATGATATGCAACCCTTACGATGTCTGAATGCTATCCACCATCAATAGTCATCTCTGAAACTTTGTCGTTATCCCAGGGATGATGAGACAGTCATTCCCCGACAACGGCGCCAGTTTGTTAACACCCAAATCGTACCCCCTAGGCTGTGGGAGAGGGCAAGTTGGGGTAACCAATAACCACTTAAGACTTAAGCTACTGACCCTGCTTAGTCAGAGAGGGCTCTCTCTACAAATAAGTGAAAGACTAGATATATTCAAAGGCGTCAATAGTGAACAAACAGACTAGCCTTCCTTACTCAAAAAACTATCCAATTAAAACATATACAGAAGGTTATATTTCTGATGGGTTGAATCGTGCGAAAATGTTGGAGGGATAATCACAAGGATTCAAGGTATCACACATAAATCAGATAGCAGTGCCATAGTGTGGACTACTCTAACACAGGCAAGGTAGCCACCCCCTTGCCATCGTAAAGATATGTTTTGGTGAGAAAAGAAGAAAATAAGAACAGACCATTGATATGAGCATCCAGTAAAGATGAATTCAATATCGACTTTAGTAGCAATATTGAGTGAATACTTGAGATAATAGCCAGAGCTTGTTTCCAAAAATTCTAAACTATTATACATTGATCTCAATCATGAAATGAAAAACATAATGTAAAGGCATAACAGGAAGCACATGCACATAGAGAAGAATAAAAAGATTGACTACAAGTTAGAGCGACATAGGAATCTTTGCAAAACAATCTACCATAGGCACTGCACATTGTATTAATATGGAAGTATCAAAACTAAGCTCGCCCCTCAGGCCTTAGCCGAATGATTTTCCAACCCTTAATTATTCTATTACAATGCTTTTATAGGCTCTTGGCCTTGAATTGGTCCATAGGAAACAAACAAAATTATGATGCCACCTTGACAACCCCAACTTCAGAATATTACATACGTGTCATGTTCAAAACAGACTGATTAAGACGTGATACAAAATATTACAAGTAGGACGCCACGTTACTCCGAAGTCCTCAACTAGTCTTGCTAATCGAAGAAGACCTCTATCTTCAGAGAGCTGTCAGCCTGAGATTCTTCAGAAAGAGGAGGAGGTGTCACTTCCTTAGTAGAGAGCATGAGGTCGTGAATGATCTCCGTGTCTTGCTAAACGTCTCCCTCCTCTTCGGGAATCTCCTCTTTTCTTGGAAATCGAACTCTTTCGAGCACTTGTTGCTTTTTAGGCTCCTCATCCTCACTGGCAGAGATGGATTCCACGTGGTCGAACACCACAGGACACGAAGGGGCATGTGTTTCTTCCACCTCATACCACGCCTGTTCGGGCATAAAAACCACACCGGATTCCTGCTCTTTCTCCATGATCCAATTCCAACTGAAAGATGCCCCAATCTTCCAGGTGTACCATCCTCTCTATATGTCGATTTCGCACAGTAGACGAAAAACCATATCCATAACCGCTGTGATGATGACATCGGCTACGTGTGGTCATAAACACCATGATAATTTGATTGGACTCCTCAATCAAGTAACAATGATGTCCAAGGTCTGAGCTGATTTGAAACAGTCTTGGTAAATATCTCCAGATAGATGGCGGAGCAGATGACGATGCCGAAGTGGCCTCCGATCATGCCTACCATCATTTCATTAGCAGAAGAGATACTTTTTGAGCCACCTGTCCACTTGGCCCTGTCTTACGTCATAATACTTCGCCTCACTCCTCCTTCACATGCCAAATGATGCGGGTCACATCGCCTCTGCAACTTCTTAGGCCATCCAATATTCCGCACACAGGGGCTTCACTCAATAAACATCTAGCATAGCACGTTCGTTCGTGGAATATGAAACAATACCACTAATTTCACTAAATATTGGAAAATACCTTCAAAATTCGTTTTTTTTTAACACCCTCCCAATATGCCTTCCCAATTTGAAAAAACCCTTATTTTCACTAGATATTCTATGTGTCAATTTTTTCATTAACATTTTTTATACCCCTTTATATTTCTACCTAGTATATTGATATGATACCCCTCTTATGACCCCACATGCATTCTACAATGCACCTTGCTTCTTTCGATGTATATTGTGGATGCACATTACTTCACCCGCAATGCAATTACTCAACCACATATCATAATGATTTGCAACATCTAATGGTCTAATGAAAAGATAGGAGATCACTTCTTGTATGTCACTAGAGCTAATGCACATAGTACAACATTTAGATTGCATGTTGCAGTTTCCCAATCGCTGACTAAGCCTGTTGTGGGCTAGGTATCCAATCCCCCAAGGCCTGTAACAAGCTCTAGGAGGATTACTAAACCTCCCAAGGCCTATAATAGGCATGAGTGGTTGGGTTAAGTCCTATCGAGGGCCTATAACAGGCCTTGGAGGCTTAGAGCCTCCCAAGGATATTGGTAATAACTGGCTGAGTGCTATTGGTAATAATTGGCTATCAATGACCACTGCCTCTTGACTATGATCGACAGGAACCCAACTTCACCATGAAACCCCTGGCCTCAAGCATGCCTCAAGATGCAATTTCCCTGCATACTGGTAAGCCTGAGCCTTGCCTCAACCTGATTTCTCATCCGACTATGATCCCGCCATCTCCTTTTGGAGGATATTTGTCAGCTCGCCTATATAAAAAAGACCCCAAACTATTTTTGTATTGTTACATTAAATAAAAAAATCCTTTGCCCCTTAATATATAAGCAATATAATTTTTAGGTTTTCATGAATATTTAATACCGCAATATGAATGAACGTGATATTATATTGCCTTCTAGTGAAGCCCCCGTGATTCTGCACAAGTGACTTACCTTCTTCCCACACCCCTAGCACCTGTCGCTCCAGCCCCTTCATATTTACCAACATTATTATTAAAGGCACTTGAAGCGTACAAGAAGACAAAAGGCGACATGGTAACTGCCCCAGCTGGCCTCTTAACAGAAAAACCAAACTCGATCTCTGGAGATGCTCACCTAGCGGGATTCCTCCACTAACTTTTGAGTCCTTCATTAGTATGCTTATAATTCCTTTAGAAATTTACCTTCACACCCGTATGGCTGGGAGCGATGTCTCCCCTATGTACTTGTCTCGCTCCTCTTCCCCCTTCTAGGGCCAAGGCCTAAAGTCACTTGTACTGGAGAAACCTGTCACATGTGGGTGGATACCTTTGGTCATAAACTCTCCCAAACGGAGGCTTGGTATATCCCCACACTCTTTTTCGGGTGGACCAACATCTATTTTGAATGATCAACAGGGCAGGGGAGCTATTCTCAATGCAAAGGTCAAGTACAAAATGGGCGGTTACAGAGGTCCACCGACTCTCAGGTGCACTTTGACGAAACAGAGCGACGAACGACATTTTTGGGGAGACCTCTAGACTTAAATATCCAGGGCTTCGAGAGATAGATACATAACAGACTAGTTTGGTCTGGGCCAAATGAAATACAGGACCAGCGAAACCTTCCTCACCCAGCTATGTCTGTAGGACCTTCAGACTTCAGCTAATTTTGGCGACAAGAAGCCGAATTTCAATACCAGAACAAAAGCCCTATCTCCTGGAACAACCTCTAACCCTGAATCTTGTCGAAGATGAGCTCCTTGTCGGCCTTCCTAACGATGAAATACGTTTCCCTTGTCGACCTGCCTGCGACCAAAAACACTCGGTCCGGACAGGATCCGGGAAAATAAAAATGTAAACTTTACCCATCGATGACTATATATATAAACCTTGTTCACTTATCCTCTAGGTTTATTCGTTAGCTGCTTGTCAATCCCAGCTGTTGATTTCTCACATGTTGATCTCAACCATCTAGATCTGCTCTCCTTTAACCACTGACTTGACAATCCTTATCTGTTAGCCATCAGATCTCTCCACGTGTCCCAATATTCACCGTTTTCCCCTAAGCGTTGTACCTATATGGGTGGGATCGCATTCTCCTAAAATGGTTTTTCTTTACAGCTCATCCCCTTCTGACCAGCTCTATTGGTGACACCTGGTGAATGAATTTTCCCATCGCAACCACCTTCCTGTCTATCCAGCGTGCAACTTCCTAATGCGACGATCATCTGGGACCGTTGATCCTCCCAATACCATCTACACCATTTATTTTGTCACATTTCACTTACCACTGTGGTACCCTTAGCATCGACCATAGGATATTACTCTGCCTCCCCTAGCCATCCACATGGCCAGATATCTACCTTTATGCTTCAGCAGTATTGCATGCCATTGAAACGGTACTACTTACCGCCTATCGTTCTCACGACACTTCCTTCAACTGCCATCTGTCTTGCGGCATTCCCCATCGCAACTGCCCTGCTTACTATTCCCCGTGCACCTTTTCCATGCAACCATCAATGAGGACTGTTGATCTCCCTCTAGCACCCATCCAACAGTGGAAACTGGCACGGTGGTTACCCTTTCCTCTATTTCCTTCGGACTATAGACTTAGGCTCTTTTTGGGCTATTTTGATCACATGTTAATTCTTTCTTCCCCATTATTTTCCCTCTCCTAACATATTTAACACCCCCACCTCTATTTCTCTCATGCCTTTAGCACTTGGCTATGGAAAGCAAGAGCATTCTCGCTTCTATCAAGAAATTTTTGATATACTCCTTTATCTCATCTCCCTGTCTATTCTGTAAAAATCAGGTGCTAACACCACCCTCGCCAGGATTATAGGTTGAGCCGCTCTACACGAGGCTTCAAGGCTAGTGATGTTCTATGCCGCAAAGTGCATGAGGCCCATGATATATGAATGGTGCACAAATTTACTGGTGTCTATGAAGACCCAGTTAACGAAGTATAAGCGTGGGGAGGAAAAAAAATTTGGCTATGGCAGTATACTATGCAGCTTTTTCTTTGAGAGAGTTCTAGGACATAGTCCGAGGGTTGAAGTCCCTCCTCATAGTCTCCATGAGCCAGCCCTGACTTGGTGGGAAGAGGTGTTGACGCGACAGGTTGGTGGCCGACAGGCATCACCATATACAGATGAGTTCTGCCACTGGTGGGATCGGTAGGTCATTGCCATTGATGACTACCCATATGCCGAGATAGACTTCTACGGCGATCGCGACATGCCGCTTCCTCCAGGGGATGCATTCGGAGACATCAGTATGTTACTCTTTTTTATGTTTTGTGTATTTAATTTTTTGGGATTTTTTATTATATATGAAAATGCAAAAATCTTTTTGGTGTAGTATCACATATTGACATTCCACTGTTTTCTCACAGATGCTGGTCCGCGAAGACCAAATGGTTTCCCAAGACATCGTCAATGGGGCAGGGGTGGAGAGGTAGTTGGGGATGCAGCAGAGAGCACACTTGAGACCGTACGGGTCAACCTATCCTGTATGACCACCAAAGTACCATTGATCGAGGTAGAGCATCTGCCAGAGGCAATGCAACAACATGTTGTGGTAGTACCGGGCGCCTGGGTGATGCTATTGCGGCGCATATCCCAAGAAGTACATTATTATTACCAGACACATCCTGCTGAGGTGGTTAGGCCTCCTAGAGATTAGATATCTCAGAGTCCAAAATTTTGTATCAATTATGTATATTTTTTAGAGCTACGGGCTCCAGTTTTGTACTGTGAAACTACCTTTCTGAACATGTTATTTATAAAAACTATGATTCTCTAGTTCTACTATATGTGTATGTACAAATGTGTGAATGAATGTTTATCTATGTGCTTCATTACTGATGTGACAAATGCCAATCTAGGACATAGTTAGCATATGCATCAGATACATGATTAAAACATCTTGGAACATGAACGTATGTAATGGAAACAAAATGACGCTCGAAGAGTCTTACCCTTAAGACCCTCCACAGTAATGTAGGATCCCTCATGCAATACCAGCCGTTCAACTGAGACACAACCAGTTGTGAATCCAGGCAGACCTCTAAAGAATGGACACCATGCGAAATGGCATCCTGAAGTAGTTCAACTACAACACTATACTCAGCCACATTGTTGGATGTAGGATCGAGACAAGCACCTCCTCAAGACACAATCTGATAGTTTGGTAAATAAATAACCCATGCAGCAGAAGCAAGTTGCTGCGTATGACGGCTAGCACCATCCCTGAATCCCAAGGACACCGGAGATTCCGCTGACATCTTTCAACCAAACAAAAGTGAATCGGCAGACCAAAAAACCAAAAGAAATCTAAACTATGTACGGAAGCAACTATACAATATTATACAAAAGTATTAGCTCAACCTAGAAGCTCAAGCATAATACCACTTGAGGTAGAGCCCATTTCTAGGCTCCTTCAAAGCCTTCCCCTCATAATCTTCCAATTCGTAGACTCCTTTCTCAAGGAAACGCCTCACTATGTAAGGACTGTGCCACATGGGGTTAAACTTACCTACCCCCATGGGGTTCCTTAGCTTGGTCATATAAGAGGACCAAGTCACCTTTAGCATACTACTGGGGACGGACAAACTTATCATATTGAACCTTGATGCAACGTTTGTTGGCATCTATAGCCACGACCACATCTCGACGCTGATCAAGGTGGATCAAACATTGCTCAACATCCGACGTATCGGTAAGCATCTCTATGGCTATTTTTAATGAAGGGATTTCACATTCAATCGGTAATATAGACTCCACACCATGTACTAGATGAAATGGTGAGAAACCAGTGGCAGTCTTAACTGCAGTTTGATATGCCCACAAAGCAGGATATAACATAATGTGCGAGTTTCTCTTGCTTTCCTGGATGGTACGTTAGAGAATGGATTTTATGGACTTATTGATTGCCTCCACTTGACCATTAACTTGGGGGTAGTAAGAAGATGAATGCTCTTGATGAAACCCAAGCTTGAGTGACAAATACGCCATCATTTTGTTCTGAAAGTGACTTCCATGGTCAGTGACAATCTCTTTCGGAATATTGAACCGAGTCATAATCTGATTGAACACGAAGTGGGATGTTGTAGCACCATTGGATTTTATGGTAGGCATCGCCTCATCCCATTTGGAAAAGTATTCCATGGCCACTATGATATGGTGATGCCCCCCAGCTGAAGCTGGTTTGCAATCCATGAAATCCACCACCCACTTGGTGAAGGGACCGACGGTGACGACCGGATGAAGGGGCGCTGGATGCGAGTGTATATTTCGAGAAAACAACTGGTAAGTGTGACATCTCTTTACGGCATTCATACAATATTTAAAGATCAAAGGCCAACAATAACTAGCTTGCATAATACATTGGCCTATCACAAGCCTGGATAAGTGACCACCACATGCCCCGTTGTGGCAGTCATTCATCACATGCTCTGCTTCTTTGTGAGTCAAACAACGACAGAGAATGGAGTCCTTTCCTCAACGATACAAAGTGTCACCGACGATGACATAATCTTTAGCGTTATGTCTCACATGCCATCATTCATCTTGTGCATAGTGCGAAGGGAACTTCAAAGTTTGAAGATATATGATACTATCCCCATACCAAGGGTCCACTTACGAGATAATAAATAAGTGCTCATCCACAAAGGAATCTTCATGGACGATGTCCTCATCAAGTCGTGGAAAATCTGACATGAGCTCATCAAAAACCAAGGATTTCACCAACTTCGCTGAAGAAAAATCGAGATCAAACTTCTGAAGAATAACAATCCATTTATTGTACTTCCCCCCTATAAGATGTCGTGATAGAATGAACTGAAATGGATTGATATGTGCTATAATGGTAGTTTTCCTAAGCATGATGTAATGTCGTAAACGTTGGACTGCATGAATAGTTGCAAGTTCCAACTTCTCCACATGAGTGTATCTCATCTCAACATCTACTAAATTTTGACTAAGATACTAGATGACATGTTCTTGGAGCACATCATCTACCTGAACTAAGACCATGCCAATCGCCTCAAGAGATGCGGCCACATAAAGCAAGAAATCTCTAGCAAAGTCAGGTGGACTAAGTAGAAGGGTCGATATCAAAGCTTTCTTCAAAGAATCGAAAGACTGCTGGGCTTGCTCATCTCAGATAAATGGTTTGTCCTTCTTCAACAGGTGCACGAAACCTTTGGTAGGATTAGCATAATTCACTACAAAGCGTCGTATAAAAGTGGCTCTCCCTTGGAGGCTCTGAAGTTGAATTAGGTTACGCTAGGGAGCCAATCGAAATACTGCCTCAACCTTAAGAGGATCGGCTCTTATACCCTATTGTGAAACTATGAACCCTAAAAGGTGACCCATTCTCATGACAAATATGCACTTATTGGGATTCAAACAAATCTTGTAACATCGACACCTTTCAAAAATGAGACATAGGTGCTTAGGGTGGTCCACTCTCTTGCAAGAATGGCTAGCTAGATCATCCAAGTACACCTCCACTATATGCTTAAGGTCATGAAAAGCATAGGTCATAGCACGCTGAAACGTAGCTCCAACATTTTTAAGGCCGAACGGAATTTTCTGATACGCAAATGTACACCAAGGAAAAATGAAATTCATTTTATGTTGGTCCTCAGGCTTTATTTGGATCTGATTATATCCGGAGAAACCATCCATAAATGAAAAAACTTCGGTTCTGGCACAAGCATCCAAGAATTGATCTATGAATGGTGTGGGGAAGTTGTCTTTCGGATATGCGCAGTTCAAATCTCTAAAGTCTGTGCATACATGGATGGTTCCTTGCTTCTTATCACAGGAATGGGATTTGACACCCATTCAGTAAGGGGAACTGGGTAGATGAAACCAGCTTTAAGAAGTTTCTCCACCTGTGCCTTTATGGAGGCTTCCTTCCTAGGATTTACAGCACGAAGTCGTTGCCGAACCGGATTGGCATTGGGATATGTCTTAATCTCGTGTTCGACAATACTAGGGTCTATTCCTGGAATCTCCTCATATGACCAGGAGAAAACATCCCAAAACTATTTGAACAGTTCGATGTACAGTTGAATCTCTTCAAGAGAACAGTCAGCACCGATGTAAACATTCTCTACCTTTTTGGGTGTACGAAAGATGTTGATCGGTATGGTTGGGGAGATATTCGCCATATTCCCCTCTGTATAAATCCCATGTGAATCCAAAGGAGCCACAGGGTGACCAACCTCCTTAGCAAGAGTCGTCCTAAACTCTTCCTGCTCAATGAGATAAAGGTTGGGAAGAAAATAAGAGCGATGATGCAAATCTCCCCAAGGCCTCTCACTACCACACATGAATTCAATGATGGATTTCTCCGAACGCAAAGTACCATCAAGACAATCTTGTGAGCAAGATGAGTTGGTTGCCCATGCTGGCAACATAATGGGATCTTCCTCCTATGTCCATGAAGACAATGGATCGGGTTTCGTAGTGGCTTGTTGAATTTCATGGTATGCAAGCTCAGCTGCAGATACCGACATAGCCATGCCGATGTGTGAAATGTCTCCGGACGGAGCACTCCTGGATGGTAAAGTCCACGAATCATTAAAATACGAGGTCCAGAAAGGTACATTATTTAATGAGGATGACGCACTATCGAAAATGGTTCCAATAAACACGATTGGTGCAAGAAAATCAAATGATCCCATCAAGGATGGATACAATCCTACACCAATGTTCCCAGTTACCGGCTGAGAACCTTTGATCTGGGAACAATAGTTCCCAACGATGCCATGGAATTAGAACTAGGGAAGTCTAGTTGATTGACCGTCATTATTCTACCTTCATGAGGAAAGCAGATAACTCTAAATACGAAGGATACGATCGCAATCATTTCATAGATCCAATTCCTTCCTAGAAGAAGGTTGTAGTCGATGGGCACATCAAACACCTTGACTTCAATAGGCATGGATTTCCCACCCAAGTGGACCTCAAGGGAAGGGAGAATACCATGCAGCCTAAACGACTGACCATCGAATGCAGTAAGCATGGTCATATATTTTGATAAGGGAGGAGAGCCAAGAGCCTTCCTACAACAATCCAATGACATTACCGAGGTGGAAGCACCTTCGTCAATCACTGTGCATTTAACAAACTTATCCAGACACCTCACACGGATTTGAAAAGCCACATGATAAGGTAAGTGAGGTTGGACATCAGTAGTGTCAAATTTAATGGTGCTAGGGCTACTGTCATCTTGAACTCCTAAAGCGGATAAAAGGGCGTGCCGCTGTGAAGGGCATGCCTGTAAAACCTCAAGAGCCAACATGGCACATGGAGTTTGGCCCAAATATTCCACAATAGAGTAGTTATGGGTGGCTCGGGAATCGGGATCGTGCGTCGAGTGCTTGAGAACATGTTTCGGTATTCATGGAAAAGTAGTGGGCTTCTCGATATGCAAGGAAGTATCAGGAGGAGGAAGGGGATCATTCCCCATATTCAGTTGTAGTGCACCATAATCACGTTGATGAGTAGCAACAATAACCTAAGATTGGACCATGTTCATGCATCCGTAACCACCGGCATGAGAAGAGGACATTGTAGTTTCATTAGTCCCATAGCCAATAGTAGGAGGATTTGAAGCCATATTCTAATGATGCGGAAGGGGATCTTTCAACACAACTAGGCTCTATGCAAGATGCTTCGATGCTTCCTCAATTCGAGGACATAAGTGAGACAGGTGCTCCTCCCCACAAAGTTTGCAAGGGAATTTCACTTTATGTCTCGGCTTACGGTCCCCACAAGCATTCCCGTCGTCCCGAGGAGGGTTGGCATTCTCTTTCCTAGGAGTGTTTCGATTACTACCATTATTCAAATTTTTCCCACCCTAAAGTTATTTCTCCCCTTCTTATTACCACCAAGTTGTTGGTTACCTGATGGGTTCATCGTCTGTATAGAATGAACATCGGACAATTGGGTAGGAGTGGACGAGGTGCAAGCCTGTCCGGGTGTAGATTGGCCAATAGAAAAAAATTGCATTTGGTTGGTGACCAAATCCATGAGTTGAGTACATGTAGATCCAACAATGCCATCGGCATGTGGTCTAGGAACTGGCTTGGGCTCATGTTGTGACCACGGTGTGTCAGGAATAATATCATATAGGATGTCGGGTTGAGCGTAGACTAGGTCTAGCTGCTGGACTTTAAGTATAACTTGTTCCTTAGTCGTAATACCAGACACAGAAACATCCTTTGAAATATATGGAAGCAAAGACTTGAGAAACCATACCAGTAGAAAATCTGAAGGAATGTTGGATTTCACCATCCTCTTCCATCGACACCACTCTTGAACATGGTAAGACATATGTGTGGCCTTGTCTTGGCGGAAGGTGGAAAAAATCTCGGTGCCAGTATCATAATGAACCTGCAGCTGAAAATGGTCTAGGAAAACCAAATCTATCTCATTGAAACCTCTATAAGTGCCCCTAGGCAACTCAACATACCACTTCGTGCCTGCCTCCGTGAGGGTGCATTGAAACAGTCTCAGATGAATAGAATCGTGATTCAATGAATTTGAGGAGCACCAAAGGTGAAAAGTCATAACATAATCACCCAGATCCTCACCATTATTCCCTTCAAACTTCGGAATGTGTGAAGGGAGATTGGTAGGGACTGGAGGCCAAGAAGGATCGTGACACACCAGATCATTCATGAGCTTCGAAAGATCTGGCAGATTCATTCGAGCAAGAAACAAGAGCTGAGGCTATGAAGCTGGATTAAAGGCTCCCAAAAGATGCTAACCTTACGGACCGTAGGGATGATATGAACCGTGACCATGACCATAGGGTTGATAACCACCTCCACCTTGACCCATGTAAGGGTATGAAGGTATATATGGATTGTGATCACCAAAGTGAGGGTGGTTATAGTAAGGGCCAGAACCCGCTGCATTATAAGAAGGATTACCACCATAATTATGGCGCATATAGGTGCTAGTTGTAGCAGGAGCAATCGATTAATGACCATGATTGTAGGGTATGTTTCCACCCCCAGTGTTGGGAATGTGCCCACTCCCAATGTTAGGAATTTGTGCACCCCCGGAGTTAGGAATGTGCCCACCCCCAGTATAAGGTATGTGTCCACCTCCAGTGTTGGGAATGTTCCCACTACCAGTGTTAGGAATGTACCCACTCCCAGTGTTAGGAATGTGTCAACCTCCGGCATTGGGAATGTGCCCACTCCCAAGGTTAGGAGGAACGTGTTGGTTAGCATTCATGGTCGTAGTCATGGGTATGTGCATATAAGCATGAGTGTTAGGTTGTGTAGTGTGAGCCGTGTTATGTGAATTGTTCACATTAAAATGAGGGGCAATCCTAGGGCGTGGTCCTCCCCCAACAACCGTAAAAGCTAAAGAGATGTGACCAGACATGAATTGAAATGGAGCAGAAAAGGTTGGGCCACCCTAGGAGGGAGCGGTAGAGGTTGTGCCGCCCTTGGAGGGAGCAGAAGAGGATGTACCACCCCCGGAAGGGGCAGTTCCCGTACCTCCAAGGCTAGTGTTATATTGACTACCCGAAGAAGTAGATGTAACATTCAAATTAAAGCTGAGCATACCCACTGAATAAGGATTAGTGGTGGAAGGGTTCGTTGTGTCACTGAGATCTGGAATCCCATGTCGGAATCCCGGAGGGTATGTATCATATGATGGGTTTGGTTCTGGGGGTGGATGTGGCCCAAAACTTGGAAAAATGACGTGTGTCTAGGTGAACCTTCCCCTCCCAATTCCCTAGGTTTGGTAGGAACGAGCTGTCCATCAACATCCACCGACGGAGTCACGGGAATTCCTCCCGGTGTGCCAAATGCAGAAGTCATACTGTACTTGTGAAGTTTATCAAAATTATCAAAGGTATTGGAGGGTATCCTTTGGTGTCTATTATGAAAAGGACGTGTTACCTTCTGAGCTGGTAAACCAGCTAAATGATGAGACTGGCAGAGAGGTGGATATCGCTCCACAATAACTCCAAATCCACAGAATGCCTCCTAATGGTAAACTATCGATCAAAGAGCACACACCTAAAGAAAGTACAGCCAAATGCACACAAAGAGGACTAGCTTAAGGGACCTCCCGACACTACAACCGGTATGTATCACCTAAAAGAGTATTGAGACTCCCAAAATATAACTGGAGGTAACACAATCAATTATAAGGGCTCACAGACTTCACTGCATGCACAAGGTCAAATCCCTATACAACATGAAACTATGTTGTCCAACCACTATCTGAATCAGGACAATCGCATAATAACCACTACGAATGCCCTATGCGATACCTAGGTAAGGAAACTAAGATAACCACAATATAACCAATGCTTAGGCGGATAGTCGTGGGTGGGATCCGTCGTATGGGTAGGGTAGCTAAGCCTAAAATTCAAGAGGTACAGATCCCTCAAGAGCCCTCGCACATGAACAAATCCTGGAAATATCTCCCACATTAAGTCAGTATTAGAGGGCTATCTCCACAACCAACCTCCCGTGACCTCGTGCTTCACTCTGGTTTTAGTAGAGCTTCATAAGAATAATGATGTATAGCATGGGTTTCACCACTCCCTGGTCAGACACATAATGTTGGTTCAATATGTTAGGATATTTAGACATTTAGGAGTTAGTTAAGATCAACTTGTGTAATATATCTGTTAGGTAAAGTGTGTTTTCTTAGTATGCATATGTATGCATTTGTAAATACTTAATCTAACGGTCACGATATGTTCCTAACATAGAGTGATCCGACGACTCAAATTCTCTTAGATCATACCTACTCTTGATCTATGGCTTAACACCCGATTGGTCCATGATCTCTATTTAAAGAGCATGGAGGGTCATTGGAAATTTGATTGATTATGAGAAGATCATTTGTAACTTTCTTTCTTTGCATAATAAATTGTCCCGTAGAAGCTATTTGGTCGGGGCCGTGGAGTGTTTCCCTCACGAGGGTTTAAACCACGTCAAAACATCGGTGTATCGATTTTTTATTTGTTTGTGTGAAGTGGTTGCTCTAGGTGTTCAGTCTTTTGGGAGTACCCTATTTACCCAAACATGGTATCAGAGCTTTTATGAAGAGTCGCTTCCGGTTATTATCTAGATATTGAACTTTTGTTGCTGAAACTTGAAAGGGTTTATGGTTCTAGTATTTTTATACATTTTTGGGCTGTGGGAGGTGTTCCATTGTGTTTGGAGCACCGTTTCCATTAGGAAATAGTTTTTGTTTGATCGAAAATGGTTCCCAGTTGCTTCAGAAACGCGTATTTCATCAGATCTAAAGGTATAATGTTACAGTGACGTTTTTTTTTTAATTTTTGTTTAAAAAACAATTCTCATATTTTATCAGTTTTTATTATTAGAGTTTTTGTTTTGTTTCGGATTGTTGCTTTCCCTGTCTATGTGTGCTCTTTTCCGTGCACCTTGTGCAATCTCGGCGAATCGAAAACAGAAAGGGAACGGGTTTTTCTCGGCTACGTATACTCTTTGCCGTGCGCTTTGTGCGATCTCGACAAATCATAAACAAAGAGAAAATGTAGACTTTTCGAGAAAACTAATGAGATCTAACCCCATGGGCGTGGAAATTTTTTTTTTTTGTTTTGGTTTATGGTTTGATTTGCAGGAAAAAAAGCAAGCACGAAAACCGAGCAAGAAGAGTAAAAAAAAAAAAAAACCCTTTCTCCTTCCCATATTTTACATACCTTTTAATCTAGCTCACTTGGTTCAAAGTTGCTTTATTCCTTAATAGGTCTTGAGTTCAAGTCTTAGGAAGTTACTTTTAAAAGAAAAAGTGCATGCAATTTCTATTTTCAAGTTACTTTATTGTAAAAGTGCATCTCACTTAAATAATAAAAAATAAAAATAAAAAGTGAGTCACTTAAGTTCCTTTTTATTGTTGCACTATTTAAAGTAACATCATTGTAAAAGTGAAATCACTTACTTTACAAAAGTGATTCACTTAAAGCAACTTTCTTTGTAAGTGATTGTCAAAGGTTCATCGTGGGAAGAGGGGGGTGCTTTTTTTTAGCTGGTCATTCTCTATCTGCCACGTCACTATTGGAGACATCTTCAACTTTTTCTTTGTTCAAGCATAACTTCATCATACGGAGTCAGTTTTCAGTGCCATTTTTTTTTAAACTGCCTATTTTTTCAAGCTCTTCGCATCCAGATTATTGATTTCTATTTTTATTGCTATTAATTTTTAGTATGTCCACCCCTTGTGATATTGTACTTACCAGTTCCAACTATTTCTCATGGAAATCGCGTATGGAGGATGTTCTACGAAGTTACGAAGTAGGATAATTTTCAGAATTATCTTAGGGAAAGAAACAGAACCCATTGATGATGACAAGAAAATAAAATGGGAAAATAGATGTGATGAAGCTGGTGGATTGATTGGGATGTCAATCTCTACTGATTTGCGATTCCACATATCTAGAATTGATGAACCTGATGCTGCTTGGGACAAGTTGGAATCTGTGTTTCGTAAGCACAATGAAATTCGAGGTCACCAACTTGAAAATGAGTTGATTTCTTTAAATCCAAGTGATTTTTCATGCATACAAGATTATTTATCTAAGTAAAAAACTATTAAACTCTTATGTGAAGAATGCAAGATTAAGAGGGAAGATAAAAATGCATTTATCATATTCTTTCCAAACTTAGACCTGCATATTCTGTTTTTGTATCTACATTTTACTCCATGAAAGAATCCTTGAATGCAGCTAGCTATCAGGATCCTAGTCTTGAATCCTTTTGTGATTCCTTGTTTAGAAAGCAAGATAAGCTCATCTATCTTGGAATAATTAACAATGCAGATTGGGAAAGCCTTATTGTCCCAACAGAAAGAAAATTCCAAGCCTCCCAAGAAACAAAATTTTCACATTAATAAGTCAAACAAGCGTCCCAAACCCTCTGAGTCGGCTCCTTCTTTAAAAAATGACAAAGGATCCAAGCCAAAAGGAAAAAAGACTGAGCGTCATTGCAACTATTGTGGGAAAGATAATCATGATGAATCTAAGTGTTTCAAGAAGATGGAAGCCTTGGAAGCAGCAATGAAGAAGCACCACATCAGCCTAGATTCACCTTCAAAATCTACCTCTCATAAACATGCGCTTTGTGCTTCTGGTTATTCTTATAATGCATCTTCTTCTTCTACTTTAAATAAATGGCCCATTGATTCTGGAGAATCTTATCATATGGCTAAGGATCAAGCCATCTTTTCTACTATGCATGAATGTAACACCAAACAAATATTTGTTGGTGATGATATGGATAAGTGTTGTAGGAGCTGGAACAGTTCCAGTAGATAATGGTCATTTCAATGATGTACTGTGTTCTAAGAACTTCCTGCAATTTGTTATTAGTCTATCAAGGCACTCATTCTGGTGAAGGTAAAACTATGACGTTTACACCTCACCAAGTTGTAATCAAGGATTTTAAAGATCCTCAACAGGTCCTAGCTACTGGAATTGTTGATGGTATTACCAGGTTGTACAAGTTTAATAACTTTGGGTCATCACCTTTTCCTTCAGTTTTTGTTTCTCATAGTGATAACTTGAGCAAACTTTGGCATGAATGATTTGGTCACTTAAATTATCGCTCATTGCAACAACTATGTAAAGACAATATGGTGACAGATCTTCCGATGGTATCTTGCAAGGATGGTGTTTGTTCCGGTTATGTACTCGGAAAACATCATCGAGACTATTTTTACAAATGTGCCTCTTGGCATGCCTCGGTTTCCTTGGAGCTTGTGCATAGTGACTTGTGTGGTCCTCCTCCATCTGCTTCTTTTTCTGGTTTCAAATATTTCTTAACTTTCATTGATGATTACACCAGACGCACTTGGGTTTATTTCCTAAAACTTAAGATCAAAGTATTTAACATGTTCTTTGCCTATAAGGCCCTTGTTGAAAAACAATATGGTCATCAAATTATTAAGTTAAGATCTGACAATGGAGGAGAATATGTTAACAAAAATTTCACTACTTTCTGCACTGAACAAGGAATCCAACAACAACACACTGTTCCATATACACCACAACAAAATGGTGTAGCTGAACAAAAGAACCACACTTTAAAAGAAATGGCTAATTGTATGATCCAATCTAAGGGACTAAGTCTTCAATTTTGGGCTGAAGCCATTAATTGTGCAAATTACATAGTTAATCGCATCCCCACTAAACTATTACAAGGTATCACACCGGAAGAAGCATGGAGTAAAATTAAACTTTATGTAAGTCACTTTCGTGTGTTTGGTAGTGAAGCATGGGATCACATCTCGGATGAAAAACGGAAAGCATTGCAGCCTAAAAGTGAAAAGTGCATATTTGTTGGATATTCTGAAGATGTAAAAGGTTATAGACTTGTTCAACCACATTCTCATGAGGTAATCATTAGAAGATATGTTAAACTTGATGAAAATCTCTTGGTCTGTGAGCCTAACTTGACGATTGTGCCATCTTTGGCCTGCGAGCCTGATTCGGCGATTGTGCCTCCTTCTTCTTCTTCTAACTTCCTTGACAGGTTTCCAACTCCAGTTCTGATGAGGATAGTGAGGATGAAAATCCACCTCAGCCTGCTCATGCTCCTCCAGTTGCACCAGCACAAGTGCTTCCATGATGGGTCCGTTCAACATGTGAAGTAGTTGGTGATCTTGCCGGTGATCTTAGAGATCAACGTCGAACACGTTCTCAGTTTCAGCGAGCCTCTTCTCTTTTGGCTCAAGTTTCTGAGAATCATGATCCAGAAACATTTGCAGAAGCTTCAGGAAATCCAGATTGGGATGCAGCTATGGATGAAGAATATCGTTCCTTAATGGCGAACGATACTTGGGATCTTGTACCTCTTCCAAAAGGAAGAAAACTTGTCAGATGTAAATGGGTCTACAGAACTCAGTATGCATAAGATGGAAGTGTTGAAAGACTTAAGGCAAGGTTAGTTGCCAAAGGTTTTTCCCAAGTTGAAAGGATTGACTACAACGAAACCTTTTCTCTTGTCACAAAAATAAACTCCATCCGTCTTGTTCTTTCCCTTCTAGCCTTACATAACTGGGAAGTCCATCAAATGGATGTCAAGTCTGCCTTCTTACATGGTGATTCATAGGAAGAAATTTACATGGAACAACCTCCTGGATATGTTCAGAATAACTCTAGCTTTGTCTACCGCCTTAAGAAATCCTTATATGGCCTTAAGCAAGCTCCTAGAGCTTGGTATGCCAAAATGGATAGCTTTCTCCTTGACATTGGTTTTTCTAGATGCCATTCTGACCCCAATGTCTATACCAATAAAGTAGGAAAACATCTCATCATACTTGTTCTATATGTTGATTACCTTACTCTTACTGGTAGTGACCCTAAGCTTATAACCCATGTGAAATCCAGTCTTAAGAAAAATTTTGAAATGTCAGACTTAGGACATTTGCATTATTTTCTTGGTCTCCAAGTCCTGCAAACCAAAGAAGGAATCATTCTTTCTCAGTCTAAGTATGCTTGTGACCTTCTTCGTCGCTTTCACATGGAAGATTGTGCACCAGCCCCTTCTCCCTTCTAGTCTGGAGTCAAACTTTCTGCCACTTGTACTTCACCTGAAGTAGATGCCACCTTATATTGTCAGCTTGTTGGTAGTCTCTTATACTTGACTCATTCTCGTCCTGACCTTTCCTTTGCCGTTAGTCATGTTTCCTGTTATATGAAAACACCTCATGAAAGTCACTGGAAAGCAGCTAAAAGAATACTTCGATATATTCGAGGTACAATTCAGTTTGGGATTCATTACAGTACAGGGGGGAAACCTTTGTTGGTTGGTTTCACCGATTCACATTGGGTCGGCGATCCTGATGATTGAAAGTCTACTGCAGGTAATGTTTTCAGTCCGGGATCTAGACCTATCACTTGGGATTGTAAGAAACAACAAGCTCTTGCTCTTTCTTCAGTAGAGGTAGAATATCGAGCCACAATTAATGCCATTCATGAAGCTTTATGGCTTCGATAGATCCTTTCAGAGTTTGGATTCGAGAAACAACATCCTACTCCACTTTGGTGCGACAATCAAAGTGCCATCAAGCTTGCCAAAGATCCATTCCGACATCAACGAAGCAAACACATTGAACTTCATATGCACTTCATCAGAAATCTTGTTCATGATCATGTTCTTGAAGTACTCTTTTGTCCTACATATGATCAAGTTGCAGACATCTTCACCAAGTCTCTTACAGAAGCGAAGTTTTCTAAACTTCGATCTATGTTAGGAGTTCATGAACTTGTTATTAAGGGGGGATAGGCTCTAATGCCTCCTTCCTTCTCCTAATAGTGTCACTTTTGTAAATCCTTCAATCCTATCCCAAATTGTTCTTAAGGGGGGATGTTAGCATATTTAGACACTTAGGAGTTAGTTAAGTTCAAGTTGTGTAATATATCCATTAGGTAAAGTGTGTTTTCTTAGTATGCATTAGTATGCATTTGTAAATACTTAATCCGATGGTCACGATATGTTCCCGACATAGAGTGATCTGATGGCTCAACTTCTCTTAGATCATACCTACCCTTGATCTGTGGCTTAACACCCGATTGGTCTATGATCTCTATTTAAAGAGCATGGAGGGTCATTGGAAAGTTGATCGATTATGAGAAGCTCATTTGTAACTTTCTTTCTTTGCATAATAAATTGTCCCATAGAAGATATTTGGCCAGGGTCGTGGAGTGTTTCCCTCACGAGGGTTCAAACCACGTCAAAACATCGGTGTATCAATCTGTGATATGTTTGTGTGAAGTGGTTTCTCTAGGTGTTCGGTCTTTTGGGAGTACGCTGTATACCCGAACACAATAGTCTTGGATTTTTAACTCACAATGATCTATTCCAAGACTCTAACCCTA
Source organism: Larix kaempferi (assembly GCA_027924585.1). Taxonomy (NCBI): domain Eukaryota; kingdom Viridiplantae; phylum Streptophyta; class Pinopsida; order Pinales; family Pinaceae; genus Larix; species Larix kaempferi. The sequence goes on from BSBM01000208.1 coordinate 8,595,025, forward strand.
AGCTAGTTGGTGCACCCTATAAAATGAAAATCATTTCTAATCAATTTTAATATGAAGCGTTAATTTTGATGGCTGTAATTACTCAAAAGATATGGTCATGAAATTGATGATGTATAAGACTCAATGGTATGCACAACCAATAAACACTAGACTCATCTAATCAGTAAGAGAGCATGCCACTAATATGACAATCAATCCAACGATTCAAAATAAAATGCAATCTCTTTAATGTTTCAATGCATAAGCAAGTCCTAGATGAAATCACAAGTACTCAGATGCAAAATGCTCTACATAAATCAAATATTTTTGTATTTTCTCTTATAAATGCAAGGAAAATGCAAAACAATGTTTTTGTATCTTTTTCAATATAATGGAACGAAAAAATGCAAGCAAAATATAACTATTCAGTAAATAAATGCAGAGTACATCAAATAGACAACCCTGTAAGACCCAAATAGTAAGATTCAGCCAAACTAATGAGCTAGAAAACAAGAAATTGTGAAAAAATTCAAAGCTCAAAAACTAAGAGAAAAAGGAGTTTCTGGTCACAAACAGAGCATGGAACAGTGAGGAAAAAAGACAATTAAGACTGAGGAACGCTTAGAATCAACCCAACAACCACCTAAGGCCAGAAATCAAACAATCCCAGAGTTGTATGCAACTGTTCAAAGGATAGTTGTGGGTAGACGCGGGCTATAGTTCACACAGAGGCAGGTAGACACGGTCAAAACTAAGTTGACCCGCGTATAGGGAAAGGAAAATGAGCCCTAAAAAGGTCAAACAACCTAGAAAAAGATAGTCTTCTACTGTAGATCCCGATTCATACTACAACAAATCTCTCCCTTTTAATAATCCCTCTGTTTCTATATGTTCAAAAGCTTTTGTATTATTTTTCCTCCTCCTCTCATAAATGATACGTAGAGGATCATATTCAACTGGTACATATTTCTTAAAATCCATATTCTCCAATAACTTATCCACATCTACAAGAGCATATTTACTTTTTATAATGAACGATCCTGCTTTACAAGGGTATTTTAAATCAGAAGCTTTCTTGAACTTTAATAAATGCTGGTCTTCTAAAGTCAATTTCTGTCTAACGAATTCCAGAGCGAAAATTCTCAGAGTTAAAAAGGCAAGCAACGTATCAGGTTCATGTACAAAACCATACAATCTAATCACTGTGTAATCTTTCAACAGAAACCAATCTTCTACTGCTACATCATCTTTCAATTGCATCAAAGCCTTCATTTCAGGAAAAATCCTTGGTAATTCTTCTCCAAAAATCACTCTATATACCTCATACATAATATAATTCATATAATTAAACACATTATCCTCTAAGGTATCCGTGTAGAGTATTTGTGAAAATTGTAAATCTTCTAAGCTGCTAAACATAACAATCTTCATTAACTGCGACTGAAACCTAAAATGTCATGTATTGGAGAAACTAGTCAACTGTGAGTGAATTCTTTCTATTAAAAAATATTCAAAATTGAGGCACGAAACCGAATCATACTCAGTTCCTGGTGAATTGATGCTACTTCTGAATAACAAACTCAATTGTAACTCCGTCACCCACATATCTGTATCCAGACCTAAAAATGGAGCTATTAAGGAAAGAACCAATTGGGTATTGTCATTAAAGAAATTAATATCTAAAGGGTATGGAGTACTCTCAACTTCCAAGTCAGGTTTAAGATAGGCAGTCAAAAAGGTTTCTCGGTTGTCAAGGGGAGAATGATGATACGCAGCAACGATAGAATCTTCAGAAAAACTATCAGACTCATATACTTGGGACGCAGGAATTCCGAAAGAATTGTTGATGACTAACGGATTTATGGAACAAACAATATTAGACTTCTGGGAATTCATAATAACGTGCTGGGGTTTAGATTCATTAGACGCACATCACGATACAAACTCAGGGAAGGGCATCATTTGGTCAAGGAAAAAAAGGATGAAGGATGACTAAAGCACTCTATGCACATCAAGGCCTTCCTTAAGGAAATACTTCAATCTTCTCTTAATTTTAGGCAGAGGAAACTGAATTTCTATATCAAATACATCAAAATCTCTATCTTCCAGAGCATTTCTAACCCTAACATTTCTAGGACTTGGTTCTTTGTCCATTTTCTGATTATAAATAGGCTTAGATTACTAACAGTAGCAATTATAAGACCATACCTATCACCGAGAAGTTCTGAGAATGACCTTTCCTATCGTCTTCTTCATCTTACACACATCCAAAGGTTTCTGACTCCGATAGCTTCGAGAAACAAATGTCAACTTCATGTTCTCATTGCTATATATATAACCTTTTTCCCTTATCCTTCAGTCCTCTTTTCTAGTGGTCAACCTTTTCATTCGTTGATCTTTTGTTCAGTGCTCCTAGCTGTTAGGTTTGATCCCTTTTTACTGTCTTGATAATCTCTCTACATCAACCGTCCGATCATCTTCCATGCTCTAAACTCTATCATCTATTATTAGCATCATATCTCCACAAAGTGGTGTCATGATTTTCTAAGGTGGTTTCCATTACCACTTTCCCTTCTTGCAACAAAATATGGCATTGACACCTGTCGGGTGGTTTTGTTTTCCGCAACCACCATTAACATCTACGCTTTTCCATGATGCATCAATCATTAGTAACCATTGATAAGCTATGAAATAATCTAGACTATTCATTTCCTCTTGGCAATCGGATTCCCTTAGCACTTATCTCGGCGATCCACATGTTTAGCATGATATCCCTTTCAACGCTTTCGCACAACATCCAAGTGGGTTTGGAATACCATTTCTCCTTCCCGCGACACATTCTAAAACTGATGCATGGAAATTTGTTTCGCTTTTCATGACCATTTACATCCTTTTCCTTCCATGCATTTTGGACATGCGACAACAAACAGGGACCGTAGATCTTCCTCTCACACCAAATCAATGATGCATATTGTGCAACAGTTCATGTTTACAAGATTTTACTCTCATACTATAGTTTTTGGCCTCCTTTTGATCATTTTGGATGAATCTTTTTATACTTCCTTTTGAAATTTCTTTGGTTTCTCACCTTAGTACTTCCATTTACTACCTTTGCTCATTCTTTAGCAAATGATCATGAAAACAAAGACATTTTAAACTTTCTCAAGAAAATTTTCGAGATCTCTTTCCATTACACATCAGTACTTGTGTTGTGAAAACTAGGTGCTAACACCTGCGGTCTCAAAATAAAAAAATTCATACCATAACATGTGAAAGCACTTGTGGACGGTTCAGATCGAGATCAATGAGGATTGACGGTTGTAGGCATCCTTCGCAGAAAGAGTTGGAGGTGCTATAAGCACTAGTGGACTGTTAACTGGTAGGCACCTTAAAGCTTGATCGACGACAGGGGAATTAGATCGATGATCGGGAGATTGTTCACGTAATATACATGCGCAAAAAGGGCTATGATTCATATTTGCAAAATTTTGTTAAAGCCCCACACCTCTCAACGGCATAGATTTGGGAAGACAGATATCCATGACTCGAAATTTGTTCATAGGTCTGACATGCTCGCCAAGGTTGTGGGTCCAAAATTTGTGAACATGGTGAGGGTCGCTCCATTTGGCAGTCAGGATGAAGTTAAGATTTAAGATCTGCGGTGTAGATTTAACCATGTGGGTGGATGGCTTGAAGGGCATCTCCATGGAAAAATAAATGATTACCTAGTTGGACGAAGGACACCTCAGCGCGATCATGTGTTTTCCCACTCGACCTAAAGGCATGTTTCGGCATGTTTTGTGTTATCTCTTACCTCAAGCATCATTCCTACTTGTTTGGGAGGTCTAGTCAGGAAATCATCACAGGGGTGATTACTCGTGGCTGTCGTCATTGTCGCGGTCGTTATGAGTAGGGTCCCTACAGTCGCTGTTCACAATCGATGCATAAGAGAGGTGGTGAGCCCATCATCTCAGGTGTTTTCTCAGTTAGGATATGATCATGGAGAGTGGTCTGGGAGCCAAAGTCGTCTTTATACCAGAGCAGGCGTGGTTTGAGGTGGAGGAGGAGCACGGTTCTTCACCTCCTATAGTTTTCGACCACATGGAGGAGAGCTCTACGAGTGATCCCGAGGAGCAGGAAAGCCGACAAGTGTGATGGAAGGATCAACATCGAAAGAAGAAGAAGGAGGCTTGAGAAGATGACTGAGACACCCACCAAGACATGGAAATTCTTAAAGACTTTATAGTCTCCACTGAAGAAGCGACACCTCCTCCTCCAACAGAAGAATAGTAGGTGGAAGATTCCTTGAAGATAGAAGACTTCTTCAATCAGCAAAGCTAATTGAAGGCTCAAGAGTAAGGTGGCGGCCTATTCACAAGGTTTCTATGGCCTGTCGTGTCAATGTGTTTTGAGCCCGGTTTATATGAGTACTTCCTTCAATGTTTTAGGCTAGTTAGGGTCTGTCGATCGTTTTGCGACTGTTATGGTCTGCAGGCCTGCTTATGATGCTTGTAGAATCGATCATGGATGGTTTGTTAGCAGTCCTTTTCAGTTTTTGGTTTGATTTCAATGTGGCGAACTGGGCCATGTAGGTGGCAGCATAGTCCCAACTATTTTCTGATAGTCAATTCAAGGCGAAGAGCCTATAAATATCTATGTAATAGAAGTAGAATGGGTTGGAAAATCAATGGGCTAAGGCCTGGGAGAACTAAGCTCTATTTTGAATCATAATCTTTAATAGAATTGCAGTGTCTGAGGTTGATTTTAGCAGAGATTCATGTGTTTTTTAGTTTACAGTTTGTTTCTTTCTTCTTCTCATGTGGATGTGTTTCCTGTTATTTAATTCCATTATGTTTTTCTTTTTCATGTCTAAAACTAGGGTATGGTAATGCAAAATTCTTTTTATAAGCTCTGATTATTGTTTCAAACATCCACCAATTATTTCTACTAAATTTAGCATAGGATTCATCCTTGTTATATGCCCATGCTGATGGACTATTCATTTCCTCTTCCTTTATCACCAGACATCATCCTTTTGACTATAAATGGATGGTTATCTTTCCTCTGTCCTGATATTTCATGTTGCAACATTGTTATTTGATTTATATTTTATGTTTTGACTCCATTGCCCAATGCTTTCTCTCCTGATTATCTCACCAAACCCTTAAACAATTGTCCCATAAAAAATATGGCCTTCTCAGTGTGCTTTGAATGAAAATATTTGAGTAGGAAAGCTGCTTGTTTCTCATTGATTGTTTTACTTTTCAGTCTTCTATCAATGTGGAGAGATCCCTCTCTGATTGCACTGGGTCAGAAGTGCGATCCAAAGCGGTTTTGTGGTTACCCCAGCTTGGCTTTCTCCCACAACCTAGAAGGTCAATTTGTGTGTTAACAATCACCATCACCATCATCATCATCATCAACATATTCATCATCATCATCACCATCATCATCAACAACATCTTCATCATCATTTTCATCTCTCCCTACCTCATCAACATCTCCATCATCATCATTTTCTTCATCATCATCATTTTCTTCATCATCATCATCATGATCTTCATCACCATCACCATCACCATCACCATCATTGTCATCTCCATCATCAACATCTGCATCATCATCACCATCATCATCATCTTCATCATCATCTTCATCATCATCTTCATCATCAATACATCAGCATCTCCATCAACATCTCCATCATCATCATCATCATCTTCATCATCATCATCATCATCATCTGAACATCAACATCACCATCATCGTCAACATCTTCATCATCATTAGCATCACCATCATCATCAACATGTTCATCGTCATCGCCATCATCATCATCATCAACATCTTCATCATCATTGTCATCTCTAGGTTCCTCATCAACATCTCCATCATCATCATCTCCATCATCATCATCTTCTTCATCATCATCACCTTCATCACCATCATCATCATCATCAACATCTTCATCAACATCACCATCATCATCATCTTCATCATCATCAGATCAACATCTCCATCATCATCATCTTCTTCATCATCATCATCTTCATCTTCATCACCATCACCATCATCATCAACATCTTCATCATCATCACCATCACCATCATCATCAACATCTCCATCATCATTGTCATCTCCATCATCAACATTTTTCATCTCCATCATCAACATCTTCATCATCATCACCATCATCATCATCAGATCAACATCTCCATCATCATCATCATCTTCTTCTTCATCATCATCATCATCTTCATCACCATCACCATTACAATCACCATCACCATCACCATCATCCCCATCATCATCATCATCAATAACTTCATCATCATTTTCATCTGTAGGTTCCTCATCATCATCTTCATCACCATCACCATCATCATCATCATCAATAAATTCATCATCATTGTCATCTCTAGGTTCCTTATCAACATCTCCATCATCATCATCTTCTTCATCATCATCGTCTTCATCACCATAATCATCATCGTCAACATATTCATCATCATCACCATCATCATCATCATCATCTTCATCATCATCACCATCATCATCATCATTAACGTCTCCATCATCATTGTCATCTCCATCATCAACATATTCATCATCAGATCAACATCTCCATCATCATCATCATCTTCATCATCATCTTCATCATCATCTTCATCACCATCACCATCACCATCACCATCATCATCACCATCATCACTATCATCACCATCATCATCATCATCAACATAAAGAAAGAATATAAAGAGAAGGTGGAGAGATGGAGAGTTGGGTGGTAGGGACATGGATGGAGTAAGGGAAAGAAAGAAACATATACGGAGGGATGTAGATAGAATGAGGGACATATATTTAGAAAGAGATCTAGGGGGTATCTAGGTATTATTGGGAGAGTTAGGGGGTTATTGAACCATACAAAACATTTGTCCCACACTAAAAACATTTGTTTTGTATGTAACCATACAAAACATTTGTTTTCTTTTGATTTTATTCGTTTCCTTAGCCATGCACCTAACCTATTTATTGTGCTCAACCATATCGTGTGCGCGTTTTTCTTTTACATATCGCATGCACATTTTACCTTTATATAACGTGTGCACATTTGGGAACTGTATAAACAGTGGACTATCCCTATCCGACAACAACTTTACTCTGTTATCCTGCGATTTTTAGAACAAAGCACCAGCCCGCCATTGCAAATATTCACAATACACCATCTTCTCCATTATTTTTGTTATGCAGGTGCAACATTAAGGACATCTTTGATGGTTGATCAGTGTGGTGTTGGGTTATATGGTCATATTTGAAGAAGATAATCAACAAGCTTGAAGAATATCCAATTGAATAACACCAAAGATAAGGTCTTTGAAAGATTCTTTTTGCCTATATTTGAGGAGCACACAAGATAAGATATCAAGCTTCAAGACCATTTCATGGTGATGGTGTATATACACAATTGTACAAGAGAATCAGCTTAAGGAACAATTTATGATTTAACTTTCATTTGCTTATTATTGAAGAGCACCAAAGGTAAATTTTCTCATTCATCATTGTTTTGATGGGAAATATGAACAATTGAGAAGGAATATTTAAGCACCTTGAAGGATCTATAGTTCTAAAGCACTAAAGGTTTGAAAGCTTGTAATTGAGGAGCAACAAGAACAAACTATATTGAATTTATCATTGTGTTGATGGGGAATGCACGTAACCAAGGAAGAAAATCATTAAGGAAGAAGATACCTCAAGAAGTCATTGAAGAAGAGAAAGAAAATAAAAGAATAGACATGATGAATCATAGGATTTCTTTGGAAACTAATTCAAATCCAATTATAGAGGATACCACAGTTCAACCTATTAATCCATGACAAGAAAAAAGGAAGCATTCACTAGAGGGACCTTAAATTTACACAATAGTTGTTGAACAAGTACCTCATGGAAGTAATCAAGAAGCAAAACGTAGGTGCTCATTAGGGGATGTTTCAATTCCCACTTCAAGTCAAAGTGAGAAGTTGCCATCTCAAGATGAAGCTCATGAAGAAACACAAAATTTGATCACCTCTTGTTGTTATACAAGTGATCAAGTTAGAGAGGCATTGCACATGGATCCTACTATTGAAGAAGAAAATGTTATCCGGACCATCGATGAGGATGTTGGACTTCCACCATCCAACTACCAGGAAGAGAATGAAGGACAACAAGCTACTACTGAAATGCCAGAACGTCTTGGTGATGCGCTACATGGTAGAATTCCAACTCCCTTACCTCCATTAGAAAGAACATGTTGAAGAACTCCAAAGCGTATACAAGTTGATGAAAGTCTCCTCAATTCCATTGAAGGTATGCTATCTAAACGTAGTATTGCTTATCAAACTCAACAGATACTTGATAAATATTTTGTTTCTAAATGTGATGGAGATAAATGTAGCTTATTTTTATCATTATTAAAATCTAGGGGCATGAATGTTGTTAGGAAAAAGTTAGGGATAAAGATGAGAAATAAATCTGAACCAAGTTCTCATATAGTTAAAATCTTAGTAGATTGATTTGGTAAAATTTGTAAGAGCACACGTTCAAAGGACTGCAATGTGGCTCGCCATGTGTTGTCACAAGAAATTGTAAATAAGAACACCACGGTCCTTCGTTTTCTCAAACCTACATCCAAACTAGTTAATTTGAATGTAAAAACCCTCCATAGGTATTCTATTATAAGAGAACATCTTGCCAAAACCGATCATACATATTTTTGGGCCTTTATTGGTCAGTTTCCACGTCGTGACATAAAGATAGTTGATGCAGTAAAGGGACTAGTGCAGAGTTTTTGGCATGATCACAAGGCCTTCTTCAAACCAGAAGGATGTACTAAAACTGAGAAGGGGTTCAAAGGATCGTGAACCACATATTAAGCATCTTCTTGATATAACATAGACATAACTATATGAGAAATTTAGGAATGAACATAGACAATTGACTTGGGGCAAAGATATTTTGAGAAATGTAAGCCTGGGTATGTTAGAATAAATACTCTTTGTAAACCTTGTTGTTGTAGATACCACATAGAATATGAATATTACTATGAAACATTTTTGTAAATTCGTCATGTGTTGCATACTAACCATGTGTAGGATTGCTCCTTGACAATACCACTTAATTCATCAAGAGAATTCATTCTTAGCATCATGTGCAATAGGCCTGACGGGAAAACATACAATGCAAAATCTTGTTTGGAAGGAACATGCTTGAACTGTGCTAGAATGGAATTATTGAGCCAATGTATGCACGAGAGTGGAGACAATGAATTTGAGAATATGGTTATAGACATGAAAATTTTCAAATATATCAGCTACGAAATAGTCCTGGGGAAAGAAAACAAAAAAATACAATTGGTGACATATCAGGTATGCATTTATATCTATAAATTTATGTTTGAACAGTTACATTTCAATCCTTACTTACAAAAAATGGATATTGAGATGATTTTCTGTCACTAGGTACCAGTTAGTGACTTTTTCAAGGAATGTATTTAAAATACACATCAATATGTTCAACATGTCCACTTGGCACGATGACAGGATGAGAAGTTTAGAATATGCAGAGATACATTTCTCCGTGGTACTATACTTTCAATTGTTGATTTTGCCGAGAACTACACTCTGCAACCTCAAAATGAGATCCAAAGTTAGTATTATCACTCTGGGCAGGTTTCCTTGATGGTCCATATCACATATAGGCATGGCCCAAACAACAGTGAAGAGAAAAGAGAAATTATGAAGGAATATCACTTCTACATAAGTGATTATAGGTGCCATGACTTCCACTATGTACGTCATTGCTTCATCATGTTCTATGATAACTTGAAGGGCAGGAACATACAGATGGATCGACATTGGATTTGGTCTAATGGATGTGCTGGTCAGTTAAAAAGTGCACGCATATTTCAATGGTTGTGTTGATTGCATAAAAACTACAACTATTTTGAGACTGGGCATGTTAAAGGAGAGCATGATGCAGCCGGAGCATGTGTCAAAACAACCCTACGAAGAGAGGAATTGAAGTTATCTACAGAATCTACTATTCGAAATGCTCAATCTATAGTCAGGTGGTGCATGTCAGTAATGGGAGAGGAAACAACTATGTGAGTAGAATCCACAAGAAAGAGACATGTGGAGAGATTTTTTTGGGAGGTGGTAGACATAGATCATTCACATGCATGGGAATGCAAGACTGTTCTTGGGACTCATGGCTTTCATTCGATTTGAAACTTTGATAACCCAGTATTTGAAATTTCGACCAGAAAACTCACTTTTTCTTGCCCGCCTTGTTGTGATGGTGACTTGGATGGGTGTGAATCATTGGATTGGGTTACTGGATGGGATCACATATCACTTCCATTTGATCAACGTGCAATTGTTGAGTTAAATTCATTGGAAGAAGACCAATCATCTATTTGTATAGATTTTGATCATGTCTCAGACCTTGTACAACTTGGTATGGTGCATTTCTGTAACATTTTTTTGTTTATTTACATAGTCTTCAAATGCACATTAATGGTCGTGTATCAAACGAAAAATATTTTGATCATATACCTACAATCATATTATGCAGGTCACATATATGTAGTGGTTGCCTCAAAATGTAGTGAATGGGGTGGTGATTACTGGTTGGCACGCTGTATAGAGGGAAAGAAAACCCTCAATATGTCCATGACTAACGATGAAAACAACCACTTCCCAATCGGGTCTATGGTTGTTAAGGTGAATACTTGACACAGGACAACAACGCAAGAAAGAAGGATGGATATGTCTACAGGGTTTTCAAACCAGGTGCAACTGTGTATCACTTTACCAACTTAATCATTGGTAAAAACCTTTAGGTACGAACAATGTCTAGCCGAAGTTCATCGAAGGTATGCTACTTCTTACCGGATACAGAGCACGAGAGACGAATGGAGACCATCATTATAAGAGATGATCCAGAGGGCTTGGTTGTATGATAATAGGTGGGATCTAGCATGACAAGGTATGTTACATACTTTTAATACTATACTATTTATATTATTTGTAATTGAATATTGATATATGCTCAATTTTCTTATGTATGTTGTTTATGAATATGTCAATTTTGTGTTCTTGATATGCCAAATTTATGTTTATGTTGTCTATAAATATGCCAAAAGTTCTCTTGTATGTCAAGTTTATGAATATGCCGATTTTTACATATGATCAATAAACCCAGAGATTATGGGATTGGGTAGAGTTAGATGAAACTTTCCTTGGGTGCTCTAACACTAAGACATAAACTAAGATCAATAAAATTTGACTTTGGAAATTTTAAAAGAAACTTGGTTTTGCCTCCATATCTTGTTTCCCTCACAATTCCACACAATATGTTTCGATATAGTTAATGCTCAGTTCTTCAAGTTGCATAGTTAGAAAGAGTATGCGTTGCATTTGCCTCTCAATTTGTTTGATTGAATACACATGCGTTTTGTAATGGAATAATTACATAGCTAATATGGATTGTTTATGTGGATGGAGACACCCATCAACCATTGATTCCTAGAGCTCTACACACAAGTTAAAGAAAAAAAAAGGAAAACTCCTAACATTGAGAACAAATAGCCAAAACCAACAATGCAACTAGAACACAATGAATAAGGGAACTTTGAAATGAAACACCACTCCACAAAAGAAGTTGCTTTAGACCTACCTCATTTGGTATTAGAAAAGTTGCTTTAGAGACCTAGAGATCTACCTACCACTTCTCTCATTTCCTATGAGAGAAGTTGCTTTAGACCTACCTACCACTTCTCTCATTTGGTATGAGAGAAGTTGCTTTGGACCTACCTACCACTTTTCCCATTTGGTATGAGAGAAGTTGCTTTAGACCTACCTCACTCATGTCAATGCTTGAGTTTTTAGAGGCCAACCTACCACCCCACATGTCCTCTTCAACATTTTTTTTTCTCTTGGTTTTGTGCCCACCCAAACTTTTTTCATTCTTTGGGTACCTTGAGGTATATCCCCAATCCAAAAAACTCTTATATTAAGTTGATTATGTTGGTTATTGGCTTCACCCAACAAAATTATATTTAACAGTACACATATTCATAGATTTGGTTCGCCATGCTCAATTCTCACTATATTTAACAATACACTTATCTTAAATTTAATTCATGGATTGTCAAATATTTCATAATGAAATAGCTATTTGAGAGCACCACCTTAGACCAAGCCATACCATTAATATAAAATATACATTTGAGAAATGACCCAATTCAATTTCCTTCTATAACTCTAACCCATCTCCATCATCACCATCATCTTCATCACCATCACCATCATGATCAACGTCTTCATCATCATCACCATCATCATCATCAACATCTTCATCATCATTGTCATCTCCCCCTCCCTCATCAACATCTCCATCATCATCATCGTCATCATCATCTTCTTCATCACCATCACCATCACCATCACCATCATCATCACCATCATCACCATCATCATCATCATCAATATCTTCATCATCATTGTAATCTCTAGGTTCCTCATCAACATCTCCATCATCATCATCTTCTTCTTCATCATCATCACCATCACCATCACCATCACCATCACCATCAACGTCTTCATCATCATTACCATCATCATCATCAACAACATCTTCATCATCATTGTCATCTCTAGGTTCCCCATCAACATCACCATCATCATCATCTTCTTCATCATCATCATCATCATCTTCATCACCATCATCATCAACGTCTTCATCATCATCACCATCTTCATCATCATCACCATAAGTGTCGGGTAGACGATTTTGCAAATTTGACCCCAATGTGCAAAATTGCACGCTCCCTTACTGAGCAAAACCCTAGTTTCCAAATTGTCCTACAAGATGACACCTGGGCCATGGGACCGGACAAGAGGGGCACCCCTAGCACTATCTGGATGTCCTGAGTCAAATAGATTTGACAGTTTGTTGATCCGAGCCACAGTCTTCATTCTATGGCTCATTCCGTCTCGCATCCAAAAGGCCTTCAGGGACACTTACTAGATACCTATCGGCGGCATCAAATGATGACCATGCAACAAAAATAGGTTCCGGTTAGTCTTGCAAGAGTGTCTAGGAAGGTTCCAGCTGGGAACGTTAGCCATAAGTGCCGATTGGATGATTTTGCAAAGTTGACCACCGTGTGCAAAAAATGCACACTCCCTTACTGAGCAAAACCCTAGTTTAAAAAATGGACCTACAAGATGACACCTGGGCCATGGGATCGGAGGATAGGGGAAACCCTAGCACTATATCAATGTCCTGAATCCAGTGAAGTTGACGGTTTGTCGATCCGAGCCATGGTCGTCATTCTATGGCTTGTTCCGTTTTGCATCCAAAAGGCCTTCAGGGACACCTACTGGATACCTACCAGGGACATAGACTGATGAAAATGCAACAAAAATGGGTTCCAAGGATTCCTACAAGCGTGTCTAGAAAGGTTCCAGCTGGGAACGTTATCCATAAGTTCCCGGTAGATGATTTTGCAAATTTGACCCCCGTGTGCAAAAATTTGACACTCCCTTACAAAGCAAAACCCTAGTTTCGAAAATGGACCTACAAGATGACACCTTGGCCATGGGACCAGAGGACAGGGGTACCCCTAGCACTATCCCGATGTCTTGAATCCAACGGTTTCGACAGTTTGTCGATCCGAGCCATGGTCATCATTCTATGGCTCGTTCTCTCTCGTATCCAAAAGGCTTTCAGGGACACCTGCGGGATATCTACTGGGGGCATCGAATGGCGACCGTGTAACAAAATGGGTTCCAGGGAGTCCTGCAAGTGTGTCTAGGAAGGTTCCAGATGGGAACATTATCCATAAGTTCCCGGTGGATGATTTTGCAAAGTTGACTCCGTGTGCAAAAATTGCACACTCCCTTACTAAGCAAAACCCTAGTTTCAAAAATTGACCTACAAGATGACACCTAGGCCATGGGACCAAACGAAAGGGGCACCCCTAGCACTATCTCGATGTCCTGAATCCAATGGAGTCAGCGATTTGTCGATCCGAGCCATGGTCCTCATTCTATGGCTCGTTCCATCTTGCATCCAAAAGGCCTTTAGAGACACCTGTTGGATAACTACCGGGGGCATAGAATTCCAACCGTGCAACAAAACTGGGTTCTGGGGAGTCCTACAAGTGTGTCTAGGAAGGGTGTTAGTTTTTCAGAATTTACTTCAATCTGATCTAGGATCTTAACTGAGAGAACAACATGTAGAGCATATCTACAGCATATCAATCATGGACACAATAATGCAAGCACACTAGAGACACAAAGTTTACTTGGGGAAAACAATAAAGGTGAAAAACCCCAATAACTTCCTCAGAGATAGATAGAGCAATGATACAACCCAAGCATAAGAGATAGACATCTCCTAGCCGTGGCTTCTCCTCCTCCACATGTGCACCACTCTCCACTGAGTGTGTGTGAGAATAGAGTGATCAAATAGAGTGCCTCCCGCACTCTATTTATACTTGACTTGAGTTGCCTAATAACATTTACTAGGTCGGCCTTAACTTAACCACATAACATAATGCTGACTGGGCCGACACCCAATAGGGTGGTCTAATAACCCTTCGACCCACATGACTTATATAGGGCCAACCCCAACAAGGTGGTCTAATAACCCATCAAGTACAAGTTAGGACACTTACAATATAAATGACGACACTTCCGTATAGAGGAATAATAACATCTCTATATGAATACAAACACTTCCGTATAGAGGAATGATACCATCTCTATAGGAGTACAATATACATATATGAAATACATTCCGAAGTTAAATATACATCAACACTCCCTCTTAACTAGGAAGGTATTTCTCGACATAGGTCTTCTAGCACAGGTCTTCTTCTCTGGATCATCGTCATTGGATAATCATCATCGAGTCATCGTCATCATCATTGCTACTGCTATCTCAATCAATCTCTTAATATACTCGTCATAGGAAGTTCTACAGAGCCAGTGCTTTTTCATACTGGATGTAGACCCACCACCTGCAGGTCTTCATCATCACTGAACATACTGTGGAATCCTTAGGACTTATTACATGCATCACAAAACATTAAAAGAGTCTCTTGAGTAGCAAGAAACCGAAAGAGCATCTGAGGCCTTTTTCATCCTGTCCATATCTCCAGGACTTATTACATGTTACCCCACCAAAAAACCTTGAAAGAGAATCCCAGGACTAATTATGAGCACACGGCTTAACCTATCAGATCTCCCAAGGAACAAATTACATGTGGTCACCACAAAACCTCGAAAGAGCATCCCAGGACTGATTACGAGCGCACGGCTCAACCTATCGGATCTCCCAGGGCACAAATTACATGTGGTCATGGAAAAACATCGAAAGAGCATCCCAGGACTGATTATGAGCACATGGCTCAACCTATCGGATATCCAAGGGCACAAATTACATGCCATAGGACAAAACCTCAAAAGAGCATTTGCCAGATATCCCAGCGCACAAATTACATGCCATAGGAAAACCTCGAAAGACTATCTGCAAATCTCCTAGGGCACAAATTATATGTCCTCCCAAGTAAAACCTCAAAAGAGCATTTTCCAGATATCCCAGGGTACAAATTACATGCCATAGGAAAAACCTCGAAACACTATCTGCAAATCTCCCAGGGCATAAATTATATGCTTATCTGCACAACTTGTTCCATGACCACGGAGTATCAACCTGATACTCACCATACATCATCCTGATGTACACATGATCATCCTGATCATCATTGCTACATCGTCCTAATGCAGTCATATGGAGAAACATCCTGAAGCTCGTCATCCATGATCATCCTGATCATATAATGCATCCACCTGATGCATACATAGTATCTGCCTGATACATATCATCATACATGATCTACCTGATCATACAATGTATCCACCTGATCATACCTGATACATATCAACATACATGATCTACCTGATCATACAATGTATCCACCTGATACATATATAGATAGATTGTCCAAGCATCCAACATGATGCATATACAAAATACATACAAATGATCCAACTGATCATATCTAACATCCAACATGATGCGTACATACATAAATGATCCAGTTGATCATATCCAGTATCCAACATGATGCATACATACATAAATGATCCAACTGATCATATATAGCATCCAACATGATGCATACATACGTAAATGATCCAACTGATCATATCCAACATCCAACATGATGCATACATACATAAATGATCCAACTGATCATATCCAGCATCCAACATGATGCATTCATACATAAATGATCCAACTGATCATACAGAGCAGAAACTAGGACATCATCCTGATGCTCATCATCTAGCGCTTACATCCATAGCCATGTGAAGGATCCTCCTTCCAACATGCTTGGAATGGCTTCAATAAATGTCTCCATCACTTCTTCCTCAAAGTGTCGTCGATCTGAAGAACACCAAGCCTCTCTTTGAAGTACTCAAACATCACTCTGGCTAGTGGCTTCGTTAGTACATGTACAATATGCTCATTCATCGCAACATGCAGGAGCTTCACTGCTCCTCTCTACACCATATCCCTGATATAGTGATATTTGATCTCTATGTGTTTCGACCTGTCGTGAAACACTGGGTTCTTAGACAACTTCACACAACTCTGGTTGTCACAAAAGATACCAGTAGCCTCCAGTGCTAGATCAAATAACTCAGACAATAGCTTCTGAAGCCATACTTGCTCAACCCTGGCCGAACAAGATGCAACATACTCTACCTCGGCTGTACTCAGTGCTATGCAGGACTGCTTCCTGCTAAACCAAGAGATCGTATCTGATCCCATATTGAAGCAACACCTAGAAGTGCTCTTCCTATCTACAGCACTGCCTTCTCAATCTGAATCAACATAACCCTGGAGGTTAAACTTTTGATTCGCATCATACTTGAGCCCATAGTCAACTGTACCCTTCAGGTACCTCTGAACATGATTTGCAATTATCAGGTGAACATGTCTCAGATCTGTCACATACTGGCTCAAGGTCTTCATCTCAAAGAAAATGTTTGGTCTCGTATTCGTCAGGCACATCCAGGACCCAATCATTTGACGATACATCGTAGCATCAACCAGCTCAGATGAAGCATCACACATAAGCTTCAGGTTCGATGCCATAGGTGTGGCCATGGCCTTGCAGTCCATCATCCCGAACCTCTTCAGGATATCTACTGCATACTTCCCTTGTCCAAGGAAGATTCCATCTGCACTCTGCCACACCTCCATACCAAGAAAGTAGTGCATCATACCCAAGTCCTTCATCTCGAACTCGACAGCAAGATTCCTCTTCGTATCGACAATCAATCTATCCTCACCTATTACAAACAGGTCATCCACATACAATAGTAGAATCACAGGATTGCCTCCCTCAACCTTGTAGTAAAGGTTGGAATCCGCTTTACTCTTGGTAAAGCCCAAACTAGATAGAAAGCTATCTATCCTACCATACCAAGTTCTGCACATATATGACTCCGTGTCATGTGTCTCAGAACCAAGTGGCTTCTCCACATACACTTCTTCTTCAACTACACCATTCAAGAAAGTTGTCTTGAAATCCATCTAGTGTATATTCCACTTCATCATTGCAGCCAGAGCAGGTATTGATCTAATCGAAGTGTGTCTAGCTACAAGAGCAAAAGTCTCTATGCTACCACCTGCAGCATGCTTGATATTGTAAATCCTCTGGGAAGTCACTACAGACTCCCCTTCAGGTCTTGGGACTGCATCCCAAACATCTTCATGATCAACTAGTACTCCTCAATCATGGCATTCTTCCCAGATCCTGGGAACTTCAATATCTTCAATGTTTTCAATAGATAACTTTGTTTCTGAACAAATGTTGTACTCCTTCTTTTGTAGGTGATGGTATACGATCTTTCCTACACACCAAGTTAAATTGCATGATTAGAAAACATCTCATAGTTTTCAGAACAAATTCTTACACATAAAGAAATATGTCAGAGTCATGCAATTATCTTAGCCAATGCTTCAATACTACATTTATCCATATCCCGTAACTTTGTAGATGCCTTTCAATCTCTACCAGAACATTGTTAAGAGTGTGCACAACTCCCAACATGTTAGCAAAGAGGTTTCATTCTAGATAAGTAGCAATGGAATGTTGTACAGTGCCATAGGCCACTTACCCATGTATATTAGTAGTATATTGTTCATCAATGCAACTATTCTAATATGCATAATACACAACCTAATTCTAGGAACATCAGTATATACAATATTGAACAGTATTATTTAAACAATAAAATATGCAAGGAATGATAATTCAAATACTTATCTTTGTTTGTTTGTTGGGTTGACTCCCTCTTAGTCTTTGCTTCTTTTCTGCAACTCCATTCTGATGTGGATTGTGAGAAGTGGTCAACTTCCTCTGAATATCTGCATCCTTGCAGAAAATACTAAAGTGTGCTCCTTCTTGATCTTTGCTTCCTTGCAGGAACAACAGGAGTGTGCTCCTTCTTGATCTTTGCTTCCTTGCAGGAACAAATGGAGTGTGCTCCCTCTTGATCTTTGCTTCCTTGCAGGAACAACCGGAGTGTGCTCCCTCTTGATATTTGCTTCTTGGATTACCTGTCCTTGAACTTATATCCATCCATAATCACTATGCATGCTTACTAGTATCATCATTGTGTTATCCTCGAGGTCTCATACATAATCACACATTCATTAGTATAATCTTAACACTATCAAAACACAATAATATTAAACGTGTATAGTCATGATCATTTCAAACACGGATAATAAACATTAGTATTCAAGGTTTGAGGGAAGTCTTCTTTTACTCATGCATATTCTTATTTGATCATAGGACTCTTCTTGTTAGTTAAATCATCAATCAAGATATGAGACATAATATGCATAAACCCTTGATTAGTTACATTTCTAACTTTACGAATAAACATAACCAATCATACCAAGTATACTTATATAAGGAATCCTAACACAAGGTAGGATTCTAACTTGATATAGGAAAAACATACCTGGACTGGTATGTTATCTAGTTATGTCTAACATACCCACATGATGTCTTCTTGTTCTCTTCAATGACTTGTGCTAGTAACCTGCATATCTCATAGGTTAACCATTATAGAACCAAGTTATACATACCTCATAAATAGATCTTCTAAGTGATCCATGACAATGGATGAATCTTTGTCTTCATGTCATCATGATCATATGTTCTTGAACTAGAACATGATTTGTCTTTCTTGGTGTACCTTTCATGTTAGCGGACAACATAAACCTCATACAACACCATAATGCATTAGTACAATCATAAGTGTCAACACCCTAATCAATGAGTATCTTCTATCAAGCATTCATAATTTTATTAAGGTGATACGACAAGTCTAAATTTAATCAATATTGTATTAACCATAATAACATGAAGAAAAACATACCATAAACTTAATCATGAACAAATCTCAAAACATACCTGGATAAGTCATACTTGTCGAGATTGCTTGTAATCTTCTTATGTAAGGCCTTAGCCTCATCTCCCTTTGAAACAAGAACTTCTTCACTTATGCAGGCGACCAATCCATTCTCTTCTAGGATTAACCCAATCCACTTGATTTGCAGGAACTGGGTCTAGAGCTGGATTAGGGTTTGTCAGAGAAACACTAAAAATTCAAACTTTGAATTTCAAAGTTCCGAAAGGATAGAAATATGCGCCTTGATGAACTGATCAAGCTGGTATACTAAGAATTTGAAAACTGCAAAGTTTCACCCCTCAAATTTTCCTTTGAAACTTCTGGATTCACTAGACATGACCTTGAACTAGGGTTTGATAAATCCCACCCTTCTTCCCAATCAAAATCTTTGATCCAAAGCTCTATGCTTCTATTTTTCTGAGGAGCTTCCAGCCGTGGTCACAGATTTAAGAAAATTTCATTTTTGCAGAAGCCCTAATTTTATACTTTTCCGATCAAAGTCCCGAACTAGGGTCTGATCAAGCCTGACCTTCTGCCCAACCAAAAATTCTGATGTTTGTCTCTAAATTTTGATTTTGATGAGTAGCGTTCAGCCGTAGTCTCCGACTACAAAAATTCCAACTTTCTCTGAAACCCTAAATTTCGGAAGCCATGAATGAAGGTGCTAAAAAATAATTCTATTTTGACAGAAATATGTACCTGATTGTTTTTGGTGTAACTCCAAACGTTTTGATCCACAGGGTCTGAGAAATTTTCTTATGATATCCTGACCTGTCATCTTTCCAACCCCATAGGTCTGACCTCAAATGGATTCTCTGAGAGAGAGTTACGCCAAGTGTCGCAACGTGACCTGTTTATGGGATAAAACAAGAGAGCGAAATTGTACGATATGCCACGTGTCACTGGTTCATTTTATGACTCTGAAAAAGTTACCTGAGAAAGTAAAGTTTGTGCACTACCTGTCACTTTTTACTAAATTTCATTTGGAGCTTCCTAGCCCAAGTTATGACCTTTTTTCCTAGGTCACATGTTTATGACTCAGATCTGGAAGAGGTAGAAACCCTAGATTGAACAGATCATAAAACACAAAGTAAAATGATTTAGAGGTTTTCCTTTGGACACAAGGTAAATGAGGATCTTAGATTCATCCTGTAATATTACCAGACCCTGAAACCTCACCAAAATGGATTTATAGCTAAATTTCTACAATGACTAGTTTCTTCTATATCAAGCCCTAGGTTCGCAAGTGCAACAAGTGTCATACATGCCATACAATGCCTTCTTTCAGTCTAGCTCTGATACCATGTTAGTTTTTCAAAATTTACTTCAATCTGATCTATGATTTTAACTGAGAGAACAACATGTACAACATATCTACAGCATATCAATCATGGACACAATAATGCAAGCACACGAGAGACATAGAGTTTACTTGCGGAAAACCATAAAGGTGAAAAACCCCAATAACTTCCCCAGAGATAGATAGAGCAATGATAGAACCCAAGCATAAGAGATAGACATATCCTAGCAGCATATTCTCCTCCTCCACAAGTGCGCCACTCTCCACTGAGTGTGTGTGAGAATAGAATGATCAAATAGAGTGCCTCCCGCACTCTATTTATACTTGATTTGACTTGCCTAATAACCTTTACTAGGACGGCCTTAACTTAACCACATAACATAATGCTGACTAGGACGACACCCAATAGGGTGGTCTAATTACCCTTTGAACCACATGGCCGACCCCCAATAGGGTGGTCTAATAACCCTTCGACCCACATGACTTATATAGGGCCGACCCGAACAAGGTGGTCTAATAACCCATCAAGTATAAGTTACGACACTTACAATATAAATGACGACACTTCTGTATAGAGGAATAATAACAACTCTATAGGAATACAAACACTTCTATATAGAGGAATAATACCATCTCTATAGGAGTACAATATACATATATGAAATACATTTTGAAGTTACATATACATCAACAAAGGGTTCAGCTGGGAACGCTAGCCATAAGTGCCCGATGGATGATTTTGCAAATTTTACCCCTGTGTTCAAAAATTGCACACTCCCTTACTGACCAAAACCCTAGTTTCGAAAATGGACCTACAAGATAACACCTGGAAGTTACTCCATAGCTTGTGTCTCTTGGGAAGTTACTCCATACAGCTGGGGAAGAGAAGATAGGATACCATGCTCAGAAGGATTTGATGAGCATTTCATTCCAGGATGAGTTATGCCATTCATTGCCGAGGCATTTGAGGCTGAAAAGGATCTGGTAAGCATTTGTTTTTCAAAAGTGGTTCAAAGGCTCTTGCATCTTGGAAGTGACCAAGAGTATCTTGCAGTGTGATAAGTATGCATTTTATGTTTCAACGAATTCAAATATGACTCACAGTCTCTTGCTTTCTGGGTTATTTACTAAGGTTTTTCATTTTACATTGCATTTCTATTGGCTACGTACTTCAACAAAGTGGTTCCAAGTAGATGCATGGATGTGGAAGCTGTGTTTTCCATCTTTGTATAAAGTATGAGAAGGCATGGCCATATCAGGCTCTTTAGGAATTGAAACATAGTATGACACAATCCTTAGGTATGGAATTCAATTAAAATTTTATCCCCATTGTGTTGATGTATATGTAACTTCAGAATGTATTTCATCTATTTATATTGTACTCCTATAGAGTTGTTATTATTCCTCTATACGGAAGTGTCATCATTTTTATTGACAAGTGTCGCAAGTGTCGTAGCTTGCCGATGGGTTATTAGACCACCATGTGTGGCGTCGGCCCTAATTAAGTTAACCATGGGTTATTAGGCTAAGCTAGACAAGTCGGCCCCACTGGTTTATTGGGCAGGACACGACAAGTATAAATAGAGATTGGGAGATCTCTATTTGGATATCTCATTACTCAATCTTCCATCACTCGGAAAGTGGTGCACATGTGAGGAGGAGGATCAACTGCTAGGAGAAGACTATCTCTTGTACTTTGGTTGTATCATTGCTCTCTCTATCTCTGGGGAAGTTGTGGGGTTTTTCACCTTTATGGTTTTCCCTAGTGAAACTCTGTGTGTTTATTGTCTAATGTGATTGCTTGGTGTGATTGATAGGAATTTTTATACTTGATATGCTATACATGTTATTCTCTCAGTAAAGATCCTAGAGTATATTGAATTAATTCTCAAAAATTAACAAGTTGTGCTTTCTTAATGTGAAAAGCTTCCCCCCCATTAAGAGTATTCTCAAGAAACAATATCCTTTCCAACCCTATCCTACTTTTATTATGCCAGTAGCTTGCCTCTCTTGGGAAGTTACTCCATACTGATGGGGAAGAGAAGAGAGGAGACCATGCTCAGAAGGATTTGGCAAGCATTTCATTCCAGGCCGAGCTATTCAATTAATTTCCAGGGCGTTTGAGTCCGAAAACGATCTAGTAAGAATTCATTTTTCAAAAGTGGTTTAGAGGCTCTTGCATCTTGGAAGTGACCAAGAGTATCTTGCAGTGTGACAAGTACGCATTTTATGTTTCAGCGAATTCAAATATGACTCAGATTTTCTTGGTTTGTGGGTCATTTACTAAGGTTTTTTCGTTTTACATTGCATTTCTATTGGCTACGTACTTCAACAAAGTGGTTCCAAATAGATCCATTGATGTGGAAGATTTGTTTTCCATCTTTGTATCAAGTATGAGAAGGCATGGCCATATCAAGCTCTTTAGGAATTGAAACATAGTATTATACAATCGTTAGGTATGGAATTAAATTAAAATTTCATCCCCGTTGTGCTTTCTTAATGTGAAAAGCTTCCCCCCAATTAAGAGTATTCTCAATAAAAAATATCCTTTCCAAGCCTATCCTAGTTTTATTATGCCAGTAGCTTGTGTCTCTTGGGAAGTTACTCCATATTGCTGGGGAAGAGAAGATAGGAGACCATGCTCAGAAGGATTTGGTGAATATTTCATGTGAGGCCGAGCTATTCCATTCATTGCCGAGGCATTTGTGGCCGAAAAGAATCTGGTAAGCATTCGTTTTTCAAAAGTAGTTGAGAGGCTCTTTCATCTTGGAAGTGACCAAGAGTATCTTGCAGTGTGATAAGTATGCATTTTATGTTTCAACGAATCCAAATATGACTCTGCGTCTCTTGCTTTGTGGGTAATTTCCAGAGGTTGTTCGTTTTACATTGCATTTCTATTGGCTACGTACTTCAACAAAGTGGTTCCAAATAGATGCTTGGATGTGGAAGATGTGTCTTTCATCTTTGTATCAAGTATGAGAAGGGATGGCCATATTAGGCTCTTTAGGAATTGAAACATAGTAGGATACAATCCTTAAGTATGAAATTCAATTAAAGTCTTATCCCCGTTGTGATTTCTTAATGTGAAAAGCTTCCCCCCCATTAAGATTATTTTATGCCGCAACATAGTGTTTGCGTAATAGTGTTTATCCCATGATATTTAGACACATAGTGTTTTTTTAATGCTGCAACATGTTCAAATGTAGCATATGTAGAGTTTGATATACAACGAATGATTAAGTCACTTGAAGCAGACCCATGTGCAATTGTTGAAACAACCAGTGCAATAGTTGCATTCAAGGAAGCTGAGCAAAACCCTAGTTTATGAAATGAATGCACAAAGAAGTCACTGGGCCATGAGAACATGAGGGAGAGGGCCCCCTAGAGGTAATCGCACGCTAGGAGACCAACGGAGTCGATGGTTTGTTGATCCGACCTTCAGTTTCCGAGTTATGTCGAGTTGCAAGTCGCGTGAAAATGTCATTCAGGGACACTTTGATTCACATCGTAGTTGGAATTTGTTGTCGGATGCTAACTTAGACACATCCTCGACTAGTCTTCGCTGTTGATACAACTTCTACAATTTTCGACGTGACATGACTTCGACAACTTCAACACTTAGACATGATGCGACTTGTTCTGCACCTGCAACATTTTCCACACCTTCGACATGTTCAGCAACCTCACAGTTCGCGACATCGACATGCAACGTTGACATGTGACCAAGGACTGTTGAACTTCGACAGACTATCTCTTTGTATTCCAGTTGAATTTAAAGGTTGAATAGTTGAGCCATTCTAACTTCTATTTTGTATCTGAACGTAACAGGAAGGCACCCAAGCGTCTCATAATTCTATATAAGCATGTATAACATTGTAACATATATCAGTTTTGATCTGTTTGCAAGTAATAGAAGAACAGTTCACATTCCTGCATATTGTTTGTGCGTAATTGTGTTTAGTGGTATTGCGTAATCCTACCTATGCTCATTTTGTTATTAAGCTTCTACCATAATAGACACGACCCCCTCGTGCTTACTGGACACGACACAGATCATTGGTATCAGATCATACTCAGTTTTTTTTGCTTAAATTCTGTGTACACACTTCTCCCGAAGTTACCTGACTTATGCATGTTCAAACTCGCTCACAATCTCAACAATCCAAGAAGACGCGATCTACAGAAATGACAGAAGAAACAGACATTAGACATGTAGCCAGCAAGACAGCACAACTTATTGAAAAAGCTCTGGCTTGACAATGAACTGAAATGTTCGCCCAGTTCAATGAGATTCTCTTGCAATTCGCTTAGACATCAGGAGGATCCTCGATGAGAAATCACTCCTACAAAATCATCCCCTTCAAAGTGCAATTGAATCTCGACATACCAAATCTTGAAGGTAAGATTGATGCGGAATCCGTCGACAATTGGGTGCAACAATTGGAATCCTATTACATTGTAAATCAACTCTCCGAAGTTGAAAAGGTCACCATTGCGTCCTTAAATATGTCAACCTCTATGCACTGCTAGAGGGAGAACCTCTCGACAAAGATGGAGAAAAGAGGAGACCCCATCGACACATGGGATAAGTTCGTTGAACACATCCAAAACGAATTTTACCCGTTGAAATACCTCGACTAGCAGTATAAGAAGTGGCAGCAGCTAAGGCAATGGAAAGACCAATCAGTACAGAGTTACACTGACGGGTTCTACCGAGTCATGGAAAGAGTTGGCATCCAAGAAGAAGAGAAATTGCTTGTTCTGAAGGACATTAGTTGATTTTCCTAGTACATCCAGCAGAAGATGGAATTTCTGACTGTCAATATACTTATGGATGCTTTCCACTACACCAGCAAACTGGAAACCAAGCAGAAAGAAAAAGTACGTTTCGTGACAAAGCCGACATCAGGACGACCGCCCGACAAGAAGGCACTAGTCGAATTCAACAAGTCAAAATATTCTTAGCTGACACTGCCAAAGCTTGACAATGGTAAGAAGACTTTTCACAAAAGGGAACGTAGCAAACAACCACCGACCGGAAAATGGTGCGATTACCACCACTCATCATGGCATGATACATCTGAATGCAAAGCTTAGAAGAAATTTTTGACAAAAGTGTCGACCTCTAACGCATTCGACAAGACAGTGGAAGAATATGATCCAGACATGATGACCCTTTTGACCTCGATAACTCGAACAGCCTCGACTATTGTCGACGAGGAAGAACGAGAGCACCTGTTCCATACATGGAAATGGGTCCAGAGCAATGAGTGCATCTGATCGTGGACAACAGCAGCCAAAAGAAATTTGTTTCTGAAGAACTGGTGAAGAAATTAGGTCTTGTTTCCAGTTTGCATCCTCATCCTTACAACATCAGTTGAATGAAGGATGGCCAAAAACTATGGATCACTCGACAATGCAAACTCGCCTACTTCATAAAGCCTTTTGAAGATAAAGTACTCTGTGGCGTGGCACAACTCTCTATAGATGACGCCTTGTTTGGGAAAACTTACCTCTAGGATAGACATGGAAGTTATCAGTCATAGCCTCAGAAGGTGATTGTAAGAATCCGAAATCGTTGGTTCAGCATACCAGAGCATCAACCAACACCAACGATTGCACTGATATATGCCAAACAGACAAAGAAGCTCATCAATCATGCTCAGAAGTTTGCACTAATCATGATTAAGCCACAACATTATAAGAATACCACAACAAGGAGTCGAGTCACTAACCAATGCAGCTCCCAACAGAAGCAACAAGTCGATCATATTCTTGATGAGTATAAGAATCTCTTTCGAGCTCCAGATGGAGTACCTCAATGTTTCTAGGTAAAACACTCCATTGAACTTGTTCTTGGTTCTTCTTTGCCTAACGCATCTGTTTACAGAAGATCCATTCTCAAAAATGAAGAGATTTGTAGACAAATCCAATAATTAATCGAAAAAGGACATATTTGCCCCAGTTCCTCTCCTTGTGGAAGTCTAGTCATCCTAGTTCTGAGAAAAATGGGACTTGGAACATGTGCATCAACTACAAAGCTCTCAAAAAAATATCCATGAAGAATCGGTACCCTCTGCCACAGATAGATGAGCTCATCGAATTTATGAAAGATGCTAGATTCTTTACTAAGCTCAACCTCAAGTCAAGATACCACCAGATCGCAATCAAGCCCTCAGATGTTTGCAAAACTGCTTTCAAGACCAAAGAATGGTTGTTTGAATGGCTAGTCATTCCTTTCAGCTTAACCAATGCACCTAGGACCTTCATGCGACATATGGATAACCTTCTCCGACCTTTCATCGAAAAAACATGTTAGACATCTTCGATAAGTCCTCGACACTCTCCAACAACATCGGTTCTATCTGAACATAGACAAGTGCTCTTTTGCGATGACCAGCATCAAATATTTGGGGTATGTAGTTGACTCTATAGGCATTCACATCGATCCAGACAAAGTACAAATCCTTAAATATTGGTCCATTCGTAGAAGCATTCAATAACTAAGAAGTTTTCTTGGTTTGGCGAATTTCTACCGACGGTTCATACTCGGCTTGAGTCACGTATCCTGGCCCTTGAATCAGTTGATGAAGGGAAATGGGAAAACTATCTTCCAATGGAAAGAAACACATAAAGAAGCTTTTGAATAGCTCAAACACGGGCTCTGCACTGCACCAGTACTTGTATTGCATGATTTGCATCAGCCCTTTGAGATTGAGATGGACGCATCAGACTATGCCTTGGGCGCAGTTATCACTCACTCTGGTCACCCAGTCTCTTTTAGTTCCGATACTTTTAACGACACAGTTAGAAAATACTCAACGTACGAAAAAGAACTGTACGCCATTATGCAAAATCTCAAGTAATGAAGGAATTACATCCTTGGAAAGGAAACGGTCATTCTTACTGATCACAAGCCTCTACAGTTCGTTCCAACACAATCAAAGTTGCAAAAAAATCGACAACTCAAGTGGATCAATTACCTACAACAATTCTAGTTGGTGATTAAGTATTGAAAAGGAATGAATGATGCCATCGTAGATTGCCTTAGTTGACCACCCATTACTCTCCTTTTGACAGTGATGAGTATGCAGGGTTATGACACGACCATTTGGAAATAGTTGTAAGAGGACGACAGTGGCTTCTTCGCAGTCTACCAATAGTTACAGACTAACAAGTCATCGACCTAAGACTCTGACTACTTCCTAAAAGATATCTTTATATACATGCTTGGACATATTTGTGTACCGACCAGGGAGCATCGACAGCAGCTCATTTGGGATGTGCACTACAGCAAGATTGTAGGACACTTTGGAGTAGCAAAGACACTTTCTATTCTATAGAAGTATTTCTTCTAGCCTACACTTAAATATGACGTCAACAAATACATTCGATCATGTGTGGTTTGTGCCATTGCTAAGACGCCTAATCGATGACAGGGATTGTACACATCATTTCCAGTTCCTAGTCGACCATGGGAATCTATTTCTATGGACTGCTTGACGGGTTATTATACTACTAGACATCAGCATGATGCGATATTAGTAGTAGTCGATCGATTTTCCAAGATGGTCATTCTCATACCATGTAAGAATACCACGACAGTGCAGTAGACTGCTCAGCTCTTTTTTACACATGTTTGGAAACACTTTGGTTTACCCACAACCATCATTTCAGACCGAGACACTAGATTCATCAGCATCTTTTGGAAGACCCTCTGGTAACAAATAGACATGCGAATCTCATTGTCGATAGCTTTCCATCCTCAGACTGATGGAAAGACAAAAGTTGTGAATCGCTTGGTAGTACAACTGCTTCGCATGTACAATCACTAGCATCGATGCACATGGGATGATACTCTTCCATATATACATCACAACTACAATCGTGCTCAGCACAACTCTACAGGAAATATTCCATTTGAGATCTATTACAGATTTCAACCCTCAATGCCTACTGACTTGATCAGCTCCTCAACACAGGAAAACTCCGACATAGACCACAGCTAGCAAGAAGTTGATAAAGCAGTCAAGTTTCGAGAACAAATTTGCGACATTCAGTGACAAGCATAGGATATGTTACACAGATAAAATGAGAAAGAGATAAAATGAGAAAGATAAGGCCCGACACGACAAGCATCGCATTCCTCATACATTTTGCATTGGGGATAAGGTCTGTATACATCTTAAGAAGGAGCACTTCACAGGTCATTTCAAGAAGTTAAAAACTTTTCGATATCGTCCATACAGTATTCTTTGACAGATTGGCGAGAACGCTTTCCAGCTCGACATTCCTGCTTGCCTGGGTCTACATCCAACCTTCAATGTGGATCTACTTCAACCATACCATGCACCATTGTTGGAACAGAATGACTTCTCAATAGTAGAACCTGAAGACATCCATCCTGATGTTCAGGAACCTTTTCCTTGCGACACCATTGTGGGACGACGAGTACGCCTTACAAGGACAAACACAATTCCCTTGTTTTAGGTTTCCAAAGCTCGCCAGATCCCATCTCAAGGAAAGTGGTTCTCTACTACTGAAGTGACCGACAAGTTTCCTCACCTTCATGAGCAAACAATGGGGTCCATTGTTTTTTAAAGAAGGAGATCTGATCCACATCGCAGTTCGCATTTCTTGTCGGATGCTAACTTTGACACATCCTCGACTAGTCTTCGTTATTTATACAACTTCTACAAGTTTCGACGTGACATGACTTCGACAACTTCAGCACTTCGAAATGCTGCGACATGTTCCGCACCTGCAACATGTTCCACACCTTCAACATGTTCAGCGACCTCATAGTTTGTGACATCGACATGCGACCAATGACTGTCAAACTTTGACAGACTGTCTCTCTGTCTTATAGTCAACTGTAACGGTTCAACAATTGAATTTCTCTAACTTCTTCTTTGTAACTAAATGTAACAGACAGGCACCCAAGCATCTCAAAATTCTATATCAGCATGTATAACATTGTAACATATATCAGTTTTGATCTGTTTGCAAGTAATAGAAGAATAGCTCGCATTCCTTCATATTGTATGTGCGCATTTGTGTTTAGTCATATTGCGTAATCCTTCCTTTTCTCATTTTGTTATTAAGATTCCTCCATAACAGAGCCAACTCATTCAGTTGAACTGTTGTCCCCCTTGTGCTTCCTGTACACGACCCGGATCACACTTGGTGACTTTCGGTCCAGAAGCGAAGAAGAAAATGGAGCAGCAATATGGCATGATGTTGGCTCCTGCAAGTGTGTATGGGCAATTCCGACGTGGGAACACTACCAACACTGGCTCGGTGGAGGATTTTGTAGAGTTGACCCACCAATGCGAGATTGCATTGAAGGAAACTCAACAAAACCCTAGTTTACGAAATGAATGCATAGTGAAGTCAATGGGCCATGAGAACATGAGGGAGAGCCCCCCCTAAAGGTAATTGCATGCTAGGAGACCAACGGAGTCGATGGTTTGTCGATACGACCTCCGGTTTCCTAGTTATGTCGAGTTGCAAGTCGCATGAAAATGTCGTTCAGGGACACTTGGTGACTTTCAGTCCGAGAACAAAAAAGCAAACGGAGCAACAATATTGCGTGCCATTGGCTCCTGCAAGTGTGTATGGGAAAGGACGATGTGGGAACACTACCAGCACTGGCTCGGTGGAGGGTTTTGCAGAGTTGACCCACCAATGCGAGAGTTGCATTAAAGGAAACTGAGCAAAACACTAGTTTATGAAATGAATGCACAATGAAGTCACTGGGCCATGAGAACATGAGGGAGAGGGACCCCTATGTTGGAAAATACAAACTAACTGAGGGGGGGGGGGTGAATCAGTCATTCATTGGAATTTACTATTTAATAATTTTTCAACACTAGAACAAATCATTAATAAATCCAAAACCACATGGAAACATAAATTTTCATAAGGAAACCAAAAAAGGGAAAATACCTCTTTCTTTTAGATGCAGGCAAGCAACAACTTCTCATACATTATTTTATTTGAGTCAACAACTCAAATGAGGCAGCTACCTCTGTTTCTTCAGCATCTACTCAAAAGAAGCTTCTACTCCTTGTAAAAGCATCAACTTGTATTGAAGACTTGTAATCTTTTCTAACTCCTCCCTTCCTCCATATAGCACAAGCATCAATCTTTCTGTCAAAAAAATTAACTTGTCTCTGTCAGCAGAACTCTGTAATTATATCTCAACATATCCTCATTTATATTTTACTTCTTTGATCAACGCCTACAATTTGTTTAGTGTTGAGACTTCAGTATTTTCTTCATTGCTGGGACATTTCAGCAACTTCCTTACTACTCTGTGTTTTCTGTGTATTCTGAAATACATCACACACGAGATAGAGTACTTCCGTCTCTTTTTATATATTTATGTTTCACCTACACCCTCCTTCCTTTCATATTACACCGCATACATAAATCGGTTAGATATGGTTATCATAACTGTATACTCGAGAGAATAAAAAAACGTTTTAACCAAAATGTGAAAACCTTAACTGAAAGTTAGAGCTAAACATTTATGGGCAACGTTAATCATGAAGTGTCAATATTTAGCAGAAATTTATATTAGAAACAAACTTTGGAACCGTATTGTTGGAACAATGCTCAACACGTTGGAAACATGCGTTTGATAGCTCAACATTGGATAAAAAATCATTTTTAGTCATAACATAAAAAACCTTAACTATTTGTCAACGCCCATTTCTGTAAACGCAATAAGATTTCTGTCTGCAGAGAAGAGTTTCTATCTCATTCACGATTTTCTGTTACATTCATGGATTTCTGTATCACTCATGATTTCTGTTATACTTACGATTTCTGTTACATTTCTGTATTACTCACGATTTATGTTTCATTCACGGATTTCTGTCTGGTATGTTTTAATCAATGACAAACCAACGATATCTGTCAAAAAATCAATGACATCTGTCCAAAAAACTCCCCCTTTCTCATTGTTGGAAAACATATACTTGTTCTCCCCCTTTTTACATCGATGGAAAAGATCTGGACTACATGATCTGATAATGCTCCCCCTAACTCAAATACCTGTCTCTGAATATACATGTGAAATCTCTAATCAATATGTACTGTCGTCTGAAATTTACAAGTCTGACCTAGAGCAAACACCTAACTGGTCCCTGAGATTTTCAAATTGCAGCTTAGGTAAAGGCTTAGTGAAGATATCAGCAATTTGACTTTGTGTGCCAACATACTCCAACTTGACAATATTGTTTGAAACCTGCTCTCTAAGAAATTGAAACTTAATTGGAATATTTTTTGTTTCTGAGTGCATAATGTTGATGTATATGTAACTTCGGAATGTATTTCACATATATGTATATTGTATTCCTATAGAGATGGTATTATTCCTCTATACGGAAGTGTCGTCATTTATATTGTAAGTGTCGTAACTTATACTTGATGGGTTATTAGGCCACCTTGTTGGGGTCGGCCTTGTATAGGTCATGTGGGTCAAAGGGTTATTAGACCGCCCTATTGGGGGTCGGCCATGTGGGTCAAAGGGTTATTAGACCACCCTATTGGGGGTCGGCCCAGTCAGCATTATGTTATGTGGTTAAGTTCGAGCCTACATGAGTTAGGTAAAAAGGCAAGTCAAGTCAAGTATAAATAGAGTGCGGGAGGCACTCTATTTATTCACTCACTTCTCACACATGCACTCAAGGAGGAGTGGCACACTTATGGAGGAGGAGGATCTGCTGCTAGGTTATGTCTATCTCTCATGGTTGGTTGTATCATTGCTCTATCTATCTCTGAGGAAGTTATTGGGGTTTTTCACCTTTATGGTTTTCCCCAAGTAAATCTTTGTGTGTCTTGTGTGCTTGCATTATTGTTTCCATGATTGATATGCTGTAGATATGTTGTACATGTTGTTCTCTCAGTTAAGATCCTAGATTAGATTGAAGTAAATTCTGAAAATTTAACATGGTATCAGAGCTAGCCTGAAAGAAGGCATGATATGGCAAAAACCAGTCATCGTAGAACTTTCTCTATAAATCCGTTTTGTCAAATGTTTCGGATCTGAAATTGTTACAGGATGAAGCTAAGATACACATGTACATTGTGTCCAAAGGACAACCTCTAATTCGTTGTACTTTGTGATTTATGATCTGTACAATATAGGGTTTCTGCCTCTTCCAGATCTGAGTCAAAATCAGGTGACCTTGGGAAAAAAGTCATAACTTGGGCTAGGAAGCTCCAAATGAAATTTCATCAAATGTGACAGGAAGTACACAGACTGTAGTATCTCAGAAAAATTTTGCAGAGGCCGAAGTTGAACCAGTGACACGTGGCACACCGTACAAGTGCGCTATCCTGTATTATGCCATAAACAGGTCACGTTGCGACACTTGGCATAAATCTCTCTCAGAGAGTCTAATTGAGGTCAGACCTATCAGGATGGAAATCTAACAGGCCTAGATATCTCAGGAAATGTTTTTAGAGGCCAAAATTCAAACAGTGACACGTGGCACTCCGTACAAGTTCTCACTCCTGTATTATCCCAAAACAGGTCACGTTGCGACATTTGGCATAACTCTCTCTCAGAGAATCCAATTGAGGTCAGACCTATCAGGATGGAAAAATAACAGGTCAGGCTATCTCAAGAAACTTTTTCAGACCCTGTGGATCAAAAAGTTCAGAGTTACACCAGAAACAATCAGGTACATATTTCTGTCAAAACAGAATTATTTTTTAGTACCTTCATTCATGGCTTCCGGAATTTAGGGCTTCGGAAAAAGTTATAATTTTTGTAATTGGAGACCACGGCTGAATGCTACTCATCAAAATAAAAATTTAGAGACCAAAATCAAAATTTTTGGTTGGGCAGAAGGCCAGGCTTGATCAGACCCTAGTTCGGGACTTTGATCAGAAAAGTGGAAAATTAGGGCTTCTGTAAAAATGAGAATTTTTGAAATCTATGACCACGGCTGGAAGCTCCTCAGAAAAATAGAAGCTTAGAGATTTGGATCAAACCTTTTGATTGGGAAGAAGAGTGGGATTCATCAAACCCCAGTTCAGGGTCACGTCCAGTGAATCCGGAAGTTTCAAAGGCAAAATTGAGGAGTGAAACTCTGCAGTTTTCAAATTCTGAATATACCGGTTTGATCAGCTTATCAAGGCGCATATTTCTATCCTTTCGGAAGTTTGAAATTCAAAGTTTGAATTTTTGGGGTTTCTCTGACAAACCCATATCCAGCTCCAGCTCCAGTTCTTGCAAATCAAGTGGATTGGGTTAATCCTAGAAGAAGATGGATTGATCATTTGCATGAGTGAAGAAGTTCCTGTTTCAGAGGGAGATGAGGCTAAGGCCTTACATAAGAAGATTACAAGCGATCTCGACAGGTATGACTCATCGAGGTATGTTTCGATATTTGTCCATGATTAAGTTTATGGTATGTTTGTCTTCATGTTATTACGGTTAGTACAATTTTGATTTTAGATTTGTCGTATCACCTTAACAAAATTATGAATGCATGATAGAAGATATTCATTGGTTAGGGTGTTGACACTTATGATTGTACTAATGCATTATGGTGTTGTATGAGTTTTATGTTGTCTACTAACATGAAAGGTACACCAAGAAAGAAAAATCATGTTCTGGTCCAAGAACATATGATCATGATAACATGAGGACAAAGATTCATCCATTGTCATGGATCTCATAGAAGATCCATTTACGAGGTATGTATAACTTGGTTTTGTAATAGTTAACCTATGAGATATACAGGTTACTAGCACAAGTCATTGAAGAAGAACAAGAAGACATCATGTGAGTATGTTAGACATAAATATCTAGCATGCTAATCTAGGTATGTTTTTCCTATATCAAGATAGAATCCTACCTTGTGTTAGGATCTTATATTGTTGTGTTGTTTGGTAATGATTATTCATGAAGTCGTAGGTTTGAATAAGTCATGGCTGTATGCATATTATATTTCTTACCATAATTGATGATATGACTAACCAGAAGAATCATGAAGGTATAGGTTTGAATAATCATAGGTTTTATGCATATTATATCTCTTATCTTGATTGATGATTCAACTAACCTAAAGAGTCATAGGTTTGACTAATTATAGGTTTAGACATGTTATGTTTCTTATGATTTGACTAACCATAAGAATCCTACATAAACCTTGAATGCTAATGCTTATTATTTCTGTTTGAAATGATCATGAGTATACATGCTTGAGATTATTGTGTTTTAATAGTATACTAATGAATGGATGATTTTATATGAGTTCACAAGGATAACACAATCATGATATTAATAAGCATGCATAGGGACCAAGGATGAATATGAGCTCAAGAATAGGTAATTCAGGAAGCAAAGATCAAGAGGGAGCACACTCTAGTTGTTCCTGCAAGAAAGCAAAGGAGCACACTTCAGTAGTTTCTGCAAGGATGTAGATATTCAGAGGGAGTTGACCATCTTTCTACATTCCATAACAGAAAGGTGTAGAAGAAGCTACTTCAGCAGCTCCTACAAGGAAGCAAAGACTCAGAGGGAGTCCACCCAGTAACCAAACAAAGATAAGTATTTTTAATTATCATTTCTTGGATATGTGCTTGTTTAAATAATACTGTTCAATGATGTATATACTGATGTTCCTAGAATTAGGTTGTGTATTATGCACATTAGAATAATTGCATTGATGAACCGTATACTACTAATATGCATGGGTAAGTAGCCTATGGCACTGTACAACATTCCATCGCTACTTATCTAGAATGAAACCTCTTTGCTGACATGTTGGGAGTTGTGCACACTCTTAACAATGTTCTGGTAGAGATTGGAAGGCATCTAGAAAGTTACGGGATATCGATAAATGTTGTATTGAAGCATTGGCTAAGATAATTGCATAACTGTATGACATATTTCTTTATGTGTAAGAATTTGTTCTGAAAATTATGAGATGTTTCTAATCCTGCAATTTAACCTGTTTTGTAGGAAAGACCGTATATCTTAACCTACAAAAGGACTACAACATTTGTTCCAACAACAAAGATATATATTGAAAATATTGAAGATATTGAAGTTCCCAGGATCTGGGATGAAGAAATCGAATGCCATGATCTGTCGATCATGAAGAATGATGTTTGGGATGTAGTCCCAAGACCTGAAGGGAAGTTTGTTATGGCATCCATATGGATCTATCAAGATCAAGCATGCTGCAGATGGCAGCATAGAGAAATATGAAAGTGATGAAATAGAAGATGCACCAGATGGATTTCAAGACAGCATGGTGTAGTCATTTATGTGTGCAGAACTTGGTATGGTAGGATAGACAGCTTTCTATCCAGTTTGGGCTTTACCAAGAGTAAAGCGGATTCCAACCCTTACTACAAGGTTGAGGAAGGAAATCTAGTGATACTACTTTTGTATGCAGATAACCTGTTTGTTACAGGTGAAAATAGATTGATTGCCGACACGCAGCGGAAGCTTACTATCGAGTTCGAGATGAAGAACTTGGGGATGATGCACTATTTGTTTTTGGCATGGAGGTGTGGAAGAGTGCAGATGGAATCTTCCTTGGACAAGGGAAGTATGCAGTAGAGATCCCGAAGAGGTTCGGGATGATGGATTGCAAGGCCATGGCCACACCTATGGCATCAAATCTGAAGCTTCTATGTGATGCTTCATCTGAGTCGATTGATGTCTCTATGTATCGTCAGATGATTGGGTCCTTGATGTACCTGACGAACAGGAGACTAGACATTTGCTTTGCTGTGAACACATTGAGCCAGTTCCTGACGGATCCGAGGAGTGTTCACCTGGTTGCTATAAAGCATGTTCTGAGGTACCTGAAGGGTACAGTGGATTATGGGCTCAGGTATGAGGCAAATCAAAAGTTTAACCTGTAGGGTTATGTTGATTCAGATTGGGTTGGCAGTGCTGCAGATAGGAAGAGCACATCTGGGTGTTGCTTCAGTATGGGATCAGGTGTGATCTCTTGGTTTAGCAGGAAGTAGTCCTGTGTAGCACTGAGTACAACTGAGGCAGAGTACGTTGCAGCCTGCTCAGCTAGTTGTGAGGCAGTATGGCTACAGAAGCTACTGTCTGAGTTATTTGATCTCCCGTTGGAGGTTACTGGTATCTTCTGTGATAACCAGAGTTGTGTGAAGCTGTCCGAGAACCCAGTGTTTCATGACAGGTCGAAACACATAGAGATCAAATATCACTATATCAGGGATATGGTGCAGAGAGGAGCTGTGAAGCTCCTATATGTTGCGACGGACGAGCAGATTGCAGATGTGCTGACGAAGCCACTAGCCAGGGTGAAGTTCGAGTACTTCAGAGAGAGGCTTGGCGTGCTTCAGATCGAGGATACTTCGAGGAAGAAGTGATGGACACATTTGCTTAAGCCATTCCAAGCATGTTGGAACGGGGGTCCTTCACATGGATATGGATGTAAGCACTGGATGATGAGCATCAGGATGATATTCTGGTTTCTGCTTGGATATGATCAGTTGGATCATTTTATGTATGTATGTATGCATCATGCTGGATGCTGGATATGATCAGATGGATCATTTTTTTGTATGTATGTACGCATCGTGTTGATGCTGGATATGATCAGTTGGATCATGTGTATGTATTTTGTATATGCATCATGTTGGATTCTTGGATCATGTATCTGTATATGTATCAGGTGGATACATTGTATGATTAGGTGGATCATGTATGGTGATATGTATCATGTATTTGTATTTGTATCAGGTGGATACATTGTATGATCAGGAGGATCATGTATGATGATATGTATCAGGTAGATACTTGGTATGCATCAGGTAGATGCATTGATGATCAGGAGGATCATGTATGGTGATATGTATTAGGTAGATACTTGGTATGCATCAGGTAGATGCATTGATGATCAGGTGGATCATGTATGATGACATGCAGCAGGACGTTGCAGTGATGATCAGGATGATCATGGATGACGAGCTTCAGGATGTTGCTCTAGATGACATGCAGCAGGATGTTGCAATGATGATCAAGATGATCATGGATGACGAGCTTCAGGATGTTGCTCTAGATTACATGCAGCAGGACATTGCAGTGATGATGATTAGGATGATCATGGATACATCATGATGATGTATGGTGAGTATCAGGTTGATACTCTATGGCCATGGATCAGGTTGTGCAGATGAGCATGTAATCCAGTGCCTTGGGAGATTTGTAGATGGTCTTTCGAGGTTTTGCCTATGGCATGTAATATCGGTGCCCTGGGACACCTGGCAAATGCTCTTTCGAGGTTTTGCTCTGGGAGGACATGTAATTCAGTGCCCTGGGAGATCTGCAGATAGTCTTTCGAGGTTTTGCTTATGGCATGTAATAGCGCCCTGGGATATCTGGCAGATGCTGTTGTGAGGTTTTGTCCTATGGCATGTAATAGCACCCCGGGAGATCCGATAGGTTGGGCTGTGTGCCAGTAATCAGTCCTAGGATGCTCTTGCGAGGTTTTGCCATGACCACATATAATAGCACCCTGGGAGATCCTACAGGTCGGAGTTGTGTAGCCGTAACATCCTGGGATGCTCTTTCAAGGTTTTGTGGTGGGGTCACTTGTAATAGCGCCCTGGGAGATCCTACAGGTTGGAGTTGTGTACCCGTAACATCCTGGGATGCTCTTTCAAGGTTTTGTGACGCACGTAATAAGTCCTGAGGATTCCACAGTATGGCCAGTGATGATGAAGACCTGCAGGTGGTGGGCCTACATCCAGTATGAAAAAGGACTGGCTCTGTAGAACTTCCTATGACGAGTAGATTCAGAGATTGATTGAGATAGCAGCAGCAGTGACGATGATCCAGAGAAGATGACTTGTGCTAGAAGAACTGTGCTAAGAAATACCTTCCTAGTTAAGAGGGAGTGTTGATGTATATGTAACTTCGGAATGTATTTCACATATATGTATATTGCATTCCTATAGAGATGTTATTATTCCTCTATACGGAAGTGTCGTCATTTATCTTGTAAGTGTCGTAACTTATACTTGATGGGTTATTAGACCACCTTGTTGGGGTCGGCCCTGTATAGGTCATGTGGGTCGAAGGGTTATTAGACCGCCCTATTGGGGGTTGGCCATGTGGGTCAAAGGGTTATTAGACCACCCTATTGGGGGTCGGCCCAGTCAGCATTATGTTATGTGGTTAAGTTTGATCCTACATGAGTTAGGTAAAAAGGCAAGTCAAGTCAAGTATAAATAGAGTGCGGGAGGAACTCTATTTATTCACTCACTTCTCACACATGCACTCAAGGAGGAGTGGCACACTTATGGAGGAGGAGGATCTGCTACTAGGTTATGTCTATCTCTCATGGTTGGTTGTATCATTGCTCTATCTATCTCTGAGGAATTTATTGGGGTTTTTCACCTTTATGGTTTTCCCCAAGTAAATCTTTGTGTCTCTTGTGTGCTTGCATTATTGTCTCCATGATTGATATGTTGTAGATATGCTGTACATGTTGTTCTCTCAGTTAAGATCCTAGATCAGATTGAAGTAAATTCTG
Organism: Larix kaempferi; assembly: GCA_027924585.1. Lineage (NCBI taxonomy): Eukaryota > Viridiplantae > Streptophyta > Pinopsida > Pinales > Pinaceae > Larix > Larix kaempferi. The sequence goes on from BSBM01000208.1 coordinate 8,634,402, forward strand.
AAAATTTAACACATAACTGGGTTCTTGGAAATGCTAATAGCACTTGTGTTGTCACAAAAAATTGGAAGAGGAGCATCATAAGTAACATGTATATCTGCCAACATCTGTTTCATCCATATTATTTGTGTACAACAATTTGTAGCAGCAATATACTCTGCTTCAGCAGTGGAAAGAGATACTGCTAATTGCTTCTTACTGGACGAACTTACCAAGCATCCTCCTAGATAAAATGTTGCCCCACTTGTACTTTTCCGATCAAATATAAAGTATGAAAAACTATCTATCTAAGTACAAGTGCAAGTATATGCATTCTGCAAAAAGCAAGTCACAGATATGAATGTAGCAAATTCCAATAAGGGTTAAATGCCTTAGTGTCAGGTTGCTGGTATGACTTGGAATAGTAAAAGAGATATATCTGCCTCAGTAAAAGCATATAAATCAAGATTGTTACCTTTGGGATACCCTAATCCATACTGTATCGTCCCCTTCCATCAAGCCTATGCAAGGAAGGAAACATGACCAATCTACCGAGCTTATTGACAATCTCAGCCCCATTCATTACTAAGAAATGCATGGATAATTAAAAAAATTTGTGTGCAAATACATAATCAATATAAACACAGTGGAAATAAACACAATTGCACACACACAAACAGTAATGCCTCAGCATATCTATCCCAAGAAAATGATGAATCAACAAACATCGAATCAATCCCATTCTTACGTTATGCACAGGCTTCATATCAACCATATTAAGATATTCATTTCATCTCATTAACATGAATAGTTAACATTCAGAATTAACACATTGCAGGACATAGAATGCATGTAAATTAATCCACAGACAATACTTATCTTGAAATGCAAATGTCCAAACAACTAGCTACGTGAGAGCAACGTTCCACCCAACCATAGATCTCTGTCCATCCTATATTCTTTCAGCTGAGAGATCACCCCTGAGCTGGGATGTGTATCCACTAAGGAGGAACTAGACAGGCTCACTCACAACCATGGATTCACTCAAACGGTCATGCTAAGCCAGCACACAGCTGGGTTTATCAAGCATACAATAAGAAAATGAGGAGGATGCTAAGCCAATGAGCTCAACCACATAGCTATAGACATCTCAAGCTAAATTCAAGTATTCCAAGCTTCTGTTCAGTCATTCACACTTGGATTTCTCACAACTCTATCACCAAAATACTCAATCCCATCACTGGACTTTTGGGCTGTAAAAACTAGGTTTTTCCATGCATTTTGGGGTATCTAATACTCGCAAATTTAACCCAAGGTTCATAGCTATAAATCCCCCATTGGATTTTACTGTCCAATACAAAATCTGGGCATTTTTGGCTCCTCAAAACATGGGTTCTTTCATAGTTGCGATTTCTGGTTTTTCTCACTGTTGAGAATTTGTTTTTGGATGGAAAATGATGCTAAGTTCTTCAACAATAGAATGAGAATGAGGAAGAAGAAATCCCCATGATGTAAAGTGACTTGTGGTACAAGAAAACATAGCCCATACCTGCAAATATGAATTTATGGGCTGCCCATGCTCCATTGAAGCCATGGATTCCAATCTTCAACTACTTCCTTACAACAGAAATAAATATCACCAAGGAAGGTCAAATGGGTTCTCACAATGACATTTGGAAGCATAAGGTTCATCCCCACAGGCCCCTCACCATTCCCTAGTGGATACACATGGCCCCTTCTCATTCGTTGCTTCCATAGCCAGTTTTTGTATTTTATTGCATGATGTTTATTTATATCATTTTTACAATGTTCCATAGCTAAATAGCACATGGTAACATACATCTAATACTTTTTTTTTAAATAAAATTCGAGCTTCCACTAGCGGGGCCTTGCCCTTGAGCTCCACGCTAGGAAAACATACATCACATGTATATAATATTTGCATTAAAAGCTAATATATCCTAAGGATCAAAATGGGTTATTACAATCCCCTCCCCCTTAGAAAAACACCGTCCTCGGTGTTCCAAGACTTAGGAATACATATACAATTTACACATCCAAAATTTTCAAAATTTTTGCAAATCTTCCTTGCATTCTATCCTTTGCTTTAAACTTTCAAAACCAAGTCCGTTGGCTTCCATAAGCTTCTCCTGCTGGTTTTGATCTTTCAGCTCATCCACAAGTCTGAAAACTTTATGGCTGCTACCCTCTTGATGTTCCCTTGTTGGGAAGTTGTGGAGGCAATGATGTCCTTCAGATTTCCAACATTTCACTGGCTGTTTCATCTTTACCTGCTCAATTTTCTTTGAGTCTTCATGCCTGGAATGTTTCTTAATGGACCGATTGGATGAAAGCCTCATCATTGATCTACTTTCCTTTCCCTTACTGATTACTCTCATAATGTTTTTTACCTCTCTTTGCAGACAAATAGAGTTCCGCAAAACCTTGTGGTTCATCTCATTCTTCCTCTTCTGTATCTTGAGCATCTCTCCAAGATTTTCTTGGGTCTTGTAAATTGTTTGAAGAAGACTTTCAACTAATTCCAATAGCCTATGGTCTGTTGCCATGGTCACTGTGCACAGCTAGTTCTCACTTTGCGCACAAGTAGCACTTGCTCGTAACAGCTGCAACCAATGGATTTAATTTCACCCTGTGAAATTCATCATTACAAAACTTGTTAGGCCAAGCATAACCTAAACATTAAAAATTAGTCAATTGTTTTTCCTCAATTGACATGGAGATCCCATTCTCTATTCATGAGACTTTCACACTTTCCATGCTTGCCCAACATACACATGAATTCTTTCATATTCATCCATTGTAGGGACCCCCATTTCGGGTTCCCCAAAATGAATTTCACGAAATTTGAAAATATAAGTATAATTAATTGTAGAACTTCCAGTACGATTTTTTCCAGAAGAAGATATAGAGACCACAGATCTAGTTCTATCTATTGCAGTACATGAATGTCAAACAAATAAAACTGTATACCGAGATTTATTCATTCGACCACACGAATTAGCAAAATAAATAAACTAAATACTTCAAACTTGTTTTTGACGGTTGGTCCAGCGAATCGATAGAGTCCTTGAAGTGGTTCCCGCACGATCCAATCAAATTTCTTGATGAAGTATCGAGTGACCCCTCGGTTGACCTCCCTACTAGTTTGGGGTTATTCTTCTTCACCCCGAACCCCCGAGCAAATGGGGTCGCAAGAACACACAAGCTAGCCTCCCGAAAGGATATCCCAATCCCCATTCCAGCTAATAACAACTCCAAGGATCATAACATAATCCGAGATTATGATTACCATCCAGCATTAGGGAGCAAGAGATCCCTTTCTCTCCTTATTCTCCCTCATTATATAGCAAAATCATGTGTGCCATGTGTCTGTCCATGCACATATTTAATTTAATTTAATATTTTAATTTCCAATATTCTCAAACACATGTGTCTTCTTAATGTCTTTAATGTGCACCTAAATCCCTAAATTAGTGGGAGTTAGGTGTAAAAGAGTTATACTTCTCTTTTGGTTCTCATATAGTTTACTTAACAATCTTTTAGTTAGACTTATTGCTTTCTACTTTTCTTTTTTTTCCTAATATTAAGATTGAATTAAAAGATGATTCCTTTTACTAAAAGTATAATCTATTTTAAATTTCCTCTTTATAAAATAATTTAAATGAATAATAAAATTAATTAAAGTAAAAATCTTGAATAATAATAAAAGAAAAACAATTCTTTTATTAATGACCTAATTCAATTCTTTCTCAAAATAATGAAGTTAATTAAATGGAATCTTTAATAGAATGATTTAAAATAATAAAATCTATAAAATCTTTCCAATAACTAATAATAAAAATTAATCAAATTTAATATAAATAAAGTCAATATTTTAACCCCTTTTCAATATAATAAAATTAATTAAAATAAGAAATTTAATTAATGAAATCAAGAATATAATTTGTATAGGATAATTCAATATAATAAAATCCATTAAATTAAAATCTTTGAATAAAAATAATTCTCTTATTATTAATCTTTTTCAATCAACATAATTAATCAAATTTAATATTGAATAAAATCAATCTCTTCAATTCTTTTTCAAATTAATAAAATCAATTAAAATGAATAATTCAAATTAATGAATCAATTAAAAATAAAATCTTGAATAGAATTATTCAAATTAATAAAATAGAACAAAATGAAATAAAGTATTTCTTAAATCTTATGTGAAATTTTCATTTATACCATTGATTAATTTTCTTCCTCTCGTTCTTGTCTAGGTACCTCTTTGGTGGGCCCTTCTGATAGTTTCATTTCTTCCTTCTTATGGGGAGTACTGCGTAGCGTTCGGGAACCGTTACTGTGATCTCTCAACTACGCTCCTTGAAAACTAAGGGATGTTGAGGGATAAGGCTCTCCTTATTGCGCGCCCCTCAACTCATCGTACGCGACCAAATCATAATGGCCTTGCCCGTACGACATACACTCCCTTGGGTGTGCTGAAATGGCTTCACCCGTGCGTGGATTGCTAATCCAGGGTCGACAGCCAGTCGTCGTACCCCTATGTGTTATTTCTATTCTGATGACCCCTAAATTTCCATTGTGGGTCAGTCGGTATATCGTCTTACCTGTCACTGCACACACTCAAGCGCACATTAGTAGCGCTACACTATATAAAACATTTACATCATGCATTCTAGTATCTCAGTCAGTCAAGCATACAAATTATTCATCATTTATCATCATGTCTTAGTTAGTCAAGCATATACACTATTCTTCATTTTCATTTTAAAGCTTTCTCAAACGAAATTCAAATGGTTCGTGTTTTACTTAGCCGGTTTATTTCAAAACTAGTACCCTCATCAGTCTAATCAATTAATGTACCGAGGTGGGCATTACATCCATTAACAAGAAATTAACTATTTTAGCATTCACAATTTATTTCAAGCAAATAAACACACTCTACTTTCAGCCATACATGCATTCAACAATTTTTTGTTTTTATAAATGCATCAATAAAAAGGAAAGAGAGAGCAGTAAGAGTTTTCTTCTCTTAGTCTTGTTCCATTCTGGAACCCACACCACCACTATGGTTTTCATGCTCCTAGCCTCTTTTACTTCAATGTGAATGCTTGACCTACCCTTCTTGGCTATGACATTTAGTGTCTATGGTCTATTTCAGACCTCTCAACCATGGAGTCCCTCCACATGGTTTGTCTACAACTCTTGGCTGCTAGGACTCACACAGTTCCACTAGCCCCATCTTCCATTGCTGTTCATGCTGAACTCTTTAGGACGGTTACATGTCCACATGCATCCCTAGGATGCCTTTATAGTCCTTGCTTCCAACAATACCTATACTCAAATATTTAATCAATTCGCATGTTTAGTTTATTTTCATAGGATTTATCTCTAAACAAGAGTTTAGGAAGTCATAACCAAATCATATACACATGTATATTCATAAGCAAGAAATTACAAGATAACCAAATACTTATCTGCATTGGATGCCTTCACTTTATTCCATAGGGTCCTTCTTTGCTTTACAAGCCTTGGGATCACCTATGGACTTGGATGTTTGGCCAGTGCGTAGGCTGCCCCTCGACATCAAATAATCTTGTATGTTTGGCCAGCATGTAGGCTGCTCCACAACATCAAATAGTCTTGTATGTTTGGCCAGCATGTAGGATGCTGCACAACATCAAATAGTCTTGTATGTTTAGCCAGCACGCAGGCTGCTCCACAACATCAAATAGTCTTGTATGTTTGGCCAGCACGCAGGCTGCTCCACAACATCAAATAGTTAATGCTCAACTAGTCACTCTTTGGATTTACCAAGCAATTTATATTTCTTTCAGGGTCCTTGCTTCCTTTATTATGCGTTTCCAACCAAGAAACAATAGTGTATCAGCTTAACTGTTAGAGGGATTATACTTGAAACCTTCATTATTCCAAATAAGACATAAATGAAATTGAATACTTATCTGTATTGGACATTTCCTCTCTGGTCCATAGGGTCCTACTTTTACTTTATAAGCCTTGGGATCCTCCTGCGAACTGGGATGTTTGACCAACATGCAGGCTACTCCAAAACATCAAATAATTAATTTCCAACCAATACAACTTCACGCCGACTTGGAAGGAAACTTCACTACGACCATTTCTAGGTCAAGGATCTACTATGGATCCATAGGCATATAACAACCTTTTCATCAACACCTTCACAACCCTTCATCAAAATTCCCACAACCTCCACGACATCCTTTCATACATATTAACCCTTCCACCACAACCCCTCACAACAACCTTTTACTTTGCTTATTTAGTGTGTAGCACCAAATTGCATATGTTTAAGGTGACAACACAAGTAGTATAGGAAAACTTGTCAACACTGTTATTCAAAAATTATAACCATAATTCATAGCATTCACTATCAAGTATTGAAACACCAGGAATGCGTCCATTCCTTTAGGGCGTAATCAATATTGGCATCCCTAACATAACTCATCATCAGAAAGGCATGCACTCCTCACTGATGGGAGCTATGCAAGTCCTAATCATACTTCAAGCAATCTGAATAATGTACATAAATAAAATATGTTATGCATAGTAATTCGAACAATTAGACTTGCACACATATATGTATATATATATATATATATATCAGTCAAGGTTTACATAACACTTATCCATTTGCAGATGTAGTCTTTCTTGATTAATGAGGAATGGGGGCTCCTTCTCTGAGTTGACAGTCCCTCGGTTTTCCATCCCAACTCCTTTTTATGTTACATAACCCTCATATGTCTTACTGACATAATATTTACCATCTCACTCATATTGTTTACCAATCATGCAGTGCGGATGAGACATTAATAATGTCTAATGGTGTTTCACCAGAAACCCATTTCCAAATCATGGAATCCCTTCCCATGAAGGTTGGCTTTTGCAGGCCCTCTCTCTTGGTATTAATGAAATGTGTCTTCCTAGAACACTTATTAAATAGCCAAACAGTCAGCAACATTTAACAATATAATTCAAATATGATTGTTCCATAACCAATCAATGGCACTAATAATTAAATTCAATATGAATTTGCAACTTTGTCTACTACAGAAATCGATTTTCTTAGCCATGAGGCTATCCTCATATTGCTTGGTTGTTGTAAGTGGCACCATTCTATCCATTATGGATTTATCTTTGCTACCATACATGGACACCCACCTACAACATGTCCTCCTGACACAATTTTACATAAGCCAAACAATCATTAGCAATTATTAGCAAAATTTCAAATCTGAGATTTACAATTGTTCTTTCTAACAGAAGTTAGAGTTCTCAACCATTAGATTCCATCTCATAAGTTCTAATAATTTTATTTTTTTCTTCTTCAAATCTGTTCCTTACAGAAATTAGATTTGAAACCATGATATTATTCTCATAAACTTTAATCAGAATATTTTTAGATTTGTTTCATGCATAAGTTAAATTTCACAACTATGAGAATCTTCTCATAACCTCTCGCTTTTGCACATGTTAGATTCCAACCTTCATCATGGTCTTACCTTCATTGCCATGCCTTGAACAATGTACCTGCAATAAAAAACTTCAACTGGCCAAACACTTGTAAGTATCCATGCATATAATATTTCATGGCTACAACAGTCGCTGAAGCATTTTCAGAATTATAACATTCCATAATTCAAACACTTCGAGCTGTTAACATATCAATATCACCAAAACTCATTTACTTCACGTGCATCATTATCATACTAAAATTGCAAGGTACATTCACATCATTCATGCAATTTTAAATGAAACTTTTAGATACTCATAATTTCACGGTCATATAATTTATACAACTCTGCCCTTCCACAGAGCATTCTGGAACACTGTCAATCATGACTACCTTCATGCAATTCTTCCCCTGCATTCATAACAGCTCATGAAATGATCTCAAAATTATCATTAATTCATCATTTCATCTATTATTTAGTTTGCAATAACACATATACCATCCCCATGCATTCATGCAATTCATCTCAACATGTGCACCCACACTTATGCGTACATATTTACAACATTTACTCAAACTTTTCACATGCATCTACTCAATGCATAACTACAAGATTTATAAAATCTCTTAATGCATATCCATTCAATGTTACCTTGCATTGTTTCACGAGTACTATGCTTCAAGAATTTTATGACTTAATCATGATAATCTCATATAACATGCATTACCATAATCGGGGCCACCATTTCTCACTTGCTTTGGTTATTAAGCTCATAACCAACATAGACATGGCATGATATATTTTATATGAGTGCAATCTAAATTTCTAAACAGTCACATGGTATGAGGCCTCTCGCCTTCACTAATCCATGATTACTAAATATGGTGCAAGGGATTCTTACCCAATCCCTTTTCATCACTTATGCAATCATCATAAGTAAACCATTACCAGCATGGATCCCATTTACACCCTTGATGTTACCTGATCAATTGGTCTCTTACAGAGGTTTAAAAAATCCTTCCACCAACCTCTTGATCGTAGATTTGTTTCCTTATCCTTTTCTTCATAAGGTTGTTGGTCACATGCAACAACATCATCAACATCTTCATCCATGCTTCTGTTCTCTTTGGTCCTACAACCAATACCAACACCAATAGTGATTATCAACCACAATATTTTCCATTAGTGGTTCATTGCATATGTAGAACCGTATTACTTTTACCAATATGTAACATCATATGTGTGCACAAACATCTTCTCATGCACTGTGCAATGTTTATTAATATGTCAACTAGTGCATATTCATGCCATCCATCTAATCTCTTGCATCTTCATCATTCTCATGCAATGATTTTATGTACATAAAGCTTATAAAATATAAATACAGTTAGCAAGACAGGGGTTAAGGAATTTTCCCTTTCCATTCCCTCATCTTTGCATGAACTTCTTCTTCCACATCGTAGATGGTTTGATTTCATGGTATGCTACTTCCAGGCATGCAATTCTAGAAACTGCTCATATTAACAACATTTTTGTCAAAACAACCACTGGCACTTTTTTGTGCTGCATAACTATGAGGTATGATAACCTCATTCAAGTTCTGGTCATACACCATTATTCCCTGTTGGACAAGATTTCCAATGCCTATCCTCGTGCTCCATTCCGACTTAGGGTGTGAAAACTACGTTGCTTCAAAAATGACAACTTTCACTACAATTCTGCACATTTTACACAGTTGTAAAATATCATGAACTGCTAACTTTAGCCACCTATGGAAGAAATTCCATAAATATTTAGAAAAACTTTTCTACTAGGCGAAGTTAGTCCATTAGCAAGGAACACTCAGAAACTCACGGATCTCTGTTCTGATGCTCCTTTCATCTTCTGTAAAATTATGGGTTTGACTACTTTCCACTTTTCACATTTTTCCAAAATTCCAAATTTTACACCGTGCCTGCTCCATGACTGCTCCATATCAATTTTTGCTCAATCTGACCTTCTGTCAAGCATCGGGACACTGATTTATAAAGTTCATTAATCTCAAATTTATGCCCAATTTGAGAATAACGAGCTCGGGATCCTCACTCGACCTTCCATGGCCTTTGTTAGTGGCCTCAGAACGCCACTGAATTCATCCAAATACGATTCTATAGGCTCCTTTAATCCAAAAATCAATTTTCGAGCTCTATACTTTCCTTTTTTTCTATCCCACCATAGAGGCCACAACCCGCAATCCCGCAATCCATACTGCGGGTGCAGAAATGCTACTTTTCCAACCCAGGGCTACTCCATCCCACAGTCTCGCAACCTGAAATCTCGCAACTTTGCAATTCCGCAATTTCGGGTGCGGGAAGCCAAGTCGCGGACATGGAAATTTTAACCTTTCCGCAGAAGAAAGGTCGGCCGCCTCTTCTTGTGATTGGTATCTCCTCTAATCACAATCCCCAGGACAAGGGTTGCCCGCCCCTTCTGTCCTCTAATCACAGTCCACATGAGAAGGGTCGCTCGCCCCTTCTGTCATATAATCATAATCCGCAGGAGAAGGGTCGCCCACCCCTTCTGTCCTCTAATCACAATCCACAGGAGAAGGGTCGCCCGCCACTTCTAATGATTAGTGTTGTCTCTGTCACGTCAATAGAAGAAGGGTCAGCTGCCCCTTCTGGTGATTAGTGTTTTCTCTGTCACTTCAGTAGAAGAAGGGTCGGCTGCCCCTTCTGGTGATTAGTGTTTTCTCTGTCATGTCAGCAAAAGAAGGGTCAACTGCCCCTTTTATTGATTAGTGTTTTCTCTATCACGTCCCCTTCCATCAATCCATTCCATGGAAGGAAACATGACTAAGCTTATGGGGCTCATAACTCCTTCATCCCTTGGCCAAATGGGATGAGTTTGGTACCATTGGAAAGCTCTTGTAGAGCTCTATGCACCTCGATGGTTCTCTGCCACATTTGAGAAATCTGATCCTATCATATTTTCAATAAAAAAAATGTCGTCCCAACTTCACCAATATTGCGTTAAAACATTCAATCACTTACCTGTAACTCACAGTCCGACCTAAGCATCCCTAGTGCTCCAATAAAAAAAAATGTCACCCCAACTTCACCAATACTGTGTTAAAACATTCTGCCACTTACCTGTAACTCACAGTCTGGCCCAAGCAGCCCGAGTGCTGCAAGCTGGGCTCTCATACCACTCTGTAACATCCCCTTCCATCAAGCCGATGCAAGAAAGGAAACATGACCAATCTACTGGGATTATTGACAATCTCATCCCCATTCATTACTAAGAAATGCATGGATAATCAAAAACTTCTGTGTGCAAATACATAATCAATATAAACACAACGGAAATAACGACCATTGCACACACACAAACACTAATGCCTTAGCATATCTATCCCAAGCAAATGACGAATCAACAAACATTGAATCAATCCCATTCTTATGCTATGAAAAGGCTTCATATCAACCATATTAAGATATTCATTTCATCTCATTAACATGAACAGTTAACATTCAAAATTAACACATTGCAGAACACAGAATGCATATAAATTAATCCACAGATAATACTTATCTTGAAATGAAAACGTCCAAACAACTGGCTACGTGAGAGCAACATTCCACTTAACCATAGATCTCTGTCTAGCCTATATTCTTTCAGCTAAGAGATCATCCCTGAGCTGGGATGTGTATCCACTAAGGAGGAACTAGACAGGCTCACTCACAGCCATGGATTCACTCAAATGGTCATGCTAAGCTAGCACACAGTTGGGTTTATCAAGCATGTAATAAGAAAATGAGGAGGATGCTAAGCCAGTGAGCTTAATCACAGAGCTATAGACATCTCAAGCTAAATTCAAGCATTCCAAGCCTTTGTTCAGTCATTCACACTTGGATTTCTCACAGCTCTGTCACCAAAATACTCAATCCCGTCACTAGACTTTTGGGCTGGGAAAACTGGGTTTTCCCATAGATTTTGGGGTATCTAATACTCTCAAGTTTTCCCCAAGTTTCATAGCTATGGATCCCCCATTGGATTTTACTGTCTAATACCAAATCTGGGCGTTTTTGGCTCCTCAAAACGTGGGTTCTTTCACAGTTGCGATTTCTGGTTTTTCTCACTGGTGGGAATTCATTTTTGGATGGAAAATGATGTTGGGTTCTTCAACAATGGAATGGGAATGAGAAAGAAGCAATCCCCATGAGGTAGAGTGACTTGTGGTACAAGAAAACAGAGCCCATACCTGCAAATACGAATTTATGGGCTGCCCATGCTCCATTGAATCCATGGACTCCAATCTTCAACTACTTCCTTACAACATATATAAATGTCATCAAGGAAGGTCATATGGGTTCTCACAATGACATTTGGCAGCATAAAGTTCATCCCCACAACCCGCTCACCACTCCCTAGTGGATACACATGGCCCCTTCTCATTCGTTGCTTCCATAGCCAGTTTTGGTATTTTATTGGATGATGTTTATTTATATCATGTTTACAATGTTCCATGGCTAAATAGCACATGGTAACATACAACTAATACTTGTTTTTTTAAATAAAATTAGAGCTTCCACTAGCAAGGCCTTGGCCTTGAGCTCCATACTAGGAAAACATACATTACATGTATACAATATTTGCATTAAAAGCTAATATATCCTAAAGATCAAATTGGGGTATTACACATATTCTATGTTGCTTTGAGATACCTAAGAATCCGCTTGAACGGAAGTAAATGAGAAGCTTTGGGAGAGGCTTGAAACCGAGCAATCTAACATACTGCATTCATAACATCTTGCCATGTAGCTGTAACATATAAAATACTACCAATCATAGATCTATACATTTTCTGCTCAACATTTTCAGAGTCATCTATGTGACTTAACTTGCATCCAGTAACCATGCGAGTTCCTACTGGTTTACAGTCCTTCATTTGAAATTTCTTTAGCATTTCATTTATGTATTTAGTTTGAGAGATAAAAATGCCTTTATCATATTGTGAGATTTGAAGACCTAAGAAAAACTTTAATTCACCGAGCATGGACATTTCAAATTCATTCTGCATACTTTGTGCAAACTGTTTGCTAAGTTGATCATTATCACTCCCAAATATGATATCATCTACATAGATTTTAACAAAAACCAAGCTATCTTGTTCTTCCTTAATGTAAAGATTACTGTCAGTATTTCCTTTTCTATATCCTTGCTGCCTTAGATATTTATCAAGCTGAGAATACCAAGCTCGTGGAGCTTGCTTTAGCCCATACAAGGATTTCTTTAACTTGTACACACAATTTTCTGCTTGACACCTGAAACCCTTCCAGTTGTTCCATGCAAACTTCTTCTTCTAACTCACCATTTAAGAAAGTAGATTTGACATCCATTTGATGAACTTTGATTTGTTTAGAACAAGCACAAGCCAGAATTAATCTAATTGATTCCATCCTTGCAAAAGGAGCAAACGTTTCCCCATAATCTATGCCTTCTAATTGAGCATACCCTTTGCACACCAGTCTAGCTTTGTTTCGAGTTACTTTACCTGCTTCATCTAACTTATTTTTGAAAACCCACTCAGCCCCAATAACATTTTTCTTTAAAGGTCGAGGAACTAGTTCCCATGTTTCATTCTTTTCTATTTGGCTTAACTCTTCTTTCATGGCTTTCACCCAATGTTCATCATTAATTTCTTCTTTAACATTCTTAGGTTCAATCAAAGAGAGTAATGATACTTGTTCTTGATTTGTAATTGATTCTTGTACTTTTATTCTTGTTTCAACACCTGCATTTATATCACGAATGATTTGATCTTCAGGATGATTTCTTTGTATCCATTTACTTGGATTTTTCAATGGAGTTGAACCCTGTAACAAAGTAGAAGGAATCAGATTTTCATTCTTAAATGGTTTAGTTTCCATTTCCTCTGTATCACTTGCTTCTTCTTCTTCCTTGAACTTGTCATATATTTGATAATCTTTCTTTTCAGTTTTGGATTTCAAAAAGGAAGACTCGTCAACTTTAACATCTATAGCTTCAACAATTTTCCTTAATCTGAAATTATAACATTTATAAGCCTTTCTTGAACATGAATATCAAACCAATATACCTTCTTCAGTTCTAGAGTCCAATTTACCCATATTTTTGTCAATTCTTTTAATGTAAGACTTACATCCAAAAATTCTAAAGTGCTTTATACTTGTCGGTCTACCTTTCCATAACTGATAAGAAGTTTTATCATAGTTACTTCTTAACAAGCTTCTATTCAAGATGTGAACAGCTGTATGAACTACTTGAGGCCAAAATATATGTTTCAATCTAGATTCATTCAACAATGTTCTTGCCATTTCCATAACAGTCCTATTTTTTCTCTCAACAATACCATTTTGTTGGGGTGTTTCTACAATAGAGAAATGCCTTTTGATGCCATTATCATCACAATAATTGTTGAACTCATTTGACACAAATTCTCCCCCATTGTCTGACCTTAAACATTTAATCTTCATATTAATTTCATTGTCAGTCAATTCTTTGAAAATTTGAAAACAATTAAATGCTTCCGACTTATTTTTCAGTAAAAATAACCAAGTCATTCGAGTAAAATCATCCACAAATAACAAAAAGTATCTTTCACCATCTAACCCTGTTGTTCTCATGGGTCCACAAATATCAGTGCGTATTATTTCCAAGGGCTTTGTTGTAGTATATTCCTTTGTCTTTGTTGAAATATTGTAACTTCAAAGAATATTATATTTGTACTTTATTATTCCGGAGATGTTTCCTTCCTCCGTAAAGATCTTATTGTATATCCGGAGATGTTTATTCCTCCATCGGAATGTGGTAACTTGGGTTATTAGACTTCCCTAGTGGGGGTTGGCCCTGTATGTGTTATGTGGGTCAAAGGGTTGTTAGACCACCCTAGTGGGGTCGGCCCAGTCAATCATAATAAGGTAATTAACCTAATGGTTAAATACGAGCCTACATATACTTGTGTAAAAGATATGTCAGAGTACTGTATAAATAGAGGAGGTGTGTTCCTCATTTGATACACACACTCACTCGAGAGAGGCGCACATGTGGAGGAGAGGTCTGCTATGGTGGAGGAGGAGATCATGTCTTTGGTTTGCATCTTTGTATATTTCTGGTCATCTATATTAAGGAAGCTTTGCTGGGTTTTCTACCCCATGAGGGTTTCCCAGGATAAATGTGTGTCTCTTGTGTTTATGCTATGCTTGTTGTTTCTTCAGTGATACTGTATATGCTATTATTGTGAAATGGAATGTAATGCTGCTATTTTCTGTCTTAGAATATCAAATCTTAACATGGTATCAGAGCTAACACGAAGGAAGACAAGGTATGGCACTTACGACACTTGCTTTACTTACGACAATTTGAAGGTTAGGGTTTTATATAGCAAAAACCAATCATCGTGGAACTTTCTCTATAAATCCATTTTGGCAAAGGTTCAGGATATGAAACCTTTACAGGTCATAGATAACATCTCCAGGTATCTTGTGTCCAAAGGGAACCCTCAGATTCGTTCTACTTTGTAAGTTATGAGCAGTACAAGTTAGGTTTTTTGCCTCTTCCAGATCTCAGTCAAAATCAGGTGACCTAGGAAAAAAGGTCATAAATTAGGCTAGGAATATCCAAATGAAATTTCGTAAAAAGTGATAGGTAGTACACAGAACATACTATCTCAGGAAACGTTTTCAGATGCCGAAGCGGAACCAGTGACACGTGGCACGCCGTACAAGTTCGCTCTCCTGTTTTATCCCATAAACAGGTCACGTTGCGACACTTGGAATAACTCTCTCTCAGAGAGTCCAATTGAGGTCAGACCTATTAGGATGGAAATATAACAGGGCGAGCTATCTCAGGAAAAATTTTCTGAGACCGAAGTTCAAACAGTGACACATGGCACGACGTACAAGTTCGCTCTCCTGTATTATCCCAAAACAGGTCACGTTGCGACATTTGGCATAAATCTCTCTCAAAAAATCCAATTGAGGTCAAACCTATTAGGATGGAAGGATGACAGGTCAGGATACTACAAAAAAAAATTTCAGACCCTGTGGAGCGAAAATTTTGGAGTTATAGACAATCAGGGACATATTTCTGTCAAAAGAGAATTATTTTTGGAGCACCTTTATTCATGGGTTCCGGAATTTAGGGTTTCGGAGAAAGTTAGAATTTTTGGAATCGGAATCCATGGCTGAATGCTACTCAGGAAAATCGAAATTTCGAGACCAAGATCGAATTTCTTGGTTGGGTAGAAGACCGGGCTTGATTAAACCCTAGCTCGGGATTTTGATCGGAAAGATGGAAAATTAGGGCTTCAATAAAAGTTGGAATTTTTTAAGTCTGTAACCACGGCTGGAAGCTCCTTAGAAAAATAAGAGTTTAGAGCATTGGATCAAACCTTTTGATTGTGCAGAAGGGTGCGCTTCATCAAACCCTAGTTCGGGATCCTGTCGAGAAGATCCAAAAGTTTCAAAGGCAATTTTGAGGGGTCAAATTTTGGAGATTTCAAAATTGAAGTATGATAGTTTGATTAGCTCAGCAAGACACATCCTTCCATTCATTCGGAAGTGTGAAAGTCAAAGATTGAATTTTTAGGGTTTCTCTAGCAAACCCTAATCAAGCTCCAGATCAAGTTTCAGGGGGAGTTGAGGCTAAGGCCTTACATAAGAAGACTACAAGAAGTCTCGACAGGTATGACTTAAGGAGGTTCAGGTATGTCTTGAAATTTGATTCTTGATTAAGTTCATGATGTGTTTGTCTTCATATTATTTATTAGTACAATCTTGATTAATGTTAGAATTGTCTTATCACCCTAGTAACAGTATGAATGCATGTGAATGATCGAAGACATTCATTGATTAGGGCTATATGATTGTACTAATGCATTATGGTTTTGTGTGAGGTTGATGTTGTCTGCTAACAAGATACAGGTGCATCACAAAAGACAAATCAAGTTCCATGACCATGACAACATGAAGACAAAGACTCATCCATAATCTTTGTTCTACTTACGAGGTATGTATGACTTTGTCATATTATGTTTAACCTATGAGACATGCAGGTTCTAGCTCACGATCTCTAAATCATTGAAGAGATTGTTTAGGTATGTTGTACATAACTAAGCAGGTATACTAATCCAGGTATGTTTTCCTATGTCATGTTAGAATCTTACCTTGTGTTAGGATCCCTTATATAAGTATACTTGGTATGATTGGTTATGATTATTCATAAAGTTAGTAATCAAGGGTTTATGCATATTATGTCTCTTATCTTGGTTGATGATTTAACTATCTAGATCAAACAAGAATATGCATGAGTAAAAGAAGACTTCCTTGAAACCCTGAATACTAATGATCATGACTATACATATTCAAGATTATTTAGAATTAGAATGTTTTGATAATATTGAGAATATACTAATGAATGTATGTTTGTGTATGAGATCATGAGGATGACACTAGTGCACACTTGAGCATGCACAGTGGTACAGAATGAATAGAAGTTCAGAAGACATACAGAAGATCAAGCGGGAGGCAACCACACAAACATAAAAGATAAGTATTTGAGTTGTTATTAGAAATAGTAAATGATATTGCTTGTATGCATATTTGTATTCCTAGAATATATCATGCTACTAATATGCATATAATTGGTAAGTTGGACAAACATTCCATTGTTTCTTGTATAGAATGAAACCTCTTTGCTAACATGCTGAGAGCTGTGCACACTCTCGATAGTATGTTCTGGTAGAGATGGAAGGAATCTAGATAGCCACTGTATGAATACAGGATATGGGAAAGTGTTGTGCCAAAGTATTGGTCAAAATAGTTGCATAACTATGTAAATGATATCTGTATGCATAATAGGTTATCATGTCAATATGATTTGATGATTATGAAGTATTACTAATCCTGTACTTAATTTTGATTTATAGGAAAGATCATGATGAATGATGAACACTGAACAAGCGATGGATGTTCAACAAAATATTTACAAATCAAACACACTATAGAAGGCTTGTGGCTAGAAGATTCTCTTAGAAAGAGGAAGAGAATCATGATGAGATGTTTTGCTCCAAGTGGCTAGATAATACCATTCTCTTAATGGTGTAATTAAAGAAGAAGTGTGAATCAGGTTCTGTATGGGTTCCCAGGATCGATAATCAATTGATGAGCTTAATGATCACCATGGGTGATGTGGATCTCAACCTTTGCTACAAGGTTGAATATGGTTTCTATACATAGATGACATGGATACAAGAAGGAACTCACCTCAGAGTTCGAATGATGTTGAGGTTCATATCAGTAGACCCATCTAACAAGAGATGGAACAAATAGATGGTTGCATAAAAGAAAATGAAAGATCTTAGATTAATGTATTACTTCCTAGGTATGGAAGTATGCAAAGGCTCAGAAGGAATCTTTCTCAACCAGGGAAAGTATGCCGAGAAATATTAAAAGGACTTGATATGTTGGAATGTCCACTCTCATGGATTCCAAATTGAAGCTGTTGGTAAATGAATCATCAGAGTTAGTGTATATAACTCTGTACATACAAATTATTGGGTCATTGATGTATCTATTAAATACTAGGTCAGATATATGCTTTGTTGTGAATACCTTAAGTCAGTATCTAGTAGAAACTAGATGTGTTCACCTTTTAGTTGCAAAGCATGTGAGCAGGTACCTAAAGGATACGATAGACTTTGATCTATACTATTTTGGAGATCATGACTTCAGATGGCTACACAGATATTGATTGAGCAGAAAGTGTATCAGACAAGAAGAGCACATTGAGAAGATGTTATTGTCTGGGATCAGCCATGATCTTGTGGTTTAGCAGGAAGCAGTCTAGCACAAGCGGAATATATGGCTGCTTGCTCTGCTAATTGTGAAATGGCATGGATTCAGAATTGTTTGACTTAGAGATGGAACCAACTGTGATCCTATGTGACAAACAGAGTTGTACTAAAATGGCAAAGAATCCAGTGTTCCATGATAAGTCAAAAAGATCTGGCTTTTCTATATACGAGATATGGTGCAGATAGGAATTAAAGTTCGAATTTGTAACGAGTTACCAATGTACTAACCAAACCTCTACCTACCCGATGTACTAACCAAACCTCTACCTCAAGTAAAGTTTTCCGAGACAAACTTAATATAGTGCAGAAGGACCTTCCTCGAAAGGGGGAGTGATGTGATCACTTATGATGAGATTGCCTGCATCGACAGTGAGCTCGATGATGTGAATACCTATATTAGTGATGCCGACAGAGAGGTTGGTGGATGGTCCTTAGACAGGGTCTAAGGTGACAAGGGGATTGCATCATCCTTGAACACATGTTCTAAAAGGAGTCGTAGACATATGTCTTCGAAAATGAAGTTGTTGGTGGACATATAGGATTGCATCATCCTCAAGAGATCCGTAGACGTATGTCTTTGAAAATGAAGTCCTTGGTGGACATATAGGATTGCATCATCCTCAAGAGAGCCATAGACATATGTCTTCGAAAATGAAGTCCTTGGTAGACATATAGGATTGCATCATCCTCAAGAGAGTCGTAGACGTATGTCTTTGAAAATGAAGTCCTTGGTGGACATATAGGATTGCATCATCCTCAAGAGAGCCGTAGATGTATGTATTCGAAAATGAAGTCCTTGGTGGACATATAGGATTGCATCATCCTCAAGAGAGTTGTAGACATATGTCTTCGAGAATGAAGTCCTTGGTGGACATATAGGATTGCATCATCCTCAAGAGAGCCGTAGACATATGTCTTCGAAAATAAAGTCCTGAATGAATAGGAAAGGGGATTGGATCGTCCTCGGACTTTAGTCCTTTGAATTGAGCCGTAGACATGATGTCTCTGAGAACAAAATCCTGAATGCATAGGTAAGGGGATTGGATCGTCCTCGGACTTTAGTCCTTTGAATTGAGCTGTAGACATGATGTCTCCGAGAAAAAAATCCTGAATGAACAGGTAAGGGGATTGGATCATCCTGGGACTTTAGTCCTTTGAATTGAGCCGTAGACATGATGTCTCCGAGAACAAAATCGTGAATGAACAGGTAAGGGGATTGGATCGTCCTCGGACTTTAGTCCTTTGAATTGAGCCGTAGACATGAGGTCTTCGAGAATTGAATGATAGGACTGGATCGTCCCTAAGCTTCAGTTCAAAAGGTACATGATAGGACTGGATCGTCCCTGAGCTTCGGTTCAAAAGGTACATGATAGGACTGGATCGTCCCTGAGCTTCGGTTCAAAAGGTACATGATAGGACTAGATCGTCCCTGAGCTTCGGTTCAAAAGGTACATGATAGGACTGGATCATCCCTGAGCTTCGGTTCAAAAGGTACATGATAGGACTGGATCGTCCCTGAGCTTCGGTTCAAAAAGGCACATGATAGGACTGGATCATCCCTGGACTTCGGTTCAAAAGGTACATGATAGGACTGGATCGTCCCTGGACTTCGGTTCAAAATGTACATGATAGGACTGGATCATCCCTGGACCTCGGTTCAAAAGGTACATGGTAGGACTAGATCGTCCTTGGACCTCGGTTCAAAAGGTACATGACAGGATTGCATCATCCATGGACCTATGTCCTAAAGAGAGCAGGATTGATCATCCTGTAATATGATTGTGTGTGTTGATGTGATTACTTGTATCGGTAGGATACTTGTATTGATGATGTGGTTACTTGTATCAGTAGGATACTTGTATTGATGATGTGGTTACTTGTATCGGTAGGATACTTGTATTGATGATGTGGTTACTTGTATCGGTAGGATACTTATATTGAAGATGAGGATACTTGTATCGGTATGGATACTTGTGTGATGATGATGCTAATGATCGTGTGATGACGATGTTGATGATTGTGTGATGACGATGCTGATGATCGTGTGATGACGATGCTGACGATGTTGATGATTGTGTGATGACGATGCTGATGATCGTGTGATGATGATGCTGATGATCGTGTGATGATGATGCTGATGATCGTGTGATGACGATGCTGATGATCGTGTGATGACAATGCTAATGATCGTGTGATGACGATGCTGATGATCGTGTGATGATGATGCTGATGATCGTGAGATGATGATACTGATGATCGTGAGGATCCAGATGTTGATGTTGTTGTAGTTGTTCGAGTGCTACAGAAGATAAAGACTCAATACTGAAGATGTTGATGTTCCAGTATTGAAGATGTTCCAGTAACTGCTGAGTTACTGATGATGTTGAGAAAGCTTCAAATGATTTATAGATGTATCATGTATGATTTTGATGACTCCTTTCTCGTGCAGATACTGTTATAATATCTTTCTCGTTAAGGGGGAGTGATGAATATTGTAACTTCAAAGAATATTATATTTGTACTTTATTATTCCGGAGATGTTTCCTTCCTCCGTAAATATCTTATTGTATATGCGGAGATGTTTATTCCTCCGTCGGAATGTGGTAACTTGGGTTATTAGACTTCCCTAGTGGGGGTCGGCCCTGTATGTGTTATGTGGGTCAAAGGGTTGTTAGACCACCCTAGTGGGGTCGGCCCAGTCAATCATAATAAGGTATTTAACCTAATGGTTAAATACGAGCCTACATGTACTTGTGTAAAAGATATGTCAGAGTAGTGTATAAATAGAGGAGGTGTGTTCCTCATTTGATACACACACTCACTCGAGAGAGGCGCACTTGTGGAGGAGAGGTCTGCTATGGTGGAGGAGGAGATCATGTCTTTTGTTTGCATCTTTGTATATTGCTGGTCATCTATATTGAGGAAGCTTTGCTGGGTTTTCTACCCCATGAGGGTTTCCTAGGATAAATCTGTGTCTCTTGTGTTTATGCTATGCTTGTTGTTTCTTCAGTGATCCTGTATATGCTATTATTGTGAAATGGAATGTAATGCTGCTATTTTCTGTCTTAGCATATTAAATCTTAATTTTCTTAAACTTGACTTTAGTTTGTTTACCATGTTGACATTGTTTGCAAATAGAACTGGAAAGATTCTTTATATTAGGTAAGCCTCTTATTGCTTCTTTTCTATTTAACTGAATCAGATTATCAAAGTTAATATGCCCAAGTCTTTTATGCCACAACCAACTTTCATCTTCATTCCCAAGACAACATTTTTCATCCTTCTCATCTAATATGTAAATGTTATTTGGTGTCCTTGTAGCTGTTGCAACTAACTGGTTTGTTTTGGCATCTCTAATTTGACATTGCTTAGAATCAAATATCATAAAATGCCCTTTATCACAAGTTTGACTTACACTTAACAAGTTATGTTCCATGTTTTCAATTAATAAAACATTTTCAGCCATTATGTTTTTGTTATTTAAACACACAGTGCCTCTTCCAATTATTCTAGTTGACTGATCATTACCAAATGTGACTGTGCCCTCTTTTCCTTTATCTAAGGTAACAAAGTTCTGTTTTCCACTTGTCATATGCTTTGATCACCCACTGTCAACACACAACTTAACTTTATGATCTGCTTGTAAAGCAAGCTTGGAACTTTCAACCTCTAAGTTATTTTTCTTTTTCCTAGTCTTCTGATCTGTATACTTGCTCATAATAGATTTTGGTAAGTTCATAGGACAGTTTCTTGCTATATGTCCAAAGTTGTTACATTGATAACATTCAAGTTCAAAATTTAAGGCATCAAAACTATTATATGAGTTGTTCATAGTGTGTTGAGTTTGTTTATCATGCCTTCTTCCATATTCAAATCTATATGTATCATAGTTGTTCCGTGCAATTATTTTTCTTGAAAAAGCATTACAGAAAACAACTTTATGTCCATACTTATAGCAGAAAAAGCAATAACCATCAAACCTTTTTTGATACTTGTTATAACTTCTCCTTTTCAATGTCAAAACTTGACTTCCTTCTTGCTTTACTGATCCAATCTGCATGCTAGTATCCTTCGGACTTCCTTCTTTCTTTGTTTCTGCTTTCTCAAAATGTGTGCTTGTACTTGCATTAGTAATCTCAGATTTATACCCTATTCTAGTCTTGTCATTTGTAGATTTTTGACAACTGATAATCTGATTCAAAACCTTTGAACTACCACTCATGTTACTTTCGTTCACCTTCTTTCTTAATGAAACAACTTCAATTTTCAGACTTTCATTTTCTTTGTCTTTTTCTATAAGCAACTTATTTAATGCTTCTTCAGTTACTCTAGCATCTTCCAATTTAACCTTTAAATCAATTATCATTGTCCCAGTATCATCTATTAATTTCTTTGATTTTTGTAAATCATTTTCAAGTTCCTTAGTTTCTTCTTTAAGAGATTTATATTCCTTTCTTGTCTTTCTAAGTTCAGTGAATGCACTTACAAGCTCTGCTTCTAGATCAACTTCAAATTCTTCTTCTTCATTATCTAAAGCCATAAAAAGTCTTATATCTAAACCTTCATCACTTCCGTCTATATCTGAAGAATCACTGTCATCTTTGATAAACAAACTTTTCTTTTTATAAGAATTTCTTTGAAATGATTTCTTATATCTTTTCTTATATTCTTTATCCTTTCTATTACTTTCTTCTTCACCATCAGAGTGCTTATTGAAGGGACACATGGAAGAAAAATGTCCTATTATACCACAATCAAAGAATTTGAGGGGAATCTTACCTTTGTATTTTCCAGTACCCTTTTTTATATTTTTAACAAAGTTAGCCTCTTCTCCCACATCTTCTCCTGAATCTTCATGATTGCTAGTTTCTGTTTCAACCTTTTTCTTATCCTTCTTTGCTACCTTGAAAGCAGCTTCTTTCCTGGAAGAGCTCTCACTAGCGGTTCTCATCTCATATGCTGTTAGAATTCCATGCAATTCATCCATTTCTAAACTAGCAAGATCAGTTCTTTCTTCTAAAGAAGACACTTTTGAATCAAATCTTACAGGTAAAGATCTAAGTACCTTTTGCACAACTTTGACATTTTTAATTTTTTCTCCTAGACCTCTCATGGTATTTACAACTTCATCAATACGTAAGAAATAAGTTGGTATATCTTCATTCTCTTCCATATTTAAGCTTTAAAATTGAATCCTATAAGACTAAAGTTTAGCATTCTTTATCTTATCATCTCCATCATAGACCTTTTTAAGCTTGTCCCATAATTTTTTTGCTGACTCACAATGCATTACCTTAACAAACTCAAAACTTGACAATCCTCCAAGAATTGCATACATCGCTTCGGAATTACTTTCATAGAGTTTATTACCTATAGTATCTATTGGAACAGTTGCTAGAGTTTTATACTCATTCAACACAACTTGCCAAACATCTACTCCTTGAGATTGCAAAAACAACTTCATTCTAAGACTCCAAAATGCATAGTTATGTCCATCAAATAGAGGCAATCCATGTTTCGTAAATTCATATTTCTTATCCATCATAAATAACTGCAACTTCCAGTGTTTAAACTGAATTCAGAAGCAACCTGCTCTGATACCAAGTGTTGGAAAAGACAAACTAACTAAGAGGGTGGAGTGAATCAGTTAGTCATTAGAATTTACTATTTAATAATTTTTCAACACTAGAACAAATCATTAATAAATCCAAAACCACATGGACACATAAATTTTCACAAGGAAACCAAAAAAGGGAAAAAACCTGTTTCTTTTAGATGTAGGCAAGCAACAACTTCTCAAACATTATTTTATTTGAGTCAACAACTCAAATGAGGAAGCTACCTATGTTTATTCAGCATCTACTGAAAAGAAGTGTATACTCCTTGTACAAGAATCATCTTGTATTGAAGACTTATAATCTTTTCTAACTCCTCCCTTCCTCCCTGTAGCACAAGCATCAATCTTTCTGTCAAAAAAAATAACTTGTATCTGTCAACATAACTCTGTAATTCTATCTCAACATATCCTCATTTATATGTTGCTTCTTTGATCAACGCCTACAATTCGTTCAATGCTCAGACTTCAGTATTTTCTTCATTACTGGGACATTTCAGCAACTTCCTTACTGCTCTATGTTTTCTGTGTATTCTAAAATACATCACACACCATATAGAGTACTTCCATCTCTTTTTATATATTTATGTTTCACATACACCCTCCTTCCTTTCATCTTACACCGCATACATAAATCAGTTAGATATGGTTATCATAATTGTATACCCGAGAGAATAAAAAAACATTTTAACCAAAACGTGAAAACCTTAACCGAAAGTTAGAGCTAAACATTTATGGGCATCGTAAATCATGTGAAGTGTCAATATTTAGCATAAATTTATATTAGAAACAAACTTTGGAACCGTATTGTTGAAACAATGCTCAACACGCTGGAAACATGCGTTTGATAGCTCAACATTGGAGAACAAATTGTTTTTAGTCATACCATAAAAACCTTAACTATTTGTCAACGCCCATTTCTGTAAACGCAATAAGCTTTATCTCTGTAGAGAAGAGTTTCTGTCTCATTCACGATTTTCTGTTACATTCACGGATTTCTATATTACTCACAATTACTGTTACATTTCTGTATTACTCACGATTTATGTTTCATTTACGAATTTTTGTCTGGTATGTTTTCATCAATGACAAACCAATGATATCTGTCAACAAATCAATGACATCCATCCAACACACTAGAGGTAATCGCACGCTAGGAGATCAACGAGTTGACGGTTCGTTGATCCGAACTCTGGTTCTCGAGTTATGTTGAGTTGCAAGTCGCATGAAAATGTCATTAAGGGACACTTGGTGACTTTCGGTCTGGGACCGAAAAAGAAAATGGAGCAACAAGATTGTGTGTCGTTGGCTCCTGCAAGTGTCTATGGGTAATGCCGACGTGGGAAGACTACCAACACTGGCTCGGTGGAGGGTTTTGCAGAGTTAACCTGCCAATGCGAGATTGCATTGAAGGAAACTGAGCAAAACCCTAGTTTACAAAATGAATTCACAATGAAGTCACTAGGCCATGAGAATACGAGGGACAAAGCCCCCTACAGGTAATTGCATGCTAGGAGACCAACAGAGATGACGGTTCATCAATCCCACCTCTGGTTTACGAGTTATGTCAATTTGCAAGTCGCATGAAAATGTTGTTCAGGGACAATTGGTGACTTTCGATACGGGAGCAAAAAAGAAAATGGAGCAGCAATATTGCGTGTCGTTGGCTCGTGCAAGTGTGTATGGGAAATGCCGACGTGGGAACACTACCAACACTTGCTCGATGGAGGGTTTTTCATATTTGACCCACCAATGCGAGATTGCATTGAAGGAAACTGAGAAAAACCCTAGTTTACGAAATGAATGCACAATGAATTCATTGGTACACGAGAACATGAGGGAGAGGCCCTCCTAGAGTTAGTCGCACGCCAAGAGACCAACGGAGTCGACGGTTCATCAATCCAACCTACGGTTTCCAAGTTTTGTCAAGTTGCAAGTTGCATGAAAATGTCGTTGAGGGACACTCGGTGACTTTCTGTCTGGGACACTTGGTGACTTTTGGTCCTCCTAGGGTTTCTTTTTTTTAAGGCTTGTATAATTTCCTTCTTCATAGCTCACCTCTTATGCCAAGTTTAATTTTTTATACTTTATCTAGATAAATGCTTTATACCAATTATAACCATTAGTTCAATGCATAAATTTAACCATAAAACATTTACATAAAGAATTTAACATGTAGGATCTAGTTAAGAATAACAATGCACAAGAGACACAACATTTTATCCTGGGAAACCCTCATGGGGAAGAAAACCTAGCAACCTTTATTAGAATAATTATGTTTAGAAAACACGTACAATGAAACCATGAACAAACCCTAACCCTCAAGGGTTTTACTACATGAAAAAACCTTAATGATACGTGACAATAAGAGTACTTATCTCCATGAAGATGACCTCCAAGCCATAAGGATATCCAAGCATATCCTTCCATACCAACAATAGAAGACACTTTATTTCTCGAATTCCGAGGTAATGTTTATTCCTTTCACCAATGTTGCTTTGAGCACTTGTATGTAGTTACTCATATGTAGTGTTGAATCTAATTATACAATCAAATATTGGGTGCTGATGAAATGTGTAGCATGTATTGCACTTAGTTTTATTAAATTACACTTGAACATTGACTTAACTTGTAATTTAATCATCCAAACTCACAAATTTTAATTAGACCTATCCAATTAGTATGCATGAGTGAGTTCATTGAAACCTTGAAAAACAGTGTATTGCACGTAGTTTTATTAAATTACACAAGCAAGAACTTTGACTTAACTTGTAATGATCATCCAAAATCACAATTTTTAATTAGATATCCAATTAGTGTGCATGTAGTGAGTTCGTTGAAACCTTTAAATATAATAGTTTTTTTCTTTTGGCATAGAGCATTCATGAGTAATAGATAATCCACACAAATCAACACAATAGATTTACACAAGAACATGTGGAAACCGAAGAACAAATAGAAAGTGAAATGTATCATTCATTTATAAGTGAAATGTCAATGTACATGTTTCCAAAAGCACATGTATCCAAAAGTACATATATATCCAAAAGTATCCAAGACTATCCAAGCCACATGTACATGTATCCAAATGTACATATATCCCATAAGACACATCAAAAATCAAGCTTCCTCTTGTTTTTTCCCGACGTTGATCGTCTAGGAACATCTTTAGGATTAGTGTGCATCTCTGGATCCTGGAAATTAAATATCAATTGTTAAATTCAACTAACTATGTACTAATACATTAGCTCAATAATTAACTCAACAAATATCAACATGGGCATGGAAATTGCATGAAACACTTGGTCAATAATGGACATCTCACCTCAACTGACAAAGGGGATTGCGTTCCTTGTGTAGCAGATGGAGATGTTGGTTGAACATCCAGGATGGTCGCAACCATGGTAGAACCAGGGAGGCCAGGAACTAATCCTGTTGCTGGTGGCTACAATCACAAAATGTTGAAATAGTTAGACATACATGAATAAACAATAGAAAACAATAATAATCTATGTAAAGATCATGTTGAAATAGTTACATACCTCTATGTGACTTGTTGTCATTGCAGATGTAGCACTGGCTGCTGCATCAACCATCGATGAGAGGTTTGCAATAGAAAACTCTGGTTCCTGATGCAGTAAAAATACACATGACCCTTGTTCATGAATGGCCTAGGAGGACATACAAATACAGGCAATGGTCCAGATGTTTCGGTTGTTGCCTACAGTTAGCAAGTGTTCATGTTGTTAGACATGCATGATTCAACGAATAGACATGTATTTAAAAAGTGACATTTTTAATTATTGTTATAGGTCAAATCTGCACTTCTCCAGCCCATGATCACCTTTCCTTATAGATCACACAAAAGGACACAAAGGATTGAAGAGTGTAAAATCTCCATAAAAAAAAAAAATTGTTCTTCTTTCTCCTTACTGGGATTACACATTATTCGGATCTATGTGAACACATATTGAAATAAATATTACATTCGTATGCTAAACTAAGCTAACTTCTGTCTCTTGTAATTCTTCCTACTGGATAGAAAGTATTAATGGTTGACATGCCGCTTACTTAGCTATAGCTAACACACTCCATACTTGATTTACAAGTACGCCTATACTATCGGATTTCTTCATTGACGCAGGGATGAGTTCTAAATAAATGCGACTCCATAAGCATGTTTACTCATGACAAGATGTGGACCTTCAGTTCTTTGTTTACTTCATACTGTAGGTGCAGGTTATGAGGTCAAAGCATTCCACTTTGGTTTAAATTCCTCCATAAGGATTATTGTAAAACGCATGGTACTCTTGACAACTTGTGACAAAGGATCATTATGTTCACTTAAATTCCTTACTTATGTTATGCATATTTGGCACACCTTCCATTTAAAAGTATGACATGTCTGGACCATTTTAACTATATGAATTTTGTGGCCGCGAAGGGATATTATGTCCTGGCAAGGACAAACTTTAAGCAAGCTCTAGGAGGGTTTTACCCTCCGAAGTAAATCCAATGGGGTGATAGCTAGGATAAGGTTACATGTTATAAATCGCCTTTCCAACCTCTAGCTCATAAGTATGGTGGAAAACTTTCATTTAATCTACATTCTAAACCTTACGCTGGGATTTGACATTTCATCAGCGGCACCTGTAACATTTAATTCATCCAATGAATAGATGGGTCACAGTACTAGATTGGTGTCTTCGTAAGCTGCCAACAACTCAACATAGTACCAAGCCATGTGACTCTCATTAAATCGTTTTAAATGGAATGACAATACTCTTAATTAGTCTTGGTTTCAGTTCTGATCAAGCTCGGCACATATGTTAAAGCTTACAATTCTCAGGTCTTCATTCGACATAGTCAAAATGCCTATCCAGTATGAAGCGAATCACCATAGTTATGAACTCTAGAAGTTCTGCTAGTAAGAGGTAAAGGTTTGAAGGGTAGCTATGCACCAGACTTGCTGGGTAGTTCTTTGACAGGATGAGACCCTCGTTACAGAATTGTATGGTGACTCTCGTGGATAAAATGAAGGGCCGTGATCGGTGACTTGATCTCAAAGGTAAGCGACGCAGATTTATTTTTTTAAAAATCCATACATAGATGCCCTCTATTCCAGTTACTAAAGTCTCTGTTGTGTCAGTGGTAGGTTTTACGAGTCAATCAGTGCTGGCGATTTGGGGCTACTCCCTTTGGTAAGCAGGCATCGCTCCATACTAATTCCAGCATTGTATGGAAGAATCTTCTTCACGTCAAACCCTTGTCGAGGTTAATAGCATCTGGTTTTTATCAGTATATAAAATTTGACGAACTATTAGTTCGTTTTGGATGTTGAACGTCCACGCCAGGGTTTTAATGTAATAGTTTCTGCATAAAATTTTATTGTTTGAAAGGTTCTCGCTTGAACCCTATGCCTGGAATTTGCCATTTTCAATGTGGCACTAGTCTAGGTTTTGGTCTTCATTGCCAAGTTTAATGTCATGCCTTCTGCCTGTAATATTCAATGTTTGCAATCGTATTCTTTTGCTGGAAATATCGCTGAATCCATGATAAGTGTACTTTAAACTTCTGCATTATGTTCTCTCGTCTGCTAGATGGTAAGGTAGATGGTGAGTAGATTCTGTGTCTTTATTTTTCCTCTGAGAATAGTCTCATTCTTCTAAGATGGTAAGTGATTTCTATTAGTGTTTCAATACCTGTCTTGAATAGTTGAATAAGATCTATTTGGCGAAAGATCGCTATATTTCTTCTTCTTGACAAATATATTTCGTTTTCATAGGGAGAACGATGCCCAATGTCTTTTATCTTTGTGACCTTCATAATCTTGGATACGAAGAGATTGGAGGATACTTTTTATACCTTATTCATAGTTATGAGAGCTATGTTAAATTGTTTTTCCATATTTAACGAAGGGTCATTTATATTATTGCACAATACATGCGTCTGCCAGAACGATTTGATGGAGGCATAATTTAAACCTAAAACTTTACTGTGTGACCTCTACTTTCGAGAAGACCAAAACCATTGAAGATCTCTGTATTTTCCTGCATACACCCATCATAGGATTGAATGCTTCCCCATTTGGAAGTTCTGTTGAAGTAACCCTTGCATTTTGATCTCGGCCAAATTCTTGAAATGATAGATAACAGGGTTGTCGCTATTGTTGGGTATAACTGATTTGAGCTTAGGCGTTTTCCTTCTATAAAATATGAATACGATGAATCAATGTATGAGAAATAAAGCTTTAATATTCTGTTTGTAGATGGTTGAAGTCGTGAGGTTATTCATTTTATCCTGAATGAAAACCCTAAATCACTTATACTGTTTGAACTCTCAACTGTCATCCTTCGTATCTATATTTCGCATATGAGAACTAAGATTTTATACGAATAACTGTAGATTCTGACTCTGCTCTTTAGGGTTTTTTGCAAGGTGGATGAAATCGCATTTGTAAATCCTGCCTATGTCTGGATCAATCGTTAATCTGAACTATAGCTGCCTGCAGCGTGCTCTCATTGTTTTGGGGAGGGATTTGCCCATAAAATTAGGATCTGCTGGTTATAAATGTATCTAATATACACAGTCGGTGTATTTTTCCTCTGGTTGAGTGCCGAGTAGGTAGGGTTCCGATCCACACCATGTACTGACATTAACAATAATATAACGACTAGATTTCCAATAAGGTCATTTCCAGATTCTCATGCAATGAAAAACGAGATTCAGTTAAAGGAATAATAACGAATATAGTTTGGGTAATTTTCCCTGAATGCCTAGAGTTTATCTTCTCAAGTTGCAGATCGACATAGACTGAAATGAAAACTAAATAAAATCATCATTATTCCTCAACTATAGATCCTTTAAAAAAAATAGTTCCATAGAAATCCCGATTGTTTTATAATCGCTCAGAGAATTAAAAATACAATAAAATCTCATATTCAGAAGATTCGTACTGGGATGCAATCTCCTATTAGCTTATTCAAGAAAAGAATTTATAAACAACCAGCTAATTGATCAAAACTACTATACCTATTGGCAGAAATAATTTAATAGGAAATACTGAAGAGTCTGAACTTTAAAGAAAAACCTGGAACTTGTAAACCAGATGTAACAGGAACAACCACGTTCCTCCCAACCATAGATTAGATACAAACTCCAAGTCTGTCCGTAATCACCCCTGAGCCAGATACATGCATGAAAAGGGTGGACAGTTAGCCTCAAACTCAGTCGCGTTTCCTGAATCCCTTGCCTAACACAGAGTGCTCACACAGCAAGTGTAATTCTCTCCGGCATACTCAGCAGTGTCTTGCCTCCTCACATATGCCATCCCTTTATAGTTTTCCTAGGTCTTACCATTAGCAGCCAATTCCTCATGGAATTTTCGCAACTAATCAAATCCCTGATTTTCAGGGTGTGTCTAGTGTCTTAAATACACCTCTGACACTTGTTCTGGTTTCCCAGAGGCTAACTCTAACTTGTCCCCCACTCCTCCATGCATGATCTCCTCATTTAACTTGGCTGTTCCTGCTCATCCTTATATTAAAATAATAAAAATTGTTTTCTTACAACAGTCCTTCTAGGACTTTAATCAGTCGATTTCTCATCTGGCCTCCTTATTGAAATAATCTCAAAAATAATAAAATAATATACATATATAAATATATATATATATATATTTAAAAATCGAACATAATGTCTTTTCATTATTGGGGAGGGACGTCACAAAGAGCTAGATTGCCTTGGATTTTTTTGCTGCTATAAGTACACTCCTCACCTAAAAAGATTGCAGCTTCTCCTGCATTTTCCACATGTACGCCCCTCTCTGCATACACAAGCAGCATACTGTACCCTACTCTCCTCAAGGGAAACCAGCATACACCTCCCAAAAAGTTGTAAACACATGTTCTAAAGCATAAAAGTTGCTTCCTGTACATTGCTCTTGTTGTATGAAACCCGCGTACATCTTATGATAAAATCAAAAATATATTAATTTGACGAATTGGGATTAGTTGAAGTTGGTTCTGCAACTTCTTCAACCTCTGAATTCAAACACCTCTCAATCTAAACTGCCTACCTTATCCCATAAATACAAGGAGGATCCATGATAGGGGTTAGACTCACAATAGCCATAAAATCTTGAGAGAAGGCTTGAAGTATTGTTACATTGGAGGAAAGTTCCAAGTCAAAGTGAAGAACAGGAGCCCAGGATCTAGTTGCAGAAACATCTCTACGCGTCAGGTATATTGTACTGATTTCATGCTTCTTTGACAATAAAAATGTTGAAACACCCTTCCTATCCCAATTAAGATATTTATTGGATTGTATTTCTATTTGGCTTAATTCTTGATTATAGTTGATTTTAGATTGTTTTGTAATTTCATCATATGTTATATGGTCAAGATACACCGAGGAAGGTATCTTTTGTATTGCAGGTTCGTCAAGCAGGAGATCAAGCGGGAAATCAAGTGAAAGACCAGGCGAAAGCTAGGATCAAACTTCGAAAAGACATATGTCTTTCAATCCCAATCTATTTCTTTTGAAGTAACTAAATGCAGTATAATCAATGTGTTTACCTATCAACCCCACCCAGTTGGTAGTGTCCATCTCCTCACTATAGGGTAGAAATCCCGAACAATAAACTGGCAACTCCGTTGCGGATTAACCACTTAGTGGTTCTTCTCTAGGAGACTTAATTTTGGTTTTCTTCCATCCCATTTTTTAGTTTTGATTGTCTGAGAGGCCCTGTAGTTCTGTGTTATCTTTCCTATTTGATTGATTCAACTCAGTTTTTGGTTTGCAAAGCATGTTTGTTCCCTTTTGAGGCCTATACGCTGGTCTCCCCTACTTACAACTCTATTTTTCACCTGATGAACACCCCTCCTTGCACTGCACAGTAGCATACCTATCCTGGTGTACGTTGGTTGCAACACTGCACAGTGGTGTATGTTCTTGTAGTGTCCTATTTTGTTCTTAGGGTTTTTTTTCCAAGTTTTTGTTGTTGTTCCAGCCAGTTGCTTTGTTGTCTTTACTGACCCCTGAGACCTCATATGTCTCGGTTGAGTCTTGTAAGCCTCTTCAATATCTTTTAGCCCCTTTTGCTTGCTTGAGCCTTTGTTTAAGTGTCTTTGCCTCTTACAAGCCCTCTTTTGAAGTTGATGCGCTATTCTTTTTGGACATAGCTGCATCTCTTCACCCTAGTTTCCGTTGCAGTCATACAAACCTGCACTTTGAATGTTTTTTGTCTATTGCAATGTTTAGCACGCTTTCACTTGTTCTCATCCTTTTCATTAGGGTTTGACTATCAAGTTGAGTCCTTAGGGTTGCTTGGTTCAGACACTTGCTGATTGTTTTATCAATTCAGCTTAAGTGAGTCAAATCCTCCTAGTCTTCTTGTTGTTGAGTCTATGTGTTGTTTAAGTCATTCTTGGTTTGCTTGCTTACTTTTTACTTGGCTTAGTGTTTTCTTAGGGTTTTGATGCTTAGGAGCAACCTGTTTAGGCCTGCCTTTCCGTCATAAGTGTCTCTTTTCCTTGTTTCTTTTTCACTTCATTTAAAAGCCTCAGGTTTTTCTTTTGCAAAAAATTGGTAAGTCAAGTCTTCATCGAGTCGCTTGATTTGTTTGCTTTGAGCCATTTAACTGTTTTCCTTACACACGCTTTACAGTTAGATCTTTCTTGCTTTTAACAAAAGTTCTCTTTCTTTTATATTTATCAGAAAAAGCAAAAAATGTTCAAATAGTTCAGTAGTAAGATCTTGATTTATTTCAAGGTAGCATAGTTTGCTTTGAAATAAAATACAAAAAGATTTTGTTTTAGGATTGCCTAGTTTTTTATTTCTGAATGAA
Source organism: Larix kaempferi (assembly GCA_027924585.1). Lineage (NCBI taxonomy): Eukaryota > Viridiplantae > Streptophyta > Pinopsida > Pinales > Pinaceae > Larix > Larix kaempferi. The sequence continues at coordinate 8,668,235 of BSBM01000208.1, forward strand.
TACAAATGGAAAAGAGAAAAAGTTTTGTGAATTTGAAAGCTTTGCTTTACATGCACTTTAGTTTCATACAAACCATTCCACACACCGCACTACCACCCTTGAGTAACAAGTAGCCCTTAAAAGAAATAATTAATAAAATTTATTAGCAGCAATTTTCTTTTTAGGTATACACGACATCAACTAGCTTAGGCTAGAGTTTCTAGCTTAAATCACCTTAAACTGCTCGAAAATGGCTTCATTACTCAACAATCGTAGTACGATTGTATTTTAGGTAAACCCATCTATATCAAATAGTCCTTGGAAACTCTACTTAAACCATAGCTAAGCATGAGGCCATGGGAGATTCGAATTGTTGAGGATATCCCCTCACTTTCCTTTTGACCATAAACTAGAGTTGACTCGTGTATGGGGGTCCTTTTGGAATTCGGGCTTTGTTACCTTGCCCATGCATTTCGACTAGGCTGACGACTGGCCCCCCCCCAGGTTATTTTGTATTGATGGTAGCCTTAGTATTAGACCTTTAGGATTCTACATAGGTAGAGTGGGCGGTTATTCCCACTTCACCTCGGACAGACATGGAAGGTAACCCTTTGGAAGTTATCCCAGGAAAGCGGTTTGGTGATTCAAGCGCTTGCACCTAGTGGACCTCCGGAGGACGCCACATAACTGACCATCGATACTTTGTTAGTTTGTTCTAGGATCTGATCTTCCCAGAATTGATTCTGATAGTATTTGCCATTGTTTTCTTGGTTTGATTACCTAGGACCTTTTTTAGTGGTGTGCTCTTTGTGCTATTTGTTTCTAGTTGGCCTTAGATATTTCTGTCCCGTTGAGTCAAAAAATATGGATAGCATCCCAGTGAGCACCGATCAAGGGACCCTTGTTCAAGGGGCTCCTTGTGATTTTCCATTCGTTGAAAACATTGGTACTCCCTTAATGGCTACCTTGAATCTTCCGGGATTCACTATAGGGCTACCGGTTTGGTTGTTTTCCACTCCGAATTCCTTTCATGCTCTTGATGCTTCTCAAGTAAGAACTTCATATCAAGAGCATAAGAACCCTATGCTCACTTCGCCAGTAACATCTTCTCCTCCTCCTTCTACCTCATGTGGTGAAAGTAGTAATACTAGTAACCAGTAGTCTAAAAGGAATAGACGAAGGAAGAATAGGAAGAAGATGCCAAAGCAAGGGGGCACCCACCCAACCTATGGAAGTCATGCTGGGGGCACCCACCCAACCTCTAGACATCATGTTGGGGAAAAACTCTCAGTCATTGGAAATCATACTGAACCTCGCCACCCATCCTTTGAAGGTCATGCTGGGGGCACCTACCCAACCTTTGGTGGTCATGTTGGGAGAACTCGATTAGTCACTGGAAATCATACTGAACCCACCCACCCAGCCTCTAGAAGTCATGCTGGGGGAACCTACCCAGCCTCTGGAGGTCATGCTGGGAGCAAACTTTTAGTCACTGCAAATCATACTGAAAGCATGTCTTCAACCACTGTTGCTCATGTTGAGGACACGTCATTCATCAATGCTGGTCATATTAAGGACAAGTCACGAGTTCCCGTCAGTCATACTGGAGACACTGAATCGACCACTGCAAGTCATGCTGAGAACGTTGACATTGTCAACAAACCTAATAAACAAAAGCTTAAGTTCCCTTGTAAGTTTTGCGAGGGAGACCACCTGACCTATTTGTGCCTTGTACTTCCAGAAGTGCAAAGAGTGTGTTCCATAGTTCAAAATTCCTCTGCTTTTGAGCAACCAACCACTACAAGTCATGCTGGGGGCAAGCTGTCAGGCAATGCTAGTCATGCTAAGAGTACTGTTGTTGTAAAGGAGTCTAAGCTTATAGTATGGAAGACAAAGTTCCCTTGTAAACTTTGTAAGGGAGATCACCTTACTCACTTCTACTTTGCTATTCCATAGGTGCGGAGAGTGTGGTCCATGTCTGAAGGATCCTCTACTCCTGAATTTTCTACTGATTTCCAACATGCGCATCAACTTTTGGTTGATGAAGTGGTTGAACCAATGCAATCCTTGGTCAACCCCACTCTTCCTTTGGAGAGTGAAGCGATCGAATCGATGCAATCTTTGACTGATCCCATCAGTCCTTCGGAGACTGATGCACCTGCCCCTGAAGTCTTCTGCATTACCAGTTCGCATGTCTCTGAAATTGGGGGCACTTCATCTATGCTTAGTGAACCCCTACCAAGCTCTGGGATCATTTATTTTAATTGGAATAGTCTAACTGGGCCTCAAATTCCTTCTTCTTCACCTTTCCAGATAAAGGTTGATATCAACAACCATGTGGTTCACCGATGTATTGTAGATGAAGGATCCTTTTTTAGTATCTTATCCCCTTATGCATGGAGAGATTTAGGTTTTTGTAACCTTGTTACAACTATTAATTGGTCGTTGACCTTCGACAAACGACCTAGTGAACCATTGGGATTCCTCCCTTAGGTACCTATTACTTTGAGTGGAAAAATAGTCTTAGTTGACTTTATGGTTTTAAAAGACCCTATGGATTTTGATATGATCCTCAGGCGGGATTATGTATATGATATGCAGGATGTGGTTTCTACGCTCTTTCGTGTGATTCATTTTCCTCACAACGAAAGCATTGTCACTATTGATCAGCTTACATTTGTTGATCCCTCTTATTACCCAGCTATAGACCAAGTGTATCCCTCGCCAGTAGGAACTACCATGTCACAATCAAATATTGTGGCATATTGTTCCTTGAGTACAATTGCTACTAAGAAGGAGCCTCTGAATTCATGCTTACCTTCTCGGGACTGGGACTCGGCAATTGATCAGGTGATGACTCCATTTGAATGTTTAGATATGTGTTCCATCTAGGATAATATACTTCCCTCTAATGAGGTTTTCCTAGAGTCTATAATGTTGTATGCCATTCATTTGGACATTGACCCACCCACGAGCATTCTTTCACCTTCACTTCGAGCTCGTTAAAAAAAGTAAGGAAGTTACAAGCATTGTTCCACCTTCACTTCGAGCTCGTTAAAAACAATAAGGAGGCTATGAGCATTTCTTCCATTCTTCACTTCGAGCTTGTTAAAAACAGTAAGGAAGTTATGAGCATTTTTCTGTATCTCCTTTGAGCTCATTAAAAATAGTAAGGAGGTCATGAGTTTACTTTTTCGGGCTCGTTTAAAACTTTACGAAAAATATATTTATAGAGTTCTTTCATGCTCTTGTTCGACTCTTTATATATGACAAGATTGCTGAGTATAGTTATCATTTCAAACTCGTTAAAGGATTTGAAGTGACATTCGCTCAAATATAAGTTTAACCCTTTTCCGGACTTTTGCAGATTACTTACAAAAAGGAAATACTCTAGTCATACGTGGCTAGAAGAGTTCTCCTCATTGTTTTATACTTTTTCGAGGGAGGGGACTAACTATATGAAAAAGGCCTTTTGGAGCCTCCCTTTAGGGTTTTCAGGCTCTCTAAACCTGAAAACACTAAGCAAGCATTCACCTACTCGGGCTCGATGTGAAATTGACGAGAAGGTAAATAGAGGATTGTTTAAGTTTTTGAGACTCTATAAACAGGAAAGCATCGGCGAGCATTAACCTACTTGGGATCAATATTAAAATCCATGAGTAGGTGTATGGAGTTATTGCTTAAGTATTTCAGACTCCTTAAAATTGAAAACACCGGCGAGCAAGAACATATCTTGGCTCAATATTAAAATCCAGAGATCAGTACTATAGAGTATTCTTCTATCTCTTCTTCGAACTCTGTAAACAATAAAGAAGGTCCCAAGTCTTCCTCCCATGGGCTCGTTAAACTTATTACATGGTTGGACCTATTGGGTTTTTTATTTTTCTTGGACTCATTAAATAAACAAGAAGAACATTCTTTTACCAAAAAGAATAAGGGATACGAAGGGTGTATGGCATCTTTTTCAGTTTCAAAGGCAGTTCAGTCAGGCATATCCTTGAACAGAGCACCTACTTGAGTCTTTCATGTCAGGTGGGTTTTAGTTTTTGACCTTAGGGTGAACCCGAACTCTGATTTTTTACTCCCCCAGTTGGTTATTCTTACAACCATATGAAGGGTCTGTTATGTCTCCTACATTGCAGACTTATATCATTTTCCACCATTATGTTGAAAACTGCCTAAGTCACTTCGTGTCGTGCTCACTGTTCAAGGATACAGCCCATGTCGGCCATTATACAGTTTACCTTGAATTCATGTGTCGGCCATCCTAGTGTCAATTTGTTTCATCTTGTTACTCGTCCTACTCCACATCAGCTCATACCTGTGAGTGTTCCTCGTGTTGGATGATGGAGGATGCATTAATGCCTCCCTTCCAGCAGACTTCTTCCCATCAACCTCAGCTCATTATGCTCTGGGAACGAAGTTTAGAGTTTCTGTTAGTACCTTGTGGATTGCAGTCATCAATGGCAGTTTCCCTCGTTGAAAAAATAGGAATACATCAATGTCTCTTATTCAACAGGTTCCTCAAGTGTTTGACTTCAAGTCCTCTTATTCACACTTGTTGGATTGTACTAGGCACCTTAGACCCCATTATCATTATCGATGGAAGTCCTCGCGTTTGTTAACGGTATATATCAATGACTGGTAATCAAACGATACCCCCCATGTTTGCCTTCAACTCATTTATTCACATGGTTAGGGTTTGTACCTTGGGTTGTTTTGGATGAAGACTTTGGGACTATGATAACATCACCATATTTATGTTATCCCCCAAGTTGCAGGTCCATCTTGGAAACTAGGGTTTTGCTCAGTGTGGGAGTGTGCAATTTTTGCACACGGGGGTCAACTTTAGAAAATCATCCACCGGGTGGGTATGGCTAGTGTTCCCAGCCCAAACCTGCCTAGAAAAACCTGAAGGACTCCCTGAAACCCGGTTTTGTTGCACGGTTGGAGTTCTATGCTCCCGGCAAGTATCTAGCAGGTGTTCCTGAAGGCCTTCTGGCAGCGAGACGGGATGAGCGGTAGAATGAAGACCGTGGTTCGGATCGATGAACCAGAAAATCCATTGGATTCAGCATTCCAGGATAGTGCTAGGGGTGCCCCTCCCCTCCAGCTCAGTGTCCCATGTGTCACCTTGCAGGTCCATCTTGGAAACTAGGGTTTTGCTCAGTGTGGGAGTGTGCAATTTTTGCACACGGGGGTCAACTTCAGAAAATCATCCATCGGGCAGGTATGGCTAACGGTCCCAACCCGAACCTTCCTAGACACACCTGTAGGACTCCCCGAAACCTGGTTTTGTTGCACCATTGGAGTTCTATGTCCCTGACAGGTATCCAACAGGTGTCCTTGAAGGCCTTTTGGATGCGAGATGGAATGAGCCATAGAATGACGACCATGGATCAGATCGACAAACCATCGAATCTGATGGATTCAGGACGTTCGGATAGTGCTACGAGTGCCCCTCGCCTCCGGTCTGGTGGCTCAGGTGCCACCTTGCAGGTCCATCTTGGAAACTACGATTTTGTAGGTCCATGATGGAGATTTTCATGATGATGATGATGGTGATGATGATGAAGATGTTGATGATGATGGCTTTCTCTAAGGTTGTGCTCTCAAATAGCTAATTCATTATGAAATATTTAACAAGATATGAATTAAATTTAATATAAGTGTATTGTTTAATATAGTGAGCATGAATTGAATTAATTTTGTTGGGTGAAGCGAATAACCAACATGATGAACATAATATAATTTTAGGGTTTACTGATCATATGTAAAAAATGCCATATTCATAAACTTGACATACAAGAGAACTTTTGGCATATTTATAAACAACGTAAATGTAAATTTGGCATATCAAGAACACAAAATTGACATATTCATATGAAACATACATGTGAAAATTGAGCATATATCAATATTCAATTACAAATAGTATAAATAGTATAGTATTAAAAGTATGTAACATACCTCATCATGCTAGATCCCAGCTATTATCACACAACCAAGCCCTCCAGATCATCTCTTATACTAATGGTCTCCATTAGTCTCTCGTGCTCTGTATCCGGTAAGAAGTAGCGTAACTTCGATGTATTTCGGCTAGGCATTGTTCATACGTGGAGGTTTGTGCCAATGATTAAGTTGGTAAAGTGATACACACTTGCACCTGGTTTGTAATCCCTGTAAACATATCCACCCTTATTCCTTGCATTGTTGTCCCGTGTCAGGTATTTACCTTTAACAACCATAGACCCAGTTGGGAAGTGGTTGTTTTCATCGTCATTCATGGACATAATGAGGGTTTTCTTTCCATCTATACAGCATGCCAACTAGTAATCACCACCCCATTCAGTATCTTTTGAGGAAACCACTACGTATATGTGCCTTGCATTATATGATTGTAGGTATATGATCAAAATATTTTTCATGCGATACAATGCCATTAATGTGCATTTGAAGACTACGTAAACAAACAAAAAATGTTAAGGAAATACATCATACCGGGTTGTTGTTAGAAGCCCATGTCTTTACTTTGTTAGTATGTTGTTGTTGGACGCATATGCTTTGTAAATCGTCCCGTAGTGTTTGCTGATCAATAGTTTGTGTTATTGTTGTTGGCGCATATGCTTTGTAAGTCGCCCGTAGTATTGTTGATCCATTGTTTGTAGTGGCCCATGGTTTTGACCCATAGTATTGGCGCCTAGACTTAGTATATAAGTGTGTGTTGAGACCTATGAAGGCACCGTGAAGTTATTTGTATTGAGCTTGCTCATAGGAGGTTGCCCTCTCGAAGTGGCCTGTGATCAATATAAAAGTGATTTCGAGTTCGGTCATTTCTGCTATTTCGCATATTCGTATTAATTAATTGTTGCAGGTGCATCACATCTGGTATAAGAGCACTTTCTTGGGCTCCCTGGGTGAAATTTATGCCAATTTTTTTCACATCTGTTGCAGGTTCGGATTTGGGAATAATCCCTATCCGCTTAACTGTGGGAAGTACTTGGGCATAAGCCCTAAAACTCATTGTGAGGAGCACCACAGGAACCATGAAGTAACTGGCCGATTGAGAGGACCTGCTAGCGAAAAGGGCAACGACCCCTACCTGATTGACTAGTTCCCACCCGTGAGGTAAACCAAGAGCTGTCGTTTGTGGCAAAGCGGTTATCAGTTTTACCTGAGCCGTGGAGTGAGGGGTACTGCCCCAATAGGCAAGCTGTCAGATAGCATTGGTGGCCGAGTGAAACCCCTGAACTGTTAGGAAGCCGCATATACCTGGGGTCCATATCTACTTTCAGCTGAACTATTGTTCATTTTTTTGTCCATATCTCCCTTTTTTCACTCTGTTTTCCTTGAAATTTTCGGGGAACCCCTGTCATCCCATTCTGCATATTTCATTCCTAAGGACCAAAAAAAAAAAAAAAAAATTCAGTTTTTTGTCCATATCTCTTTTGTTTTCACTCTGTTTTCCTTGAAATTTTCGGGGAACCCCTGTCATCCCATTCTGCATATTTCATTCCTGAGGACCCTATCCCCAATTCCCCTTCCCAAAGCCTGAAAGCCCACATTTGTCTATTTTTAGGGTTTGCCATAACTTCCTCAGATTTCACCCAATCACCTTCAAATTTTACCACAGAGTTCCTTTCTGAATTCTGCTTCTTTGTCCCCCTCTGCCAAATTTTCCCATTCTTTCACCCTGCTTCTGAAATCCTCATTTTTGCTTCCCTGTCTAGTCGACAGTGTCCAACACCTAGTCAAACCCCAATTACCCTTCAGATTTTTTCCCAAGTCCATATTTTCCCTTACTGAAGCAGTTTCTATTTTTGTTTTCCTACCCAGTCAAAAAAAAAAAAAAAAAAACTCCTGGTTATGGTTGTCACCCGTGCAGGAACAAAAATCATGGAAGAAGCACTTGCAGCCATCCAAGCCAAAATCCAGGATCTGGATGAGAAATTTCTCGGCCTCCATCTTGAACATTCAGCTATGAACAACAAACGACAGTCCGAGTCTTCATCAGACAATGGGTTCTCTTCTTCCAGCAATTTCCGTGGTCCGAAGCTTGATTTTCCTCGCTTCAATGGTACTGATCCAACTGGATGGATCTATCGTGCAGAATAGTATTTCAGTCTGCATAATACTTTTGATGTGAACAAAGTTCCACTGGAATCCTTTCACTTGGAACAGGAAGCTCTTCAATAATACCGTTGGTACATCAAGGCTCATCCAGAGCGCAAATGGTCAGACTTTTACCAGCTCCTTTTGCAACGATTTGGTCCTAGTGCTTTTGATGACTTCACCGGAGCCCTCACTAAACTTCGCCAAATTGGCACTCTGAGAGAGTATCAAACCGAATTTGAGAACCTAGCCAACCACACCGAAGGATTGTCTAATGACTTTTACCAGAGTTGTTTTATCAGTGGTATAAACAATGCCATCCGCTCTGAGGTCAAAATGTTCTGTCCCACCACAATGATGGAAGCCCTAGGGTTGGCTATGTTGGAAGAAGACAAGATTGCAGCCCAACAACGCTCCAAGCCCACTTTTGTTTCCTTTCGAAATATGGGTTCTCAGTGACCACCTATACCGCAGGCTCCTCGACCAACTCCTATCAAGCATTTGTTTGAAACAGAGATACAAGCACGCAGAGAAAAGGGGCTTTGCTATAATTGTGATGAGAAATTCACTTGGGGACATAGATGTGTTCAGCAAAAGCTCTATCTCTTGGATGTGGAGTCTCCGCCTACCTCTAAAATTGGTGACGAAGATCCAGAAACTCTGGATGCTCCGGTCGACATTCAGGAGCCGCCTATTGACCCTCCGTCTCAGGATGACCAGCCAGAGATATCTCTCCATGCTTTAGCTGGAATCACCACTCCCCAAACAATGCGGGTCAGGGGTTACTTCAAGAAGCTTCCTCTTACAATACTCATTGATTCTGGTAGCACCCATAATTTCATTGACCCTCAGATTGCCAAACAAGTTGATTGTTTTATCCATCCTTGCTCCAACTTTGAAGTCATGGTTGCCAATGGGGGCACCTTACCTTGCAAAGGGAAGTGTCGAAATGTGCGTATCTCTATGGGAGATTATACCTTGCGCTCTGACATGTTTTCCTTGCCCTTAGGTGGATGTGATGTGGTTTTAGGCACTCAATGGCTACGCACACTTGGCCCTATCTTATGGGATTTTGCTGAACTTTGGATGCAGTTTTCCCTCAATGGACAAAAACACACATTGACAGGACTACAACCGAGTTCTCTCAGCATCATCAGTTCACATCGCATGGAAAAACTCCTCGAGAAGAATTCACATTCGCTCAGATCCATTCCATTCAGATGCAACCATTAGCGGTCTCAACTACTCCTTTGGATCTACAACAAATTCTGGATCGATATACAGGTGTCTTTGCTGAACCAGTGGGATTGCCACCTTCCAAGACAGAAGACCATCGTATTCAGCTCCTTCCTGGCAGCATTCCTCCCAACATCAGGCCCTATCGCTACCCATTTCACCAAAAAATGGAGATTGAAATGCTCGTGCGGGGCTTATTGAAGCAAGGTATTATTCTCCCAAGCACTAGTTCCTTTTCTTCTCCAGTTATTCTTGTCCGCAAAAAAAATGGGTCATGGTGCCTCTGCATTGACTTCCGAGCACTTAATCACCTCACCATCAAGGATAAGTTTCCAATTCCTATTGTTGATGAGCTTCTTGATGAGCTTCACGGGGCTCACTTTTTCTCCAAGTTGGATCTTCGTTCTAGGTATCATCAAATTCGGGTTCATGAGGCTGATATCCCTAAAACAGCTTTCCGCACACATGATGGCCATTATGAGTTTTTGGTCATGCCCTTTGTCCTCACTAATGCTCCTTCCACATTCCAGGCCTTAATGAATAAAATATTTCGACCCTACTTGCGGAAATTCATTCTGGTATTCTTTGATGATATCCTCATCTACAGTAAAACATGGGATGAACATCTCCAGCATCTAGATCTTGTCATGCAACTTTTCTCTGACCATCATCTCCATGCCAAGTAGTCTAAATGTGTTTTTGGACAACAGGAAGTTGAGTATCTCGGGCACATTATCTCAGCACAAGGGGTTCGCGTGGATCCTGCTAAAATTAATGCCATGAACAATTGGCCGCATCCTTAGACACTCAAGAGCCTTCGTGGTTTTTTGGGGTTGATTGGCTACTACCGCAAGTTTGTCAATGATTATGGGAAGATTGCAGCTCCATTAACTGCTCTATTGAGAAATGATACTTTTACATGGACACCTGCTGCTCAGTGTGCATTTGAAAAACTAAAACAAGCTATGTGTACTACACCTGTGCTAGCTATGCTCAATTTTTCCAAGACCTTCACTATTGAGAGTGATGCTTGCGACAATGAAATTGCTGTTGTTCTCCTTCAAGATGAACATCCCATTGCGTTCACCAGCAAAGCCCTTTCAGGTAAGAATTTAGTTGCCTCTACCTATGAGAAGGAAATGATGGCTATTTTGCATGTAGTACAGAAGTGGTGCCCATACCTATTAGGGAATCATTTCTACATCAAGACTGATCACCAGAGTCTGAAATATTTCTTGGACCAGTGTGTCTCCTCCCCGACACAACAGAAATGGGTTAGCAAACTCATGGGTTATGACTATGAGATCACTTACAAGAAGGGTAAAGACAATATTGTGGCAGATGCTCTTTCTTGCACATTTGATGCCCAAGGTTCTCTTTCAGCTATTTCTATGCTTGTTCCAAATTGGTTGCAATCTGTTCAATAGGGTTATGTCAATGACTCTTCCTTATCTCAAATCATCCAATGCTTGACCAAAAACCCTTATGCTGTACCAAATTACTCTTGGTATGGTGCTTCTCTGCGATACAATGGTCGTCTGGTGCTTCCCCAGAGCACAGATATTCAACAGGCTGTCTTCTATGAACTCCATGCTTCTCCATTGACAGGGAACTCTAGGTTCCTTAAAACGTATGAACGAGCACGGCGTAACTTCTTTTGGCAGGGCATGAAAAGGACAATTCAACAGATGGTGGCCGAATGTGATACCTGCCAGCGCAATAAGGGTGAAACAACACTCCTTCCAGGATTGCTTGAAACCTTGCCCATACCTACACGGATTTGGATAGATATTTCTATGGATTTCATTGAAGGGCTTCCTAAATATGGCAGGAAGACAGTGATTCTCGCTGTGGTTGATCGCCTCTCCAAATATAGTCATTTTTGTGCTCTCATCCATCCCTATACAGCCTCCTCCATCGCTCAAATTTTCCTGGACCAAATCTTTCATCTTCATGGCATCTTTTCTTCCATTGTCTTGGATCGTGATGTGACTTTCACCAGTCATTGTTGGACAGAACTATTTCGCCACACTGGCACCAAACTGAAGATGAGTTCAGGGTATCACCCACAAACAGATGGTCATAATGAAATTATCAATAAATGCTTGGAAACTTATCTTCGTTGCTTCACCTCGGAACAACAACATCAGTGGGAAAAGTGGCTCCCTCTCGCTGAATGGTGGTACAATACCTCTTACCACATTGCCTCTAAAATGACCCCATATGAAGCAGTCTATGGTCAGGCACCTCCAGCTCTTCTTCCATACACCCCCACCAGTTCACCAGTTCAGGAAGTTGACACGGTCCTTCGAAACCGCGATCAGATTCTTAGCATTTTGCGGGACAATCTTCACATGGCAAGAAATTGCATGAAGCAACAAGCTGATCAGCACCGTTCTGAGCGCACTTTTCAAGTCGGCGATATGGTTTTTCTTCGTCTCCAGCCGTACAAACAATCCTCCTTGAAACTCAAAGGGCATCATAAGCTCGCTCCAAAGTTCTATGGGCCATATTAGATTCTTCAGAAGATTGGGTTCGTTGCTTATAAATTGGAACTTCCTCCTTCTTCCCGCATTCATCCAGTCTTTCATGTCTCTTGTCTGAAGAAATTTCTTGGCACCAACATCAGTGGACAAATGATTTTACCCGAACTGGATAATGAAGGATCCATCCTTTTGGAGCCAAAGGCCATCCTCAATCGGTGGACGCATCAGCTTCGCTCTCGCTCTATCACAGAGGTCTTAATTCAGTGGCACGGCATGCAACCAGAGGATGCTACATGGGAACCACTCCTTCAGATTCAACAACAATTTCCACATCTAAAGCTTTGAGGACAAAGCTTTTTTTTTAAGGGGGAGGGGATGTTAGGAACCCATGTCTTTACTTTGTTAGTATGTTGTTGTTGGATGCATATGCTTTGTAAGTCATCCTGTAGTATTTGTTGATCAATAGTTTGTGTTATTGTTGTTGGCGCATATGCTTTGTAAGTCGCCCATAGTATTGTTGATCCATTGTTTGTAGTGGCCCATGGTTTTGACCCATAGTATTGGCGCCTAGACTTAGTATATAAGTTTGTGTTGAGACCTATGAAGGCACCGTGAAGTTATTTGTATTGAGCTTGCTCATAGGAGGTTGCCCCCTCGAAGTGGCTTGTGATCAATATAAAAGTGATTCTGAGTTCTGTCATTTCTGCTATTTCACATATTCGTATTAATTAATTGTTGTAGGTGCATCACAGTTGTACAAGGTCTGGGACATGATCAGAATCTGCAGAAATAGATGATTGGTCTTCTTCCAACAGAGTTAACTCAACAATTGCACGCTGATCAAGTGGAAGTGATATGCGATCCCATCCATCAACCCAATCCAATGATTCACACCCATCCTAGTCACCATCACAACAAGGCGGGAAAAAACAAGCGAGTTTTCTTGTCCAAATTTCAAATACTGGGTTATCATAGCTTCAAACCGAATGAAAGCCACGAGTCCCAGGCACAGTCTTGCATTCCCATGCATGTGAACAATCTATGTCTACCACCTCCCAAAAAAATTTCTCCACATGTCTCTTTCTTGTGGATTCTACTCGCATAGTTGATTCCTCTCCCATTACTGACGTGCACCACCTGACTATAGATTGAGCATTTAGAATAGTAGATTCTATAGATACTTTCAATTCCTCTCTTCATAGGGCTGTTTTGACACATGCTCCGGCTCCATCATGCTCTCCTTTACCATGCCCAGTCTCAAAATAGTTCCACATATGTGGCACTTTGTATTTTTTATGCAATGAACACAACCACTAAAATATGCGTGCATTTTTTAACTGACCAACACACCCATCAAACCAAATCCAGTTTCAATCCATTTGTATGTTCCTTCCCTTCAAGTGATCATAGAACATGATGAAGCAATGACATACATAGTGGAAGTCGTGGCACCTATCATCACATATGTAGAAGTGATATTCCTTCAGAATTTCTCTTTGCTCTTTAGTGCTATTTGGGCCATGCCTATATGTGATATGGACCATCGAGGAAACCTGCTCAGAGTGATAATACTGAATTTGGATCTCATTTTGAGGTTGCAGAGTGTAGTTCTCGGCAAAATCAACAGCTGAAAGTATATTACCAAGGGGAAATGTATCTCTGCATATTCTAAACTTCTCATCGTGCCATGTGGACATGCTGAACATATTGATGTGTCTTTTCAATAAATTCCTTGATGAAGTCACTAACTTGTACCTGGTGACACAAAATGATCTCAGTGTCAGTTTTTTTGTAAGTAAGGATTGAAATGTAACCGTTACAACATAATTTTATAGATATAAATGCATACCTGAGATGTCACCAAATTTTATTTTATTTTTCTTTCCCTGGGACTATTTCATAGTTGATATATTTGAAACTTTTCATGTCTGTAACCATTTTCCCAAATTCACTGTCTCCATTCTCGTGCATACATTGGCTCAATAATGCCATTCCAGCATAGTTGGAGCATGTCCCATCCAAACAAGATTTTGCATAGTATGTTTTCCCCTCGGGCCTATTGCACATGATGCTATGAATGAATTCTCTTGATAAAGTCAGTGGTATTGTCATGGAGCAATCCTGCACATGGTTAGTATGCAACACATGACGAATGTACAAAAATGTTTCATAGTAATATTCATATTCTACATGGTATCTACAACAACAAGTGTTACGAAGATTATTTATTCTAACATACCATGGCTTGCATTTCTCAAAAGATCTTTGCCCCAAGTTCAATTGTCTATGCTCAATCCTAAATTTCTCGTAAAGTTCTGTCCGTGTTATATCCAGAAGATGCTTAGTGTGTGGTTCACGATCCTTTGAACCCCTTCTCAGTTTTAGTACATCCTTTTGGTTTGAAGAAGGCCTTGTGTGATCATGCCAAAAATTGTGCACTAGTCCCTTTACTGCATCAACTAGCTTCATGTCACGACGTGGCAACCAACCAACAAAGGCCCAAAAATTTGTCTGATCGGTTGTGTCAAGATATTCTCTTTTAATAGAATACCTACGGAGGGTTTTTACATTCAAATTAACTAGTTTGGATGTAGGCCTGAGAATACGAAGGACCCTGGTGTTCTTATTTGCAATTGCTTGTGACAACACACGATGAGCAGCATTGCAGTCCTTTGAACGTGTGTTCTTACCAATTTTACCAAATGCATCTACTAGGCTTTTAACTATATGAGAACTCGGTTTAGAATTCTTTATCATCTTTATCCCTAACTTTTTCCTAACAACATTCATGCTCCTAGATTTTAACAATGATAAAAATAATCTACATTTATCTCCATCACATTTAGAAACAAAATATTTATCAAGTATCTGTTGAGTTTGATAAGCAATACTACGTTTAGATATCGTACATTCAATGGAATTGTTGATACTTTCATCAACTTGTATACACTTTGGAGTTCTTCGACGTGTGCTTGCTAATGGAGGTAAGGGGGTTGGAATTCTACCATGTAGCGCATCACCAAAATGCTCTGGCGTTTCAGTAGTAGCTTGGTTTCCTTCATTCTCTTCCTGGTAGTTGGATGGTGGAAGTCCAACATCCTCATCGATGGTCTGGATAACAGTCTCTTCTTCAACAGTAGGAAAAATGTCCAATGCCTCTCTGACTTCATCGCTTGTATAACGACATCCGGATAGCAAATTTTTTGTTTCTTCATGAGCTTCATATTTAGATGGTAACTTATCACTTTGACTTGAAGTGGGAATTGAAACATCCCCTAATGAGCATCTACATTTTGCTTCTTGATTACTTCCATGGGGTGCTTGTTCAACAACTATTGTGGAAATTGAAGGTCCCTCTTGTCATGGATTAATAGGATGAACATCTACAATTGGATTTGGATTAGTTTCCAAAGAAAGCCTCCGATTCATCATGTATATTCTTTTCTTTTCTTTCTCTTCTTCAATGACTTCTTGAGGTCTCTTCTTCCTTGCTGATTTGCTTACTCAGTTACGTGCATTCCCCATCACCACAATGATCAATTCAATATAGTTTTTTTTTGTTGTTCCTCAATTACAAGCTCTTCAATAATAAGCAAATGGAAGTTAAATCATAAATTGTTTGGGCTCTTTGATTCTCTTGTACACTTGTGTATATCCACCATCACCATGAAATGGTCTTGAAGCTTGATATCTTATCTTGTGTGCTCCTCAAATAAAGGCCAAATCAATCTTTCAAAGACCTTATCTTTGGTGTTATTCAATTCGAGATTCTTCAAGCTTGTTGATTATCTTCTTCAAATATGGCCATATAACCCAACACCACACTGCGCAACCATGAAGGATGTCCTCAAGGATGCACCTGCATAAAAAAAATAATGATGGAGATGGTGTAGAATGTGAGAATTTCCAATGGGGGGCTCGTGCTATTCGAAAAATTGCGGGAATGTTGTTTTGGCTTGGATAGAGTGAAGTTGCTCTCGGAAAGGGACAGTCTACTGTTTATAGAGTTACAAAATGCGCATGTGTTATATAAAGCTAAAACACGTGCGCGATATGAAGTGTAAAAACGCGTATGCGATATTGTCAAGTACAATAAATAGGTTAGGTGCACGGCTAGGGCAACGAACAAAATCAAAAGAAAACAAATATTTTATATGGTTACATACAAAACAAATGTTTTTATTGTGCGGAAAAATGTTTTGTATGGTTTAATACCCCCTAGATCTCTCCCAATAATCCCTAGATACCCCCTATCTCTTTCTAAATATCTATCCCTCATTCTCCCTACATCCCTCCCTACATGTTTCTTTAGTGATTCTTTCTCTCCCTTACTCCAGCCGTGTCCCTACCACCCCACTCTCCATCTCTCCACCTTCTCTTTATCTTCGTCATTATCCCTCCCTATAGCACTCACTCCCTTCTTCTCCCTTAATCACTAACCCTCTACGCCTTTATCCCTCCCCCTTGCCCTCTCTATCTTACATTTTTCCTAGAGCCCCTCCCCCATAAAGGCCTTTAGACCCTCTTCTAAACATTAATCCCTAAGTGCATAAGTGCACAAGATGATGAGGAGGAGGAGGGTGATGACAATGAAGATGATCATGATGCAGATGAAGATGATAAAGATGATGATGTTCATGAAGATGATGGTTATGATGATGAAGATGTTGATGATGATGGTGATGGTGATGTTCGGATGATGATGATGATGATGATGAAGATGAAGGTGACATGATGGAGATGTTGATATGATGAGGAAGATGATGATGATGATGGTGATGATGATGAAGATGTTGATGATGATGATGATGGTGATGAAGATTATGATGATGAAGAAGATGATGATGATGGAGATGTTGTGTTGACGGGGAACCTAGAGATGACAATGATGATGAAGATGGTGATGCTGATGGTGACGAGGTTGAAGATTTTGATGATGATGCTGATGGTGATGATGATGAAGATGTTGACGATGATGGTGTTGGTGATGTTTAGATGATGATCATGATGATGTTCAGAAGATCATGATGGTGATGATGGTGATGATGATGGAGAAGATGACGATGATGGATATGTTGATGAGGAACCTATAGATGCCAATGATGATGATGATGATGGTGATGAAGATGATGATGATGGAGATGTTGATGAGGAACCTATAGATGCCAATGATGATGGTGATGATGATGAAGATGTCAATGATGATGGTGCTCGTAATGATGATGAAGATGTTGATGATTATGGTGATGGTGATGTTCGGATGATGATGATGATGATGATGATGAAGATGATGGTGACATGATGGAGATGTTGATCTGATGAGGAAGATGATGAAGATGATGGTGATGATGATGAAGATGTTGTTGATGATGATGACGGTGATGAAGATGATGATGATGAAGAAGATGATGATGATGGAGATGTTGTGTTGATGGGGAACCTAGAGATGACAATGATGATGAAGATGGTGATGGTGATGGTGATGGTGATGGTGATGGTGATGACGATGAAGATTTTGATGATGATGCTGATGGTGATGATGATGAAGATGTTGACGATGATGGTGATGATGATGTTTAGATGATGATCATGATGATGTTCAGAAGATCGTGATGTGATGATGATGGAGAAGATGACGATGATGGATATGTTGATGAGGAACCTACAGATGCCAATGATGATGATGATGATGGTGATGAAGATGATGATTATGGAGATGCTGATGAGGAACCTACAGATGCCAATGAAGATGTCGATGATGATGGTGTTGATAATGATGATGAATATGCTGATGATCATGGTGATGGTGATGTTCGAATGATGATGATGATGATGATGATGAAGATGATGGTCACATGATGGAGATGTTGATCTGATGAGGAAGATGATGGTGATGATGATGAAGATGTTGTTGATGATGATGATGATGGTGATGAAGATGATGATGATGAAGAAGATGATGATGATGGAGATGTTGTGTTGATGGGGAACCTAGAGATGACAATGATGATGAAGATGGTGATGCTGATGGTGATGGTGATGACGATGAATATTTTGATGATGATGTTGATGGTGATGATGATGAAGATGTTGACGATGATGGTGATGGTGATGTTTAGATGAAGATCATGATGATGTTCAAAAGATCATGATGGTGATGATGGTGATGATGATGGAGAAGATGACGATGATGGATATGTTGATGAGGAACCTATAGATGCCAATGATGATGATGGTGATGGTGATGAAGATGATGATGATGGAGATCTTGATGAGGAACCTACAGATGCCAATGATGATGGTGATGACGATGAAGATGTCGATGATGATGGTATTGGTAATGATGATGAAGATGTTGATGATGATGGTGATGGTGATGCTCGGATGATGATGATGATGATGATGATGATGAAGATGATGGTGACATGATGGAGATGTTGATCTGATGAGGAAGATGATGAAGATAATGGTGATGATGATGAAGATGTTGTTGATGATGATGATGATGATTAAGATGATGATGATGATGAAGATGATGATGATGGAGATGTTGTGTTGATGGGGAACCTAGAGATGACAATGATGATGAAGATGGTGATGCTGATGGTGATGGTGATGACGATGAATATTTTGATGATGATGCTGATGGTGATGATGATGAAGATGTTGACGATGATGGTGATGGTGATGTTTAGATGATGATCATGATGATGTTCAGAATATGATGATGATGATGATGATGGAGATGTTTATTTGATGAGGAATATGATGATGATGATGGTGGTGATGATGATGAAGATGTTGATGATGACGATGGTGGTCATGAAGATAATGATGATGAAGAATATGATGATGATGGAGATGTTGATGGAGAACCTAGAGATGAAAATGATGATGAAGATGTTGTTGATGATGATGATGATGATGGTGATGATGATGAAGATGTTGATGATGATGGTCCTGGTGATGAAGATGATGATGATGATGATGGAGATGTTGATGAGGAAGGGGGAGATGACAATGATGATGAAGATGTTTATGGTGATGAAGATGTTCATGATGATGGTGATGGTGATGAAGATGATGATTAAGATGATAAGGATGAAGAAGATGATGATGATGGACATGTTGATGAGGAACCTAGAGATGAAAATGATGATGAATACGTTGATGATGATGATGATGGTGATGATGATGAATATGGTGATGGTGATGAATATGATGACGAGGAGGGTATCCACCTTATGTATATATTCGCAAATATACAAGTCCCTATAGAACTCTCTCCCTTCGTTCACCCTTAATCACAAAACCTATGTGCCTTTATCCCTCCCCCCTGCCCTCTCTATCTCACCTTGTATCCCTCCCTCCCTATCTCTTTCTCTAGATCTGTCCCTGGTTATGTCCCTCACTCCCTTTACCTCCCACCCTCTATGTCGCTTTCTCTCCCTTACACCATCTTCGTCCCTGCCACCCCACTAATTCCTCCTTCCCTATCACACACACACACACACACAACCTCCCACTTTATTTGTCGCTCACAACTCCCTCTAGTCTCTCTCTCCCCAACCATCAATCTCTCTCTCTCTCTCTCTCTCGCTCTCTCTCTCTCTCAAACACACACACACACACACACACACACATTATGTCCCTTTCCATTCTCAATCCCATCCCCCCTCCATCCATATCTATCTCCACCATTCTCCCTCCATCCCTCACCCTACTCCCTCTCCCTCCCTCTCTCATCGCCTGTCTCTCTCTCACCTTCTATCCCTCCCTCATGTTATCTTTCCCTCAACCTATCCCAATCTCTCCATCACTCTCTCTCTCTCACAAACTTTATGTCCCTTCCCTCTCCTCTCATATTCTCTCTCTCTCTATCTCTCTCTCTCTCTCGCCACCACTCCCTACATGTCTCCCACCAACACTTTCTGTCCCTCCCTTCCTATCTTTGTATTTCGTTCTATCCCCATCTATCTCTCACTCCATCTAAATCCATTCCTCCCCATTGTCCCTCTCCCTCCTTCGCCCTATGTCTCCCCCCCCTTGTATTCTTTATTTCTCTCTCACATCCCCCTTGTCACTCAAGTCTCACTTTCAACTTCTAACCCTACACCTCTTCAAAACCTATTCTACTCCTAATAGTGCTCTCAAGCTCCATTTCCCTTCACCCCCTCTAGCCCATCATGTTCTCATTCCCTTCATCTCTCCCCACTCAAGCTTCCAACATCCTTCTAAGCCCTTGACCCTTTCCCACCCCTATTAAATATTAACCATAGATTCCCTTGACCCTTCCCCACCCCTTCTCAAATATTAAACAAAAATTTCCTTGAGTCTTCCACACCCCCTCTTTCTCAAGTATTAAACATGTGTTTTATGGATTACATAACGCGAGTGTGTTTTGGAACTATATAACACGTATGTGTTATGTAGTTATATAACGCATGCATGTTATGTAGTTATATAACGCAAGCACGTTATGTACATCTAAACGCACAGCAATATTTTTGAATTTAAACAGAATGCGCTCATGTTTTGTAGAGCCTAAACCAAGCCGAGTCACTTGCTCGCATGTCAACAATAATCCTATGTGTATGCTTTGGAGTTTGCTTCGGTAATTTCAAACCTGTGCATTGTTAATGAAAAACCAAAGCTAATTGGGTATTTCTTCTAGTTTCTAGAGAAGCCTGTGCTTAGCCACTCATTACAATATGCTACACACAGTCATTTTTGATGAAATCTTAGATTCAAATAACATTTTTTCTGCAGATTCGAAATATGTAACTTTTATTTTGAAATATTAATTTTTCCTATTTTCTTTCAATTTCTTTTATGTCCTACTTCCTTAACTCGTGAAACACACTATTAGTATTTCTTCCATAACTTTTTCAATTCTCGATCATTTCAAAAAAAAATTGTATGGTGCACAAGAGGACACTAACCTCCACGTTCTATGAAAAACCCATTTCAATATTTTTGCATTAAGATCTTCGAAGGCTCTACCCACAAAAGAGGTACTATTTTCGAGGTTTGATCACTTAGAAAATTATAAAATTGCTAATTTAATTTTCGAAAAATAATGGCGCACAAGTGCTATGTGTTCTCTACATGCATGCCGATTTTTGTAGCTTGATTCCATCATTTAAGCCCTCAAAGGCTCAACCCACAAAAAGATATACCTTATCATTTTCCTGAAAAATAAAAAGTGTCTCTTAGGAAAAATGAAACTTGACATAGCTATGCAAATTTTCAATACATAAAAGTTATATATTCGGAAACGTGATTCAATTTCCTACATTTCATCTTTTTTACTCAATGCAAGATATTTTGCATAAGTAGCTCAAAAAATCCAAGTAAGTGGAGGGATGCCTGCTTTTTCAGTTTTTGATTGCATCTAATGCGCCAAAAGTGACCCTCATTAGCTTGCACTGACTCGTGAATTCCCTAGTGCATCCATTCTTTAAAAACATTTTTTAAGTATGTGTTGGTTTTGATTTTATTGAAAGAAAAGAAGGATTGGTTAATGTCAAACGAATTCGATTTTGAAGGAAAATTATGCAAGGAGAAAGGAGCCAATGAATTGAGCATTGAGGAACTCAAGCTCAACCTTCCACACTTAACAAAGAACAAAATAGATTCAACAGAGCATTGAGGATTCTGGAACTCAAGAACAACCTTCCACACTTAACAGAGAACTGAACAAATTCAACAAGTATTTTTTTTCCTTTTAATTTAAAATATATTTATTTTTATTGAAACCCTATTATAGGAAATTTGAGGGTCTAAAATGGGCTTTATAAAAAACTGTGTCATGGATGAGTTGGATTTCTCAAACCAATAGAATTTCAATAACTTTGGTCAACCATTATGGTTGAGTTGGCCATATAGAATTCAACGGTTATGTGTCATAATTTTATTTGACAATGACTAACTTCATATAACACTCACCTTGGTTAAGTTTTTGAAAAGTTCATCTCGAAATATGATAAATATACTTGAAATAATAAATTATATAGTGTATTTGATATTATCACTACTTCTAATTTCTTTAAAATACAAATCTCACATTAGTTAAAATGATAGTGGTGTAATTTTGAAATAATAAATATAAAGTATTTTATATTATCACTACTTCTAAATTCTCTAAAATATAAATCTCACATTAATTAATTAAGATGATAGTGGAGTAATCTTGAAATAATAAAAGCATTTATATAACTAATCTCTTAAAAATAAAAATAAAAAAATTTAAAAAAATGTCATAAATAAAATAAAAATAGGATAGAGATAAAATAATATTTCACTATTTTTGGGATAACTTTCTCATTCAAACTTGGAATTTGACGTTTTTGGTACCATTGGAAATGTCTCGAAAAAGTTAGGCCCCAAGATGGAAGAAGCTGAAAAATCGCACTTACAAAAATTAATTTTGTTGTTCAACCAAAATTTATTAACTAATTCCTAAACAAATTTGATGGAAGCCTGAGTTTAGTAAAAGGTTGCCAAATAAATACATATAATATAATAAGTGAGTATTTATAAAAACAACTTTGAAAATAAACATCACTCGCACCCTTTAATATATAAACTTTAACTATAGATAAATTTTAAATGTACCCATCAAATTGACTACCTCGAAATTAATTTAACTTCTTATTAAATTTAACCCCCTCATGTTTACCACTCTATATACATGAGCACCTCTCTATTTGATTAGCTTTGTTTTATTCTCTTAAGTGAAACATAAGTGAAATTCTTTTGACATAAGAGCAAGGTGAAATCCATTATTGAATTTGCATTCAAACTTTAAGAAAAAGCTACATGGTAAATTTTAGGGCAAAGTCAAACGATATACCACTTATATAATGTGATTATCATAAAGTTAAAAGAACGCGGAGTTGACCTTGGGAATAGCTCCAAATCTTGAATCGATGTCACATCGAGGCTTTGACCCTATTTTGATGGAAGCCTCAGTTTAATAGGAGGTTGCCAAATACATACATATAGTAGGTGAAAGTAATTATAAAAACAAACAGCACTCGCACCTCTTAATATATAAACTTTAACGATAGATAAATTTTAAATGTACCCATCAAATTGACTACCTCGAAATTAATTTAACTTCTAATTAAATTTAACCCCCTCATGTTTACCATTCTATATACATGAGCACCTCTCTACTTGATAAGCTCTGTTTTATTCTCTTAAGTGAAACAAAATTGAAATTCTTTTGACATAAGAGAAAGGTGAAATCCATTATTGAATTTGCATTCAAACTTTAAAATTTAAAAAACGAACTATAGTAAATTTTACGGCAAAGCCAAACGATATAGAAAACCACCTATATAATGTGATTATCATAAAGTTAAAAGAACACGGAGTTGACCTAAATAACTGAGGGTAACTTTGCAATCAAACATCAAACAAACACAATCTCAAGGTCAAGGTAGTAGCGTTGTTGAATTGGGAATGGCTCCAAATCTTGAATCGATGTCACATTCAGTCTTTGACCCTATTTTGCGGTATCCTACTTCAAATACAAGTTTCACAGAAGCGGACCGACATTATTTCTTTGCCAATTAACGATGCAACATCACATTAATAGAAGCACGTGGATACAGGGATAACCAAGTCGGATACTCTCAGCCTCACATGCATTGCCTTTCCACGGTTGCTCAGCCTTAGCGTGGTTACATGAAAATCCACCAGCGAGTCACACAATATTTTGTATCGTGGGATGTTCCATTCAAAATTGAAATAAACTCGCAGTCAAACCAAAATAGCTGTACGATTTTTGTCCAATTCATTCACCCACGGATTCTTCTCTTTAAATAACACTTTGTCTTATAATTTTGTATTCTCATGCCTTAATTTTTCATAAGTGAAAGAAAAGATATGGCCAAATGTTTCATGGCGTTGCATTTCATAAGTGAAAGAAAAGATATGGCCAAATGTTTCATGGCGTTGCATTTCATAAGTGAAAGAAAAGATATGGCCAAATGTTTCATGGCCAAATGTTTCATGGCGTTGCATTTCAACAGGAAGAAGAAAGATAAAACTAGCTATCTGGTTCACGCAGATGGCAACGTTCAAATATTTGATAAACCAGTAACTGCCGGCAAAATCGTCGAAGAATTCCCTCACCATTCAGTCTGCCACTCTGGGGCTCTCTACATCGGGCAGAAAACTACAGCGCTTTCGCCAAACGAACAGCTAAAGGTAGGCAACATGTATTTCCTTATGCCGGAACAGTTGTTCACGTCTGCCCTAACCCTCCCCTTGCTGGCTTCCTTAATAGCGCCACCTTCCCAAAACGTATCAGCCTCTCTTCGCAGAATCGATCGTGCGTCTGCTCACTGCAATCCGTTCGAGATAGAGAAAAACGACGAGGGCGGCGGCCTTCGGATCAGAGTGTCCACAGAATTTGTTACAAACCTTATCGAAGACGGGAGGCTCAACCCAGATGGACGGGGTCATGCAGTGTAGAGCAGGCTGTGCAATACTCCAGAATTGCAGAAGGCCTATGAGAAATTGGTACCGTCCAGAGGCCAACGCTGGAGAACGAAGCTTGAGACCATCAAGGAGAACGTGGTTTTACGACCTATTCCATAGATCTTGAGTATGCAACCTACTCCATAGATCTAGAAGATTGAATCTGTTCTGTTTATGCTTCTCATAGTATACATAATTTTTCAGAGTTTAGTACTATGTTTATTTCTAGTATTATACATAAATAGTATTTGCAATAGCATTTCCTTTACGAAAGAAACAAATTGTGATGCATGAACAATACAATTTGGATTATATTACTTATTTTTTCAATTTGTTTTAGATATCTAAAGAGAAATCAAAATATAAATTGACCTTTTAGGCAGCTCTGTTCTTCCTTTTTGTAAAAACTAAAAATACCTTAACAATCCAAACATTTTACATTTTGTAAATATCTAGAAACTATCCAAATCTCCCAAATCAAACAAATATTTCATTTTCTTATTCAACCACACAACCATCTATGTGAGAGATAGCTTCGTCTGTATTTTCTTTTTGCTTCGTCATATCTTAACATCACATCCTCATTTAACAACTGTCTTTTATTTTTGCTCAGTGGTATCTCAACATCACATCTTTATCCAACAACTGTCTTTTCTTTCTGATTCGTCATATCTATGATATTTCTTCACATTTTGTTTTTTCCTCACTAATGTCTCTTCAATTCTCGAAGTTGCTTGAAGAACAATAAAATAATATTGAAGAACATAACTTAAACCATTCTCATACCTCACAATGGATTCTAAACCTAGTCATTCTACTCAAACCTTACAGAAATCCTCTAACTGTGTACTCCTTTAATGACATCTTCAACTGCTTCAAATTCTGCAATTTCTCAAAACATTTAAAGTATTTTGTGCTAGCAGAAGTAACCCTTATACTATCATTAATCTGCTCAAACTCAAAGAATTTTTCGATTTCTCCTATCCAATATATAAGTCCTCTAGATTTTAAATTCTATCTAGTTTAGGTTACCTCTCACAGCTCTGTTCATTATGTCTTCCACTATGAGGTTATCCTCTATTTTTTATCTTGTAGTCTCTATTTTGTATCTTGTACTCTCTCATTCTACATGCTTGTTACTTTTTTCTTCAAGCACATGTGCAAAACCTATACTCTACTCTTGGCTCCCTCTATGGAATCTGTTTTTTCATCACTACTATCCTCTGCATTTGTGTAAGCTCATTCATATATTCTAAGTATTCGAGACCCCTTACTCTATTTGCCATCACTTTAATTATTATCTAATATCTCTTCCTACATGACCTGACCTCAACAAAATTCACAAATTATCCAATATGAAACCACTATTTTTCTGATTCTGCAAACAGAGATGCACAACAAAGATATTCAAGCATTAGATTAAAATTAAAACAAAAATCCATAGAGATAAAACCCACACATATTCACAAAGACAACCACAAACCTCAACAACAGTCACAAATTACCCAATGTGAAACAACTGTTTATGATTCTGCACAACAGAGATGCACAACAAAACTATGCAAACATTACATTAAAATTCAAACAAAAATGCATAGAGATAAAACCCACACATATTCACAAAGACAACCACACATATTCACAAAGACAACCACAAATCTAAAATATTTGTTTATTAAAGATGTATTGGTCCCATATTACATTAAACATGGACACTCTCCAGAACTCTAGGATTCTCTCAACCTCTGCAACTTCAACTTGAGAACAACCTGTTAGAGGAATGCAAAACAGTTCAACTAGCAACTATTAGGTTTCAAATTTGATAAAAACTAATTTTGGGGGCCTTCATTTTGAGTTTTGAATGTCTTGATACTTGAACCTTTGAGTTATGGGTCCACAACTTAATCCCATTGAAATTTGTTTCCAATACTCAGCTATGGATAGAGCAATGCTATGGGAATCTGCAATTCTTATTGAGCCATGAAAAATTGATCACATAACTCAATTAACAACCAATATCAAATTGGATCCATAAATATTCATTTAATATACAAATTCCAACACAGAAATTTCACAAAAATCAATATTTAATTAAAACTTATCAATCTACCAATACATGATGTTTTGGCCGACCTAATCTTTAATCTTCACTCAAATGGCCACCTTGAATATGGCCCCTAGTTACAATTTTAAACAGGCCGACCTAATCTTTAATCTTCACTCAAATGGCCACCTTGAATATGGCCCCTAGTTACAATTTTAAACATGGAAGAGAAGCTTCGAACTCATCAATCCAACCCTAACTAAATACATTAAAATTGCAAAGTTTTTTATGATTTCTATGAGGTGGGTTAATGCTACTACATCAAATTTCCGGGTCTAAAAATTTCCTCCTCGTCATATGTGTTCTTGGTTTTCCAGTAACACCTTAACTGGTGAGATTCAATAAATGCTCTATATTAACACTTCTCTCCAATGTGCCATGATACATCACCAAATATTTTCCTGTGTTTAGTTTATACATCACCAAACGTTTTTCTGAATTTGGTCTTTTGACATATTCTTGGCTCGTTTGCTTCCTCTGGAATCTCATGAGCACTGGACTTCCTCTTCTAGTATTCTGCAAATTTCCTCACCTTCCTTTGATGCTACCTGCACAACCACAAAGACCATACACTACCAATCTTCATCATAAGTGTACCTGCTTGCATAATCTTATCTTCATCCATCAAGATCTTCACGCTTTGATAGCACTTGATGAAAACGAATTCTGCGGTTATTGATTTTGAGTTTTGAATGTCTCTCGTGGGAAGTGCGAGTTATGAAAGTTAACCCCATTAAAATTTGTTTCCAATACTCCACTATAGATAGAGCTACTATGGGAATCTTCACATCTTCTTAATACATGAGAATTTGATCACATAACTTCCTTGACGACCAATATCAAACTGGATCAACTTATATACATTTAATCTACAAATTCATTATAATATCAAACTGGATCAACTTATATACATTTAATCTACAAATTCATTATTAAATAAACATTTAATTGAAACCTATCAGTCTACTCATACAGGATGCTTCTCGAGGCCTAATGTTCACTCAAATGTCAACTTGGATATGCCTTACAATTTAAGCATGGAAGATAAGCTCCGACCTTATCAATCAAACCTTAACTAAATCCATAAAGATCGCAACTTTTTTGATGATTTCTAAGGTGGGTTCATGCTCCTGCATTAAAATTTAGGGGAAGGAATCTCCTAAGTGTCTTAAGTGATTTATTATTTAGAGTGTACATATACTTCCATTAATTATTTGTTTGCACATGAATCTATGCATTATAATATATTTTCATCAAATATTTGCATGTGTACATTAGAATTATGTAGAAATGAATGCATTTCAATGTTAAATACTTGATGGATTGGTTCCAGGATTTTACTATAAACCATATTTACAGGGAATTCAAGCTCTTTGTGGTTTTTTGACTAAGGCTACATAATTTTTTTGAATCAGATGTTGATGTATAGGTCATTGGACTTGACTACATAATTTTTGGATGGATGTTTAAAGTGTTAGGTTCTTGGTTTAACTAAGTTTTTTTTGACATATTTTAGTAGTTGTATGAGCACACAGCTTGAGATATATGTACTTTTTGATTTCAATAGAAATAATAAAAATATTGGTTTTTTTTAGCTTGAAAAAATAATGCATTTCAATGTTATGTAACAAAGTTGTAGATATGTGTGTAGTAGATTTTGTAGACATGTAGCATCATGCATTGTATAGAAACAATCTATGTTTGCACATTAATTTATGCATTATAATATCTCTTCATCAAATATTTTGATGTATACATTAGAACCATGTGCAAATGAATGCATCCTTGTTCTCTTTCATCTAGAAGCAATGTTATGTAGGAGCATTGAAAATTGTAACTTCATACATTATTTAGTAGCTTTTATAGACCTATAGCACTATAAGTTCTTAGTAGCTATATATATATATTATGGAGCATGCCGAA
The DNA here is from genome assembly GCA_027924585.1 of Larix kaempferi. Taxonomy (NCBI): domain Eukaryota; kingdom Viridiplantae; phylum Streptophyta; class Pinopsida; order Pinales; family Pinaceae; genus Larix; species Larix kaempferi. The sequence goes on from BSBM01000208.1 coordinate 8,696,567, forward strand.
ATTACTGAAATTTTTTATGGGATGCTCCTACATCAGCAATTAATAAATAAGATCTAAACCAAATCCTAGGACAATGGATTGTGAACAGCATACACCCTATCCAAGGATCAATGGAAGGATTGGCCCTACCAGGTTTATCTACCTTCTATGCCACTCATTTCCCTAAAATTAGCAATGCAAGTTGATCAAACTTTTCCAAACATTTGAAGCACCTTTGAAAGATTTATTGAGCATTATGATCAAGTCCACTTTTGATATCTCTTTGAAATATTGATCTTTCATAGTCTTACTCCAAAAACCATTTGACAACAAAAGACCCAAGATTTACAAAAACTTGGATTTTATTATTATTAACAATAATAAATAACTACTAATGTTTACATAGGTATATACATAACTTATCTTTGATTTGGAAAGCATAACTTCCTAGGAGGAAACACATATTCTTAACAATTATCCCTACTCAAATTGCAAAGCCAAACCAAATCCTCATACTTGTATTGTTAGGCTTTAGATATGAACCTAAATACTTTAAACCTTCCAAGAGCTTGGTCTAAACTAGTAAAATAGAAAAAAACTGGAAGATTTGTTCTTGGACTTTAAATTTAGTTTCATGGAAAAACAACCTTGACTTTTTAAGATTCATATCCATTTTGTTAGTCACATAGTAGGTATCCAATACTCTTTTAAAATCTTTCAATTCTCTCATAAAACTTTGACCAAAGTGCATAATCTGTCAATTGGGTTTAGCCAGAGTGGTTGAGTTAGCTCCACCTAGGTTCAAGTCCCCCTAGTGACACTTGTCTTAAGTGACCCTGATAAGCTCTACTAGCTAATTAACTGCAGTTCCTATGTCTGGGGGATGAGCTCATTTTCTCTACTAGCAAATTGAATTCCCTTGGATGAGCTCATTTTCTCTACTAGCCAATTCAATTCCCTTTCTATGTCTCCCGAAGAAGCAAGGGAAGTTCCAAAGAGATGATCCCGTGATTCTGGGTTCCTTTACTGTTGAGTTATTGTGTTAGTTTATTGATTTTAAATTGGTTTACTGTAAAGTTATTGTGTTTATTGTGTTAGTTCATTGATTCTGAGTTCATTTACTGTTGATTTATTGTGTTAATTAATTCTGAGTTCGTTTACTGTGTTAGTGTAAGAGGTGAAATGCAAAGTACTACTTTGAGCTTCACCCCTCCTACCCACAGATCAAATGGTATGAGAATTTGGGAGATGCCTTGATTCTGGGTTCGTTTAATGTTGAGCATTGATCCTGAGTTCGTTTACTGTTGAGTTATTGTGTTTAGTATGTCAGTTCATTGATTTTGAGTTTGTTTACTGTTGAGTTATTGTGTTAATTCATTACTTCTGAGTTAGTTTATTGTTGAGTTATTGTGTTACTTCATTAATTCTGAGTTCTGAGTTCGTATACTGTTTTAATGTAAAAGGTGAAGTGCAAAGTACTACTTTGAGTTTCACCCCTCCTTCCCACAGATCAAATGGTAAGTTCCGAGACCTGATCTTGTTTTAATTTTCTTTTTTGTTTCCATCCCAGATCTTAGATTTTCTTGTCGTCCCATATCTTTTCATTTTTTTTCCATCCACCCACAGCTTACTCTCATACGATTCAAGAATTTCACAAACCTCTCTCAGGACTGCCTCTTGCCAACTGCTCGAACCCTAGACTCGTTCTTTGTCGTCGAGCTCGGTCGCTTTGTCGCTGCATGGATCGCCTCTTCACTCTGAAATCCTTCTCCCTACGGGCCATTCATTTGGCCTTCCGCCCAGCTACTGTCCTCGGCCCCTCATCCTCTCTTCCTCCATTCGATCACAGTCACCAATCTTACCTCACGAGCCTCGTTCGTTGCTTCATTCCCTTCGTCTAGGTGCACTCGGCCTCACTCTACCCATCCTTTATTTTTATTTTATTTTTTCATTTTTAACCCCATTAAACTATAACCCTAAATCCGCCATCATTTTCCAGTGCTCTTCTCAAGGTTGCCGCCTTCCCCTAGCTTCCTTCCCATTTTCTATCCGCCATTCCAATATTTTTACAGCACCTAACCCTTCACAATGGCCACCAATATTTCCAGCGCCTACAAGCACCGCCGTAGCTCCAAATTTAATCGCCCAGCTTCTCTTTTGCATTTTTAACACCATGTCCAACGACAACATTATCTTTTCTGTCACCCTCATTCAAAATCATACCCATCCTTTATTTTTATAACCCTATAACCCTAAATCCGCCATCTTTTTCCAGTGCTCTTCTCAAGGTTGCCGCCTTCCCCTAGCTTCCTTCCCCATTGATCGCTTTCTGATTTTCTGTCCCCCATTTTTACAGCACCTAACCCTTCACTCTGGCCACCAATATTTCTAGTACCCACATCCACCGCCGTAGCTCCAAATTTAATCGCCCAGCTTCTCTTTTGCCCTAACGCCTTTCACTTTTAACACCATGTCCAAGGACAACATTAGTAGAAGCAGCAGCAGACTCATCTTTTCTCTCACGCTCATCCAAAATCGTTGCCCTTTCATCTCACCCTAATGGCATGCTCCTGGTAGCATCCATCTGCCCATTCTACTCGCCCGAGGAAGGTCTCCCCTCATTGTCTCATTAACCACCTGCACAATTGATGCAGACCCCGCGCTCTTCTCACCGTAATCTTTGAAGCCGCCCTTTCTAGGGTTTTAGCTGAGCGAAAGGCCAATAAAACAAAAAATAATAATACCGTCCCTCACTTTGTCCCTCATCTGCCGCAAGTTTATTTTGCTCCTCTCGTCTGGTTCATTAAGAGGTGATCAACTCTAGGTCCGCGTTATCCCTGTGTCCATCTCTTACATCTGCGTCCAGCTCCCTCCTCAGGGCACAATATTTTATATATAAATGTCATATTTATTGTATTTCTACATTTAAATAAATCTAGATCACTTATACAAGATTAAAGAAAAAAGAGGTATACAATAGCCAATTTCAACAATAATTTTTCATAAAATTAGAATAAGCGTTCCCCTTATTTTCCTCGACAGGTTTTACACTCCAACATGTGATAAATAGTAAGACAAAGTGGCATGTATATAGACCTTTGAAATCATGTCAAGGAGAAAGAAATCCGTGAATGATGTCAATGGCCAACATAATTGTTAATGATTAGATTTGATATAGTGATGCCTTTGATGAACTTGATGTTATTGTTTCAATTAATTATTAGAGAAATAGAAATTTCATTCTCTTTCATTTATTGGTTTTACTAATTTTATATCACCAAAAAACAATTAGTTTTTTGGGAATTAGACATATTAAAAGTTGTATTTCAAATTATCATAATATTTTTTTTGTCAACCACAAAATCAATAATACCATTAGCTTAGCCTAGCTTGCACTCTCTTTCAGTGTAACATGTGATAACTAGTAACACAAAGTGACATGGATCTACACATTTAAAAAATGTAAGGAGAAAGAGAGCTCTAAATGATGTTGGTAGCCAACATAATTGCATATGATTAGATTTGATATAGCTATTACTTAATGAATTTCATATGATTGTTTGAGTTACTAGAAGTTGAACATGAGGGAAGTCTTTACATATTGAATTAGAGTAGGAAGGAGTTTGTGTAAGGAAATTGTAGGGACCTCCCTAGGTCCTTAGTTTTATTTTCGTTAATCTAACATTTTCACTTTCCGTGTTTGAACCTAACTAAATCTTTCTGTGTTTGAACATAACTAAGTCTTTTTCTATTTAAACATAACTACATATGGAGTTTGTTCATGTAATAAGTACAAGTAATAAGCAATTTAATAGCATAAGCTAATTCACAGCATATTAACATGAATTTAACATCATATACATCACATTAATCGGCTTTCAAAATATAAAATTTGAAACAAAAATAAAATACATGTAGGATATGATAGATGTAGCTATAGACCCTTAGAAAACTCAAACCGCCGAATAAGTTTTCCACCCTGCTAACTAGGAAATCCTCGTTGACTTCCTAGCTCCAAGAAACTATGTTTCTTGGACCCCCAAGCCCGAAACCCACGGGGGGTTCACTCAGTGAACTTGTTACATAGCACGATAGTTCATAGGATATTAAATAATATCCCTAATTTCACTAAATATTGGAAAATTACTCCTAAAATTGTATTGTTGAACCCCCCTCCCTATATACCTTTCTAATTAAGAAAACCCCTAGTTTCACCAGATATTGTATGTATCCATTTTTATCAACCCATTTTTAATACCCCCCTTATATCATATTATCAAGTTGTAACAAAAAGGACCCCTAACACATCTTAATATAATCAAACACGATGCTAAATAAAATAATAATATAATGCTAATAATGATCCCATTAGGATTGCAGGGGAAACTTATCAATTTATAGCGTTGGATAGTGGAATACCAAACAAAATATTAGTGGAGAAGGAAAAATATGTAAAAGGAAACTTAGTCAAGATACCAATGTAACAAAGAATGCAAAAGACCGATAGTCCAATACTTAGTGAAATGCTTAGAAAATATGAGAATTGCGAATGTTTCACACCATAGCCTTCAAATCTACCAATTTTAGATCATGTAAATATAAGTATAGCCATATATAACTCATCTTTTCTACAAGCTTAATAAATTGGAGGTATGAATTGGGCCCATGATTTGGAGGTATGAATCCATCCCATAATTTGGAGGTTATTCCTTATCCCACCCAAATAAAATAAGCCCCAATATTTATATTACTATGTCAAAATAAAAACCCCCCTTGACCCCTTAATACAAGGCAATATATTTTTGAGCATTTTAGGAGTATTCAAACCCACAATATGAATGGACGTGATATGATATTGCCTCGCTAGGGAATCCCCTGTGACGAAACCTAAGTACAAAAGTCCAATGAGTTCTCTCCCTTAACAAAATTTCAGAATTTGAGACCTCGTTACTACCGTGATCTCATAGGTGAAGTCACAACTCCCTTGCCATAAACATTCAATACTCGAACAATGCAAGATAAGTTTTTTTAAGCAATAAAATCACATTTATTTATTATCTTGGATATTTGACTCACTTGTCAAATTAATTACACCATTTAATAAGGATCCACTACTTTATTCTACATTTATTATGTCATGATTTTAAATTTAATAATACACCCACAAGAGATTTTAACATACCAATTGTTATTAAATAGTAACTCAACTTAGTTATTAAATAATGATATAGTTCTCCTTAATTATTTAATAATAATGTAATTCAACTTAAGCTTTGATATGACAATATATTGTTAATATAGTATACAACATTAATTCAACATCAAAATATTTATTATAATCAACACTTTATTTTAATAACTATGTATTAATTAATAATACACTTTTAGCACCATTAATAATTTGTTTATGGATTATCACATCCGAGTAATAATATTTACACTTTAGTTATAATTAAAACCAATTAAAAATTATTAATCAAGTTAATAATAATATTGATAATACTAATTAATATCATTAACATTTATTTAATATTTAGTAACCAAGTACTTCATTCAACAATTAAGTTAATAACGATATTATTAACATTATTATCACCATTAACATTTATCGACCAAGTTATGAACCATCCTATTAACCACATATGTAACTTTGATAACCACATATTCAACTTTGATTTCAAAATGAATAACAAGTTACATGCCTTTTTCTTTTGAAAAAAAAGAAAAAGAAAAAAAAAACACTATGGTCACTAAGTAACATATGGTCACTAAGTAAAATTGATCACAAAGGTCACAAGTAACATCTTTTTTCCGCATGAAGATAAACTAATAAATTTTTGAAAAAAAAGAAATATGTTTTAGTCATTGTATTATATATGTTTATATTTCATTTTATGTGTAATATTATTTAATGTTACCACTAGTACAAAATGAGAGATAAGTGATAAATGACCAAAATTGAGCAATTTTAGGTGAGCCAAGTAAAAATGACTAAGATAAGTGACTAATTTAGTGACGGGATAAATTATACGACTAGATAACAAGTGACTAAAATAAAAATGACTAACATAAATGATTAGTTTAGTCACATGAATACAAATATGACTAGCTAACAATAACTAAGAACATGAATTAGTCCTTTATGTTAGTCATTTTTAGTTGTGTTACCCTCGCAATGAAAAACTACAATTTTGACAATGAATTTGTGCAGTTTGCTAAATTTTAACGATGCAAATCGATTCAGAGACCCCTTTAAAGGGAGGTCTTTGAATCGGGGGTCTCTAAAGGGTCAGTGCAAGCTAATGAGGGTCACTTTTAGCGCATTAGATGCAATAGAAAATTAAAAAATGAGGCATCCCTCAACTAAATTGGATTTTTTGAGATACTTACGAAAAATATCTTGCATTGAATAAAAAAGATGAAATGTAGGAAATTGAATCACGTTTCTGAATATATAACTTTTATGTATTGAAAATTTGCATAGCTATGTCAAGTTTCATTTTTCCTAACAAACACTTTTTATTTTTCACGCAAATGATAAGGTATATGTTTTTGTGGGTGCATCCTTTGAGGGCCTAAATGATGGAATCAAGCTACAGTAATGGGCATGCATGTGGAGAACATATAGCACTCGTGTGTCATTATTTTTTGAAAATTAAATTAGGAATTTTATAATTTTTTTATAATTGTCTAAGTGATCAAACCTTGAAAATAGTACGTCTTTTGTGGGTGCAGCCTTTGAAGGTCTTAATGCAAAAATCATGAAATAGGGTTTTGATAGAACGTGGGGGTTAGTGTCTACTTGTGCACCATACATTTTTTTTTTGAAATGATCAAGAATTGAAAAGTTATGGAAGAAATGCTAAGAGTGTGTTTCATGAGTTAAGGAGGTAGGACACAAAATAAATTGAAAGAAAATAGAAAAAATTAATAGTTTTAAATAAAAGTTACATATTTGGAATCTGCAGAAAATTTTTTATTTGTGTTTAAGATTTTGTAAAAAATGACTATGTGTAGCATACTATAATGAGTGGCTAAGCACAAGATTCTCCAGAAACTCAAAGAAATACCCAATTAGCTTTGGTTTATCATTACTATAGCACATGTTTGGTATTACCGGAGAAAACTCCAAAGCATACACATAGGATTATGGTTGACAGGCGAGCAAGTGATTCGGCTTGGTTTAGGTTCTAACAAACATGAGCACATTCTGTTTAAATTCAAAAGATATTGCCACCCTTTTAGAATTTCATAATGTGCACGCGTTATATAACTACAGAATGTGTGCACGTTATGTAGTGCCAAAACACGCTCGCGTTATGTAAATCATAAAATATATGTTTAATATTTGAGAGAGAGGGGGTGGGGAAGACTCAAGGGAATTTTTAGTTAATATTTGAGAAGGGGTGGGGAAGGGTCAAGGGAATCTATGGTTAATATTTAATAGGCATGGGAAAGTGTCAAGGGCTTAAAAGAATGTTGGAAGCTTGAGTGGGGAGATATGAAGGGAATGAGAATATGATGGGCTACAAGAGTGAAGGGCAGTTGAGCTTGAGAGCACTATTAGGAGTAGAAGAGGTTCTGAAGAGGTATAGGGTTAGAAGTTGAAAGTGAGACTTGAGTGACAAGGGGGGATGGATGGAGGCAAGGGGGATGTGAGAGAGAAAGAAAAAATACAAGGGGGCATATCCTTCTTGCTCGCCAAGGTTGTGGGTCAAAAATATGAAAATGTGGTGAGGGTCACTCCATTTGGCGGTAAGAATGCAGTTAAGATTTAATATGTGCATTGTAGATTTAACCATGTGGGTGGATGGGTTGAAGGGAATCTCCATAGAAAAATAAATGATTACCTAGTTGGACGAAGGCCACCTCAACGTGATCGTGTGTTTTCTCCACTCGACCTAAAGGATAGTTTCTGCATGTTTTGTGTCAGCTCTCACCTCAAGCATCATTCCTACTCATTTGGGAGGTCCAATCAGTAAACCATGGTAGGGTTGATTACTCATGGCTACCATCATTGTCGCGATCATTATGAGTAGGGTCCTTGCAGTCACTGTTCACAATCAGTGCATAAGAGAGGTGGTGATCCTGTCAGCTCAAGTGTTTTCTCAGTTAAAATCTGATCATGGAGATGGATCAAGGAGCCAAAGTGGTCTTCATACTAGAGCAGGCGTGGTCTGAGGTGGAGGAGAAGTAAAGTCCTTCACCTCCTATAGTTTTCGACCACGTGTAGAAGAGCTTGGCGAGTGAGCCCGAGGAGCGGGAAAGCCGACAGGTGTGCTGGAAGGATCGACACTGAAAGAAGAAGAAGGAGGCTCAAGAAGATGAATGAGATGCCCAACAAGACGTGGAAATTCTCAAAGACTTTATAGTCTCCATTAAAGAAGCCACACCTCCTCCTCCAACAGAAGAATTGTAGATGGAAGATTCCTTGAAGATAGAAGACTTCTTCAATCAGTAGGTCCAACTGAAGGTTCAAGAGTAAGGTGGCGGCCTGTTCACAAGGTTTTTGTGGCCTGTCGTGTCAATGTGTTTTGAACCCATTTTATATGTGTACTTCCTTCAATTTTTGAGGCCAGTTATGGTTTGTCGGCCGTTTTGGGACTGTTATGGTCTATAGGCCTCCTTATGATGCGTGTAGAATCGATCATGGATGGTATGTTAGCAGTCCTTTTCATTATGTTGCTTGTTGTAAAGGTGGAGAACTGAGCCATGTAGGTGGCAGCATAGTCCCAACTTTTTTCTGATAGTCAATTCAAGGCTAAGAGCCTATAAATATCTATGTAATAGAAGTAGAATGGGTTGTAAAATCAATAGGCTAAGGCCTGGGAGAGCTAAGCTCTGTTTTGAAGCATAATCTTTAATAGAATTGCAGTGTCTGAGGCTGATTTCGGTAGATATTCATGTGTTGTTTAGTTTAAAGTCTATTTCTTTCTTCTTCTCATGTGGATGTGTTTCCTGTTATTTACTTCCATTATGTTTTTCTTTTTCATGTCTGAAACTAGAGTATGGTAATGCATAATTCTTTTTATAAGCTCTGGTTGTCATTTCGGACATCCACCAATTATTTCTACTAAAGTTAGCATAGGATTCATCCTTGTTAGATTCCCACGCTGATGGACTGTTCATTTCCTCTTCCTTTATCACCAGACAACAGCCTTTTGACTGTAAATGGATGGCTATCTTTCCTTTGTCTTGATATTTCATGCTGCAACATTGTTATTTGATTTATATGTTATGTTTCGACTCCATTTCCCAATGCTTTCTCTCCTGATTATCTCTCCAAACCCTTAAACAATTGTCCCATCAGAAATATGACCTTCTGAGTGTGCTTTGAATGAACATCTTTGAGTAGGAATATTGTGTGTTTCTCATTGATTGTTTTACTTTTCAGTCTTCTATCAATGTTGAGAGATCCCTCTCCGATTGCACTGCGTCAGAATTGCAATACAAAGCGGTTTTGTGGTTAGCCCAGCTTGGCCTTCTTCCACAACCTAAAAGGTCAATTTGGGTGTTAACGTAGTGGCGCAGTTGCTGGGGAATGAAAAGCTTATCATCCCTGGGAAAAAGGACAATGTTTCAGACCTGATTGTTGATGGTGAACAATAGTAAGACATTGAGAAGGTTGTATGTCTTTCACATAGCAACTCCACTCATCCAGTTTTCAGTATGAAGGTGGCTCCACTGGGGAGATTGGTGACTCCATGTCCAAATTAGGATGTTGAAGGACTCATGACGACTCCATGGGGAAGAGATCCACTGTTTCACCATTTCCCAGACTAGTGCACATAGTGTTCAATAAAATTTGCATACTCCACTGGGGATGAGCTTAGTTTCCTTAGACATGAAAGAATCGAGACCCAGGTATCAAAATGTCAATCTCCTTAATGAAGTCTTGTTCTTTTGCTTAGGTTTCCTTTTACCTTTATGTGTTTATATCAGGATATTTTTGCTTTGCAGAAGATCTCTAAGTCATGAGAGAGTTTCCTTTGTATATCTTTCACTAGATCTTGCAGATGTATATTCTTATTGCATTCCTGAATCTGATCCACTTCCTTCTTCTGATCCATGTGAGGTCCGTAATCAGTCTTGCAAACCACATGAGAGCAAGATTGAAGACTTTCCTCCTGTACATACTCCTCTTCCCTCTAGACCTCAACAGAGATATAGCCCTTTGAAGTTGCCCATGTCCTTCATGAATATCCTCCCAAATACCATAAATACCTCCCTATTTTTTATGGTGAAAATAGAAGTCTTACAACTGAGAAGAATCTTAAGGGTTTTGAGCATTTTCTGGACCTTTTTGAAGTAGAGCATGATGATGTTTGTATGAGGGATTTTGCCCAATCTTTCCAAGGAGATGTTAAGATGTGGTTTAAGCACTTGCAACCTGAATCTATTGACACATGGGAGGGGTTTTCTAGTGTATTTCTAGAGAAGGTCTCTAGACCAAGTTCTTTTAGAGTTTGAATCCATGGAAAAGCAAGAAAGTGAAACCTTTTCTGGTCTCAACAGAAGGTTTTCAAGCCTTTACTATAATATGCCAAACGAAATACAACCCCTAGAAAATGATGCTAAGATGCAGTATGCCTCTATCCTTCCTCCCGAGTTATCTTTCCTCCTGTTGGAAAGAAATTCCTCCACGTTGCAACAAATGTTCATTGATTCGTTGGAGGTGGAAGACAATCTCAGAATGTCTAGAAACGTCCTTGAGCAAGACAATGAGGAGGGTATGGAGAGGAGATTAGAGTCCGAGGAGGGACATGAGCAGAAGAATCTTGTTTTATTTTCTTATGGTGAGTGGAGAGATGGTCAGCATAGCCATGTACAAGAGGATGATGGTGTTGGTTTGTTCTATATGGATTGCACTCAGCATAGTGAAATTTCTGTGATGCAAAGTTTTGAAGAAGGGTTCGGTCCACCCATATATGATGAATACAGACATGAAGATGCCATAACCTTTCTGGAAGTGAATGAGAAGAAGGAGCCATCATGCAGTCAATTCCACTATATAGAAGAGCCAATCGTGCAAAGGAGCTCAGTTACAACCCCTGAGTTCAGCATTGATACCCATGGAAGTATTAGGTTTGAGAGTGGTGAAACCCTGCTTCCCGAATCTGAATCATTTTCCAAAATAAAGAGAATTCTTAAGGCCATCAATGAAGAGAGCTTCAGGACCTGCATGGAGATCCTGGCCCTCACCAAAGCGAAAAAGAAGGGACCAATGAGATTTTCGAGTGGGAAAAGGTCTTTCCCTTGGAAGAAAATGAAGCTGATTGTGAGATCCATGAAGAATTTATCGGGCCTAACACACACATTCAGCATGCTGACCAGATAATAGACATACCAGAGGAGGACCTTAGTGGTCAATATGGTTTTTATTAAGGTCTTTTAGGCCTAGAACCTCGGTTCCAAGAGGAAGTTCTTCTTCTAGATCGGTTTGAAAGTCACGATGGAGTTTCTTTTGAAGCACCAGAGCAGAATCGGGTTTTTAATCCAGGAATTTTAAGAAATCAAAGAAGTGATGTCATGAATGGTCCAGGTGGGGAGGTAGCCTCTCATGTTGCAGAGCTACAGTCATAGTAGAATGAAGTACATGAAGATGGTTGTTTTGGTCTTACTAAGTTGTATAGGGATCTAAGTGTGCATGGTTTCCAGGTTCTACTTGAAGCTAGTCATAGATATTCAATCACTATACTTGATGTGAGTGACAGAGGATAAAAGCAGGCTACTTATGGTTCCTTTGGGGGAAAGTTGGCCAGGTTTCCAGTAGAGTTGTAGTTTGATAAAGTGCCAGAGGAGTTACAACTAAAGCAGAATTGCTTTATTATGGAAATGACAGAAAAATTTGGAGAGCACCATGCTTTATATGACCCAATATTTGGCTATACGAAAAAAATATTTAGTCGGCGTATGAGGTTTCATTTTTGCCAAGAAGATCACTCCTATCATCAGTGTTCTTTGCCATTGCATTCTTATTGTCTGAGTTTAGTTGAGCATGATATGAAGGTTTCCTATTGGATCAACTGCTGGATTGACTGCATTGGCATTTTCATATCACATGATATGGCAATCATTTGAATAACATAGGGTAGGATGTCCTATACATAAATAAGCTCGACATGGCGAGCACTTTTTCAGTATTTCCAGTCGCAGTAGTATGTTTCAGTTTCAGTTTGTTTTCAGTTTTCAATAAAGGTTACAAGTTTAAAAAATTTATGAGGGGGAGATGATCCAGGTGGATATCGGTGGCCACCCACCTTTCTAACTAGCTCAAAACAGTTTTCTGGCAATTTTGGTATTGTGTTATTTTTAGCAGTTTTTCGGGTCCTTAACTTCCGAGGCCATTTTGAGGCCCTAAACGACCTTTTTTGGTGGTTTAGGGGGCCAAATGGTTGCCCATGGCATGCATTTTGCTCCATATGAAAGTTTTAAATCTCAGATAGACCTTTCCAACGGGCTACCGAGCGCCCCAAACGGAGATCGTATGCAAAAGTTACGACCCCGGGAGGTTGATGTACTAACTTACCAAAACGGGGCCCACATGACTTTTGGCACTTCATCTCCTAGGGTTAGGTTTTTGGATGTCTAGGGTTTTTGACATTCCTGTTTATTGTAAAAGGCCTTGAGAGCCTCATTGTAACCATATTCTTGTGAAATGAAAGCAACCATCACATCTCTTCTCAGAGATAAGCAGCCACCATTCCAGCAAGCTTGTTTTCTGCTGCATTTTACAGTTTTAGCTTATTCCCTTATTGAATAGAAAACCAGTTTTACCGTGTCTCTGTTGTTTTGTTTTAACCATCTAATAATAATCTGTATACATTTTGTTCTGCTCATAAAATCCAGATCAGGAGAGGCCCAATGGATAAGGCACTGGTCTACGGGGTTATTTGATACCTTGCATGGAGGATAGCATCCCCAATAGGATCCAGTTGTTAGCACTAGTTTTGTGCTAAGCATATGGAAGGGTTCATGCCTGTGGAGAATGTCAAAGGGGAAGCCTTGTTCTAAAACCCCGTTGTTATCACTCAGATTTTACCCTTTGGTTGTGAAAAGATAAATCTAAGGTAACTATTTCAAACCAATCTTTAAGAGGGAAAATTAGCCCTTTCTCCCACCAGAGACGGCTCTCTCAAAAATATGTGAAAGGTTAAAAATATGTAAAACAATTGTTATTTTTTAGAACAAATACTTGGTTTAAATGTAAACAAGAATCATTGGGCATGGAGTCAAACTTTCGATTTTTTGTACCAGTAGATAAACAACAATAAATATTTTCATAGAGGCAAGGTAGCTATCATATTACAGTTAAATCTTTTTGCAGTTTGGTGAGCTCTCAGAATGGATGCCTAATGAGGGCAGCTAGACTAGGAGCCTACTTTAATTATCAACCCAGGGGACGTACAAACTTCAGAGGTGCAGGCATTATATGTGCTCTTATAGGATAGTCTTTGTCGTGGTTGGGTGTTGGTATCAATGTTTAAGGTTTTCCTAGAAGAAATCAAATGAGCTGGAAAAGGATTGCCTAATCTATGGTTGAAAGATACCCATGCTAAGATGTTCAAGTACTGAGGACATTAAATCTATATTAAAGAATTTAAATGTTGAAAACAATAAATATGTTCCTAAGAATTGACTTGCTGAAAAGAATAGAAAATTTAGACTATGGAAGTGAATACTGAAAACATAATAGATCTATTCTAAATGAAAACTGGATCTTTAATCTAAGAAATAATTATTGTAAATCAAGTGCATAAAACTAGAAGTATGGTCTAACCTATTCAATTCCCAAAACCAAGTTCAGAATACTATTATCTAATGCTACAAAGTAATCAGAATTTCAAGAAGTGAATCTCATTAACTAACCACAATATTGAAAGTAGCAATCTCTATGAGCAACCATAATAATGAGAGAGTGCCTAGGATTTAAGATCTGGATCATTGTTCAAAAGCAATGTAAGTACAGAATGAAATAGATGCTTAGTAAATGCTTTGGAAGAATGTTGTTACGGGACTACTGAAACAGTGTTACCGAACTACAGAATGCATGATAAACTACTGCGGAATCAAACTAGTCACATTACTAGAGAAATCAAATTATACTGGTTAGCGCCATTCAAATGCGTTCATGTGTAATATAGATTTCAGTCCATGTAAAACACATAATGAAAAAAATATCTGAACAGTAAGATCTCCTCACTTACGTGTTGGAGGGGCCCTCTCCAACCCATACTCAAGAGTGAAAGAAACTTATAGACGCCAAATTGAAAGCAACATCAAATCTTTAATTAACATAGCAACTTCATAGTTTGACAAAAGTCTGTAACTCAGAGTATCTCGACAGTATAAAAAAGTAACCAATGATTCTCAAAAATGGTAATAGGACCCTCACGCTAGCCGAGAGGCACATATATATATCCTCTAATGCTTAACCTAACTTCTATGTCTAATTGCTGATTCTGTTTGAACAAGTGTTCTCTCTAGAAATCAGGAAAAAGGTGTTGAGCTTTGCATGATCTTTCAGTCCTCTGCTTGATCTACGTGTTTGTCCTTTAGTGTACCTGGACCTGTTCAATCATACTCAATTTTCACATAATTAGTTTATTGAACATGCATTTAAACATACAAGAAAAATATTTAAAACAACTTCATTAAATAATCAAGGTAAATCATTTCTCCCACAAAACAAGTGTATTTCTTCACCTTTTCTTGTGTTTTTTCTATGGGGAAAGGCTATCAGATACTTGTATCTTGGACTCATCATTATCCCCCATACTTGAAGGATTCACCCATCCTTGGGTGACAGATTCAGTTCGTCAATGACTTCTCTGATGTCCCATGCTACTACCCTGGGGGTCCCTGCCTTCCTATGATAGCCCAAGGTTTGATCCTCCTTGACCCATGCTCTTCTCTCTTCTTCTTCAGTGATCTGTTCCTTAATAACCAGGGGAAGTAAGAATGGGGTATTCAGCCTCATTCGAATCCATCTAATTTGATTCCTTATCAGGTATTCCCTATAGAGCTTGGCTTTGAAAAGACCATCTTCAAGTCTGAGAGGGAGTGGAGCTCTCTTCTTTTTAGGTCGTTCACTACTCTACACCATATTTCCTTAATGGACTCATGAACCTCTTTGTGTGTGCCTTGGAGAGTAACATCAAAATGAGCCACAGCCTCCTGCTGCTTTGTAAGGAGAATGGGGATCAGCTCCTCATCCTGGGTGAGGATCCTATGGTTGTAAATTATTCTTTCAGGGTGAGTTTCCTTTGCCCTGAGCATTAATGGGGTTTTCCATTTTGTTGCAATGTAAATATGGTAGTCCTGAGCTCGCTCAATTTCATGATTCATACATGAACATAGCCCCCTAAACTGGAAATCGCCCATGTAAGGGTTTGGTGATCAGTTGGGAGAGCTCGGGACTACAAAATTGTGCAAGAAAAATTCACTTAACTGGTCCTTCTCCAACTCTGTGGCATTTAGATATGCATCCATAAATTCTTTGGGGTTGTTGATCTCTATTGGAAGTCCTTGTTTTAACCTTTGGAGATGGAAATTTCCCAACTTCTCTTGTAGATAAACTACATAAATTGCTGATGGCGGCCTGTTAGGATATTCTTATACTCCATCCTAGTCCTACTAGCATTTTCATCCTTTGCATTTTCAGTCTTGCATGCATTCTACATGCATTGCATGCATCTGCATGCTGCCCAGTCATCAGGTTGAGACCTCCAGCACCCAGTCCTTAGTCTCCCA
Organism: Larix kaempferi; assembly: GCA_027924585.1. NCBI lineage: Eukaryota > Viridiplantae > Streptophyta > Pinopsida > Pinales > Pinaceae > Larix > Larix kaempferi. The sequence goes on from BSBM01000208.1 coordinate 8,712,299, forward strand.
GCACTCGGGAGCTACTTTCCACTCAGATTAAACCCTCCTAGCTTGTCATGTACCTAGTTCTCAGCTTCCACAAAAGAAGGGCGCCTTTCTCACCTACCAGTCGAGTTTACTTCAGTTAGCCACCCGTCTTTCCTTGATTTGAGGCCAGACTGACTCCTCACTATTGTTATCACTCTGATTGACCTTCGATGAGACATGACTACCTATTCTGACACTAGTTAGCTCCTCATGCGCCCTCCACTGAGCCTCCTTCATTCATTTAGTGTCTCCATGTGCCAGTTACATTCAGTTACACATACCACACTCAGTTAGACTCAGTTTAACTGATGGTTGATAGTTACTTGTGCATTGATGACTCCACCAATGATGAGATAGACTACTAGTTGTGCTCTAATGACACTCCAGTGATCTTTTGATCACTCAGTGAAGGATAATTCAAATTGCCACCTTGGTATTCAAATCCTCATGCATTGTACTATTTATTTGTCCATATTGTGATTAATGAATTAGTGTGTGTGAAGTATTTTTGCTTCTGTCCGAGTTCTACTGTATTATTATTTTGTTGCTCATTACACTGCATTGACCACTCTTCTTCTATCTTCCTACTTAATCATTATTACTCTTGTGAGGTATACATCATCTCTTAGATCTGCTGTGAGGATTTTCACATTCTATTGTATTATTATTCTGTTGCTCATTACACTGCATTGACCACTCTTCTTCTATCTTCCTGCTTAATCATAATTACTCTTGTGAGGTATACATCATCTCTTAGATCTGCAGTGAGGATTTTCAGATGGTATCAGAGCATGTTGAGAGTATTGTTTATCTCCATTCTTCAGATTTTTTTGCAGGTTATTATCAAGATTTCGAGTGCAGCAGTTTCTGCATTTTTGCAGCAGTAGCAGTTGCATATATTCTCTATTGTTTTTGCAGGTCTTCTATAGCTTCTATGTATTCAAAAGAAATCCCTCCTATTTATCCATTTAACTATGATGAATGGAAACAAAAAATGATAGCATATATTTGAAGAGCTGTGATCTCTTTGACTGTTGTTTTGAAATAGAGTTCGAATCTTCTGAAGGGGAGATTGATTGGTTAAATAAAGGTGACGGAGCCTTTGGATCAATGATGCTTGCTTTGCCTGAATACCTGATATACCAATACCTTGATGTTGTTGAAACTCCAAAAGAGCTATGAGCCCATCTGGATGAAAGATTCGGCAAACAGAATGAAGGATTTGGTCCAAACCCTTTCGAGACACAGCAAAGTGATGCATTCGCCCTCCTTGATGATCTCATTGATCATGAACTAGTATCAAACACATCTCATATTGAAGTTAGCCACAAAGAAGAAGAACTTGCAGATTCTACACTCATGCTCCAAATTTCTTCTATTTCAAATTATGCGCTAGCTCACACTCACAAATTGTGGAAGGTCCTAAATCCTCTCTTGCACCAGAGTCTGTTGGTTTGCATTATGATCTATTGAAAGTTTCGGAGGTAAAATCAATCATTGGAGGTATTCCATTCGCTCTCCTTGATCTATCACCTCTTATTTACTATTATATGATCAGTATTCCATGCTTTCAGAAGGTTATTGAAGAATATGGCCATTGCCATTCACTTGGGATAATTTCTCATGCACACCATGGTTTTGATCTCAACTCTTATGGTAAAAAGGAGATCTCAAGAAACCATTCCCATTTGCTTGGGATAAATTCTCATGCATTTACTGGTTTTGATCTCACCTCTTATGGTTCAAAGGAGATATCAAGAAACCATGATTCAAGTGTTGGATCCATTTTGGATTCTAAGCAATCACTACTTGGGATAATTTCTCATGCATATGATAGTTTTGATCTCACCCCTACTGGTTCAAAGGAGATCTCAAGAAACTATTCTTCAAGTCTTAAATCTGATTTGGATTTCAAGCAATCATATGATGGTTAATTTTAGCATGATCTCACCCATGATGGTTTGAAGGAGAAGACAAAAGAATATCTGCACATTCATAGATTTGATCCTACCTCAGCTGATTCGAATCACAGGTTCAAGGATCATCCTCATACTTTCGGATTTGTTCTCATCACATTCGATCTAAAGAGAAAGTACAAGCACATGCCTTCTGAGCATGATCCACTTATTCCCAAGAAGAAGATACCTACAGACATATGACCAAGCATCACACCTGCTTGAGTTTGGAGCATTTACTTTTTGTGTGTACCTTATAGTCTATTTTGAGGGGGGGTATTTTTCCCATGAAAATTTCCCCATTTGCTCGGTTTATTGACTGTTATTATTCATTGTAATGGGTGACCTTCGGTCTTAGTTACCACAGCCCAGGATGGATTAAGGGGGGGTGTTAGGAAATTCCTATACTCCATCCTAGTCCTACTAGCATTTTCATCCTTCTCATTTTCAGTCGTGGATGCATTCCTGCATGCAACATGCATTCTGCATGTATCTGCATGCTGCCCAGTCATCAGGTTGACACCTCCAGCACCCATTCCTTAGTCTCCCAACACTTGGGAGCTTCTTTCCACTCAGACTAAGCCCTCCTAGCCTTTCATGTTCCCAGTTCTCACTTTCCACAGAAGAAGGGTGCCTTTCTCACCTACCAGTCTAGTTTACTTCAGTTAGCCACCCATCTTTTCTTGATTTGAGGCCAGACTAACTCCTCACTACTATTATCACTCTGATTGACGTACGATGAGACATGACTACCTATTCTAACTCCAGTTAGCCCCTCATGCGCCCTCCACTAAGCCTCTTTCATTCAGTTAGTGTCTCCATGTGCCAGTTACATTCAGTTACACCTACCACACTCAGTTAGACTTAGTTTGACTAACGGTTGATAGTTACTTATGCATTGATGTCTCCACCGATGATGAGATAGACTACTAGTTGTGCTCTGATGACACTCCAAGGATCTTTTGATCACTCCATGAAGGCTAATTCGAATTTCCACCTTGGCATTCGAATCCTCATGCATTGTACTATTTATTTGTCCATATTGTGATTAATGAATTAGTGTGTGTGAAGTATTTTTGCTTATATCTGAGTTCTACTGTATTATTATTCTATTGAACATTACACTGCATTGACCACTCTTCTTCTATCTTCCAGCTTAATCATAATTACTCTTGTGAGATATACATCATCTCTTATATATGTTGTGAGGATTTTCACACGGCTTGAGGTACAATAGTGTATGATATATTTTAGTGGTAGTAGCCAAAATGTCCCTCAGTTGAACAATTTCCTAGTCCTTTTTGGCTAGTTCCCCTTGTGCCTCAGCCAATCTCTCTTTAAGTGCGGAATTTCTCTATTCAGCTTGTCTTAGCTCCCCTGCATGATGCATTTTCAGAATTTGTGTCTTTTCAGATGAAAACGGGGTTGATGTGGGCTAGCTTCATGATTCAATTCTCAATGTTTCCAGCTCCTTTCTGAGCTTTTCTAATTCTGCCTGTGCCTCAATGAGTTGGTTGACAACCCTAGGGTTTTCATTGTGCTCAGCAGGGTCCCCCTGGAGGTTGTCTTGCTCTTCTTGTTCATTATGTTCTACTTCTACATCCTGCATTTCTTGTTCATCCTGCATTTCTTGTTCATCCTGCATTTCTTGTTCATCCTTCTCCTCTTCTGCATCCTTCTCTTCTTGATCATCCTACTCTTTTGGTGTAGTGGGATTCTCCTGATCTACCCAAAGATCATCATCCTCATCAGAAACATTTTGAACTATGGGAATGGGTTCCCTTCTCTCTTCCTTGGTAATTCGGATTCTGTATGCTTGTGTGAATCTTTTACTTCATCTCCTCGGCCCTTGATTACTGGCAGGAATCCCTGGGTTCATTTTGGGGGAGTCATGTCCTGAATGCTTTATCTTCACCAGGGTATTAGCCACACTGTTGAGATCAATTTTCCTCTTCGTCCCTGATGTAGAGGTGGTCTTGTTCATTGATCTTGGTGGTAGGGGTGCACCAGCTGTGGGTGTACCCTTCATTCTTTGAACATCTTCAGCAAATACCAACATGAATTCTTCCCAAGAAAGCTCTGGGATCTGCGCTTTTACTTCCTCACAAACGATTAATTTGATCAGACCATGATGGGCCAAGGAATCCTCATTTCCTTTAATCACTTTCTTGCTCATTTTTGCTAGAGATTGGAGCAGGTAGTATGGAATACTAATGTTGTTGTTCGATGGATGATGGGCCCTGTGCCTCAATAGTTCTAGAATTTGAAAATGAAAAATGGGGACATAAATTAACCTACCAGTGCATGTAATGTACTTCTCGACGATTGCAGCCATTTCCTCCCATGGTGCCGGCATGGAGATTCTTTTGAATCCATTTTTGTCTTCGTCGTAGACCTCTCCTGGCTCGAAAAATGATGCCTTTGCTTCATGGTTTTCATCCTGGTCAACCCTGCTCCAATGCAGGCCCAGTGGTAGACCCATGAATTTGGCAATCACTTCATCATCCAATTTTATACGTAACCCTTTCACTCGGGTGATGAACTGTTCATCCTTGATATGTTTTAAATTTCTTGTAAACTCCATAGCCAGCTCTGCATTGTATCCTCTCATTCCTAAGATGAAATGCATCCAACCCGTGTTGCGGATGATTGCTAGGATTCGCGGGTTCTGATAAACAGCACTGTGTTCCTCTGGTTCGCTTTTCTTGAAACCTTTTTTCATCCTGAAATTCTTTACTGCAACAGTAAATCAGGGCTTGGAGTGCAGCTATCCTCCCTCAAATGGTCGAGGTTGATTATTGGTTTGATGGCTGGATTGTCGTCTGTGTGACCACACTAGCTTCCATTTTCTTGCTCCTGGAGAGTTCTGAGAGGTTTTGTATATGCAAAACTGGCCTTTCAGAATATCATGCATCCTTACTTAACTGTCTTTCCGCACTTGTCCTCATTAGTATTTGTTGTACCCTCTACTTGATCAATCCCTACTCTTCGTTTCATGATTTCATCTTGCCCCATTTGCTCTTATTATTTGGAAGTATGGCGGCTAGATGCGGGTTTATCATTTGCTAACATGACAAAATTATTAATCATGATTCACTGAGGCTGATATGACTTAGGTATCAATCATGATTTATTGAGGCCTTCTGAACTGAACCATGCCCCCGAATGAAGATTGAAGCTGTCCTCCACTTCAGAAAGCAAATGTCTTGTGGGATAATGATTTGGCCTTAAAAATAAAACAAATATGTTTAGAGATTACCTTGTAATGTTTTAGCATACCTGATTTGATGATCTCGCCCGATATTTATGCGTGGCGGATTCTGTAGTAGATTTGGCAATGTCTGTAGTAAATTTTGGCATGTCAGTAGTTACGTGCACTTGCTTCTTTTTCCTTGCGTTTATTTGAAATTGTTGTATTGGCTGCTTTTGAATTTTGTGCCTTTTTCTGATTTGACTCTGTGATGATGCCTTTGCATTGGGTTTCGGATTGTTCATTGTATTGTTGTAATCTATGTTGGCTCTCTTGAATAGATGGCAGGCTCGCGTGAAATAATAGATGTGATTGGATATCTTTGTTTGCTGGAAATAAATTCTGAAGTTGAGTTGATACATTTTGTTGTCTTCTTTTGTAGAGGTGGCTAGCTCGCTTGATTGCTTTAATGGATAGAAAAAAAAAATCTTGCTCACCTGATTAGATTGTTGGCTCGCTTGAATTTTGATGACAGCCTTGCTTGAATTTTGATGATAGCCTCACTTGAATAGTAGCATGTTTGGAATAATAGAAGGCTCGCTTGATTGTTGATTGTCTGCAGTTTGCATGTTGTGCTTTCGTGGGGATGTATGATGCCCTGCAATTTTGACCTTATCATTTGTGTAGTGTGTTTATTTGGCATTTTTCTGATCCCTCTTTCTCATGTTTGTTTTTTATTTATTCTTTTTCTTGTTTTTTTCTCTTTTTTTTTGAACTAAATTTCAATTATTTTTGATAGTCTCTATCACCATCAGTTGTTACTGGTAGAGTACTCTTGTAAAATCCTCCTTTGACTGTGGATTCTTGCAAAATTTGAGCCGATGTCCATTTAATATCATAGGAAACTCTTCTTCATCAATTGTGATGATCCTTACAGCTCCATTGTCATAGATCTTTTTAATTATATAAGGTCCCGTCCATCTGGTTGTTAGTTTTCCCTTGAATGTGTGAAACATGGAATCATAGAGTAGTGCCCAGTTACCTTCCTTGAACTTTTTATCCTTTAGGTGTTTGTCATGCCACTTTTTACTTTGCTGCTGGATGGTTTCAGTGTGGGAAAGTGCTTGCTGGCGTTGCTCATCTAGTTGATTCAATTGTAGCATGCATTCTTGTTGTATTTATGATAGTTCCATATTCAACTCTGCTGCAATTCTTAATTTTTTTAATTCAAATTCAATTGGCAACATGACCTTCTTTCCATATACTAGTTCATAAGGTGTGAATCCTATTGTTGTCTTCCATGTGATATTATAGGCCCAAACCACCCCACTCAGTCTGTCAGCCCAATCTCTTTTGTGGAGTTGGACTGTCATTGTCAGAATCCTCTCTAATTCTCTGTTGGTGACCTTAGATTGACCATTTTCTTGAGGGTGATAGGAGGAGGATTGTCTGGGCTTGACATTGTTTCTTTTAAGCAAGTCTTCTATTAAATTTGATGTAAATTGTGGGCCTTGATCAAAAACTAGTTCTCTTGGTACTCCAAACCTGTGAAATATTCACTCTGTGAAGAATTTTGCCACATTGGTTTCATTGGCTACAGCTAGTGCTGCTACCTCAGTCCACTTTGTGAGGTAGTCAGTGCATACGAGGATGTAGCTTTTCTGATTTGGCTGTGGGTTGACTGGACCAACGAAATCAAATCCCCATTTTTCGAATGCCTCCAAGGATATCTTTGGATGGAGTGGCATTTCTTTTTTTTGTGTTGGTTTTCCCATCCTTTGGTAGTCATAACAGTGTGAAACATATTCGTAAGCATCTTTGTGGAGTGTTGGTCAATAGTACCCTTTTTGTAAAATTTTATATGATGTCCTCTTTGCAGCATAGTGTCCTCCACATGGTTCATTGTGAGTGGCATGCATTATGTCATACACTTCATCTTCTCTAATACATAATCTAAGTATTTGATCAGGTCCTTGTTTGAAGAGCATGCCTTCTATCCACGTGTATGTGGCACTTTGCCTTATTACTTTTGTCTTCTCTTTATAACTATAATGTTCTGGAAACTTCCCAGACACTAAATAGTTTTCTATGTCAGCAAACCATGGAATTTTTGTGGATATGGAAAAAAGGTGCTCATCTAGAAAACTGTCATTGATTATTTCACTGTCTTGTCCATGTGTCAGACTAGATAGAAAGTTAGCCACTACATTGTGTTTACATGGCTTGTCTAAAATCGTGATGTCAAACTCTTGGAGTAGTAGAAACCATCTAATGACTCGAGCACTTGTGTTGGGTTTGTTCATTAGATATCTTATGCCTGAGTGGTCTGTATGAAAAAAGACTTGGTAGTTAGTGATATAGTGTCTGAATTTATTAATGGCATGTATGACAGATAAAAATTCCTTCTTGGTGACAATATAATTTAACTTTGCCCCTGCTAAATTTTTACTTATATAATAAATTACATAGGGCTTCTTCTCTTTTTCTTAGCCAAGGACAGACCCAATTGCTTTATCTGATGCATCATAGTGGATGTGGAATGGAAGTGCCCAGTCTGCTCCTTGGAGTACTGGTGTTGTAATTGTTTTCTCCTTAAGGTTATCAAATGTTGTCATGCATTGGTTTGTCCATATGACTCAGTGTCTTTTGTGAGAAGTGCAAACATTGGGGCAGCAATTCTGCTATAGTTTTCAATAAACCTCCTCTAGTACCCTGTTTTCCCAAGGAAACTTCTCACATCCCTTTGTTTAACAGGTGGTGGCATTGTTTTGATTACTGAGACTTTTTCTTGATCAAACTCTATTCCCCTCTGTGATATATGATGTCCTAAAATGATGCCTTCTTGCATCAACATTTTTCATTTGTCGTTGCTAAGACATAGGCTCATCTCAATACATTTCTTTAATACCAATTCAAGATGGGTCAATGCTTGGTCAAAGTTTTTTCCATAGGGTGTGAATTCATCCATGAAGACTTCCATTTGATCATTGATGAATTTAGAGAATATACTTAGTATGGCCCTTTGGAATGTTGCTGGAGCGTTACATAACCCAAAGGGTAGAACTTTGTATGCATAAGTACCCTAGGGGCATGTAAACGTTGTCTTATCTCGATCAGCTAGGTGTATTAAAATTTTTTTGTACCCACTGAAGCCATCCAAAAATGAAAAATACTTGTTCCCAGCTAATGTGTCCAGCACCTGATCTATAAATGGAAGTGGAAAGTGATCTTTCTTGGTTGCTTTATTTAGATCTTTGTAGTCCACACAAATTCTCCATTTGCCTCCTTTTTTAGCGACTATAACTAGTGGCGAGACCCATTCGCTATCAGAGATGGGATATATGAACCCAACATCTAATAACTTCTGTAGTTCTATTTTGACAATGTCCTTTAATGCGGGGTTCAACCTCCTTTGTGGTTTCCTGATAGGGATAGAACCTTCTTTTATGTAAATGTAATGTTTGCAAATATCAGGATGTATACCTTTCATGTCTGCATATGTCCATGCAAAAGCTTTATGTTGTTGTGATAATACTTTCATTAACTGTGCTTCTTGCTTTGGCTTGAGATTGGAATTGATGTTGAGCGTCTTTCTAGGCATAATTTCCATTGTCTTTGATTTCTCTGATTGTTCTTGTAGAGATAGCACTTCTGTCCACATTTTATTTAAGTTATGGTTTGAACTTTTACCTTCTTGTTGCTGCTTTGTGTCAAAAAATATTTCAAGACCAAAATTGTTAGAATATGAATTTTGTATGAACCTATCTATATGGCCATCTTCATCTATTGCTTTTAATGATAGTGCAACATCAATTGTTAGGACAGGTCGTAGGTTTTGATTTGGTGTGTCATTATAATCATCAATCCAATTTTGGTATTCTAAGTCTGAAGATTTCCTTGTTGGTGGGTAAATCGTGATTTTATTCCTGGCATGTCCAATGGTGATAGTCATGTTTCCTGATCGACAACCTATGTAAGCGTCTGGCGTAGTTTCCAACCAAGGTCTACCTAGTATGATTGGATAACCACTAAGTCTACTTTTGACTTCAATTACAATGAAATCAGCTGGGTATTCCAAGGATTCAATATTGATCATAATGTCTTCGAGCATCCCTTCAGGTTTCACAGTGGATGTGTCAGCTAGCTGGAGTACTGTAGTTGTTGTTCAGACCATTGATTGGAGTCCTAGGTGTATCATGCTTTCTTTAGTCATCACGTTGATAGCAACTCCCAAATCTATTAAGCTTCTATTTATTTGTTTGTTATTGATGGTGATGTTTACTAAAGGACTACCTGGATCAAGATATTTAGGGTTAATAATGATACCCAGCATCAAATCATTTGATTGTCCTACTACATTTATGGTCGGTGGATCACGCTTTCTCCTCCCTGGTTTCTTCAGAAATGTTTCTCTAATAAATTTGTTACATATGGGCACATTCCTTATTGCTTGTAAAATCAGAATCTGGATGTTTAAGTGCTTTAATTCGTTTAAGATTGCATTTTCTTCCTCCTCCTTTGTACTGCATATAAGTTTGTCTGGAAATGGAGGATTTCTATTTCGTTGGAGTGTTTGAGTTTCTTCTTCTTGAGGATTTGGTTCATCCGGATGCTGAACATAGGGTTGTGTTGTTTGTTCTTGAGTTTCAAGTTGTTTGATATTATGTGTGGATGTATTTTGCAACATTTTTCTAGATCTGAGGTTTATTTCGTATATTTCCATGGTGTCTACGACATAGTTAGGTGTTGTTTTTTCTTGTTTATAGAGTTGAAAAACTTAAACAGTCCTCTATCAACCATCTCGTGGATTTCACATCGATCCCGAGTAGGTGAATGCTCGCTTGGTGATTTCACATTTCGAGAGTCTGAAAACCCTAAAGACGACTCCAAAGGTCCTTTTTCGTAAAGTTAGTCTCCTTCCCTGAAAAAGTGTAAAATGATGGAAGAAGAACTCTTCTATCCCATACAAGAGTATACCTAGAGTATACCTTTTTCGTAAATTATACACCAAGGCCCAGAAAAGGGGTAATTCTATACCTAAGTGGATGTCGGTTCAGTTATTTTAACGAGCCCGAAAAGACAACTATGCTCGGCAAGCTTTTCCTATTTAAGGAGTCTGAAAAGGGATTAAAAGAACTCCATAGGGATCTTTTCCGTAAAGGTTTAACGAGTCTGAAAAAGTAAACTCATGACCTCCTTACTGTTTTTAACAAGCTCAAAGGAGATAGGAAAATGCTCATAACTTCCTTACTGTTTTTAACGAGCTTGAAGTGAAGATGAAAGAAATGCTTATAGCCTCCTTACTGTTTTTAACGAGCTTGAAGGAAAGGTGGAAGAATGCTCGTAACCTACTTACTGTTTTTAACGAGCTCGAAGTAAAAGAAGAATGCTCGAAACCTACTTACTGTTTTCAACGAGATCGAAGTGAAGAAGAATGCTCGAAACCTACATACTGTTTTTAACGAGCTCGAAGTAAAAGAAGAATGCTCAAAATGAGAGGAGACGAGTGTCAAGGACATGCAAAACTAGCTCCAAGCGCATGGAACAAAGCTATGCCTAATGCAAGGAACATGAGCAAGATAAGGACACTCAGGGTGTGTCTCCTCCAGGTAAAAGGTCTCAAATTGCAAAGGAAAAATGATATAGGGATTAGCGGAAATGAGATCAGAGATGGAGGCTTATATAATGAGCTAAAAGCGTGGAAGCTAGCTTCAGGCTCATTAGCGCAAGCGGGATCATAACAGATGCACATGCAACTTGAGCATAAAGATGGGAGCCTTATCAGGGATGGCCAAAAATATATGAGGAAGAAAGATATGAGGCTTCTTCTCAAAGTCATGGTAAATCTAAAAAGGCTGCCGAGCCTATGAGAAAAACTCAGCATGGGCACCAGAATGGCGTAAGGGTGCTGACTAGGGTGACCCATGTTAGGTAGGCTCTAGTGTCGAACCAGTGCACAATGCATAAAGATATGGCTAACACACCAATATCCAACAGGTTCGACCCTATGGCGAATTCGGATGGCAAAAGGTTCAAATGCAACATAACAGCAGGGGAGCCTAAACCTATATGCAAGGTTCCGAATATACATGACATGGTCGTACAAGGTGTCAAAAATGACCAGTAAGCAAGTATACATCCAGCTAAAAATCCTGTCTCCAAGAAACATTAGTACCAGGATCATATCTAAAACATATGTAAGGAAAGACCCGATACAAGTCACTTTGGTAGAAATACTTTCAACTTCACTATCAAAAACAACAGGCCTAAACAAGGTAGAGTTTTGAAATGAAGACTCTATGGTACCCAAGCCCGAGGACTTACAATCAACAAGATCAATTTCAGGATGAAGATCAAAGTTGAAGGACATGATGGAATCTGCAGAAACAAATTCATCATCATGGGAGTTGAAAATTCTAGAAGCAGAATCAAACTCAGCAGGAACACCGATTTGCGGATCTATAGGAGAGTCCAAAGACTCAACAGTAGGAAGATCAGACTTTAAGGTCAAACTGGGGATGGACATAACTGCGACTTGATCAACATCCAAATGAATGGCAGACTATGCTATGGACTCTAGGAAAACTTCATTGGAAGGAAGTATATCATCCCAGATAGAATACATATCTAAACATTCAGATGGAGGTGTCACTTGGTCAAAAGCTGGGAGTAAGTCCCAAGAAGGTAAGCACAAATTCAGAGACTTCTTCTCAGTAGCATTTGAACTCAAGGAACAAAATGCCACAACATTCCCATGTGACATAGTAGTGCCTAATGACGAGGGATCAGACTGGTTGACAGTTGGGTAATAAAGAGGATCAACGAATGCAAGCTGGTCGATGGTGACAATGTTTTCGTTATGAGGGAAATGCATCACACGAAAAAGTGTAGACACCACAGCATGCATAGCATAAACGTAATCATGCCCGAGGATCATATCAAAGTCCATAGGGTCCTTTAAAACCATAAAATCAACTAAGACTGTTTTTCCACCCAAAGTAACAGTTGCCTAACGGAGGAATCCAAATGGTTCACTAGGTCTTTTATCGAAGTTCAATGGCCAATTAACAGCTAGAATAACATTAGGGAAACCCAAATCTCTCCAAGCATAAGCGGATAAGATACTAATAGAAGCACCTTCATCAACAATGCATCGATCAATCGTATGGTTCCCGATATCAACCTTTGTCTGGAAATGTGTCGAAGAAGGAAGACGAGGCTCGGCTAGACTATTCCAATCAAAGAAAACGGTCCTAGGGCTTGGTAGGGGTTCACATGGAATATATGAAGTGCCTCCTTTTTCAGGAACATCCAAACTGGTAATGCAGAAGACTTCAATAGTAGGTGCATCAATCTCTGAAGGACTGATGGGATCGGTCGAAGATTGCATCGATTCGATCACTTCACTCTTCGAAGGAAGAGTGGGGTCGACCAAAGATTGCATTGGTTCAACCACTTTATCAACCAAAGGTTGATCTAACTGCAGGGAATCTATAGACAACTCAGGAATAGAGTTTCCTTCAGACATGGACCACACTCTTCGTGCCTCTGGAATGGCAGGGCATCGGTGAGTAAGGTGATCTCCCTTATAAAGTTTACAAGGGAAATTTTGTTTCCGTCCTATAGGTTTAGACTCCTTTACAACGTTAGTACTCTCAGCATGACTATCATTGGCTGACAGCTTGCCCCCAGCATGACTCACAGAGGCTGGTTGCTCAAAAGCATCAGACTTTTGAACTAAGGACCATACTTTTTGCACTTCTGGAAGTACAGGGCACAAGTAAGTAAGGTGATCTCCCTCGCAAAACTTACAAGGGAACTTAAGCTTCTGTTTGTTTGGTTTGTCGACAATGTCAACTCCCTCAGCATGACTTGCAGTGGCTGATCTGGTGTCTCCAATATGACTCACAGGAACTGGTGACTTGTCATTAATATGACTAGCAGTGATCAATGACGTGTCCTCAACATGACTGATAGTGGTTGAAGACAAACTTTCAGTATGATTTTCAGTGACTAAAAGTATTCTCCCAGCATGACCTCCAAAGGCTAGGTAGGTGCCCCCTGCATGATTTGCAGAGGCAGGGTGCTTGCCCCCAGCATGACTTACAGAGGCTGGGTTGCTGCCCCCTTGTTTTGGCATCTTCTTCCTATTCTTCCCCCGTCTATTCCTTTTAGACTACTGGTTACTAGTATTGCTACTTTCGCCACATGAGGTAGAAGGAGGAGCAGAAGATGTTACTGGAAAAGAAGGCCTAGGGTTCTGATGCTCTTGATTTGAGGTGTTCACAAAAGAAGCGTCAGGAGCATGCAAGGCATTCGGAGTGGAAAACAACCAAACCGGCAACCCAATAGTGAATCCAAGAAGATTCAAAGTAGCCATTAAGGGATCACCAATGTCTCCAATGAATGGAACAACACAAGGATCCCCCGGAACAGGGGTACCTTGATTGGCACTCGCTGAAATGCTAGACATAGTTTCCTGCTCAAATGAACAAGAAATCTTCTAAGGAAAACTAAAAAAATTAGCACAAAGAGCACACCACTAAAAAAGGTCCTAGGTAAATCAAACCAGGAAAATAGATGCCTTCCGGAGAAGAGTCTGGGATGATGAGGGCCCAGAACAGATCAACGAAGGATGAAGAACAGTTACCTGGGGTCCACAATACAATGACTAAAGGTGCAAGCGCTGGAATCACCCAACCGCCCTCCCAAAGACCTGCAAGGGATTTCCTCCCACGTCTATCCTAGGCACAACAGATATACCCTCTGTTGTCACCTGTGTATGAACCTATGGTCAGATACTAAGGATACCACAACACCGAATACTCCTGGGGGAACAGTCACCGATCGAATCAGAAGGCGTGGGTAGGGCAACTGAGCCCGAAACTCGAAAGAGTCCCCAAACGCGATCCAATCCTGGCGTATGCTCGAAACAGAAAGTAGGAGGAGTATTCCCAACAATCTGATCTCACAATGACCTACTGCATAGATCCCAGGCAAGCTTTGAGTGAAATGGATTTACCTGTGATAGGCGAACTACGATTTTTGCATAATGTGTGATCTTGGGTGGTTTAAGGTGTTTTAAACCCAAGATCCTAACAAAGACTAGTTGGTGCAGTGTAACCTAGAAAATAAAATGTTACTAGTACATTTTATTAGGGTTCATTTTAAAGGTTACTTGCTTACTCAAAAAGGTAGTGGGTGTGTGAGAGTGGTTATAATAGAGATAGAGTACTGAAAATGAAATATTTACCACCAAACAAATCTTTTTCTTTTCAATGCAAGTCTTAAAATTCTGATCTAGAATGCATATGCAAATGCAATTTTTAATATTTCGAATGCAAAAAAGGTAAAAATAAAGTCTAAATGTACAAAATTAAACTAAAAACCTAAGAATGCATCTACTTAAGCAAATAGGTATGCAAAAGAAAACTCGTTCTTTTTGATGCAAAGAACTCTAAAATCTTTTAAGCCACTTGCAAGGTACTCTATTCAGAAAATGAATCAAAATTCTTTATGCTTTCAAAGGTAAGAAACAAAACTGAAACTAACCTATTATCAAAGCAAAGCAAAGAAACTTTCAGGTTATCTTTATTGAAGTAGTAAAAGCTACCAAATATGACTTTCAAATTCTTATAGATGTAAGCATGCCAACCATTGGGACAAGAGTACAAAAACTACTTTTAGACCCAAATGAAGCAAATGACCTACGAAGAAGTATGGTTTGGTAAAATCAGTTCTGCACATAAACAATGCAAACAAGGTCTTGAACAACAGCCAAAACACTTGAGCTTTCACTACAAAATAAAAACTAAAAGCATAAGGGAAGATAAGAAACCAACCTAAAAGAGAAATTTCACTCAAATAGATACAAACAGGGTCAAGAAGACTCGAGAGGTTTCAAATCCAGTGGAAATGGGGCAAGCAGGTTCAGTCAGACTCAAATTAGGGTACAAAACACCAAACGGGTCCACACCCCCCCAACTTGGGTCAACAAGCCCCAAAACTTTCCAAACAAGCCCAAAATGATCAAAAGAGGTTCAAATCATGAATGTAGGATTAATACAAGGATGGGAGACCACTTACAGTGGTTTAACTCAGACCTAGGGTAATCAGGGACCCCAAAAAAATGCAGCCACAGCCCCCAGATTTGGGTCCACAACCCAAAAACTCAAAAAAAACAAACCCAGATTTTGAGCGCTACTGTGTATGAAGTAAACTAGCACCCATAGCAGTATGGGAGCTACTTTGCAAAGGAAAAGTAGCATATGGGCGCTACTGTGTTGTACAAACAGTAGCGTACAGGTGGAAAAAGTTGGAAAAATGGGGTTAAAACCACCACACCTGGGTCCACAAGGGTTTGCAAGGGCTGGGAAGGGTCTGCAAGAGCCAAGGAGGGTCAAACAGAGCCTACTAACTAATCCTAATCAATAAAATGAACAAATACCATCAAACAAGACTGAAGAAATGACCTTGGACACCCCTAAGCAGTTAGGTTTATCCCCAGTGGAGTCGCCATTCTGTTGTGGGGAAAATGCACCTATAGTTCAGGGGAGAAACTACCAACTTATAGTGATAAAGATAGACTTACAAGCATTCTGCAAGTACAACAAATAAGTGAAGAGATTAGGGTTTAGAGATGTAGGCACCTTATTCAGAAGGTTGATCCTAGCTTTGCCTCCCTCGCTCTTCAATGCTTATCCAGTGTTGCAATGCCCAGACCTGCAAAACAACTTGATACCTTTCTCAAATACATTTGACTACACATATAAGACTGATATTCATAATATAAAGAGACATCAAACTATAATCAAACAGTAATAAAATCTAATACACATTAATGGGTCATATTTGGAAAGAGAAGAACATCTGATCTTTATTAATGAATGAAAGCAAGTACATAAAGTTATACCTTCCTTCAAGCTTGGCACTTCACGAAACCTAGATTCAAGATCTCCTGCTTCTGTTCTCCAAGGATTCCAGCCTCTAATCAATTGTGCTAGGGTTTACCAAAACTGAAGCACGAGAGAGGGGGATGAGGGTCTCCATTCCTCCAGCATAACTTTGTAATTGGGCTTATTCTCCCTCACATGATCCTTCTACCCTCCTTATATAGTCAATGAGGAAGAGGAAAAGAAGTTATAACCGCTCAAGAGGTTTCCCAACCAACTTAACTTACTCGAATTTTGATATTTTGACCAAAACAAGGGTGTACGCTACTCTACAGTAGACAAAGTCACATACACATGGAGTTGAGCGCTACTTTAATCAAGCAAAAGTCGCGTACACATGCTACTATCATGCCTGTATACCAGCGCTCATATTGAAAAATGGCCAAAAACAGGCTTTTCTGCTCATTTTCAGGAGATGGTTTGGTCTGGAAAAATGTTCCTAAGGGTCATATACATCAAATGGGTCAAGAATGAGGTAATTTCAACCATTTTTAGTGTCCCAAATGACTCCTCCATCCACAAAATTCATGTTGTGTGACTGAACTTGATCTCAAGAAGTGTCGTCATACGACCAAAGGAAGCAAGTGTCGTAACGGGCAGAGAGGTGTCATTTCAAGCTATAACAGTAGGGAATTATGTGATGTCAGCGTTATAAGTCTGTTGCTGTTGTGGAGGTCTGTTATTATTAGGGTTTGGGATGGGTTGGGATTGAATTGGTGGGGATCTGGGGGTGGTTGAGTTTGTGGGGGCGGCATAATAAGTGGTTGTTGTAATGGGGCTCTCCAATTTGATGGATGGGGGTATTGATTTTCATAATTCATGGTTGATGGAGGAAAAGGTGGAGGGTATTGACAGTAAGACTGTGGGTAATAAGATTGTTGGTAGGATGGTTGATACGTTTGTTTATTCTGCTGATAAGTCTACTGATTTTGCTGCCATTGGTTTAGATTTGGCTGTGCTTGACATGGAATTGGTGGAGAATTCCAATTTTGATGGCCCTGATTATAGTAGTCTTGATTGCTAGGTTGGTATGGTCTAACAAAATTACTCCTCCTTTGATTTATAAAATAGAGTTGTTCTATTGCTCCTTCAGCTGAGGGATCTTGGATAGCAGCCTTACATGAGGGTAAGAGGGGACATTTATTAGTGGAGTGGTCGTCGGTGCAGAGACCACAAATTTCTATGGTGCTTAAAGTACACTTCCCCTTCTCATGTTTCTTTCTACAAATAGGACAAAATACTGCCAAGGCTTGGTTAATTTCATCCTGCTTCTTTTTTATCTGAAGTGCATCAAGTTGCATGGCCAAAGATTGTAATATGTCGGTCTTCATGTCATCTAGCAGGTTTCCTAGATCAGATTTTGTAAGATTGGGTCCTGAAGATGATGAGGATCCTATGGGTAGATGTGTATCTCTTTTCCCATTCTTGCTTTTCCTAGACCTAGAATGGTTCTTGAAGATCTGTAGTATCTGGTCATAGGTCTTCTGGAATATGTCTCCATCTCCTAAGAGGTTTAATATCTCAAAATTCTCTTCTTTGATCCCTCTAAGAAGGACAAGTTTCAGTGATTCAAGGTCTAGGGTGCAATGGTTAGCTCGTTTGTAGCTGAGCTGAAAATGCTAGGCATAGTCTTCTAAGGATTCACAGTTTCCCTGCTGCATCCTAAATATTTCATCCCCTATATCCTTTGCTTTGCAGTAGTCCCTATATTTTTCTAGGAATGCATGTTTCATCTGGTCCCAACTGAAAAATACTATTTCCTTCTAAACTCATGAACCACCTAAGTGATAAATCTTTCAGTGTAGAGGGAAAAAGTCTCATCTTTTGTGCATCCATAGTATAATCAAAGGATATGAAAGCTACCTCAAATTCAAACAAGAATGTGTCGGGATCTTCTGAGCTCAATCCATGGAAGTTTGGAAAATTGTTAGGGTTGATATTCTTCATCCTAGCATCTCCAAGAGGTATGCTAATGGGGAAGGTGAACAGCTCCCTAGGTTCCTCTTCTTCTTCTGCCATAATGGTGTTTGAGATGGACCTAGTAGAGAAGTTGTATTTGTTTGGATCGTATGTGGAGTCAGTTTCATTTTCAAAGTTTAGAAATTCAAACTGAGAATGGTCATAACTGTGGTTACCGTTGTTTCTCATGGGACGCTTAGGCAGAAAGAACCCAAACCTATCCCTTTGTCGACGAGGCATTCATTGGTAAAATATTTATGTTGCCTTTTTTATGTGATTTTTTCTTTTTTAGTAAAGATGTCTCCTAAAAGATTTAGCACCTCCCCAGCAACGGCGCCAAAAAGTGGTGAGCTCTCAGAATGTATGCCAATTTAGGGAAGCTAGACTAGGAGCCTACTTTAATTATCAACCCAAGGGACATACAAACTTCATAGGTGCAGGCACTATATGTGCTCTTATAGGATAGTCTGTGTCATGGTTGGGTGTTGGTATCAGTGTTTAAGGTTTTCCTAGAAGAAATCAAATAAGCTGGAAAAGGATTTCTTAATCTATGGTTGAAAGATACCCATGCTAAGAAGTTCAAGTACTGTGGACAATAAATCTATATTAAAGAATTTAAATGTTGAAAGCAATAAATATGTTCCTAAGAATTGACTTGCTGAAAAGAATAGAAAATTTAGACTATGGAAGTGAATACTGAAAACATAGCAGATCTATTCTAAATGAAAATTGGATCTTTAATCTAAGAAATAATTACTGTAAATCAAATGCATAAAACTGGATGTTTGGTCTAATCTATTCAATTGCCAAAACAAAGTTCAGAATACTATTATCTAATGCTATGAAGTAATCAGAATTTCAAGAAGTGAACATCATTAATTAACCACAATATTGAAAGTAGCAATCTCTATGAGCAACCATAATAATGAGAAAGTGCCTAAGCTTTGAGATATGGATCATTGTTCAAAACAATATAAGTATAGAAGGAAATATATGCTTAGTATATGCTTTGGAAGAATGTTGTTACAAGACTAGTGAAATAGTGTTACCGAACTACATAATGCGTGATAAAATACTATGGAATTAGACTAGTCGCATTACTAGAGAAATCAAATTATACTGCTTAGCGCCATTCAAATGCGTTCATGTGTAATATAGATTTCAGTCAATGTAAAACACATAATGAAAAAAATACCTGAATAGTAAGATCTCTTGACTTATGTGTTGGAGGGCCCTCTCCAACCCGTACTCAGGAGTGTAAGAAACTTATAGACGGCGAATTGAAAGCAACATCAAATCTTTAATTAACATAGCAGCTTCATAGTTTGACAAAAGTCTGTAACTCAGAGTATCTCGACATTATAAAAACATAACCAATGATTCTAAAAAATGGTAACAGGATCCTCTTGCTAACCGAGAGGCCCGTATATATATTCTCTAATGCTTAACCTAACTTCTATGTCTAATTGATGATTCTATTTGAATAAGTGTTCTCTCTAGAAATCACGAAAAAGGTGCTGAGCTTTGCATGATCTTTCAGTCCTCTACTTGATTTGGGTGTTTTTCCTTTAGTGTACCTGGACCTGTTCACTCATACTCGATTTTCACATAATTAGTTTATTGAACATGCATTTAAACATACAAGAATAATCTTTAAAACAACTTCATTAAATAATCAAGGTAAATCATTTCTCCCACAAAACAAGTGTATTTCTTCACCCTTTCTTGTGTTTTTGCTATGGGGAAAGGCTATCGGATACTTGTATCTTGGACTCAACACAGGTGATTTAGAAAGAGACATAGACATTCCATCAATAATGGGCACCAAATTTTAAATGAATCCACTATCAATTTTAGAGAAGCAAATGGATACTCAGACACAATAAATCAAGGCATAAAATATATAAATCTCAATTTATTTCAAACTTTCATCTGAGCATAGAAGACATAACATAATGGAAAGTATAACGAAGAAAGTGAACATGCACATATGGGAAGAGAAAAATACAGACTGTAATGCTAATCAACACATGAATCTTTGGTTCTGTAAAAATATGTTATTTCCTGTGTGGTTTCTTATATAAAAAAATATATCAACTCGATACAAAATTCTTGTCTCTCAAAAGGTTTCCAACCCTTTCAAAATGATTTACATTTGTCTTTTATACAAAATTTATGAGAAGCAAAACCTAACTGCTTCTTTTAACTAAAAACTAAAAAAACTTAATTAATCTTGCCAAATGTCATTTGAGTCAAAGTCATAAAAATATTAAAAATTTCTTTTAAATAAAATTATTTCTAAGTCTTCATTTGATGTAGGATCCAATAGATACTTTTAAGAATGAAGTGTGTACTTAATTTTCCCGTACTTCTCTACGTGTGTCCACTGATCAGCAGTTGGATGATCGTATCTTGTCTCTCCTTTACCATGACTCTCATTTCAACATGATCTGCAAAACAAATCTATGGAAGTCTTTCACCTATTGAAACCAACTTGTTTAGAATTTCAAAATCTTCTACGATCTTCTCCATTAAAATTTTCCTTGTAAGCAAATGGTTTAAATGTTGAAATTTTCCATGATCCATTCTTATATTGAACAACAATTTCTTATATGCGTCTTGTGGAATTAACCATTGATTGTCATCCGAGAATGCAGGTAAACCTTTCTCAATCAATTTCTCAAACTCTTTTTTGAATTCTGCTACTTGTCTCCTCATTGCTCCAGCTTTGGCTTCAACATTCTCGACATGTGCATGTTTTCCTAAATTTCTTCTTGCCCATTTAATGACTCCAATCCTGTTTTTAATACCCAAGATCCTCAGATCTTCCTCTGTTAAACTATTCAAAAAGGTAATTGCATTTTGTGCTATCTCTTTCAGTTTCCTGTTCAAATTCTCTCTTATTGTAGTACAACTTGTTAAAGCATCTTTAATTACTTTTTCCTTTAATCTCATGAAATCCAAATACGGCCTGAAATTTTCAGCTTCTTTAATGATTAAATCCCATACCATGTTGTTACATCCTTGCATTGTTGCTTGGTCTGTTACTTGACTTGCCAATCTTCTATTCGTTTCAATCAATTCTTTGTACTTGTCTTGCAAGGACTTCATTTCTTCATCTTTTTTCTCACTTTCTTCTTTCAACCTCTGAGTTTCTTCGTTTAATTCTTTAATCTCGACTTTTAGAATCACTTGAGACATAGCATATAAAAGAATATTGGCATAATTTTTATCTTCACTCTGACTTATACCTGTCTACTGTTGACTCAAATTTAATAATTTATTTTCCAAATCATCAATCTGACTTCTTAGGCTTATTTTTTCTTTCTCCCAGCTAGCTTCTCTTTCAACAAATTTTAATAATTTTTATTTACTGTCACTGATTTCTTTTGACACAACTTCTTTTTCTTGTTCTAACTTTGTTTCTTCATAAGTCAATTCAACTCGTTTTTTGGAATTTTCATCTTTTTATGTAAATCTTGAATCATACTATCTTTTCCATCAATAGTTTTTTACTTGCTTTTCCTCCACCATCACTCGCAACCAAGTCAAATTGTAATTTTTTGACCCGTTCTTGGTGAGATTTATTTTCGAGTCTCTCCTTCTTTAATTGACCCTCCATCTTATTTACAATATTGCCAATATAGCAACCTTCAATGTTGCTTCCACAAAATCCTCATATATAACCTCTCCAATCTGCTTATGCGATTGAATCTTATCAGGCACTGGTATTTTCTTCAATTAATTTTAATCTCGGTCATTTTATCTTCGGTTGATACTGCCAAGTTTAAAGTATTTTCTTTGATATCCCTGCTCGTCATTAAAGAAGTTTCTGAATTTGATAAATCCTTGACTTTTGGCAGTAAATTATAAATCATTTGGGAAGAAGCTTGTTTATTTTTCCCATAATGTCTATACATGTCAAGCCTGGATTGAAATTTATTTACATCTCCACTCTCTTTAACTTCCTGAAATTTATATTCTTGTATCTGGACTTCCGGAACTGAAAACTTTTCTTCCTCACATCTTTCACTATCCGTTGAAATATCCAATTCCTACTTTGTTTCCACCCTAATCCTCTTGTCTTCATATTTTCTTTCACTATCTATGGCTATAATTTCTTGCAAATCTCTTTTTCTTCCAATTTGCACATTATCTGGTATATGATCTGTTTCTACTATTAATTCTGTCAAAATAAGATCTCCCACCTGTGAATTTATAATTTCCTCGCCCTCATATTCATACTGCAACAAATTTCTCCCTTTTATTAATCCCTTTGATTCCTCCTCCTCTCAGAAATGATACTTAGAGGATCATATTCAACTGGTACATATTTCTTAAACTCCATATTCTCCAATAACTTCTCCACATCTGCAAGAGCATCTTTACTTTTTATAATGAACATGCCTACTTTCCAAGGGTATTTTAAATCAGAAGCTTTCTTGAACTTTAAGAAATGCTCGTCTTCTAAAGTCAATTTCTGTCTAACGAATTCGAGAGCGAAAATTCTGAGAGTTAAAAAGGAAGGAAACATATAAGGTTCATGTACAAAACTGTACAATCTAATCACTGTGTAATCTTTCAACAGAAACTAATCTCCTATTGCTACTTCATCTTTGAATTGCATCAAAGCCTCCATTTCAAGAAAAACCCTTGGTAATTCTTCTCCAAAACTCACTCTATATACCTAGGACATAATATAATTCATATAATTAAACGCATTATCCTCTAAGGTCTTTGTGTAAAGTATTTGTGAAGATGTAAATCTTCTAAGCTGCTAAGCATAACCATCTTCATTAACTGCGACTGAAACCTAAAATGTCGTGTATTGGAGAAATTGGTCAACTGTGAGTGAATTCTTTCTGTTAAAAAATATTCAAACTTGAGGCATGACACCAAATAATACTCAGTTCCTGTTGAACTGACGCTAATTCTGAATAACAAACTCAACTGTAACTCCGTCACCCAGATATCCATATCCAGACCTAAAAACTGAGCTATCAAGGAAAGAACCAATAGGGTATTGTCATTAAAGAAATTAATATCTAAAGGGTATTGGGTACTCTCAACTTCCAATTCAGGTTTAAGATAGGCAGTCAAAAAGGCTTGTCGGTTCTCAAGGGGAGAATGCCAATACGCAACAACAATAGACTCTCCAGAAAAAAATCTCAGACTCAGATACTTGGGACGTAGGAATTCCAAAAGAATTGTTGACGACTGACGAATTTATGGAACAAACAATCTTAGACTTCTGGGAATTCATAATAACATGCTGGGGTTCAGAGTAATTAGACGCACACCAAGATACAAACTCAGGGAAGGGAATAATTTGGTCATGGAAAAAAATGACGAAGGACGACTCAAACATTCATGCACATCTAGGACTTCCTTAATCAAATCCTTCAATATTCTCTTAATTTCAGGCATAGGCAACCGAATTTCTATATCAAATACATCAAAATCTCTATCTTCCAGAGCATTTCTAACCCTAACATTTCTAGGACTTGGTTCTTCGTCCATTTTCTTATTATAAATAGGCTTAAATTACTGACAATAGCAGTTATAAGACCATATTTATCACCAAGAAGTTCTAAGAATGACCTTTTGTGTCATCTTCTTCGCCGTAGACATGTCCAAAGGTTTCTCACTCCAATAGCTTCGAGAAACAAATGTTAACTTCATGCACTCATTGCTATATATATAACCTTTTTCCCTTATCCTTCGGTATTCTTTGGCAGCAGTCAAATCCAAATACGGCCTGAAATTTTCAACTTCTTTAATGATTAAATCCCATACCATGTGCTTACATCCTTGCATTGTTGCTTGCCCCGTTACTTGACTTCCGAATCTTTTTTTTGTTTCAATAAATTCTTTGTACTTGTCTTGTAAGAACTTCATTTCTTCATCTTTTTCTCGCTTTCTTCGTTCAACCTCTGAGTTTCTTCTTTTAATTCTTTAATCTCGACATATTTTAAACTCACTTGAGACATAGCCTGTAAAAGACTATCAGCATCATTTTTATATTCAGTCTGACTTATAACTGTCTGCTACTGACTCAAATTTAATAATTTATTTTTCAAATCATCAATCTGACTTCTTAGGCTTATTTTTTCTTTCTCCCAGCTAGCTTCTCTTTCAACAAATTTTAATAATTCTCCTTTACTATCACTGATTTCTTTTGACAAAGCTTCTTTTTCTTGTTCTAACTTTTTTTCTTCAGAAGTATGGTTCAACTGGGTGTTTGGATCTTTCATCTTTTCCTATAAATCTTGAATCATACTATCTTTTTCCTTTAATAGTTTTTTACTTGCTTTTCCTCCACCATCCCTCGCAACCAAGTCAAATTGTAATTTTTTGACCTGTTGTTGGTGAGCTTTATTTTCTAGTCTCTCCTGCTTCAATTGACCCTCCATCTTATTTACAATAATTTTCAATCTAGCAATCTTCAATGTTGCTTCTACAAAATCCTCATATATCAACTCTCCAATCTTCTTATGCAATTGCATCTTATTGGGCACTAGTATTTTCTTCAAATTAACTTTAATCTCGGTCATTTTATCCTTATTTGATACTGCCAAGTTTACAGTATTTTCTTTGATATCCCTGCTCATTGTTAAAGAAGTTTCTGAATTTGATGAATCCCTGACTTTTGGCAGTAAATAATAAAGAATTTGGGAAGAAGCTTGTTTATTTTTCCCATAATGTCTATACATGTCAAGCCTGGATTGAAATTTATTTACATCTCCACTCCCTTTAACTTCCTGAAATTTATATTCTGGTATCTGGACTTCCACAACTGAAAACTTCCCTCCTCACACCATTCATTGTCTGCTAAAATAACCAATTCGTGTTGTGTTTCCACCCTAAGCCTCTTGTATTCATCTTTTGCTTCACTATCCACATCTATAATTTCTTGCAAATCTCTTTTTCTTCCAATTTCCATAGTATCTAGTGTATGATCTGTTTCTACTATTAATTCTGCCAAAATAAGTTCTCCCACCTGTGAATTTATAATTTCCTCATCCTTAGATTCATACTGCAACAAATTTCTCCCTTTTAATAATCCCTCTGTTTCTATATGTTCAAAAGCTTTTGTATTATTTTTCCTCCTCCTCTTAGAAATGATATGTAAAGGATCATATTCAACTGGTACATCTTTCTTAAACTCCATATTCTCCAATAACTTCTCCACGTATGAAACAACATCTTTACTTTTTATAATGAACGGGCCTACTTTCCAAGGGTATTTTAAATCAGAAGATTTCTTGAGCTTTAAGAAATGCTCGTCTTCTAAAGTCAATTTTTGTCTAACGAATTCGAGAGCAAAAATTCTTAGATTTAAAAAGGAAGGCAACATATAAGGTTCATGTACAAAACCATACAATCTAATCACTGTGTAATCTTTCAACAGAAACCAATCTCCTACTGCTACTTCATCTTTGAATTGCATCAAAGCCTCCATTTCAGGAAAAACCCTTAGTAATTCTTCTCCAAAAATCACTCTATATACCTCATACATAATATAATTCATGTAATTAAACACATTATCCTCTAAGGTATCCATGTAGAGTATTTGTGAAAACTGTAAATCTTCTAAGCTGCTAAACATAACCATCTTCATTAATTGCGACTGAAACCTAAAATGTCGTGTATTGGAGAAACTCGTCAACTATGAGTGAATTCTTTCTATTAAAAAATCTTCAAACTTGAGGCACGACACCGAATCATACTCATTCCTGGTGAACCAACGCTAATTCTGAATAAGAAACTCAATTGTAACTCCGTCACCCACATATCCATATCCAGACCTAAAACCTGGCTATCAAGGAAAGAACCAATTGGGTACTGTCATTAAAGAAATTAATATGTAAAGGGTATGGAGTACTCTCAACTTCCAAGTCAAGTTTAAGATGGGTGGTCAAAATGGCTTGTCGGTTCTCAAGGGGAGAATGATGATACGCAGCAATAATAGACTCTCAAAAAAAAATCTCAGACTCAGATACTTGGGATGCAAGAATTCCAAAAGAACTGTTGACTACTGACTAATTTATGGAACAAACAATCTTAGACATCTGGCAATTCATAATAACATGCTGGGGTTCAGAGTAATTAGACGCACACCAAGATACAAACTCAGGGAAGGGCATAATTTGGTCATGGAATGATGAAGGACGACTGAAACACTCATGCACATCTAGGACTTCCTTAATCAAATCCTTCAATCTTCTCTTAATTTCAGGCAGAGGCAACCGAATTTATGTATCAAATACATCAAAATCTCTATCTTCTAGAGCATTTCTAACCCTAACATTTCTAGGACTTGGTTCTTTGTCCATTTTCTTATTATAAATAGGCTTAAATTACTGACAATAGCAGTTATAAGACCATACCTACCACCGAGAAGTTCTGAGAATGACCTTTCCTCTCGTCTTCTTTGTCTTACACACGTCCAAAGGTTTCTGACTCTGACAGCTTCGAGAAACAAATGTCAAATTCATGCACTCATTGCTATATATATAACCTTTTTCCCTTATCCTTCGGGCCTTCTTTCCGAGTGGTCAACTTTTTCATCTGTTGATCTTTCGTGCAGTGTTCCTAACTATTAGGATTGATCCCTTTTTACTGTCTTGATAATCTCTCTCCGTCAACCGTCCTATCATCTTCCATTCTCTAATCTCCACCATCTATTATTAGCATAATATATACACAAAGTGGTGTCACAATTTTCCAAGGTGGCTTCCATTACCAGTTTCCCTTCTTGCAAAAAAAATGGCGTTGACACCTGTCGGGTGGTTGTTTTTTCTACAACCACCTTTTCCCTTTAACATCTGCACTTTTCCACGATGCATCAATCATTAGTAACTGTTGATCAACTATGAAATAATTTGGAACATTCATTTCCTCTTGGTAATCGGATTCTCTTAGCGCATATCTCGACGGTCCACGTGTTCAGCATGATATCCCTTTCAACTCTTTCGCACAACATCCAAGCGGGTTTGCAATACCATTTCTCCTTCCTGCGACACATTCTAAACCCAACGTGTGGCAAGTTGTTTCGCTTTTCACGACAACTTACATCGTTTTTCTTGAGCGCATTTTTTCCATGCAACAACAAATAGGGACCGTAGATCTTCCTCTCGTGCCCAATCAACGATGCATATTGTGCAACGGTTAATGTGTACAAGATTTTACTCTCGGACTATAGTTTTTGGCCTCCTTTTAATCATTTTGGTCAAATGTTTTCATACTTCCTTTTGAAATTTCTTTGGTTTTTCACCTTAGTATTTCCATTTACTACCTTTTTTCATTCTTTAGTAAATGATCATGAAAACAAAGACATTTTAAGCTTTCTCAAGAAAAATTTTGAGATATCTTTCCATTACACATCACTACTTGTGTTGTGAAAACCAGGTGCTAGCATCCGCGGTTTGAAAATAAAAAAATTCAAGGTTCTATACAGAATGCTTAATCCATGGTAAGAAAACCTAAGGAGAGCCCAAGGTTTAAATAGTGCTTAAAGGGGTTACTGCGAAGAAATGTGCCTGCGGCATGTGAAAGCACTTGTGTACGGTTCAGATCGTGATCGATGAGGATCGATGGTTGTAGGCGTCCTTCGCAGAAAGAGTTGGAGGCCCTATAAGTGCTGGAGGACTGTTAACCGATAGGCAACTTAAAGCTTGATCGATGGTCGGGAGATTGTTCACTTAATGAACATGCGCAAAAAGGGCTACGATTCATATTTGCGAAATGTTGTTAAAGCCCTGCACCTTTCAACGGCGTAGATTTGTGTAGACGGACAACCACAACTCACAATTTGTTCACAGATCTGACATGCTCGCCAAGGTTGTGGGTCCAAAATTTGTGAACATGGTAAGGGTCACTCCATTTGGCGGTCATATGCAGTTACGATTTAAGATATGCGGTGCATATTTAACCATGTGGGTGGATGGCTTGAAGGGCATCTCCACGGCAAAATAAATGATTACCTAGTTGGACGAAGGCAACCTTAGTGCGATCATGTGTTTTCTCCACTCGACCCGAAGGCCTATTTCGGCATGTTTTGTGTCAGCTCTGACCTCAAGCATCATTCCTACTCGTTTGGGAGGTCCAGTAAGGAAATCATGGCAGGGGTGATTACTCATGGCTTCCATTGTCGAAGTCATTATGAGCAGGGTCCCTGCAGTCATTGTTCACAATCGATGCATAAGAGAGGTGGTGAGCCCGTCAGCTCAGGTTTTTTCTCATTTAGGATATGATCATGGAGAGGGATCAGGGAGTCGAAGTGGTCTGAGGTGGAGGAGGATCATGGTCCTTCACCTCCTATAGTTTTCGAAGACGTGGAGGAGAGCTCTACGAGTGAGCCCGAGGAGCAGGAAATTCAACAGGTGTGCTGGAAGGATCGACGTCGAAAGAAGAAAAAGGAGGCCCGAGAAGATGATCGAGACACCCAACAAGACATAGAAATTCTCAAAGACTTTATATTCTCCACTGAAGAATCAACACCTCCTCCTCTAGTAGAAGAATCGCAGGTGGACGATTCCTTGAAGATAGAAGACTTATTCAATCAGCAGGGCCAGTTGAAGGCTCAAGAGTAAGCTAGTGGCCTATTCACAAGGTTTTTGTGGCCTGTCGTGTGTATGGTAATCCATAATTCTTTTTATAAGCTCTGTTTATTGTTTTAGAAATCCATTAATTATTTCTACTAAATTTAGCATAGGATTTATCCTTTTTAGTTTCCCATGCTGATGGAATGTTCATTTCCTATTCCTTTATCACCAGAAAACAACCTTTTGACTGTAAATCAATGGCTATCTTGCCTCTGTCCTGATATTTCATGCTACAACATTGTTATTTGATTTATATGTTATGTTTCAACTCCATTTCCCAATGCTTTCTCTCCTGATTATCTCACCAAACCCTTAAACATTTGTCCCATCAGAAATATGACCTTCTGAGTGTGCTTTGAATGAACATCTTTGAGTAGGAAGGCTGTTTGTTTTTCATTGATTGTTTTACTTTTTAGTCTTCTATCAATGTTGAGAGATCCCTCTCTAATTGCACTGGGTCAGAAGTGCAATACAAGGAGGTTTCATGGTTACCCTAGCTTGTCCTTCTCCTACAACCTAAAAGGTCAATTTGTGTGTTAACAATCACCATCACCATCATCATCATCATCAACATCTTCATCATCGTCACCATCATCATCAACAACAACATCTCCATCATCATTGTCATCTCCCCCTTCCTCATCAACATCTCCATCATCAACATCTTCTTCATCATCATCATCATGATCTTCATCACCATCACCATCACCATCACCATCACCATCACCATCACCATCACCCTCACCATCACCATCACCATCACCATCATTGTCATCTCCATCATCAACATCTTCATCATCATCACCATCATCATCATCTTCATCATCAATAGATCAACATCTCCATCATCATCATCATATTCATCATCATCATCATCATCTAAACATCACCATCACCATCATCATGAACATCTTCATCATCATCACCATTACCATCATCATCAACATGTTCATCATCATCACCATCATCATCAACAACAACAACATCTTCATCATCATTTTCATCTCTAGGTTCCTCATAAACATTTCCATCATCATCATCTCCATTATCATCATCATCTTCATCATCATCACCTTCATCACCATCATCATCATCATCAACATCTTCATCATCATCACCATCATCATCATCATCACCATCATCATCATCTTCATGATCATCAAATCAGCATCTCCATCATCATCATCTTCATCATCATCATCATCATCATCATCATCTTCATTACCATCACCATCATCATCAACATCTTCATCATCATCAACATCTTCATCATCATCACCATCACCATCATCATCAACATCTCCATCATCATTGTCATCTACATCATCAACATTTTCATCATCATCACCATCATCATCATAAAATCAACATCTCCATCATCATCATCATCTTCTTCATCATAATCATCATCATCTTCATCACCATCACCATTACCATCACCATCACCATAACCATCATCACCATCATCACCATCGTCATCATCATCAACAACTTCATCATCATTGTCATATCTAGGTTCCTCATCATCATCCTCTTCTTCATCATCAACATCTTCATCACCATCATCATCATCGTTAACATCTTCATCATCATCACCATCATCATCATCATCATCTTCATCATCATCATCTTCATCATCATCACCATCATCATCATCATCAACATCTCCATCATCATTGTCATCTCCATCATCAACATATTCATCATCATCACCATCATCATCATCTTCATCATCATCAAATCAACATATCCATCATCATCATCATCTTCTTCTTCTTCATCATCATCATCATCATCTTCATCACCATCACCATCACCATCACCATCACCATCATCAACACCATCATCACCATCATCATCATCATCAACATCTTCATCATCATTGTCATCTCTAGGTTCCTCATCAACATCTCCATCATCATCATCATTGTATCCACCTCTTCATCATCATTTTCATCTCCCCCTTCCCCATCAACATCTCCATCATCATCTTCTTCTTCATCACCATCATCATCATCCTCATCACCCTCATCATCATATTCAACATATTCATCATCATCACCATCATCTTCATCTTCATCAACATCATCATCTTTATCATATTCATCTGCATCACGATCATCTTCATTGTGATCACCCTCCTCCTCCTCATCATCTTGTGCACTTATGCACTTAGGGATTAATGTTTAGAAGAGGGTCTAAAGGCCTTTATAGGGGAGGGTATCTAGGAACAAGGTAGGAGAGAGAGGGCGGGGGGGAGGGATAAAGGAGGGTTAGTGATTAAGGGAGAAGAAGGGAGAGAGTTCTATAAGGAGGGATAGTGGTGAACATAAAGAGAAGGTGTAGAGATGGAGAGTGGGGTGGTAGGTACATGGATGGAGTAAGGGAGAGAAAGAAACATATACAGAGGGATGTAGACAGAATGAGGGACATATATTTAGAAAGAGATCTAGGGGGTATCTAGGGATTATTGGGAGAGTTAAAGGGGTATAGAACCATACAAAACATTTGTCCCACACTAAAAACATTTGTTTTGTATGTAACCATACAAAACATTTGTTTTCTTTTGATTTTATTCGTTGCCTTAGTTGTGCACCTAACCTATTTATTGTGCTCAACCATATCGCATGCGCGTTATGATTTACATATTGCATGTGCGTTTTACCTTTATATAACGCGTGCACATTTTGGAACTATATAAACAGTGGACTATCCCTATCCGACAACAACTTTACTCTGTTATCTCGTGATTTTTCGAACAGAGCAGGAGCCCGCCATTGCAAATATTCACAATACACCATCTTCTCCATTATTTTTTTAATGCAGGTGCAACATTAAGGACATCTTTCATGGTTTATCAGTGTGGTTTTGGGTTATATGGTCATATTTGAAGAAGATAATCAGCAAGCTTGAAGAATATCCAATTGAATAACACCAAAGATAAGGTCTTTGAAAGATTCATTTTGCCTATATTTGAGGAGCACACAAGATAAGATATCAAGCTTCAAAACCATTTCATGGTGATGGTGGATATACACAATTGTACAAGAGAATTAGCTTGAGGAACAATATATGATTTAACTTTCATTAGCTTATTATTGAAGAGCACCAAAGGTAAATTTTCTCATTCATCATTGTTTTGATGGTAAATATGAGCAATTGAGAAGGAATATTTAAGCACCTTGAAGGATCTATATTTCTAAAGCACTAAAGGTTTGAAATCTTGTAATTGAGGAACAACAAAACAAAACTATATTGAATTGATCATTGTGGTGATGGGTAATGCATGTAACCGAGGACGAAAATCATTAAGGAAGAAGAGACCTCAAGACGTCATTGAAGAAGAGAAAGAAAAGAAAATAATATACATGATGAATTAGAGGCTTTCTTTGGAA
The DNA here is from genome assembly GCA_027924585.1 of Larix kaempferi. NCBI lineage: Eukaryota > Viridiplantae > Streptophyta > Pinopsida > Pinales > Pinaceae > Larix > Larix kaempferi. The sequence continues at coordinate 8,744,375 of BSBM01000208.1, forward strand.
ACTAATCCAAATCCAATTATAGAGTATACCATGGTTCAACCTATTAATCCACGACAAGAAAAAAGGAAGCATTCACTAGAGGGACCTTCAATTTCCACAATAGTTGTTGAACAAGCACCCCATGAAAGTAATCAAGAAGAAAAATGTAGGTGCTCATTAGGGGATGTTTCAATTCCCACTTCAAGTGAAATTGATAAGTTACCATCTCAAGATGAAGCTCATGAAGAAACACAAAATTTTTTCACCTCTTGTGGTTATACAAGTGATCAAGTCAGAGAGGCATTGCACAGGGAGCCTACTATTGAATTAGAAAATTTTATCTAGACAATCGATGACGATGTTGGCCTTCCACCATCCAACTACTAGGAAGAGAATGAAGGACAACAAGCTACTACTAAAATGCCAGAGCGTCTTGGTGATGAGCTACATGGTAGAATTCCAACCCCCTTACCTCCATTAGCAAGCACACGTCGAAGAAATCAAAAGCGTATGCAAGTTGATGAAAGTCTCCTCAATTCCATTGAAGGTATGCTATCTAAACATAGTATTGCTTATCAAACTCAACAGATACTTGATAAATATTCTGTTTCTAAATGTGATGGAGATAAATGTAGATTATTTTTATCGTTGTTAAAATCTAGGGGCATGAATGTTGTTAGGAAAAAGTTAGGGATAAAGATGATAAAGAAATCTGAACCAAGTTCTAATATAGTTAAAAGCTTAATAGATTCCTTTGGTAAAATTGGTAAGAACACATGTTCAAAGGACTGCAATGCGACTCATCATGTGTTTTCACAAGCAATTGTAAATAAGAACACCAGGGTCCTTCATTTTCTCAATCCTACATCCAAACTAGTTAATTTGAATGTAAAAACCCTCCATAGGTATTCCATTAGAAGAGAAAATCTTGACACAACCGATCAGACAAATTTTTGGGCCTTTATTGGTCGGTTTCCACGTCGTGAAGCTAGTTGATGCAGTAAAGGGACTAGTGCAGAGTTTTTGGCATGATCACAAAAGGCCTTCTTCAAACCAGAAGGATGTACTAAAACTGAGAAGGCATTCAAAGGATCGTGAACCACATATTAAGAATCTTCTTGATATAACACAGACATAACTATATGAGAAATTTAGGAATAAACATAGACAATTGAACTTGGGGCAAAGATCTTTTGAGAAATGTAAGCCTGGGTATGTTAGAATAAATACTCTTCGTAACACTTGTTGCTGTAGATACCACGTAGAATATGAATATTACTATGAAACATTTTTGTACATTCATCGTGTGTTGCATACTAACCATGTGCAGAATTTCTCCCTAACAATAGCACCGACTTCATCAATAGAATTCACTCATAGCATCATTTGCAATAGGCCTGACGTGAAAACATACTATGCAAAATCTTGTTTGGAAGGAACATGCTCCAACTGTGCTGGAATGGCATTATTGAGCAAATGAATGCATGAGAGTGGAGACAATGAATTTGGGAATATGGTTATAGATATGAAAAGTTTCAAATATATCAGCTATGAAATAGTCCCTAGGAAAGAAAGCAAAAAAATACAATTGGTGATATCTCAGGTATGCATTTATATCTATAAATTTATGTTTGAATAGTTACATTTCAATCCTTACTTACAAAAAAAACTAATATTGAGCTGATTTTGTGTCACCAGGTACCGGTTAGTGACTTCATCAAGGAATTTATTGAAAAGACACATCAATATTTTTAGCATGTCCACTTGGCACGATGGTGGGATGAGAAGTTTAGAATATGTAGATATACATTTCCCCATGGTACTATACTTTCAATTGTTGATTTTATCAAGAAATACACTCTGCAACCTCAAAATGAGATCCAAAGTCAGTATTATCACCCTGAGAAGGTTTCCTTGATGGTCCATATCACATATAGGCATGGCCCAAACAACAATGAAGAGCAAAGAGAAATTCTGAAGGAATATCACTTCTACATAAGTGATGATAGGTGCCATGAGTTCCACTATGTACGTCATTGCTTCATCATGTTCTATTATAACTTAAAGGGAAGGAACATCCAGATGGATCGACACTGGATTTGGTCTGATGGATGTGCTTGTCAGTTAAAAAGTGCACGCATATTTCAATGGTTGTGTTCATTGCATAAAAACTACAAAGTGCCATATATGTGGAACTATTTTGAGACTGGGCATGGTAAAGGAGAGCATGATGGAGACGGAGCATGTGTCAAAACATCCCTATGAAGAGATGAATTGAAGTTATCTACAGAATGTATTATTCGAAATGCTCAATCTATAGTCAGGTGGTGCACGTCAGTAATGGGAGAGGAATCAACTATGTGAGTAGAATCCACAAGAAAGAGACATGTGGAGAGATTTTTTTGGGAGGTGGTAGACATATATCATTCACATGCATGGGAATGTAAGACCTTTCCTAGGAATCGTGTCTTTCATTCAGTTCGAAGCTCTGATAATGCAGTATTTGAAATTTCGACCAGAAAACTCACTTGTTTCTTTCCGCCTTCTTGTGATGGTGACTTGGATGGGCATGAATCATTGGATTGGGTTGATGGATGGGATCACATATCACTTCCACTTGATCAGTGTGCAATTGTTGAGTTAACTCCATTGGAAGAAGACCAATCATCTGTTTGTATAGATTTTGATCATGTCCCAGACTTTGTACAACCTGGTATGGTGCATTTCCTTAACATTTTTGTGTTTATTTACGTAGTCTTCAAATGCACATTAATGGCCTTGTATCACATGAAAAATATTTTGATCATATACCTACAATCATATTATGCAGGGCACATATACGCAGTGGTTTCCTCAAAATATAGTGAATGGGGAGGTGATTACTAGTTTACACGCTGTATAGAGGGAAAGCAAACCCTCAATATGTCCATGACTGACGATGAAAACAACCACTTCCCAATCGGGTCTATGGTTGTTAAAGGTGAATACTTGACACAGGACAAAAATGCAAGAAATAAGGGTGGATATGTTTATAGGGTTTTCAAACTAGGTTCAAGTGTGTATCACTTTACCAACTTAATCATTGGTAAAAACCTTTAGGTATGAACAATGCCTAGCCAAAATTCATCGAAGGTATGCTACTTCTTACCGGATACAGAGCACAAGAGATGAATGGAGACCATCATTATAAGAGATGATCTGTAGGGCTTGGTTGTATGATAATAGGTGGGATCTAGCATGATGAGGTATGTTACATACTTTTAATACTATACTATTTATACTAGTTGTAATTGAATATTGATATATGCTCAATTTTCTTATGTATGTTGTTTATGAAAATGTCAATTTTGTGTTCTTGATATGCAAAATTTACGTTTATGTTCTTTATAAATATGCCAAAAGTTATCTTGTATGTCAAGTTTATGAATATGCCAATTTTTACATATGATCAATAAACTCAGAGATTATGGGATTGGGTAGAGTTAGATGAAACTTTCCTTGGGTGCTCTAACGCTAAGACATAAACTATGATCAATAAAATTTGACTTTGGAAATTGTAAAAGACACTTGGTTTTGCCTCCATATCTTGTTTCCATTACAATTCTACACAATATGTTTCGATACAGTTAATGCTCAGTCCTTCAAGTTGCATAGTTATAAAGAGTATGCGTTGCATTTGCCTCTCAATTTGTTTGATTGAATACACATGCGTTTTTTAATGGGATCATTACATAGCTAATATGGATTGTTTATGTGGATGGAGACACCCATCAACCATTGATGCCTAGAGCTCTACACACAAGTTAAAGAAAAAAAAAGAAAAACTCCTAACATTGGGAACAAATAGCCAAAACCAACAATGCAACTAGAACACAATGACCAAGGGAACTTTGAAATGCAACACCATTCCACAAAAGAAGTTGCTTTAGACGTACCTCATTTGGTATGAGAGAAGCTGCTTTAGAGACCTAGAGACCTACCTACCATTTCTCTCATTTGGTATGAGAGAAGTTGCTTTAGACCTACCTCAGTCATGTCAATGCTTGATTTTTTGGAGGCCGACCTCCCACCCCACATGTCCTCTTCAAAATTTTGTGTTCTCTTGGTTTTGTGCACACCCAAACTTTTTTCATGCTTTGGGTACCTTGAGGTGTATCCCAAACCCAAAAAAATCTTTTACTATGTTGATTATGTTGGTTATTGGCTTCACCCAACAAAATTATATTTAACAATACCCATATTCATACATTTGGTTCCCCATGCTTAATGCTCACTATATTTAACAATACACTTATCTTAAATTTAATTCATGGATTGTCAAATATTTCATAATGAAATAGCTATTTCAGAGCACCACCTTAGACCAAGCCATACCATTAATATAAAATGTACATTAGAGAAATGACCCAATTCAATTTCCTTCTATAACTCTAACCCATCTCCATCATCACCATCATCTTCATCACCATCACCATCATCATCAATGTCTTCATCATCACCACCATCATCATCATCAACATCTTCATCATCATTGTCATCTCCCCCTCCCTCATCAACATCTCCATCATCATCATCTTCATCATCATCATCATCATCATCATCTTCATCACCATCACCATCACCATCATCATCATCACCACCATAATCATCATCATCAACATCTTCATCATCATTGTCATCTCTAGTTTCCTCATCAACATCTCCATCATCATCATCTTCTTCATCATCATCATCTTCATCACCATCACCATCACCATTACCATCAACGTCTTCATCATCATCACCATCATCATCAACACAACATCTTCATCATCATTGTCATCTCTAGGTTCCCCATCAACATCTCAATCATCATCATCTTCATCATCATCATCATCATCATCTTCATCACCATCATCATCAACGTCTTCATCATCATCACCATCTTCTGTTAAGATTCAATATGCTAAGACAGAAAATATCAGCATTGCATTCCATTTCACAATAATAGCATATACAGGATCATTGAAAGAACAACAAGCACAGCATAAACACAAGAGACACAGATTTATCCTGGGAAACCCTCATGGGGAAGAAAATGCAGCAAAACTTCCTCAATATAGATGACCAACAAATACAAAGATGTAATCCACAACCATGAGCTCCTTCTCCTCCATAGCATGCCTCTCCCTCACCTATGCGCTATTCACAAGTGAGTGTAGTGTGTGTTAAATGAGGAACACACCTCCTCTATTTATACACATCTTCGACTTGTCTTTTACATTAACTAGGTCGGCCCCAAATTAACCACCGGGTTAAACACCCCATTACAACTGACTGGACCAACCCCTCTAGGGTGGTCTAATAACCCTTTGACCCACATAACACATATAGGGCCGAACTCGACTAGGGAAGTCTAATAACCAAAGTTACCACATTCCGACGGAGGAATAAACATCTTCAGATATACAATAAGGTCTTCACAAAGGAATGAAACATCTCCAGAATAATAAAGTACAAATATAATATTCTTAGAAGTTACAATATTTCAACACTCCCCCTTAATGAGAAGGATATTATAACAACATCTGCAAGAGAAAGGAGTCATCAACATCCTACATGATACATCTATAAATCATTGGAAGCTTTCTTCAATACATCATCATCAGTGACTCAAGCAGTTACTAGAACATCTTCAAGATCTTCAATACTGGAACATCAACATCATCAGTACTAAGTCTTCATCTTCTGCAGCACTCGAACAACATCATCATCATTGGATCCTCTGATCAACAACATCATCTGGATATCTCGATCACGATAAGTAGCATCGTCAACATACAATCATCAAAATCGTCATCATCTCGATCTACAACATCTGGATCATCTCCTCGATCTATAGCATCTGGTTCATCATCTCGATCTATAGCATCTATATCATCTCCTACAACATCTGGATCATCTCCTCGATCTACAGCATCTGGATCATCTTTTCGATCTACAGCATCTGGATCATCTCCTCGATCTACAACATCTGGATCATCATAGTAGCATACTCTGCAATGCACACGATTCAATTACAGGATGATCAATCCTGCTCACTTTTAGCACATAGGTCCATGGATGATACAATCCAGATCAAGTTCCGGGATGATCAATCCTTATCACTTTAAGACAAGTCTCATGTCTAGGGACGATGCAATCCCAATCACGTACCTTTTGAACCAAATGTTCAGGGACGATGTAGTCCTCTCATGTACCTTTTGAACCAATGTTCATGGACGATGTAGTCCTCTCACGTACTTTTTGAACCATTGTTCACAGACGATGCAGTTCTCTCATGTACCTTTTGAACCACTGTTCACGGATGATGCAGTCCTCTCACATACCTTTTGAACCAATGTTCACGGAAAATGCAGTCCTCTCACATACCTTCTGAGCCAATGTTCACGGATGATACAGTCCTCTCACGTACCTTCTGAACCAATGTTCATGGATGATGCAATCCTCTCACGTACCTTTTGAACCAAGGTCGAAGGACGATGCAGTCCTATCACGTACCTTTTGAACCAAAGGTTCACGGATGATGCATTCCTCTCACGTACCTTTTGAACCAATGTTCAAGGACGATGCAGTCCTCTCACATACCTTGTGAACCGAGGTCCAGGGATGATGCAGTCCTATCACGTACGTTTTGAATGAAAGGTTCACGGACGATGTAGTCCTCTCACGTACCTTTTGAACTGAGGTCCGGGGATGATGCAGTCCTATCATCAATTTTTGGTGATGTCTGTCTATGAATCAATTCTTGGACCGAAGTCCAGGGAAGATACAATCCCCATCTGTCCACCAAGGACTTCATTCTCGAAGACATCTGTCTACAGATCAATTCTGGGACCAAAGTCCGGGGAAGATACAATCCCCATCTGTCCACCAAGGACTTCATTCTCGAAGACATCTGTCTATGGATCAATTCTGGGACCGAAGTCCGGGGAGGATAGAATCCCCACCTCATCCACTAGGGACCACATTCTCGGAGACATATGTCTACTGATCCTTTTAGAACATGTGTTCAAGGATGATGCAATCCCCTTGTCAACTTAGACCTTATCTAAGGACCATTCACCAACCTCACTGTCGGCATCACCAATATAGGTTTCCACATCATCGACCTCACTGTCGATGCAGGAAATCTAATCATGAGTCACCACATCACTCCCCCTTTCGAGGAGGGTCCTTCTGAACTACACCAAGCTTGTCTCGGAAATACTCAAACTTTACTCGAGACAGAGGTTTGGTCAATATATCAACAACTTGTTCGTCAGTTCTCACATAATTGAGCTTGATAGCTCCTTTCTACACCATATCCCGTATATAGAAATATCGGATCTCTATGTGCTTTGACTTATCATGGAACACTGGATTCTCTGTCATCTTGATACAACTCTGGTTTTCACACAGGATCAGATTGAGGTCCATCTCTAAGTCAAATAATCTTGATAACAATTTTCGAAGCCATACCGCTTCACAGCTAGCAGAGCAGGAAACTATATATTCCGCTTCAACTGTGCTGGGAGCCACACTTGACTGCTTCCTACTAAACCACGAGATCATGGTAGATCCCAGACAATAACATCCACCCGATGTGCTCTTCCTATGTGATACACTTCCTTCCCAGTCAACATCTGTGTAGCCATACAATCTGAAGTCATGATCTCCACGATAACATAGACCAAAATCTATTGTATCTTTTAGGTACCTCATCACTTGCTTTGCAGCTAGCAAAGCATATATCTGGCCTGGAATTCGTCAGATACATCAATGACCCAATAATCTGTCTATACAGAGTTACATCCACTAACTTTGATGAGTCATCAGCTAACAGCTTCAAGTTGGAATCCATGGGAGTGGCCATTCCAACATATCATATCTTTTCAAGATTTCCACAACATACTTTCCCAGGTTGAGAAAGATTCCTTCTGGGTCTTGCCATACTTCCAGTCCTAGGAAGTAATTCATCAATCTGAGATCTTTCATCTCAAGTTCTATAGCTAGATTCTTCTTGCTTTCCCTGATCCGTTTCTCATTCCTTTCTAGAAAGAGATCATCCACATACAGTAATAGTATGACAGGTTTATCATCCATTAGCTTAAGGTAAAGGTTAGAATCAACTTTACTTTGGTAAATCCCAAGCTATCAATTCTTTCTCTATGACTGAACATTATTCACACTCTGCATTGAGTGATCTTCCGCATATCTATCCGTGCCATCTCTCGTCAGATGGTCCTACTGATATGAGTCTCAAGATCATTCGAACTCTGTGGTGAGTTCCTTCTATATATAGATACCATCTTCAACCTTGTAGCAAAGGCTGAAATCTGCATCACCCATGGTGATCATTAATCTCATCAAATGACTATCGATCCTGGGTACCCATACAGAGCTTTCTTCAATTGAATCTTGGGAGTTTTCTTGATTCACACTTCTTCTTCAATAACACCATTGAGAGAATAGTATTATCTGGCTACTTGGAGCAAACATCTCGTCATGATCCTCTTCTTCTTTCTAAGAGAATCTTCTAGCCAAGAGCCTTCTATAGTATGTTTGATTTGTAAGTCTTCGTGGTGAACATCCATCACTTGTTCATTGTTCATCATTCTTCACGATATTTCCTACAAATCAAAATTAATTACATGATTAGTAATACTTCATAATCATCAAATGATGTTGACATGATAACCTATTATCCATACAAATATGATTTTCATAGTTATGCAACAATCTTGACCAATACTTTGGCACAACACTTTTCCATATCATGTATGCATACAGTGGCTATCTAGATGCCTTCCATCTCTACCAGAACATACTATCGAGAGCTTGTATAGCTCTCAGCATGTCAGCAAAGAGGTTTCATTCTAGGAAATCAACAATGGAATGTTTGTCCAACATATCAATCGTGTGCATATTAGTAGTATACTGTTCAATGCTATATGAGTGTTTACACTTAGCATGATATATTCTAGAAATACAAATATGCATACAACCATTACAAGCAATATCATTTACTATTTCATAGATTCAAATAACAACTCAAATACTTATCTTTTATGTTTGTGTAGTTGCTTCCCGCTTGATCTTCTATATGTATTTTGAACTTCTATTCATTCAGTACCACTATGCATTCTAAAGTGTGCACTAGTGTCATCCTCATGATCTCATACACAAACATACATTCATTAGTATAATCTCAATATTATCAAAACATTATAATTCTAAATAATCTTGAATATGTATGGTCATGATCATTCAATACATGGGTATCTAAGATCCTAGCACAAAGTAGGATTCTAACATAGGAAGACATACTTGGATTAGATACATGCTTATTTATTTCTAACATACCCAAACAATATTTTTAGTCTCTTCAATGATTTAGAGACCTTGTGATAGTAACCTGCATACCTCATAAGTTAAGCATAGTAGAACAAAGTCATACATACCTCGTAAGTAGAACTTCTATATGATCAAGGATTATGGATGAGTATTTTTCTTCATGTCATCATGGTCATGGAACTTGATTTGTATTTCTTGATGTGCCTGTATCTTGTTAGCAGACAACAGCAACCTCATACAACACCACAGTGCATTAGTACAATCATATAACCCTAATAAATGAATGTCTTCTATCATTCACATGCATTCATACTTTTATTAGGGTGATAAGAAAATTCTAACATTAATTGAGATTGTACTAACCTAAATAATATGAAGACAAACATATTATGAACTTAATCAAGAATCATATTTCAAAACATACCTGTATCTTCTTAAGTCATACCTGTCGAGATTTCTTGTAGTCTTCTTATGTAGTGCCTTAGCCTCATCTCCCCCTGAAACTGGATGTGGAGCTCGATTAGGGTTTGTTAGAGAAACCCTAAAAAATCAAACTTTGACTTTCACACTTCTGAATGGATGGAAATATGTGTCTTTCTGAACTGATCAAACTAGCATACTTCAATTCTGAAATCTCCAAAATTTGACCCCTCAAAATTGCCTTTGAAACATATGGATCTTCTGGACAGGATCTCGAACTAGGGTTTGATGAAGCCCACCATTCTACCCAATCAAAAGGTTTGATCCAAAGCTCTAAACTTTTATTTTTTTGAGGATATTCCAGTCGTGGTCATAGACTTAAAAAATTCCAACTTTTGCAGAAGCCCTAATTTTCACCTTTCCGATCAAAATCCCGAACTAGGGTTTGATCAAGCCCACTCTTCTGACCAACCAAAAGTTTTGTTCTTGGTATCTAAATTTCTATTTTGATGAGGATTATTCAGCCGTGGACTTCGATTTCCAACTTTCTCCGAAACCCTAAATTCCGGAAGCCATGAATGAAGTTGCTCAAAAATAATTCTATTTTGACATAAATATGTACCCGGTTGTTTATGGCGTAACTCTGAACTATTCGATTGACAGGGACTGAAATTTTTTTCTATGGTATCATGACCTGTCTTCTTTTCATTCCGACAGGTCTGACCTCAATTGGATTCTCTGAGAGAGATTTATACCACGTGTTGAAATGTGACCTATTTATGGGATAAAACAGGAGAGCGAACTTGTACACCATGCCACGTGTCACTGGTTCAACTTCGACCTCTAAAAACATTTCTTGAGATATCACAATCTGTGCACTACCTATCACTTTTTACGAATTTTCATTTGGAGCTTCCTAGCCCAAGTTATGACCTTTTTTCCCAGGTCACCTGATTATGACTGAGATCTAGAAGAGGCATAAACCCTAACTTGTACTGATCATAAATCACAAAGTACAATGAATATTAGGGTTTCCTTTGGACACAAGGTACTTGCAGATGTTATCTACGACCTGTAAAGGTGTCAGATCTTGAACCTTTTCCAAAATGGATTTATAGCCAAAGTTCCACGATGACCGGTTTTTGCTATACAAAACCCTAACCTTCAAATTGTCGCAAGTGAAGCAAGTGTCGTAAGTGCCATACATTGCCTTCCTTCAGGTTAGCTCTGATACCATGTTAAGATTCAATATGATAAGACATAAAATATCATCATTACAGTCCATTTCACAATAATATCATATACAGGATCATTGAAAGAACAACAAGCACAACATAAACACAAGAGACACAAATTTATCCTGGGAAACCCTCATGGGGAAGAAAACCCAGCAAAGCTTCCTCAATATAGATGACCAGCAGATACAAATATGTAATAAAAAACCATGAGCTTCTTCTCCTCCATAGCAGACCTCTCCTCAGCTATGCGCTATTCACAAGTGAGTGTAGTGTGTGTCAAATGAGGAACACACCTCCTCTATTGATACACATCTCTGACTTGTCTTTTACATTACCTAGGTCTGCCCCAACTTAACCACTGGGTTAAACACCCCATTACAACTGACTGGGCCGACCCCTCTAGGGTGGTCTAATAACCCTTTGACCCACATAACACATATAGGGCCGACCCCCACTAGGGAAGTCTAATAACCCTAGTTACCACATTCCAACGGAGGAATAAACATCTCCGGATATACAATAAGGTCTTCACGGAGGAATGAAATATCTTTGGAATAATAAAGTACAAATTTAATATTCTTAGAAGTTACAATATTTCAACATCTTCATCATCATCACCATAAGTTCTTCGTCGACGATTTTGCAAATTTGACCCCAATGTGCAAAAATTGCACACTCCCTTCCTGAGCAAAACCCTAGTTTCCAAAATGGACCTACAAGATGACACATGGGACATGGGAGCAGATGAGAGGGGCACCCATAGCACTATCCCGATGTTCTGAGTCCAATGGATTTGGTGGTTTGTCGATTCGATCCACGGTCGTCATTCTATGGCTCGTTCTGTCTCGCATCCAAAAGGCCTTTAGGTCCACCTGCTGGTTAGCTACAGGCACCATAGAATGACGACCGTGCAACAAAATTAGGTTCTGTTGAGTCCTGCAAGTGTGTCTAGGAAGGTTCTAGCTAGGAACGTTAGCCATAAGTTCTTGGTGGATGAGTTTGCAAAGTTGACCCCCATGTGCAAAAATTGCACACTCCCTTACTGAGCAAAACCCTAGTTTCGAAAATGGACCTACAAGATGACACTTGGGACATGGGACCGGAGCAGAGGGGAACCCCTAGCACTATCCTAATGTCCTGAATCCAACGAAGTTGATAGTTTTTCGATCTGAGCCACGGTTGTCATTCTATGGTTCGTTCTGTCTTGCATCCAAAAGGCATTTAGGGACACCTGCTGGATACCTACCAGGGGCATAGAATGATGATCGTGTAACAAAACTGGGTTTTGGGGAGTCCTGTAAGTGTGTCTAGAAAGGTTCTAGCTGGGAACATTATCCATAAGTTCCTGGTAGATGATTTTGCAAAGTTGACCCCCGTGTGCAAAAATTGCACACTCCCTTACTGAGAAAAACTCTAGTTTCAAAAATGGACCTACAAGATGACACCTTGGCCATGGGACCGAAGGAGAGGGGAACCCCTAGCACTATCCCGATGTCTTGAATCCAACGGTGTCGATGGTTTTTCGATTCGAGCCACGATCGTCATTCTATGGCTTGTTCCGTCTCGCATCCAAAAGTCCCTCAGGGACACATGTTGGATACCTACCAGGGGCACAGAATGACGACCGTGCAACAAAAATGGGTTCTCGGGAGTCCTGCAAGTGTGTCTAGAAAGGTTCTAGCTCGGAACGTTAGTCATAAGTTCTCGCTGGATGATTTTGCAAAGTTGACCCCTGTGTGCAAAACTTGCACACTCCCTTTCTGAGCAAAACCCTAGTTTCAAAAACGGACCTACAAGATGACACCTTGGCCATGGGATTGAAGGAGAGGGGAATCCCTAGCACTATCCCGATGTCTTGAATCCAACGGTGTTGATGGTTTGTTGATCCGAGCCATGATCGTCATTCTATGCCTCGTTCAGTCTCGCATCCAAAAGGCCTTCAGGGACACATGTTGGATACCTACCAGGGGCACAGAATGATGACCGTGCAAAAAAACTAGGTTTTGGAAATTCTTGCAAGTGTGTCTAGGAAGGTTCTAGCTAGGAACGTTAGCCATAAGTTCCCAGTTGATGATTTTTCAAAGTTGACCCCGTGTGCAAAAATTGCACACTCCCTTACTGAGAAAACCCTAGTTTTGAAAAATGGACCTACAAGATGATACATGAGCCATCCAACCAGAGGCAAGGGGCACCCCTAGCACTATCTCAATGTCCTGAATCCAATAGAGTCGACATTTTGTCGATCTGAGCCACGGTTTTCATTCTATGGCTCGTTCTGTCTCGTATCCAAAAGGACTTCAGGGACACCTATTGGATATCTATCGGGGGCATCGAATGATGATCGTGCAACAAAAATGGGTTCCGGGGAGTCCTTCAAGTGTGTCTAGGAAGGTTCTAGCTAGGAGCATTAGCCATAAGTGCCCAGTGGATGATTTTGCAAAGTTTACCCCGTGTGCAAAAATTGCACACTCCCTTACTGAGCAAAAACCTAGTTTCGAAAATCAACCTACAAGATGGCACCTGGGCCATGGGACTAGAGGAGAGGGGCACCCCTAGCACTATTCCAATGTCCTGAATCCAATGGAGTTTATTATTTGTCGCTCTGATCCATGGTCATCATTCTATGGCTCGTTCCGTCTCGCATCCAAAAGGCCTTCAGGGACACCTACTGGATAACTACCAGGGGCATAGAATTCCAACCGTGCAACAAAACTGAGTTCCAGGGAGTCATGTAAGTGTGTCTAGGAAGGGTCCAGCTAGGAACACTAGCCATAAGTTCCCAATGGATGATTTTTCAAAGTTTACCCCCGTGTTCAAAAATTGCACACTCCCTTACTAAAAAAAACCCTAGTTTCGAAAATGGAACTACAAGATGGCACCTGGAGGTTACTACATAGCTTGTGTCTCTTGGGAAGTTACTCCATACTACAAGGGAAGAGAATATCGGAGACCATTCTCAGAAGGATTTGTTGAGCATTTCCTTCCAGGACGAGCTATTCCATTCATTGCTGAGGCATTTGAGGCCGAAAAGGATTTGGTAAGCATTCATTTTTCAAAATTGGTTAAGAGGCTCTTGCATCTTGGAAGTGACCAAGAGTATCTTGCAGTGTGATAAGTATGCATTTTTTGTTTCAGTGAATTCAAATATGACTCAGAGTCTCTTGCTTTGTGGGTCATTTATTGAGTTTTTTCATTTTACATTGCATTTCTATTAGCTACGTACTTCAACAAAGTGGTTCCAAGTAGATGCATGGATGTGGAAGTTGTCTTTTCCATCTTTGTATAAAGTATGAGAAGGCATGGCCATATCAGGCTCTTTAGGAATTGAAAGATAGTATCATACAATCCTTAGGTATGGAATTCAATTAAAATTTTATCCCCGTTTCACTTTCTTAATGTGAAAAGCTTCCGCTCCATTAAGAGTATTCTCAAGAAAAAATATCCTTTCCAAGCCTATCCTAGTTTTATTATGATAGTAGCTTGCATATTTGGGAAGTTACTCCATACTGGTGGGGAAGAGAAGACAGGAGACCATGCTCAGAAGGATTTGGCGAGCATTTCATTCCAGGCTGAGCTATTCCATTCATTGCCGAGGCATTTGAGGCCGAAAAGGATCTAGTAAGCATTCGTTTTTCAAAAGTGGTTCAGAGGCTCTTGCATCTTGGAAGTGACCAAGAGTATCTTGCAGTGTGATATGTATGCATTTTATGTTTCAGCGAATTCAAATATGACTCAGAGTCTCTTGCTTTGTGGGTCATTTACTGATTTTTTTCGTTTTACATTGAATTTCTATTGGCTACGTACTTCAACAAAGTGGTTCCAAATAGATGCATGGATGTGGAAGATGTGTTTTCCATCTTAGTATCCAGTATGAGAAGGCATGGCCATATCAAGCTATTTAGGAATTGAAACATAGTATGATACGATCTTTAGGTATGGAATTCAATTAAAATTTTATCCCCGTTGTGATTTCTTAATGTGAAAAGCTTCCCCCCAATTAAGAGTATTCTCAAGAAAAAATATCCTTTCCAAGCCTATCCTAGTTTTATTATGCCAGTAGCCTGCGTCTCTTGGGAAGTTACTCCATAATATTGGGGAAGAGACGATAGGAGACCATGCTCAGAAGGATTTGGCGAGCATTTCATCCTAGGCTGAGCTATTCCATTCATTGCCAAGGCGTTTGAGGCCAAAAAGGATCTGGTAAGCATTCATTTTTCAAAAGTGGTTCATAGGCTCTTGCATCTTGGAAGTGACCAAGAGTATCTTGCAATGTGATAAGTATGCCTTTTGTGTTTCAACGAATTCAAATATGACTCTAAGTCTATTGCTTTGTGGGTTATTTACAGAGGTTTTTCATTTTACATTGCATTTCTATTGTCTATGTACTTCAACAAAGTGGTTCCAAATAGATGCATGGATGTGGAAGATGTGTTTTCCATCTTTGTATCAAGTATGAGAAGGGATGGCCATATCAGGCTCTTTAGGAATTGAAACATAGTATGATACAATCCTTAGGTATGAAATTCAATTAAAGTAGTATCCTCATTGTGCTTTCTTAATGTGAAAAGCTTCCCCCCCATTAAGAGTATTTTATGCTGCAACATAGTGTTTTCTTAATAGTGTTTAGCCCATGATCTCTAGACACATAGTGTTTTCTTAACGTTGCAACATGTTCAAATGTAGCATATTTAGAGTTTGATATACAATGAATGATTAAGTCACTTGAAGCAGACCCATGTGCAGTTGTTGAAACAACGAATGCAATAGTTGCATTCAAGGAAATTGAGCAAAACCCTATTTTACGAAATGAATGCACAAAGAAGTCACTGGGCCATGAGAACATGAGGGAGAGGGCCCCCTAGAGGAAATCGCACGCTAGGAGACCAATGGAGTCGATGGTTCGTCGATCTGACCTTCAGTTTTCGAGATGTCGAGTTGCAAGTCACATGAAAATGTCGTTCAGGGCACCTTGATCCACATCGCAGTTGGCATTTGTTGTCGGATGCTAACTTCAACACATCCTCGACTAGTCTTTGTTGTTGATAAAACTTCGACAAGTTTTGACACGACATGACTTCGACAACTTCAACACTTCGACATGCTGCGACATGTTTCACACCTACGACATGTTCCACACCTTCGACATGTTCAGTGACCTCACAGTTCGCGACATTGACATGTAGTGTCGACATGCGACTAGGGACTGTCGAAATTTGACAGACTATCTCTATGTCTTCCAGTCGACTGTAATGGTTGAATAGTTTAACCGCTCTAACTTCTTCTTATTAACTGAACGTAACAGGAAGGCACCCAAGCATCTCAAAATTCTATATAAGTATGTATAACATTGTAACATATATCAGTTTTGATCTGTTTGCAAGTAATAGAAGAACAGTTCACATTCCTGCATATTGTTTGTGCATATTTGTGTTTAGTGGTATTGCGTAATCCTACCTTTGCTCATTTTGTTATTAAGCTTTTGCCATAAAAGACACGACCCCTTCATGCTTACTGGACACGACCCAGATCATTGGTATCAAAGCATACTAAGTTTTTCTTGCTTAATTTTTGTGCATACACTTCTCCCGAAGTTACCTGACTTATTCATGTTCAAACTTGCTCGCAATATCATCAATCCAAGTAGACACGATCTCCAGAAATGATAGAAAAAACAAATGATAGACATGTAGCCGAAAAGACATCACAGCTTATTGAGCAAGCTCTGGCTCGACAACGAACTGAAATGTTTGCCTAGTTCAATGAGATTCTCTTGCGATTTGCTTTAACATCCGGAGGATCCTCGATGAAAACTCACTCTGACAAAATCAGCCCCTTCAATGTCATGTCCCCATATTTTTCCATGGTCAATGGGGTAATTTTGGCCTAAGTCACATAGGCAATAATTATTTAATTAATGAGTAAGTATGGAAACTACCTTATGGAAGATGCCTAAGGTTGTATTTGGGAATTAAATGGACAAGGAGGGCCCCCCATGCAGTTATTAACCCCATGGCTAAGTCCAAGTGATTGACTAATTGAGAAATTAATTAATTGGAGAAATTTTGAGGCATTACACCATAACAATTAATTAATTACTGGATAATTAATTAATTGCTAAGTTAAATTATTTTTGAGTTGTATTATTTCCATTTAAATGTTTATTGCTAATAAATGTGCCAAGTGGTTGATGACTTGGCTAGGAAATTCGAATTGGTAAGTGAGCCAAACTTTCGTAAGTGGTAAAGTCTCAGAAAAGCTAAGGAATCTAGTGGAGACAAGTTGGCAAGATGAACGCAGAAAGGAAACTGACAAAATCTAGCAAAATCAGACAAAATCAGGAAATATGGAAGTAAATAAAGTGGAAAGATTCAGAAAATATTTCCGAAAGAAAATAGAAACAACCAGAAAAGCTACCTAAAGTGCACTTGCCCAAAATCAGTGAAGGAGGTGAAGGAAAGAATGTTTTGAAAGCTCAGAAGTTGCTATTCTCCTCAAGAAACGCGCCCTCATGGATTTGGAGTAGGATGGGAAAGTGGGTAACCTACTCTCACAAGTCACCAAGCCAAGAACCTTCCCAACAGGTCATCATGAAGTTTATAAAAGAATCCAACCAACTCCATTTGACAACTTTTGATCATTTATGTTTTCTCATGAGAGCTCCGATGCTTCTCTAGTTGAGTGGTGTGCCTTAGCTATTCTTCTTGAGTGATGTTCCCCAAGGCACATAGTTTCCAGTGAGTGTTGTGCAGGTCCTTATCAAGATATTGCAGCCAGTAACATATGCTTCCAGCCTCCATTGAAGATCTATAGTCATACAGGAGAACAGGTTCCTCCAACAGTGATTCTGCAGCTAGTTTTAGTGAAGATTCTCTTGTTGAAGAAGTTTGATCCAGTGAATGCGCCCAAGACTTGGTGGAGAGATAGTTCAGAGATTTTTATAGATATTAGAAGAGCCACATATCAGAGATCAGCTTTAGATCTGAACTATCCTTCTCTTCTTTCACATTCTCTCAACCACAGCTACATTTGGAGAGGGTTTCCACTGAAGAAGAGAGCTAGTTGATGGTGATGGCGCCAATTTGAAGATAAACCGTTCTAAGTGCAGAAAGATCATCCATATAATATGTATATGGACTGATATTTACTTCTAGAATAGAGCTAGAGTAAGTTCTTACTTCTCTTATCTATTCTATCACTGATTGTAACCGAAGATTAGCCTGTGAGGCATTGTTATTTAAGAAGCAAACTATTAATGAAAGAAGAAGTGTTCTGAAAGTCATATATTGATTTTTATGTGTGTAAAAAGTTATGTCAGAGTCTAAATTAATATCAGAATGGCGTTTGTGGTTTATTAAAGCAATTTGTGAAGTTAGAATGCAAGACTAGCTAGATTGATGGCAATTCTAGAGTAGTTTCACCACTTTTCCTACTGAATATATTTTAATCACTATTTTTGCATTCTGTCAGTTGGATCTAGTCCATAACTCAGTCTAGTATCCATATTAGTAACTCTAATCAGAAATTGGATGCCTTTAGCATCGTTTTGGAATGCCTGTATTGTGACTAGTTCAGTAGTCCACCATCTGCAAATAATCCCCACATTGCTCCAAACCTTTCCAAGTCAATCCAGTCTTTATTCCAGCATTCCTTATGAGTTGCATGACTGATATATCTCTTTCCTAAATGCATTTAACCCTTACCCAGTCTTGTTGGCATATGCTAGAATCCCAGGAAGCCTCAAAGTAGGCAATAGATTCGTTCTATTACTGAAAAGTGAATGGCTCTAGTACCTTGTGCCAAGGACTCCTGCTAAAAAAATATTTTTCTACTGCTGCACCTAATCCCATATAAATTCCATAATCAAACTTTCATCCCACCATCCTTAATCTGTACACCAGTACCCCCCACTTACCTTCTGTCCGGTTCGAAGGATTTGCCACAAAATTTCACTAGTAAAAGTTGTAAAAGTTTTTAAAGTGGAGTTAATATCTGGGTCAGATATTGCCCAGGATATTATAGTGGTATCAGAGCTCTTTCCTTGGCTCAAACTATGGAAATTGAATCTCATTGGAAAGAAGACTCTTAATTTAATGAATTTGCAGTCATGTCAATATTTAGTGAAGAAGATTCTTACTCCGATGAGGATTTTTATGAGCAATATGATGATGAAATTGTTGAGCGATATGAGGAGTATTGTAGATAGTATGAGGAAGAAGAAATCCGAGAAGTACCATGTACAAGTATGAGCCATGAAATCATGATTAGCAGAATAAGTTATGGTTATTCTGATATCTATATGCAGGAAAAGGTTGCATGTTCTACAGCCAAATATCAACCTACTTCTCAAGAGTACCTAAAAGAAGCAAGAGCTTCAGTGGATGGATGTTATTTACACCTCACAAGAATGTTTGGATCCTCTTCCAAAAGAGCCTCCAAGAATCCTGACCCTAAAACAACCAAAGCAGAAGCTTCACTATTTTGTTTGGGGAAGCAAGAACCAAAGACTAATCATGAGGTTGTTGATAGATTGGGAGTAGAATCTACTGCAAGATTCTATGTAGAGGATTCCAAGATATCCTTAGAGTAGCTTGGTAAGCTTAAGGATGGTAAGGCATACTTTGGATCAGATCCAAAAGAAGAACCTAAATGTCATGTCCCAAATTTGTAATTGGGTCACAATGGCCTAATCACATTAGCCATATTCATTAGAGTTTGTAAAATTGATGTTAAGGGTCAAATAATTGCCAAGGAGGAAAATTACTAGTTTCCTAGGTTTGGGGTGGAAGCTTTGGGATTTGGAATAAGGGGGATAATAAATGATGTTTAGACATTGGAAGGGTTCAATTATTTAATAAATAGAGTGAATAAAGAAATTCAAGAGAAATCCTAGGTGACAAATGGTTTTGGAGACATATGGAGGATGTGGGACCCACACTAGCTTGATTTTTCATAATACATGGTATATCTCTTTTGCAAATTCAAATTAATGGGAATGTGAACACTCTTGGGTGAGTTGGTAAGTCATAACACATGTCATTGAGCATCTTAGGTCAAATTGGGAAGTATTGGTAACCTCCATGGAAGATAAAGAGTCAAAGTGGAATTTTGTGGACACTTGGGCTAGATTCCCTAGCCCCTATGACACCAATGATGGAGCATCTATGACAACTATGACAAATTGCAGAACTGACCTTTGACATCTGACCACTATGACATGTCAGCCCCAAAAATAGGCTCAAGGAAGTCGAATTTGGGAGTTGGAGAAGCCAAAGAGACCCAAAATCGAATTTGGGAGAAGATGGAAGGTTGGAACTAGGAGACAAGTGGCAAATGTGGAATATTTCCTAAATGGAAATCTATTGAATCTATTGAGAGGATTTCGACCCTTAGAAGGCTAATGTTGGTTATAAAATGTAGAAATGAAGTATGAGAATTGTTAAGATTTAATATGCTAAGACAGAAAATAGCAGCATTACATTCCATTTCACAATAATAGCATATATAGGATCACTGAAGAAACAACAAGCACAGCATAAACACAAGAGACAGAGATTTATCCTGGGAAACCCTCATGGGGTAGAAAACCCAGCAAAGCTGCCTCAATATAGATGACCAGCAATATACAAAGATGAAACCCTGAGACATGATCTCCTCCTCCACAATAGCAGACCTCTCCTCCACAAGTGCACTATCCTCAAGTGAGTGAGTGTATCAAATGAGGAACACACCTCCTCTATTTATACACTACTCTGATATGTATTTTACACAAGTACATGTAGGCTCGTATTTAACCATTAGGTTAAATACCCCATTATAACTGACTGGGCCGACCCCCACATGGTGGGTCTAATAACCCTAGTTACCACACCCAACTCGGAGGAATAAACATCTCTGGATTTATAGTATAATCACATCGGAGGTATGGAACATCTCCGGAATAAATAATATACAAATATAATATTCTTTGAAGTTACAATATTTCAACACTCCCCCTTAACGAGAAGGATATTATAACAGTATCTGCACGAGCAAGGAGTCATCAACATCATACATGATACATCTATAAATCATTGGAAGCTTTCTCAACATCATCAGTAACTCAAGCAGTTACTGGAACATCTTCAATACTGGAACATCAACATCTTCAGTACTGAGTCTTTATCTTCTGCAACACTCGAACAGTTACAACAACATCAACATCTGTATCCTCATGATCATCAGTATCATCATCTCACGATCATTAGCATCGTCATCACACGATCATCAACATCATCATCACACGATCATCAACATCGTCATCACACGATCATCAGCATCGTCATCACACGATCATCAGCATCGTCATCTCACGATCATCAGCATCGTCATCACACGATCATCAGCATCGTCATCTCATGATCATCAGCATCGTCATCACACGATCATCAGCATCGTCATCACACGATCATCAGTATCGTCATCACATGATCGTCAGCATCGTCATCAACACATGCATCCATAACAATACAAGTATCCACATCATTAGTACAAGTATTCATGCCAATACAAGTATACATATCATCAATACAAGTATCCATACTGATACAAGTAATCATGTCATCAATACATGTATCCTACTGATACAAGTAACCACATCATCAATACAAGTATCCATACCGATACAAGTAACCACGTCATCAATACTAGTATCCTACCGATACAAGTAACCACATCATCAATACAAGTATCCTACCGATACAACTAACCACATCATTAATACAAGTATCCTATCGATACAAGTAACCACAAAAAAAAAATCACTTTCTCGGAGACCATTCGTCTACGGATCAATTCAGGGACCAAAGTCCAGAGATGATACAATCCCCACTTCTCGGAGACCACACATCTACGGATCAATTCAGGGACCGAAGTCCGGGGATGATACAATCCCCACTTCTCGGAGACCACACGTCTACGGATCAATTCAGGGACCGAAGTTCGGGGATGATACAATCCCCACTTCTCGGAGACCACACGTCTACGGATCAATTCAGGGACCGAAGTTTGGGGATGATACAATCCCCACTTCTCGGAGACCACACGTCTACGGATCAATTCAGGGACCGAAGTCCGGGGATGATACAATCCCCACTTATCGGAGACCACACGTCTATGGATCAATTCAGGGACCGAAGTCCGGGGATGATACAATCCCCACTTCTCGGAGACCACACGTCTACGGATCAATTCAGGGACCAAAGTCCGGGGATGATACAATCCCCACTTCTCGGAGACCACACGTCTACGGATCAATTCAGGGACCGAAGTCCGGGGATGATACAATCCCCACTTCTCGGAGACCACACGTCTACGGATCAATTCAGGGACCGAAGTCCGGTGATGATACAATCCCCACGTCTACGGCTCTCTTTAGGACTGAAAGTCCAGGGATGATCCAATCCCCTCAACTGTCCACTAAGGACTTCATTCTCGGAGACCTCACGTCTACGGCTCTCTTTAGGACTGAAAGTCCAGGGATGATCCAACCCCCTCAACTGTCCACTAAGGACTTCATTCTCGGAGACCTCACGTCTACGGCTCTCTTTAGGACTGAAAGTCCAGGGATGATCCAATCCCCTCAACTGTCCACTAAGGACTTCATTCTCGGAGACCTCACGTCTACGGCTCTCTTTAGGACTGAAAGTCCAGGGATGATCCAATCCCCTCAACAGTCCACTAAGGACTTCATTCTCGGAGACCATACGTCTACGGATCAATTCAAGAACTGAAGTCCAGGGATGATACAATCCCTGTTCTTTCTCAGAGACACCTGGCTCACTTTAGAACAAGTGTTCAAGGATGATACAATCCTCACATGTATTCTCATCAATACAAGTACAAGTATCCTCAACCATACAAGTACATTAATCAATACATGTATCATCAAAAGTATGTATTCTTACCAATACATCTTATCATCAAAAGCATGTATTCTCACCAATACATCTATCATCAAAAGCATGTATTCTTACTAATACATATAACATCAAAAGCATGTATAAGTAAAACTAAGTATTCTAAGTATACGAGTCCTAAATCTAAATATTTCTAAGTATCTAGGTGTAGAGAACAGGTTACCTCATCATCAACCTTGTTGTTCGATGAGACAATCTTCATCATCAGTGACTATACTACTCCCCCTTTTGAGGAGGGTCCTTTTGAGCTACACCAAGCTTGTCTCGAAAGTATTCAAATTTCACTCGAGACAGAGGCTTGGTTAGTATGTTGGTAACTTCTTCACTTGAGGTAGAGGTTTGGTTAGTACATCGGTAACCTGTTACAAATTCAAACTTTATAGTTCCTTTCTATGTCATATCTTGTTAGATCCCTATGATCTTTGACTTATCATGGAACACTGGATTCTATGTCATCTTGATACAACTCTATTTGTCACATAGGATCATAGTTGGTTCTATCTCTAAGTCAAGCAATCCTGAAGCCAAACTTCTTCACAACTAGCAGAGCAAGCAGCCATATATTCTGCTTGTGTTGAGAGTCACGCTAGACTGCTTCCAGTTAAACCACGAGATCATGGCTAATCCCAGACAATAACATCCTCTCGATGTGTTCTTCCTATCTGATACACTTCATGCCCAATCAGAATCTGAATAACCATCTGAAGTCATGATCTTCAAGATAGCATAGATCAAATTCTATCGTGTCCTTTATGTGCCTCATCACATGCTTTGCAACTATCAGGTGAACACATCTAGTTTCCACTAGATACTGACTCAAGGTGTTCACAACAAAGCATATATCTAATCTAGTATATGTTAGATACATCAATGACCCAATAATTTGATTGTACAGAGTTATATCCACTAACTCTGATGAGTTATCCCCTAACAGCTTCAAGTTGGAATCCATAAGAGTGGCCATTCCAACACCTCAAGTCATATTTCTCATCATACTTTCCCTGGTTGAGAAATATTTCTTCTGAGCCTTGCCATACTTCCAGACCTAGGAAGTAAAGCATCAATTTGAGATCTTTCATTTTCATTTCTGCATTGAATGATCTTCTGCATATCTATCTGTGCCATCTCTCGTTAGATGGGTCTACTGATATGAACCTCAATATCATTCGAACTCTGTGGTGAGTTCCTTCTTGCATCCATGTCATATGTGTATAGAAATCATATTCAACCTTGTAGCAAAGGTTGAGATCCACATCACCCATGGTGATCATTAAGCTTATTAATTTATTATCGATCCTAGGTACCTATACAGAACCTAATTCACACTTCTTCTTTAATTACACCATACTTGGAGCAAACATCTTGTCATGATTCTCTTCCC
Source organism: Larix kaempferi (assembly GCA_027924585.1). Classification (NCBI taxonomy): domain Eukaryota; kingdom Viridiplantae; phylum Streptophyta; class Pinopsida; order Pinales; family Pinaceae; genus Larix; species Larix kaempferi. Next base: position 8,768,722 of record BSBM01000208.1, read on the forward strand.
CTTTCTAAGAGGATCTTCTAGCCATGAGCCTTCTATATTTTGTTTGATTTGTAAATCTTCTTGTTTGAACATCCACCTCTTGTACGGTGTCCATCATTCTTCATGACCTTTCCTACAAATCAAAATTAAGTACATGATTAGTAATACTTCATAATCATCAAATCATATTGACATGATAACCTATTATGCATACAGATATCATTTACATAGTGATGCAACTATTTTGACCAATACTTTGGCACAACACTTTCCCATATCCTGTATGCATACAGTGGCTATATAGATGCCTTCCATCTCTACCAGAACATACTATCGAGAGTGTGCACAACTCTTAGCATGTCAGCAAAGAGGTTTCATTCTAGACAAGCAACAATGGAATGTTTGTCCAACTTACCAATCATATGCATATTAGTAGTATACTGTTCAATGTTCTATGAATATTTAACCTCAGCATGATATATTATAGGAATACAAATATGCATACAATCTATTACAAGCAATATCATTTACTATTTCAAATAACAACTCAAATACTTATCTTTTATGTTTGTGTGGTTGCCTCCCGCTTGATCTTCTGTATGTCTTTTGAACTTCTATTCATTTTGTACCACTGTGCATGCTCAAATGTGCACTAGTGTCATCATCATGATCTCATACACAAACATACATTCATTAGTATAATCTCAATGTTATCAAAACATTATAGTTCTAAATAATCTTGAAAATGTATAATCATGATTATAGATAATATTCAAGGTTTCAGGGAAGTCTTCCTTTACTTATGCATATTCTTGTTTGATCTAGTTAGTTAAATAATCAACCAAGATAAGAGACATGATATGCATAAACCCTTGATTACTAACTTTATGAATAAGCATAACCAATCATACCAAGTATACTTATATAAGGGATCCTAATCACAAGGTAAGATTCTAACATGACATAGGAAAACATACCTGGATTAGTATACCTGCTTAGTTATGTGCAACATACCTAAACAATCTCTTCATTGATTTAGAGATCCTGAGCTAGAACCTGCATGTCTCATAGGTAAAGCATAATATAACAAGTTCATACATACCTCGTAAGTAGAACAAAGATTATGGATGAGTCTTTGTATTCATGTGGTCATGGTCATGGAACTTGATTTGTCTTTTGTGATGTACCTGTATCTTGTTAGCAGACAACATCAACCTCACACAACACCATAATGCATTAGTACAATCATATAGCCCTAATCAATGAATGTCTTCGATCATTCACATGCATTCATACTGTTACTAGGGTGATAAGACAATTCTAACATTAATCAAGATTGTAATAATAAATAACATGAAGACAAAACACATTATGAACTTAATCAAGAATCAGATTTCAAGACATACCTGAACCTCCTTAAGTCATACTTGTCAAGACTTCTTGTAATCTTCTTATGTAAGGCCTTAGCCTCAACTCCCCCTAAAACTTGATCTGGAGCTTGATTAGGGTTTTCTAGAGAAACCCTAAAAATTCAATCTTTGACTTTCACACTTCTGAATGGATGAAAGAATATGTCTTGCTGAGCTGATCAAACTAGCATACTTCAATTTTGGAATTTCCAAAATTTGACCCCTCAAAATTGCCTTTGAAACTTCTGGATCTTCTGGACAGGATCCCAAACTAGGGTTTGATGAAGCCCACCCTTCTACCCAAACAAAAGGTTCAATCCAATGCTCTAAACTCTTATTTTTCTTAGGAGTTTCCAGCCGTGGTTACAGACTTAAAAAATTCCAACTTTTGCTGAAGCCCTAATTTTCCATCTTTCCGATCAAAATCCCGAACTGGGGTTTGATCAAGCCCGGTCTTCCACCCAACCAAAAAATTCGATCTTGGTCTCTAAATTTTGATTTTCCTGAGTAGCATTCAGCCGTGGACTCCGATTCCAAAAATTATAACTTTCTCCGAAACCCTAAATTCCGGAAGCCATGAATAAAGGTGCTCGAAAAATAATTCTGTTTTGACAGAAATATGCACCTGATTGTTTCTACTATAACTCTGAAATTTTTGCTCCACAAGGTCTGAAACCCTTTTTCTGCAGTAACCTGACCTGTCATCTTTCCATCCTGACAGGTCTGACCTCAATTGGATTTTCTGAGAGAGAGTTATGCCAAGTGTCGCAACGTGACCTGTTTATGGGATAAAACAGTAGAGAGAACTTGTACGGCGTGCCACGTGTCACTGTTTGAACTTCGGCCTCTGAAAACGTTTCTTGAGATAGCTCGCCCTTTTATCTTTCCATATTGACAGGTCTGACCTCAATTGGACTCTCTAAGAGAGATTTATTCCAAGTGTCGCAACGTGACCTGTTTATGGGATAAAATAGGAGAGCTAACTTGTACTGCGTGCCACGTGTCACTGGTTCATCTTCTACCTCTGAACAAGTTTTCTGAGATAGTACAGTCTGTGTACTACCTGTCACTTTTTACGAAATTTCATTTGGAGCTTCCTAGGCCAAGTTATGACCTTTTTGCCAAGGTTACCTGATTTTGACTGAGATCTGGAAGAGGCAGAAACCCTAACTTGTACTGATCATAACTCATAAAGTACAACGAATCTGAGGGTGCCCTTTGGACACAAGGTACCTGGCGATGTTATCTTCAACCTGTAAACTTTTTAGACCCTGAACCTTCGCAGAAATGGATTTATAGCGAACATTCCACGAAGACTGGTTTTTGCTATGTAAAACCCTAACCTTCAAATTATCGTAAGTAAAGCAAGTGTCGTAAGTGCCATACCTTGTCTTCCTTTAGGTTAGCTCTGATACCATGTTAAGATTTAATATGCTAAGACAGAAAATAGTAGCATTACATTCCATTTCACAATAATAGCATATATAGGATCACTGAAGAAACAACAAGCACAGCATAAACACAAGAGACAGAGATTTATCCTGGGAAACCCTCATGGGGTAGATAACCCAGCAAAGCTTCCTCAATATAGATGACCAGCAATATACAAAGATGAAACCCTGAGACATGATCTCCTCCTCCACAATAGCAGACCTCTCCTCCACAAGTGCACTATCCTCAAGTGAGTGAGTGTATCAAATGAGGAACACACCTCCTCTATTTATACACTACTCTGATATGTATTTTACACAAGTACATGTAGGCTCGTATTTAACCATTAGGTTAAATACCCCATTATAACTGACTGGGCCGACCCCCACATGGTGGGTCTAATAACCCTAGTTACCACACCCAACTCGGAGGAATAAACATCTCCGGATTTATAGTATAATCACATCGGAGGTATGGAACATCTCCGGAATAAATAATATACAAATATAATATTCTTTGAAGTTACAATATTTCAACAAGAATAGCTTTTGATCATTTGTAGAATTTGCAATTGCATTTGTGAAGAGGGAGAGCTAGTGGATGACTAGTTTCTTGCCTTAGCCAATTTCGAGGGTGAAAGATTCCCATCCAAGTTGGCAATTGGAAAGGCCATTCAGACCTTTCATTTGGAGCTTTAATGGAGTCTTTATTTGCAGGTGTAAGCTACAAGGCACCTCATGGTTTCTTCTATTGCAGCTCGCTCCTTCAACCATTTCCAGTTTTGATGGCATATTCTTGATCCTGGAGGGAGGGCGTTTTTGGTGAGCTATTGTACTCTTTGGGGGAGATTCTAATGCCCCATTTATTTTGTAATATGAATTAAATACTCTGTTCTTCATCTCCAGAAAGTTTCAGGCCGAAATTCCAAGTAGAAATGTATAAATCTCATTTTTAATGGAAGAACGATGCCATTTCCCCACTACCTTGTTGTGAACCAATGTATTGATGATGATTTCGAATGAATGGATGATTCTATGATATATTTGTGATCAATATACTGCCATGGATGTCTTCTACAAGTTTCATGTACTGTACTTGAGCATTTGAAGCATTTTTACTCCGTTTAGTTGTATTGGGAGGTGAAATAGTGCCATTTCCCCAAGGGTTGAATTGGGGATTTTTGCAGTTGAATGGGAGAGGGTGAGAATAGTTGTAATAAACCATTAATGGTGCATATAATACCTTAATAACATACTTAACACATTACATACCTCTGTTCATAAATTTGAGTGGGTTTGGAGGCATTTGGGAAGCCATTTTCAGTACTTACCTCAGGGGGATTTGAACCCCAAATTACTAGTAAAATTGCATACTTGGTCCAGAATCTTGAGAGAATTTGTAGAGGTCTTTTGGTGGCCATATGTTATCCCTGAACATCATATTCAATTCCTAATATCATTCATAAACCTTCCTTGAATATTTGAAGGCATTGGGAGTCAATTTAAGACCTAGAGACCAATACTAGTCAAAGGGAAATCACTAGTAAAGTTACCTACATTGACCAGAATTGAAAGCGTATTTGCAGAAGTGTTTTAAAGGTACAAAGGCATCCCCGAAACACATATTTATGTTATAATATCATTCATATACCTTCTCAGAAGATTTGGGATCATTTGGGGCAAATTTGGGACCTAGAGATCAAAACTAGTCCAAGGTCGAACCAAGGAAAAAAGTGGAAAATTGCAATTTTAATAAAATTCCTAACAAGGGACATTACAGTGGTATCAGAGCATGGTCCTTGCACCTATGTATTAGGTACATACATTCAAGAATAATTGGCAGCCATGTCTTACTATTATGATGAATCCTATGAGTACAATTCTTATGAGGAATATGCAGATGCTTATGAGCAATATGAAGCAGAATGTGAATGGTATGAGGAAGAGGTGCCATCATGCAACACTTCTTACAATTTCAAGAGAAATGAAGATTATTCTTATGAATTTAAATTTGATGAATATGAGTGTGTCACACCAACCAAGGATAATTCTATGAGTGAGTTCCAAAGATGGAGAGCAAAATATAAAACCTTGCCCCAACGATATCAAAAATATCAAGAATATCTTGCTTTTAGCAAAAATACACAAAATGCCATGTCTTTTGAATACTATGCTGAACATGTTTTTGAAAATAGGCCCAAAAATGAAGATGTGGAGTTAGTGAAGAAAGGTTTATGCCCTTCTTGTAAAAACCCTTGGAGCGAGTATCATATATGTGTGCATGAAATGATGTCCTCCTTGAGGAGAGCTTTTGAGATTTATTCAAGAAGAGATTCCAAATATATTGATCCTAAGGAAAACAAGGGGCAAAATGCATCAGCTTGCTTTAAGGAGCAAAAGGAAGAGACATCACAAGAGCATGAAGAAGATTCTATTGAAAATATGGAAGATCATTTCGACACACCTTCTAGCTTAGACATGAACCAAAGAGCATCTACTGATGGATGCTTAAACTATGAAGGAGTACCTACTGATGGGTGCTCACACCTCTATGTTGGTGACATAGAGATCACTTTTGAAAGTGTTTCTACAAGTACAAGTTTCATTAAGCATGATAATGAAGACCTTGTAGCGGTTGAAGAAGAACCAAGATCAACTTCCCCATCACCACTTGAGCTTCATGAAGTTGGTCCAAGCAAAATTGAAGAAGATGAGGAGGTTCATTTGCAAGAGCCTCATTTTCTTGAAGGGTCCTTAAAGATGAATGAAAATAATATCCAAGAGTCCCTCAGCATTCTCCATGACACTCAAGCATTGGTGTCAAATTCTTGTTGGAGAGCTACTTCATTGGAGGAAACATCCTTCCTTGAGGACATGGAGAAGATTCAAAGAGCAATGTGCCACATCAAAGGTAATTTCATGTCTTTTCTTTTTGATAGAAACCATTTGTTTGAGCTTAATGAATTGTTACATGATGCATACTTGAAGAATAATGAGGATATTCATAAGCTCACAATTCAAAATGAGCAACTTCTTGAAAAGTTGCAAGATACTTGTTTTTCCTCCTATGTTTCAGATTGTCAAATGGTAGATTGTTTGGAGGATACTCATGACATGGTGGATCATGAGAAATGTGAAAATTTGAATGTTCTTGATGTGTTTGAAGATGAACTTGAAGAGATCCAAACACTTGATGTGGTGGAAGAGGAATTTTAATTGCCTCTTGATGAAGGTTATGCAATTTTTAAAGAAGAGCATGATTCCTCTACATTGGAACCAAACTATGACAAAGAGTTCACACTTTTGAAGGAGCTACATGATACTACCCACATGGATCCTTCCCATGATGAAACTCCTAAACTTTTTGATCATTTGGGTGAGTTAGTACATTCTCCTACATCCTACAATTCCATGTTTTGCAGTATTAGTCTCAATGAAGTATGGGTGAAAGGGTTCTTTTTGATGGTGCCACATGAGGAGTATGGAACTCCTAGATTTAACCTTTATGATGACATGGTTGGAGCACATTCTTATTCACATTTGCAGCAGCATAATTTGTCACTTTATGATGATTCACATCTACATGGATGCACCTATGATATGGATTTGAGTCACTTGAATACTCATGGTTTTTCTTGCTCAACACTGGGTTCATTTGATGTTAGAGGAACTTCATCCAACACTTGGATGAATAGATTTATGATGGGAGAACATTTTTGTTGGAAGCCACATACTTTGTTACATATTTATGATTCTCACATTCATGGATGTATGGGTGAGACTTCTTTGAGTCATTTGAAGTCTCCTTGTTTTTTCTGCTCATTATTTGGTTCAGATTCTAGTGGAGATTCTTCATTCACTTCTTGGATGAAAGAATACATGGCTGAATATTTTGATGCATATCACATCCTTTTGGAGCAGCATTATAGGACATGGGATCCTCACCTATGTCATTGGAGCATATTTGATTGGTCACTTGAAGCTTGTATGCACTTGGAAAATGGTGGTCTACTTTCTTGGAGGTATAAGCACTTTCATGACTCTTTGATGAAGCATATCCTAGATGTACATTTTCATTATGTTGTTATGTACTTTGATGATATATATTTGGTACTCATGATGTTTGGAAGAATGCATACAAGAAAATGGGATCCAGGAATCCTCTTATCTAATGGTGTAGGTTGGAGAGCACTCTTAATTGTTGGGGTGCAATACAAGCAATGGGACCCTGGAATAATTTTTGTCTCATTGGTTTCATTTTTTGGGGGGAAGCAAGCAGTATGGGAGATGGATTCCCCACTTAATAAAATGATTTTAATCAGAGTAGTGCAGCAGCAAGCATGGTGGTTCCTCTCTAAAATATTCATGGAAACTCAAAGACTCAAGGTTTGGCAATTCAATGGCAACTTCAAAGAATTATACAGAAAGCAGGTTCTTCAACACCCATGTTTGAAATTGCTTGAGGACAAGCAATATTGGGAAGGGAGGATTTGTCATGTCCCAAATTTGTAATTGGGTCACAATGGCCTAATCACATTAGCCATATTCATTAGAGTTTGTAAAATTGATGTTAAGGGTCAAATAATTGCCAAGGAGGAAAATTACTAGTTTCCTAGGTTTGGGGTGGAAGCTTTGGGATTTGGAATAAGGGGGATAATAAATGATGTTTAGACATTGGAAGGGTTCAAGTATTTAATAAATAGAGTGAATAAAGAAATTCAAGAGAAATCCTAGGTGACAAATGGTTTTGGAGACATATGGAGGATGTGGGACCCACACTAGCTTGATTTTTCATAATACATGGTATATCTCTTTTGCAAATTCAAATTAATGGGAATGTGAACACTCTTGGGTGAGTTGGTAAGTCATAACACATGTCATTGAGCATCTTAGGTCGAATTGGGAAGTATTGGTAACCTCCATGGAAGATAAAGAGTCAAAGTGGAAGTTTGTGGACACTTGGGCTAGATTCCCTAGCCCCTATGACACCAATGATGGAGCATCTATGACAACTATGACAAATTGCAGACCTGACCTCTGACATATGACCACTATGACATGTCAGCCCCAAAAATAGGCTCAAGGAAGTCGAATTTGGGAGTTGGAGAAGCCAAAGAGACCCAAAATTGAATTTGGGAGAAGATGGAAGGTTAGAACTAGGAGACAAGTGGCAAATGTGGAATATTTCCTAAATGGAAATCTATTGAATCTATTGAGAGGATTTCGACCCTTAGAAGACTAATGTTGGTTATAAAATGTAGAAATGAAGTATGAGAATATCTTTTGATCATTTGTAGAATTTGCAATTGCATTTGTGAAGAGGGAGAGCTAGTGGATGACTAGTTTCTTGCCTTAGCCAATTTCGAGGGTGAAAGATTCCCATCCAAGTTGGCAATTGGAAAGGCCATTCAGACCTTTCATTTGGAGCTTTAACGGAGTCTTTATTTGTAGGTGTAAGCTACAGGGCAGCTCATGGTTTCTTCTATTGCAGCTCGCTCCTTCAACCATTTCCAGTTTTGATGGCATATTCTTGATCCTGGAGGGAGGGCGTTTTTGGTGAGCTATTGTACTCTTTGGGGGAGATTCTAATGCCCCATTTATTTTGTAATATGAATTAAATACTCTGTTCTTCATCTCCAGAAAGTTTCAGGTCGAAATTCCAAGTAGAAATGTATAAATCTCATTTTTAATGGAAGAACGATGCCATTTCCCCACTACCTTGTTGTGAACCAATGTATTGATGATGATTTCGAATAAATGGATGATTCTCTGATATATTTGTGATCAATATACTGCCATGGATGTCTTCTACAAGTTTCATGTACTGTACTTGAGCATTTGAAGCATTTTTACTCCGTTTAGTTGTATTGGGAGGTGAAATAGTGCCATTTCCCCAAGGGTCGAATTGGGGATTTTTGCAGTTGAATGGGAGAGGGTGAGAATAATTGTAATAAACCATTAATGGTGCATATAAGACCTTAATAACATACTTAACACATTACATACCTCTGTTCATAAATTTGAGTGGGTTTGGAGGCATTTGGGAAGCCATTTTCAGTACTTACCTCAGGGGGATTTGAACCCCAAATTACTAGTAAAATTGCATACTTGGTCCAGAATCTTGAGAGAATTTGCAGAGGTCTTTTGGTGGCCATATGTTATCCCTGAACATCATATTCAATTCCTAATATCATTCATAAACCTTCCTTGAAGATTTCAAGGCATTTGGAGTCAATTTAAGACCTAGAGACCAATACTAGTCAAAGGGAAATCACTAGTAAAGTTACCTACATTGACCAGAATTGAAAGAGTATTTGCAGAAATGTTTTAAAGGTACAAAGGCATCCATAAAACACATATTTATGTTATAATATCATTCATATACCTTCTTAGAAGATTTGAGATCATTTGGGGCAAATTTGGGACCTAGAGATCGAAACTAGTCCAAGGTCGAACCAAGGAAAAAAGTGGAAAATTGCAATTTTAATAAAATTCCTAACAAGGGACATTACACTAAATCAGATCCAAAGACACCACATGAGCTTCACAAGGAACTAGAAATTGACCACACATCAGTTAGATGTGAACTAGTAGAATCAGTGGTAGAACAAGGCACCATAACCCCACCCATTGAAGAGAGAAGCATGATGCAAAAGTATGGACCAATTTCATATTTTTGTACTAATTTGTGTCATGATGATGTTGCAGCCACATCAAAAGATAATTATTGCATAAGGGATTCCCTGGATGTTGAGTTTCATATCCTTGGTGATAGGGGTGAATGTAGTGACCAAACTGAATCACTAGAAGGGTGTTTGCAGGATGCCTACATGGATAGAAGAGAATCTATTGGGGAATGTTTTAAGTGTGAGGAAGCATCTAAAGATGTGTACTCTCACATATTTGTGGGGGAAATGGAGATTCCCATTGATGAAGGTGTGGTGGGTGCAATATCCATGTGGAAAGAAGAAGTTCTGGAAACAACAGAAACTGAAAATGAGAAATTGATGGAAGGCCAAACCACCAACACTCCACCTCATAAGGAGGATAACATTACACCTGGTGAGTTATTAAATTCTTATTTTTATATGCCATTACTTCCATCTCATATGGAATCTACTTCTAGTAAAAATTTCAGAGTGGTTGAGCTCCCTAGTGATGAGGTTCGGAATTCTGATGTAAAAAAGAAATGCAATGAGAATGTTGGAACTTTGAGAGAAGATCTTTCCGGTATACCCAGGAGGAATGAGAAATTAATTTGCAGCCCAAATTATGTTTTCGAGGACCTAAGAGATGAATATATTGCAGCAACAATATATGGATCAGATTTCCAAACTTCGAGTGCACTGCATGAAATCATTCCGGTGATGGAAAATGAAGGGGAGGAACATCTGCAAGAACCTCATCTCCTTGCAGGGTCATTAAAGATGGATGAACAGAAGATCCAAGAGGCCCTAAAAATTCTCCATGACACTCATTCTTCAGTGTCAAGGTTGTATTGGGAAGCTGCTTTAAGGGAAGATCAATATCATTTTACAGCCATGGAGAATATCCAGAAAGCAATGTCCGCTATCAAAGGTAATTTTTCACAGTTGCTTTTAGATAAAGATTACATGTTTGAGCTTGTTGAATTGTTGCGGGATGCATCATGGCATGATGAAGAAAGCATTTGCAGATGTAAAAAAAGATAATTATAAGCTCAATGATGAGTTGATGGCCACCCAGTATTCTTTGAGAAGCACTCAAAGTGCCCTCCAAATCCAGGACGGAGATGTTGCTGCTTCATGAAAAATTGCAAAGATCCTCCCTACCCTCTTGCACACCATTTAGTCAATTTCATTGGGGTGAAAGAATTCATGATCATAAGGAGGAACCTCATGAGATGGTGGATCATGAGGATCATTTATCTTTACATGTGCTTGAGGAGTGTGTAGAATAGTTTGATGAAAACCGAGCACCTGATCATTTCTTAAGGGAAATGGAGCTGTTCCTTGGAAATAGTCACTCTCCGATGGAAAAGTAGGATGAGAGCACCCAATTTGGGCCAGCCAATAATGATAAAGTTGCAGCCATAAGTCTGATTACTGAAGGTTGCAGACATATAAAGAAGGTTCATATTCCTTCCCCTCATGTCATGGATTCAACAATAACAATGCGGAATGAACAGTGGGTGAAGAATTTTTTCTTGTTGATGCCAAATGTACCACAGGTGGGTCATGATCTGCTCCTATGGTAGATAGATCTTATTGCAGCAGAGATGGATGATTTCAAATCATGTGAATCAACAAGCAGGATCTATGATTCACCCACCAGATGGATGGATAGAGGTCTCACAAGAAAAGAAAATATGGAAGGTAAAAAGTTCACTTCTTTCTGCAATAAATTTCCTATTATAACTGACATTGTCTTGAATTGTGAGCAGCAACAAAAGTATCTTTTGCATCCATTTGATGTCACTCATCCACATATGGATTGGGTGAAAGATTACCTAGAAAGCATGAAACTTCCTTGCAAAAATTGTTATGCTTATGGTCAAGGGAAGGCAGCTAAGCAGGCAAGTTGCCAAGTTAAATTAGTGGAACATTTTACTTGTAGAGGTTGGGCTATGTGGAGGGAATCCGCATGCTGGGAGGGATGCTTGAAATTTTTATACAATGGCAGAGAGTTGAGCCATTGCATGTTTTCACTGGAAGAGACATTCTGCTCGCCACTGGGTTTGGTTGGAGGAAATTCCCTAGCAGTTATTCCCTGGATGAAAAGGCACATGTTGGATGACAGATTTTTTAAAATTATTTTGATGATGGGTAAAATGCAGTTGATACTTTGGGATCCTGGCACACACTTGAGTGACAGATTTCCAAAGATTACAGGAGAATTTTGCTCCTTGTAGAAGAAACAGTGGGATCCAGGAATTCTACTCAAGTTATCCTAACTGGGTTGAAAATTTTGTTCATTGCTAGTTCATTTGCAGATATAAATTACAGTGCAGTTTTTCTTCATCTTTTTTGAAGGCCCAAGTTTAATTTACAGACTGTACAATGGATGGGGAAAATTAAAATCAGAGTGGTGCAGCAGAAGCTTGGTGGAATCTTGACATTGCTTGAGGACAAGCAATCTTAGGAAGGGAGGACTATCATGTCCCCGTATTTTTTCATGGTCCATGGGGTAATTTTGGCCTAAGTCACCTAGGTAATAATTATTTAATTAATGAGTAATTATGGAAACTACCTTATGGAAGATGCCTAAGGTTGTATTTGGGAATTAAATGGACAAGGAAGGCCCCCCATGCAGTTATTAACCCCATGACTAAGTCCAAGTGATTGACTAATTGAGAAATTAATTAATTGGGGAAATTTTGAGGCATTACACCATAACAATTAGTTAATTAATGGATAATTAATTAATTGCTAAGTTAAATTATTTCTGAGTTGTATTATTTCCATTTAAATGTTTATTGCTAATAAATGTGCCAAGTGGTTGATGACTTGGCTAGGAAATTCGAATTGGTATGTGAGCCAAACTTTCCTAAGTGGTAAAGTCTCAGAAAAGCTAAGGAATTTAGTGGAGACAAGTTGGAAAGATGAATGCAGAAAAGAAACTGACAAAAGGTAGCAAAATCAGACAAAAGCAGGAAAGGGGAAAGTAAATAAAGTGAAGAGATTCAGAAAAGCTTTCTGAAAGAAAATAGAAACAACCAGAAAATCTACCTAAAGCGCACTTGCCCAAAATTAGTGAAAGAGGTGAAGGAAAGAAAGTTTTGAAAGCTCAACAGTTGCTATTCTCCTCAAGAAAGGCGTCCTCATGGCTTTGGAGTAGGATGGGAAAGTGGGTAACCTACTCTCATAGGTCACCAAGCCAAGAACCTACCGAGCAGGTCATCATGAAGTTTATAAAAGAATCCAACCAACTCCATTTGACAACTTTTGATCATTTATGTTTTCTCATGAGAGCTCTGATGCTTCTCTAGTTGAGTGGTGTGCCTCAGTTGTGCTTCTTGGGTGATGTGCCCCAAGGCGCATAGTTTCCAGTGAGTGTTGTGCAGGTCCTTATCAAGATATTGCAGCCAATAACATATGCTTCCAGCCTCCATTGAAGATATACAGTCATACTGGAGAACAGGTTCCTCCAACAGTGATTTTGTAGCTAGTTTTAGTGAAGATTCTCCTGTTGAAGAAGTTTGATCCAGTGAATGCGCCCAAGACTTGGTGGAGAGATAGTTGAGCCATTTTTATAGACATTAGAAGATCCTCATATCATAGATCAGCTTCAGAACTGGACTATCCTTCTCTTCTTTCACATTCTCTCAACCATAGCTACATTTGGAGAGGGTTTCCATTGAAGAAGAGAGCTAGTTGATGGTGATGGCTCCCATTTGAAGATAAACCATTCTATGTACAGAAATATCAGCCATAGAATCTATAGATGGACTGATATTTACTTCTAGAACATAGCCATAGGAACTTCTTACTTCTCTTATCTATTCTATCACTGATTGTAACCAAAGATTAGCCTGTGAGGCATTGTTATTTAAGAAGCAAACTATTAATGAAAGAAGAAGTGTTCTGAAAGTCATATCTTGATTTTTATGTGTGTAACAAGTTATATCAGAGTATAAATTAATATCAGAATAGAGTTTGTGGTTTATTAAAGCAGTTTGTGAAGTTAGAATGCAAGACTAGCTAGATTGATGGCAATTCTAGACTTGTTTCACCAGTTTTCCTACTGAATCTATTTTAATCACTATTTTTGCATTCTGTCAGTTGGAGCTAGTCCATAACTCAGTCTAGTATCCATATTACTCCCTGTAATCAGAATTTGGATGCCTTTAGCCTCGTTTTGGAATGCCTGTATTGTGACTAGTTCAGTAGTCCACCATCTGCAAATAATACCCAAATTGATCCAAACCTTTCCAAGTCAATCCAGCCTTTATTCCAGCATTCCTTATGAGTTTCATGACTGATATGTCTCTTTCCTAAACCCTTAACCCTTACCCAGTCTTGTTGGAATATGCTAGAATCCCAGGAAGCCTCGAAGTAGGTAATAGATTCATTCTATTATTGAAAAGTGAATGGCTCTAGTACCTTGTGCCAAGGACTCCTGCTAAAAAAATAATTTTCTACTGCTGCACCTAATCCCATATAAATTCCATAATCAAAATTTCATCCCACCATCCTCAGTCTGTACACAAGTACCCCTCACTTACCTTATGTCCGGTTCGAAGGATTTGCCACAAAATTTCACCAGTAAAAGTTGTAAAAGTTTTTAAAGTGGAGTTAATATCTGGGTCAGATCTTGCCCAGGATATTACAGTGGTATCAGAGATCTTTCCTTAGCTCAACCTATGGAAATTAAATCTCAGTGGAAAGAAGACTCTTAATTTAATGAATTTGCAGTGATGTCAATATTTAGTGAAGAAGATTCTTACTCCGATGAGGATTTTTATGAGCAATATGATGATGAATTTGTTGAGCGATATGAGGAGTATTGTAGATAGTATGAGGAAGAAGAACTCTGAGAAGTACCCTCTACAAGTATGACCCATGAAATCATGATTGATAGAGTAATTTATCATTATTCTGATATCTATATGCAGGAAAAGGTTGCATGTTCTACAGCCAAATATCAACCTACTTCTCAAGAGTACCTAAAAGAAGCAATAGCTTCAGTGGAAGGATGTTATTTACACCTCACAAGAATGTTTGGATCCTCTTCCAAAAGAGACTCCAAGAATCTTGACCCTAAAACAACCAAAGCAGAAGCTTCACTATTTTGTTTGGGGAAGCAAGAACCAAAGACTAATCATGAGGTTGTTGATAGATTGGGAGCAGAATCTACTGCAAGATTCTATGTAGATGATTCCAAGATATCCTTAGAGGAGCTTGGTAAGCTTAAGGATGGTAAGGAATACTTTGGATCAGATCCAAAAGAAGAACCTAAATCAGATCCAAAGACACCACATGAGCTTCACAAGGAAGTAGAAGTTGACCACACATCAGTTAGATGTGAACTAGTAGAATCAGTGGTAGAACAAGGCACCATAACCCCACCCATTGAAGAGAGAAGCATGATGCAAAAGTATGGACCACTTTAAGATTTTTGTACTAATTTGTGTCATTATGATTTTGTTGCCACATCAAAAGACAATTACTGCATAAGGGATTACCTGGATGTTGAGTTTCATATCCTTGGTGATAGGGTTGAATGTAGTGACCAAACTGAATCACTAGAAGGGTGTTTGCAGGATGCCTACATGCATAGAAGAGAATCTATTGAGGAATGTTTTAAGTGTGAGGAAGCATCTAAAGATGTGTACTCTCACATATTTGTGGGGGACATGCTGATTCCCATTGATGAAGGTGTGGTGGGTGCAATATCCATGGGGAAAGAAGAAGTTCTGGAAACAACAGAAACTGAAAAATGAGAAATTGATGGAAGGCCAAACCACCAACACTCCACCTCATAAGGAGGATAACATGACACCTGGTGAGTTATTAAATTATGATTTTTATATGTCATTATTTCAATCTCATATGGAATCCACTTCTAGTAAAAAGTTCAGAGTGGTTGAGCTCCCTAGTGATGAGGTTCGGAATTCTGATGTAAAAAAGAAATGCATTGAGAAGGCTAGAACTTTGAGAGAAGATCTTTCTAGTATACCCAGGAGGAATGAGAAATTAATTTGCAGCCCAAATTATGTTTTTGAGGACCTAAGAGATTAATATATTGCAGCAGCAATATACGGATCAGATTTCCAAACTTCGAGTGCACTGCATGAAATCAATCCGGTGATGGAAAATGAAGGGGAGGAACATCTGCAAGAACCTCATCTCCTTGCGGGGTCATTGAAGATGGATGAACAAAAGATCCAAGAGGCCCTAAAAATTCTCCATGAAACTCATTCTTCAGTGTTGAGGTTGTGTTGGGAAGCTGCTTTAAGGTAAGATCAATATCTTTTTACAGCCATGGAGAATATCCAGAAAGCAATGTCCACAATCAAAGGTAATTTCTCACAGTTGCTTCCAGATAAAGATTACATGTTTGAGCTTGTTGAATTGTTGCGGGATGCATAATGGCATGATGAAGAAAGCATTTGCAGATGTAAAAAAAGAGAACTATAAGCTCAATGATGAATTGATGGCCACCCAGTATTCTTTGAGAAGCACTCAAAGTGCCCTCCAAATCCAAGACGGAGATGTTGCTGCTTCATGAAAAATTGCAAAGATCCTCCCTACCCTCTTGCACACCATTTAGTCAATTTCATTGGGGTGAAAGAATTCATGATCATAAGGAGGAACCTCATGAGATGGTGGATCATGAGGATCATTTATCTTTACATGTGCTTGAGGAGTGTGTAGAACAGTTTGATGAAAACCAAGCACCTGATCATTTCCTAAGGGAAATGGAGCTGTTCCTTGGAAACAGTCACTCTCCGATGGAAAAGTGGGATGAGAGCACCCAATTTGGGCCAGAAAATAATGATGAAGTTGCAGCCATAAGTCTGATTACTGAAGGTTGCAGACATATAAAGAAGGTTCATATTCCTTCCCCTCATGTCATGGATTCAACAATAACAATGGGGAATGAATAGTGGGTGAAGAATTTTTTCTTGGTGATTCCACATGTACCACAAGTGGGTCATTATCTGCTCCTATGGGAGATAGATCTTAATGCAGCAGAGAGGGATGATTTCAAATCATGTGAATCAACAAGCAGGATCTATTATTCGCCCACCAGATGGATGGATAGAGGTCTCACAAGAAAAGAAAATCTGGAAGGTAAAAAGTTCCCTTGTTTCTGCAATAAATTTCTTATTATAACTGACATTGTCTTGAATTGTGAGTAGCAACAAAAGTATATTTTGCAGCCATTTGATGTCACTCATCCACATATGGATTGGGTGAAAGATTACCTGGCAAGCATGAAACTTCCTTGCAAAAATTGTTATGCTTATGGTCAAGGGAAGGCAGCTAAGCAGGCAAGTTGCCAAGTTAAATTAATGGAACATTTTACTTGTAGAGGTTGGCCTATGTGGAGGGAATCCACATGCTAGGAGGGATGCTTGAAATTTTTCTCCAATGGCAAAGAGTTGAGCCATTGCATGTTTTCACTGGAAGAGACATTCTTCTCCCCACTGGGTTTGGTTGGAGGAAATTCCCTAGCAGTTATTCCCGGATGAAAAGGCACATGTTGGATGACATATTCTTTAAAATTATTCTGATGATGGATAAAATGCAGTTGATACTTTGGGATATTGGCATGCACTTGAGTGACAGATTGCCAAATATGACAGGAGAATTCTGCTCCTTGCAGGAGAAACAGTGGGATCCAGGAATTCTACTCAAGTTGTCCTAACTGGGTTGAAAATTTTGTTCATTGCTAGTTCATTTGCAGATATAAATTACAATGTAGTTTTTCTTCATTTTCTTTGAATGCCCAAGTTTAATTTATAGACTGTACAGTGGATGGGGAAAATTACAATCAGAGTGGTGCAGCAGGAGCTTGGTGGAATCCTGACATTGCTTGAGGACAAGCAATCTTAGGAAGGGAGGACTATCATGTCCCCGTATTTTTTCATGGTCCATGGGGTAATTTTGGCCTAATTCACCTAGGTAATAATTATTTAATTAATGAGTAAGTATGGAAACTACCTTATGGAAGATGCCTAAGGTTGTATTTGGGAATTAAATGGACAAGGAGGGCTCCCCATGCAGTTATTAACCCCATCACTAAGTCCATGTGATTGACTAATTGAGAAATTAATTAATTGGGGAAATTTTGAGGCATTACACCATAAAAATTAGTTAATTACTGGATAATTAATTAATTGCTAAGTTAAATTATTTCTGAGTTGTATTATATCCATTTAAATGTTTATTGCTAATAAATGTGCCAAGTGGTTGATGACTTGGATAGGAAATTCGAATTGGTAAGTGAGCCAAAATTTCCTAAGTGGTAAAGTCTCAGAAAAGCTAAGGAATCTAGTGGAGACAAGTTGGCAAGATGAACGCAGAAAGGAAACTGAAAAAAGCTAGCAAAATCAGACAAAAGCAGGAAAGCGGAAAGTAAAGAAAGTGAAAAGATTCTAAAAAGCTTTCTGAAAGAAAATAGAAACAACCAGAAAATCTACCTAAAGCGCACTTGCCCAAAATCAGTGAAGGAGGTGAAGGAAAGAAAGGTTTGAAAGCTCAGAAGTTGCTATTATCCTCAAGAAAGGCATCCTCATGGCTTTGGAGTAGGATGGGAAAGTGGGTAACCTACTCTCATAGGTCACCAAGCCAAGAACTTCCCAGCAGGTCATCATGAAGTTTATAAAAGAATCCAACCAACTCCATTTGACAACTTTTGATCATTTATGTTTTCTCATGAGAGCTCTGATGCTTCTCTAGTTGAGTGGTGTGCCTCAGTTGTGCTTCTTGGGTGATGTGCCCCAAGGCCCATAGTTTCCAGTGAGTGTTGTGTAGGTCCTTATCAAGATATTGCAGCCAGTAACATATGCTTTCAGCCACCATTGAAGATCTACAGTCATACAGGAGAATAGGTTCCTCCAACAGTGATTCTACAGCTAGTTTTAGTGAAGATTCTCCTGTTGAAGAAGTTTGATCCAGTGAATGCGCCCAAGACTTGGTGGAGAGATAATTCAGACATTTTTGAAGAAATTAGAAGATCCACATATCATATATCAGCTTCAGAACTGAACTATCCTTCTGTTCTTTCACATTCTCTCAACCACAGCTACATTTGGAGAGGGTTTCCACTGAAGAAGAGAGCTAGTTGATGGTGATGGCACCCATTTGAAGATCAGCCATTTTGAGTGAAGCAAGATGAGCCATCTAGTCTATAGATGGAGTGATATTTACTTCCATAACAGAGCCACAGTAACTTCTTACTTCTCTTATCTATTCTATCACTGATTGTAACCGAAGATTAGCCTGTGAGGCATTGTTATTTAAGAAGAAAACTCTTAATGAAAGAAGAAGTGTTCTAAAAGTCATATATTGAGTTTTATGTGTGTAACAAGTTATATTAGATTCTAAATTAATATCATAAAATATTTTGTGGTTTATTAAAGAAGTTTGTGAAGTTAGAATGCAAGACTAGCTAGATTGATGGCAATTCTAGACTAGTTTCACCACTTTTCCGGTTGAATCTATTTTAATCACTATTTTTTCATTCTTTCAGTTGGAGCTAGTCCATAACTCAGTATAGTATCCATATCAGTCCCTTTAATCAGAATTTGGATTCCTTTAACGTTGTTTTGGAAAGCCTGTATTGTGACTAGTTCAGTAGTCCACCATCTGCAAATAATCCCCAAATTGATCCAAACCTGTCCAAGTCAATCCAGTCTTTATTCCAACATTCCTTATGAGTTGTATGAATGATATATCTTTGTCCTAAACACCTTTAACCCTTACCCAGTCTTGTTGGCATATGCTAGAAGCCCAGGAAGCCTCGAAGTAGGCAATTGATTCGTTCTATTACTGAAAAGTGAATGGCTCTAGTACCTTGTGCCAAGGAATCCTGCTAAAAAAATATTTTTCTACTGCTGCACCTAACCCCATATAAATTCCAGAATCAAACTTTCATCCCACCATCCTCAGTCTGTACACCAGTACCCCTCACTTACCTTCTGTCCGGTTCGAAGGATTTGCTACTAAATTTCACTAGTAAAAGTTGTAAAAGTTTTTAAAGTGGAGTTAATATCTGGGTCAGATCTTGCCCAGGATATTACATTCAAAGTGAAAATGAATCTCGACATACCAAATCTTGAAGCTAAGATTGACACAAAATCGATCGACAATTGGGTGCAACAATTGGAATCCTATTAAACTATATATCAACTCTCCGAAGCTAAAATGGTCACCATTGCGTCCTTAAAGATGTCAACCTCCATGCACTGCTAGTGGGATAACCTCTCATCAAATATGGAGAAAAGAAGAGACCCCATCTACACATGGGATAAGTTCATCGAACACATCCGAAAGGAATTTTACCCGTTGAAATACCTCGAGCAGCAGTATAAGAAGTGGAAGCAGCTAAGGCAATGCAAAGACCAATCCGTACAGAGTTACACTGACAAGTTCTACCAAGTCATGGAAAGACTTGGCATCCAAGAAGAAGATAAATTGCTTGTTCTGAAGTATGCTAGCAGATTGTCCCAGCACATCCAACAAGAGATGAAATTTTTGACTGTCAATACACTTGCAAATGCTTTCCACTATGCCAACAAACTGGAAATGAAGCAGAAAGGAAAAGCATGTTTCATGACAAAGCCGACATCAAGATGACCACTCGAAAAGAAGGCACTAGTCGACTTCGACAAGCCAAATTCTTCTTAGCTGACACCGCCAAAACCTAACAATGGTAAGAATCCTTTTCAGAAAAGGGAAAGTAGCAAACAACCGTCGATCGAAAAATGGTCTAATTACCACCACTCATCTTGGAATGATACATCTGAATGCAAAGCTCAAAAGAAAATTTTGGCAAAACTGTCGACCTTCGACACATTTGACAGGACGATGGAAGAATCTGGTCCATACATGAAAACCCTTTTGACCTCGACAACTCGAGCATCCTCGACTATTGTCGATGAGGAAGAACGAGAGCGCCTATTCCATACATGGATATGGGTCCAGAGAAACCCATTGCATCTGATCGTGGACAATGAAAGCCAAAAGAACTTCATTTCTAAAGAATTGGCGAAGAAATTAGGTCTTGTTACCACTTTGCATCCTTAGCCTTACAACATCGGTTGAATGAAGTATGGCCAAGAACTATGGATCAGTCAACAATGCAAACTCACCTACTTCATAAAGCCTTTTAAATATGAAGTACTATGTGATGTGGCACCACTCTCCGTAGCCAACGCCCTATTTGGGAAAACTTACCTCAGGGATGGTGTTGATGCCTTGGTTGTGCAGGTTAGATGCAAAAGGTGATGGAATGTTTCCAAGGCTCCCAACAGAGGAAGAAAACCCAAGCGGAAAGGCTTCGAAAGACCCTACGCAAGGGTATTTCTATCCCCAACTTGTTTGGTATGGTGATCCCCATGGATATTCGGCCTCCGATGGCACTCTCAGAGTTGGTGATTCGACCAATTGGGTCAGTTTTCCAATCAAGGAAAACAAAGGTGTGAAAATGGTAAAGCTAAGCTAAGCTAACCTATTTCAGAAAAGGAAAACTAATTTGAGTTAGTCCTATTCTAAAAATAAAGCTTGATATTGTGAAGATCAACCTTGAGGTATGATGTACAAGTAAAGTACCACCTTCAATAGAAATGTCTTTGATGAGTTACTTATTAACTTAAAACACAATCGGTTAATGAAATTTAAAAGACAATAATTCAAGTACTTAAGCCTATTCAAGAATCAATCTATAATCATTCTGTCAATTGAAAAATTAACCATGATTATTATGTGTAATGAATCATTTGCAGAAATCGATAAAGAAAGTATTAATGTTGAATAAACTCAATGAAATACTTGGCAGCATCAATCAGTCATACAAGGAAACAAATATGATATATCCATACATTATATATATGCAAAATGATAACATTCACTGTAGATGACAAACTGAAGTACACAATCAATAATTCTCAAATAAACTTGAGGAATAACAAGAGATAGATCAAAAGATGACTTTACTGTATTAAAAGAGTCTTGTATAGAAATTACAAAAGCTCTGATGAATAGATTATCCCCATCCTTTCCCCTGTCGATGTGTAACTCCAAAATTACCAACCTCTAGCTACGAGAAGCATTGCTCCTTAAATAGGAAATTACAAAAGAGTGTAGGTGGAAATTCCCCATAGGTAGGGATTACAAAAATTCAAATCAAACTATGGATCGAGAAAATCTTGCCATTTCTCATAGATCTCTAACAACTCGTCTATATTTAAAAAATTAACAGATTCTAGGGCTATCTGAGCATTACAGGTATTATTCTCCATGTCCTATTTAGCCATCTTGTGCCAAGTGCGAAGGTAGATTTGAATTTTTCCTTCCATGTCAAGCGGTTTTCTGATTAACCTATCCACATCATTGATGTTGACTTTATGAAGGGCCTGGATCTTCTACGCGGATTCCTCACGCTTGTGCTCCATCTCTTCAATCTTGCATTTTGGTGGCAGAGCCTCTAAAATCGGGTCCATAAGTTGGAGCTATAAGGCATTCATGATATTATCAAGTGCGTACCAACATCTTTTACAGATACCTTTATACTTCTTAATGATATCATGAGCAATTTCATTTAAATCAAGCCAAGTATTTAAAGAGGCTTTAACCTTCTTAAGTTGGAAGGTGTTCAAAATTGAAATATCTTTTAACACATTTTTAGTGTATGCCTGCCATTCACTAATTTTCTCCTCTGCCTCAGTAGCTAGGAGTCTTTTCCCTTTATGTTCTTCTAAAGTAGAAGACATCTTAGAAAAAGCAATAAAACTTTCCTTAATCTGATCTAAGGCAAGTTAGAGTTTCTCAAGCAACTTAAAGTGGTCCTGATTTACCTTAAGAGCCAGGTTCTTTAACTCCTCCAATGACATTTTAAAGAAACTTGTTGAGGTTGTACTTGTAGTTGCATCCTCAATTTGCTTTTCCGAAGCAATAATCCTCTCTGTAACTGTGGAGTCTTGATCCTGAGCAAGCTGAATTTCAGTGTGGAGGGTAGCATTCTTTTGCTCAATATATTGCACTTCATCTGTCGAAATTTTCTCCAGGTCAGCTACATAAATTCCATGTTGTTCTTTGGTCTTTGCTAGTTCCTCCTCTAGCTTCTTGATTTCTTCTTTTTTCAAATCAAGATCCCTACTCAACACTTGTACTGAATCCAAATTTTCCTTCCCAAAAGCCCCTAGGGCTGCAACTATCTGTATTGCCTCAACCTGAGGGTCATTTGTCCTAGGAGCTTATATCACCTGATCTAGGACAGGTGCTTCTAACCCATCCTGACCTTTGCCTCGTTTTCTGGTCCTCCTCACCACTGGCCCGTCATCCTTGTTGTAGAAGTAGTTCCCGAGAGGGACAATGTCATCATCTATATACTCATCCACTAATTGTGTAGAAGAAGAAGTAGTATTTACCATTGAAACCAAAGAGGGTGTCTGAGTGACAACTGGACTAGGCATGGGCAAGGTGACTTGAGGGGTGATCAAGGGTAGTGAGATGGTTTTGGAAACTGCTAAGACTTTGGTTGTAGAAGGAGCCGAGACAAAATCTTCAGAAACTAGAACTTGACTGTCAACATTGATCTGAGACAATTGAAGTTGACTATCAGCATTTATGGGTGGTGATGAAGATGGGAGTGAGGATAATTCACCAGTAGCAAAGGATAAAAGAGTGGATACATATGATTGTAAAGGATCAATGGGCAACTGCACAACTGTATCAATGGGCGATGGAATGGAAAAATGAACCAAATGATGTTGTGATGGAACAATTGTAGGAATGAGGGAATCATATAATTGTGACAAGGAGAAAGGAATTGTCACTCCTGGATATGTGACAGAAATCTGTTTAAGGAATGGAAACAAAAGTGTCGAGGATGACACATCAGGGGCAACATTGAATTCAAACACTGGTTGCTCAGGGAATGTCTAGTCCATGTCAATGCTGTTCAGCAAGTCAATGACAGTTTGTGAGTCTTCAATGGGTTCTTTTGTCACCGATACTGGAGGATGTGGAACCACTTCCTCATCACAGTCAATTATATTAACTGTAGGAACCTATGAGGTAGAAGCCAAGACATTTTGCCTCTTTGCTGGGCTTGGTTGAATCAACACCAAATCTTCGTCCTCCTGAGCCTCTGCAGTAGATAACGGAATATCCACTGTAAGCTTAGGGGGTGTCATCATCTGAGTGTTTACCATTGAAGTAAACTGGGCCAACTTCTGTTGAGATTGCTAGGATATTTGCAACAACGCTTTGACCTCTTTAGTTATGTGCTTTTGAAGAGGGTTTTCTAGACGAGATTTACCTTTGTCCCCATCATAAATGGTTAGATCTAGAGGAGCTTTGGATCCTTGGACCTCTTTTTGTTCTCTCTACCTTCTTACTTGCTCAATCAGATTTAGCTGCATACCCCTGTAGCTCAAAACGCTGGTTATGACTTCCCTCTGATATTGTAAAATGTTATCTTGATCTTCCGGGCTCTTTTCTTTGGCAAGGACTTCGGAAAATGTGTCCACCCCTTGATATATAAAATCATCAGGAATCATCTCATGCACATAATCTATTTTGACATGTGTTTGCTTCAAGTGTGCATCTAGTAACTTCTTAGGATCATGCTTCCTCTTGGGGGAAAACCCTAGTTTCAAAGCCATTATCTGTTCACCAAGGACTACAACTGAATTGGAAGTTGGAATGACTAAATGTCCAAGATTTAAAGCAAACTTAGGCTAGCCCCTTTTTCTAGGACCTGTAAGTTTCTTGTGCATGCCATCAGTGACAGTTTGACATGATGATTCCTGTATTACCAACTTATCAGGAACAATTCTGGGAAAAAGGTGAACTATATCACTTCTCCAGATCCTAATGTATGAGAAATATTCGCCCACATACCAATCTCTAATGGTAATGATGAATGCTTTGGCATCTTCTGAGAATGTAGTTGCTTCCTTCCTGAAGATCTTAAAATAAATTGTACCCATAAAATGGTCATAGATGTCGTACATGATTTACTTCTCACAATGTTGAATTATAAATGTGAATAGGTGGGTCTGAAGGAGACCAGTGCCAACCCAAGTTAGGGTACTCTAAATCCGCGCATAAAACATCAATTACATATGTAGATAAGTAGAAATGGGGATTTTTATGTGTAGGTGCTTTCTGGTAAGCGTGGATGGCGTTCTTCATTTCTGAAGATAGGATGGAGGCCCATGGAAAAGACTCGCCAGTGATTAACAAATGATGTTCTATAGGGGCCCTCTCGGCCTTGAATAGAGAACAATAAGGAAAACCAAACAGTTGGCACAACATAGCTGCTAGCAAAGAGTAGGGTTCCTTAAAACAAATAATAGGATAGAGGTGGTCGACCTTAGGGACGAAGGTATTGGGCTTATACATCCATGACTTTAACATCTCATCAAAATTATAACGGGTTTTCTAGGAATATAAAAACTCGGGTGTAAGGGTTTGCTCATGCGGTCTGAGGGAAAAAGCTTGGATAAAAATATCTGATTGGAAATGAGTCAACTGAGCTCCTGTGTTAGCATTAAAAGACCGGTCTTTAACATTAGCGTTCTCAATTATCCATTTTACTGCATCAATGTAAGGTAAAATGGCCGGTCGTGTAGCAATGGCATGAATTTGAGAAGACCTAATCTTCTCATATGCGAGTCTGTCTGTTTCAATGTGGGAAAGGTCATCGTTGTAAAAAATAGCGTAGATTTTTTACCAATCCATCTGACAAGTTTCAGTGACCCTTTCTCTAGTATCTGAGAGGATACAAAAATTGGGGTCTTTGGTAAGAGAGTCCCTCTGTGCTGTCTTAGACCGAGTGTTTTTCAACATGGCAACGGAATTCACAATTTCTAGTAAATAAAAGAAATGAAAATCAAATTAAAATCGAAAAGTGGCGAAGAAAATTCAATTACGAATGCGATGACAGTAGGCTTACCTGAAATAACTGAAAAGATGGTAAAAAATGGCTATTAGCAACAAATCCACAATAAAACAGGCACAACACAGTAATTTTCAATAGTAAACATGATAAAAGAAAAATAGAAAACCCTTATTTAATGAATTCACCATATCAAATCCTAGCCGTGCAATGTAGAACGAACGAACGGCTCAGATTACCTGATTCGAGATTCGAGATCCGGTGATGGGTGTTTTATTTACAAGATTTATTTGGGTTCCCGAAAGCTGCAACCCGAAATGTCGGGTTCGGGTTTCGGGAATGAAAACCACAAAAATTCAATGAAAATAATGATTCCCGAAAACCGCAACCCAAAATATCGAGTTTAGGTTTTGGGATGGTAACCCGTGAAAATGCAAAAGGTATGTTTCTGAAATCCACAACCCAAAAGTGGGGTTTCAGGTTTCGGGACCAACAACATGACTAAAACTTTAAAATGAATTCCCGAAAGCCGAAATCTGCAATGGCGGGTTTCAGGTTTCGGTTTTCGGGATGCCATATCCCAAAATTATTGAATGGAAAACCCGCAACCTGTACCTGTTGGGTTTCGGGTTGACAACAAACCAAAATCATAAAAACGAAATCCCACAACGTGCACCTTTCGGGTTTTGGGAAGGTGAAAGCAGAAGAAAAAATAATCAAAATTGAAGGCTTCCTCCATACCAAAACACTTAGAAAATTTATAAGAAAAAGGTGGCAATCAGGCCAAACAAAGGTGAGGTAAGGCATGGGATCTGTTGTGTCTACAAAAAATGGCAATTGGCTGAGATGAACCAGTTATCTCTGCAACATAAATGAACTAAAAAAAGTATGTGAGTCAACAAAACTTTTCAACCTGAACTTCTATAAAATGTTCACGAAGAGACAGTTTAATAAACAAGAATCACAAAATCAGTACACTCCCATACACGATCATGTTAAAGATAATGCCAATCTGATCAGGAGGTTCAAAGAACAACATGGATTCTTTACCTTCATGTAATCATGTAAAACCAGCTTGTGTTGAACCTGGAGATAAACTCAAAGCTGCTTATGGGTGTCCTAATTATACATCACCTTGATCTATTGTACTTTTATTGATTTCAAATGGTTCATTTTGCCATATACATATCTTTTCTCACTTTTTTATTTTTATTTTCATGCCTCTTTTTTCTTCTTTTTTTCTTTTTTTGAAAAACATAAAAAACAACGCGTAGGGCCTTGTTGATATAGGACCACTGCTCTGACTTGGTGATCAGATATTAGTAGTTCCATTCACAAGACTGATCTGGAAACTAAACAAGCGAGCTCGGTAAGGAGACTCCTTGTCCTCTATCTGTGAAACTGAAAGCAACTACCATGGCTTGGTAACTATGTATTGGTAATTTCAGTCCAGGATCAGACCCATGATCATAGCAAGGATGGCTTGTGATAAGACCCCTTTGTCCCTACATACAGCTAGTGTCCTATAAATCAAACAAAATTTTATTGAAGTGTGAACCACAAGGGACTACCATGGCTTGGTAACCATATATCAGTAGTGCTAGTCACCAATGCTTTGCATATCATGAATGGAACAACCTGTGATAGGATCTTCCACCTCCTAGTAGAACTGAGAGTCATCTTCCAAGTGTGGTGGCTTGATGTGAAGATGTCATTCCACTAAAAACCTATGAACCTAATGGGATGGTTTAAACTAAGACCCCCCACCTTGTAATTTACATTGATTAGGAGAATTATTATTATCAAGGTCATTTGTAAAAGGATCCAGAGCATATAAAGTCAAGCAGGTTATTGTGATATGTTGTTTTTAACCATGAAACATCAGATAGGAAAACTCAGCTATACCCCAAGCCTCAATTAAACAAATAAGACATGCATACGATGATGACAGGGATGGAAGGGTATCAATCAAAGCTTTGTAATTATTAATCGTCTAACTTATGATAAGCAAATTCTGATACAGGTCGAATAGCTGTGCATGACAGACAAATCTAAAATTGCAGTTGAGATGATTACTGTGAAAATCTGATCCTCAGACATTCGCCAAGAGTGTAGAGTTATTCAAACAGATTGTAAGCAAATAAAATCATCAAACAAAAAGAAAGCAAACAACACACCAAACCTATGTACAAATGGATCATACAGATCAAACAAAATACTTTTTGAGAAGTGAAACATTCACTGGATAGGTGTCAACAACTCCTTCCAGTGTTTGTAATCGAACAGTACCAGGGCCCATCTTTTTTGTAACAATGAAAGGTCCTAGCCAAAGGCGCTGAAACTTGGTATAGGAATTCTTGTCTTTATGATGTTTGTCCCATCTTAATACCAAGTCTCCAACAGAAAACTCCCTATCAGATGAATATTTCTGATCAAACCATCTTTTCACCATTTGCTGATGATGATATAAGTTGTTCTTATCTGCCTCCATGTCTTCTTCCAGTTTGATCAAGGTATCAATTCTGTGTTGGAGGGGAGAAGAGTTATCCTCCTGGACAGACTGGGCTAATTGCAATGAAGGGATAGTGAGATTAGAAGGAAGAATGGCTTCCTTTCCATAGAATAAACAATAATGGGAATTTCCTATTGTTGCCTTTGGAGTGATTCGATCTGCCCAAAGAGCATTATTGAGCTGAGTGTGCCAATCTCCGTGATGAGAGGCTATAGTATTCTTAAGAATGTTTACCAGGTTTTTGTTCGAAGACTCATCCAACCCATTACCCTGTGGATAGTAATTGGCAGAGAATTTCAACTTGATCCCCTTTTCAAGGGCATATTCAGTCAGGTCAATTGAAGAAAAGTAAGATGCATTATCGAAGACGAGGTACTCTAGAGTACCAAATCGAGTGACTATCTAACTGTCAAGAAAGGAAATTAATTGGCTAGCGATACACTTTTTGAGTGGGAGTGCCTCTACCCATCTGGTAAAGTAATCAGTGGCAGTAAGGATCTATCAGTGTTGTAGGGAAGTGGTAGGATTGATAGGTCCAACAAAATCTAATTTCCATTGTTGAAATGGGAACTGAATAGTGATAGGCTGCAAAGGAAAAGAAGGCTTCTTGAATTTTTCTGCACACTTCTGACATGGTTCGCACTTCCTTACATGAGCATAAGCATCCTTAAACAATGTAGGCCAGTAATAACCTGCCCTGAGAATTTTATGAGCTGTTGTTTCGCCTGAGAAATGACCTCCAGCAGGTCCTGCATGAAATTGGAAAAGAATATCATCAGTTTCATGTTTTTCCAAACACCAAAGGAAAACACCATCATAGTTTTTTTCTAAACAGAACTTCATTAATAAACTGATATGGAACAAATTTCAATCTTAAAGCCCTACGTTTTTTGAAATCAAAGGTTTCAGGAGCAAACACATGTTTTAACAAAAACTTGATATGGTCATACCATTCGGACGGTGGGGTGTCAATAGCATTTACAAAACCTATTGGGAGATCCTCCTCCTAGTCCCATTCAGTCTGTTGATGTACAGGGTCATTTGACTGAGCGATGAGAAGACACAGGCCTTTCCCTTTGACTATTTTGGCTGGCCTGATTTCAATATCATACTCCTGTAGGGCTGTCATCCAATGAGCCCTTTTCTCCCCCAACTCTTTTTGGATAAGCACATTCCTGATGGAAGAGTAAGGTACAATGAATTCCGTTCTGGATTTCAACAAATAGGGCCTGTAATGCTTAACAGACTTATAAACTGCATAGGCCTGCTTGTTGATCTGAGAGTAATTAAGCTCTTCTCCTTTGAACATTGAGCTCATGAAAGATATCGGGATTTCAACGTCATTGTCATGCTATTGTGTCAAAACAACTGCATAAGAGAAATCAGTAGCAAAGGTATACAAAATGAAATCCTTTTCGAAATTCGCGGACATTAGGGAAGGCACTTCGGCAATATATTTTCGGATTTGAACAAACGCATCTTTCTGTTCCTTTGACGAGGTGAACTGTACATCCTTTTTAACTAAATGCTGCAAACGTTTAACTATCTATGCAAAATTTGGTACAAATCTACGTACAAAGTTGATCTTACACAAGAAAGATTGCATTGCTTTGCATGAACTGGGAAAACCAATTTTTGAAATTGCATCAGTGCATTCAGGGTCGATTATCATACCTTCCTTCGAGACAATGAAGCCCTTAAACTTTCCTTTTACCACTACAAATATGGATTTCTTCGGGTTCAGGTAAATCCTGTACTTCTAGCAATGTTCGAAAACTTGTTTCAGAGAGAGAAGATGTTCATGTCGTTTCTTTGAGTAGAAGGTGATATCATCAAGATAAACCACGACAGAATCATGCATTAAACCTCAGAAAGCTATATCCATACCTCTTTGAAAAGTGTCTAGTGCATTAATCAACGCGAAAGGCATCTACCTATAGGCGAAGGTACCCCAAGGGGTTCTGAAAGTTGTCTTTAGTTGGTCGTTTGGGGAAACCATGACTTGGTTGTATCCCAAAAAGCCGTCAAGGAGAGAGAACATCTCTAAACCTACTACTCTTTGAAGAATTTGCTCCATGGGTGAAACAGGATAGTTGTCCTTTTCAGAAGCTCGATTCAAGTTTTTGAAATGGACACACAGTCGAATTTCCCTACTTTTCTTATAGACAGGAACCAACTTGGCTATCCATTGCGTATGCCTAACAGGGAAGATAATTCGGGCCATCAGTAGCTTTTAAGGTTCTCTTTTGACAGAGGGTTCTAAGCTAGGGTGCATTTTATGCAACTTTTGTTGATATGGCTTCACTTCCAGCATCATGGGTATGTTCAGGTACATGACGCTAGTATCAAATGTTTTCAATTCGTCATAAGTCCAAGAAAATACATCTTTATATTCTTTACAAAGTTTAATGATGGCTCTGCGTTCCTTGGGGGTACAATCAACTCCTAAATTGATAAAACGAGGTTCTTGCTCAGTGCCTAAATTGACTTGCTCATAATTGAGCGAGGAGCTTTGGATTTTGTATTTTGTGTTGTGTCTGATTTTGTCTTGCAAATCATAGAACTTCTCCAAATTGATCACTGATTTCGGGATGACATTCGAAGGATCGGAGAGTAATTTTTTTTGTTTAGCCTCATCTATAGCCATGTCTTGAAACGTATCTTGGGCTATCAGAAAATCAAGAATCAGTTGATCATGTTCAAACACCTTCCAACTCGTTACATTGTTTGGTATGGAAGGTCTGTACATAAGCTCTATTGAGAACGTTTGAGGAGACAGGCCCTCTAGCGGAATCAATATGGATGTTGTATTTTCCAATAAGTCAGCATCGAAATTCTGAGATCTAGGAACCGAATTAATATTGAATGCAGCGAAGGAACTTGTAAGATCGCTTACCAATTTCTGATAATTCATCAGGCGGGGGGATAGACAGTGTATCTTATTCCTCACCTGTTTCACAATGATCTCTGAGTCACCAAAGCATTGAATTATTTGTACTTTCATATTGATTTCCTTCTTAAGTCCCTGCACTAGGGCCTCATATTCAGCTATATTGTTAGTACAATCAAATTCTAACCTGCATGCAATAATAGTTTTTATTCCTTTTGGGCCTATAAGAACACAACCTCCACCGGCTCCATCTTCTGATTTAGAACCGTCAAAAAATAATGTCCAAGAAATAGGATCTAATCTAAAATTT
Source organism: Larix kaempferi (assembly GCA_027924585.1). Taxonomy (NCBI): domain Eukaryota; kingdom Viridiplantae; phylum Streptophyta; class Pinopsida; order Pinales; family Pinaceae; genus Larix; species Larix kaempferi. Next base: position 8,799,806 of record BSBM01000208.1, read on the forward strand.
GTATTTACATTAAAAATATTATGTACAATGTGTCCTGTGAAAGGCACAGAGGTGAGATGAGTTACCTGAGATTCATTTTGTGCATTCTCTTGTGGTGAAATTTCAGCAGGCAAGTCCCCAAAGAAAGTGTCAAAGGTAAAATGCTCAATTTGTGAATTGAATTAACATGCAGGTTCACTTGAGTCATTTAGGTCTGTGACTGTCTGCTTCATGAAGGGTTCCCTACTGATATTGATTTTATTAGGTTGTCCATTATAGGGTAACCACAAATGAGACCAGTCAGTGACAAAATAGCCTTTCAGTTTTTCAGACCAGTCTCTGCTGAGCCACATACCATATGCTTCTGGGATGTCAGCTATGACAATATCAATTGTTTGGTGGATCTGAGGATCTGCTGATAGTGTAAGCAGAACGTTTCTAAGTCTCCCCACCACTCTGAATTTAGATTTTTCAAGTTGTACTATCTGAGTGGGGCAAGGTTCCCATGTGGCATTCAACTTTCTACAAACAGACAAAGGAATCACATTTGATGAGGCACCCGAGTCTATCATGCAACTATGTACATTTCTATTGAAAATCTCAAAAGTAAGCAGGAAAGGAGGTGTCCTTCTGCTGCCAGTTTTTTTATCATCAAATTTAGTAAAAGAGTCAAGGTTATTGTTTTGAAATTCTCTTGGTTGATTGACTACCATACTGTTGGGTAAGGTATCCCTCATAGAAGGGATTTTCAACAATTCAAACAAAGAGATGTTTGCTTTAACGCTTTTAAGATCTTCAACTAGGTTGTACTCCATTTTGGGGATGACTGTGTCCTTTTGGGGAACAGTCTTGCCTTTGTTAGGAACTGGTGTAGAGGAGGATGGTTCTTGAGCGGGTTGAGTTCTAGACCTTGTGTTGTAACAATGTTGTACATTGAACACAGTTTCAATTTCTTCTTCTTCTTCACACATGGGGAGTTCTGAGAAATAACTTACAGTGTTGATTTGTGGATCCCGTTCTTCTTATTCTCCTTTAGTTAATTGTGGATCTGGATTGGGTTGATCATTGGAAATGTCAGGGGCGTTTTGATATTATGTTGTTAAGGCTCTGAAAATAGAATAGATTTCTTCATTTGTGAGGCCTTTCGTTGGATTAGGAGGAGGTGGATTTGGTGGAGGTTGATAAGGTCTCCTGAAAGGTGGCCTTATAAAACCTCTATTCTAGTTCTGATTTTCATTGTTTGTCTTCTTCAAATCAACCATCTCATTTGACTTTTTCTGGATGAACTTTTTCATATCAGTCATGTCAAGTGGATCCTTGTTTTGAACAGTTTTTTTAAGATCAGTATCGATTCTCCTTCTAGAAGTGGAAGGTTGCTCATCTGTAGTCTCAGGACTATCTTTCAGGAAGAACATGTCCTTCTCTACATGAATTGCTTCAGCAAATGCTGCAAGTAAGGTACCCTTATGTGATCTTTTCACCCATATTGCAATGGGTGTAGGTAGGCCTTTTTCATAGTAGGCCACTAACAATTCTTCAGTAGGAAGAAGGTTGGTGGGAATTATATTCTTTAGGTATGAGAACCTTTGATTAAAATATTTAACTCTTTCCTTTCCTTCGATCTTCATGGAGGATAACTCCAAAACAAGATCCTGCGGCATTTTGTCATCTCCAAACTTTTGGATGAATAGTTTTTCAAACTCATCCCAAGAAATAATAGACCTTTCTGGTAAGGAAAAATACCAAGCAGCTTCCTTCCCTTCAAAGTAGTAAGGGAAGAGTCTACAGACCACATCCTCATGAATGACACTCCTATGTCTGATAGCCTGCATAAAGGTTTTAATGTGATCTAGTGCAGGTTACTTGTCATATGGGTTAAACTTGGGTAACCATTTCTCTGGGTTTTTAGGTAATCTTTGTTGGTCTCCAAGTATCCATACTGCATCTTGGTCGAGCCATGGTCTGTTTTGGCCTTCTACAACCATAGGTTTTTCTTCTTCTTCTTCTTCTGACGAAGAAATAGAAGAATTTTCGCTGTCTGAGGAAGGTGATGAAGATGAAGGAGGGGATGGCGGTGGTCCACTAGCTCCAAGTTTTGGTTGATCTCGTGCTCTGCAAAAAGGAGTCTGAAGATTATATTTAGGAGAACCCGGTTGATCAATCAACTCTTGATCTTCAAGGTGTTGATCAACTATCTGTTGATTCTTAGTATCAGGATCAGTTGTCTGTTGGATCTGTGGGTTACTGGTCTGCAAAATATTGTCTGAATTCAAAGCTGCCAGACCACATTTTCTTTGGTCAACGATTAGTTGTTTTGTTCTAATAACATTGTTGGCGGATGCTTTCAATATATGTTCTAGTGTGAGGGTTCCTCTTGTATGTGATACAATAGCCTCTCTTTTGTTTTTGTGTTGTACTGTGGGTGTGACAGGTATAACTGTAGGTTGGGAAGAGGTAGCAGGAAGGACTAGAAGTTGTAATTCAGTCGGTTGTTTAGAGGTTGAATCCCTTGACTGGCTTCGAGTTTGAACCATTGAAGTACTTGCTAGAGGAGGTTTCTTAGTATCTTGTTTAGGCATGTTGTACTAGTGCCCCTCCTTCTAGCACCATTTTTTGATGCCTCAGTTGTGCAGGTTAGATGGAAAAGGTGTTGGAATGTTTCCAAGGCTCCCAACAGAGGAAGAAAACCCAAGCTGAAAGGCTTTGAAAGACCTTGCACAAGGGCAGTTCTATCCCCATCCTATTTGGTATGGTGAACCCCCACGGATATTCGACCTCCGCTGGCACTGTGAGAGTTGGTGATTCGACCAATTGGGTCAGTTTTCTAATCAAGGAAAACAAAGGTGTGAAAATGGTAAAGCTAAGATAACCTAACCTATTTCAGAAAAGGAAAACTAATATGAGTTAGTCCTATTCTAAAAAGAAATCTTGTTATTGTGCAGATCAACCTTGAGGTATGATGGAAAAATAAATTACCACCTTCAATAGAAATGTCTTTGATGAGTTACTTATTAACTTAAACCACAATCCGCTAATGAAAATTAAAAGACAATAATGCAAGTACTTAAGCATGTTCAAGAATCAATCTGCAATCATTCTTTCAATTGAAAAATTAACCATGATTATTATGTGTAACGAATCATTTGCAGAAATCGATAAAGAAAGTATTAATATTCAATAAACTCAATGAAATACCTCACAGCATCAATCAGTCATATAGGGAAACCAATATGATAGATCCATACATTATATATATGAAAAATGATAACATTCACTATAGATGACAATCTGAAGTACGCAATCAGTAATTCTCAAATAAACTTGAGGAATAACAAGAGATAGACAAAGGATGACTTTATTGTATTAAAAGAGTCTTGTACAGAAATTAAAAAGGCTTCGACGAACACAGTATCCCTAGCCTTTGTCCTGCCGATGTGTAGCTCCAAAATTACCAACCTCTAGCTATGAGAAGCATTGCTCCTTAAAAAGGAAATTACAAAAGAGTGTAGGTGGAAATTCCCCATAGGTAGGGATTACAAAAATTCAAATCAAACTATGAATCGAGAAAACCCTGCCATTTCTCATAGATCTCTAAAAACTCGTCTATATTTGGAAAATTAACAAATTCTAGTGCTATTTGAGCATTGCAAGTATTATTCTCCATGTCATGTTTAGCCAGCGTGTGCCAAGTGCGAAGGTAGATGTGAATTTTTCCTTCCATGTCAAGCGATTTTCTGATAAACATATCCACATCATTGATGCTGACTTCATGAAGGGCCTAGATCTTATGCATGGCTTCCTCACACTTGTGCTCCATCTCTTCAAGCTTGCATTTTGGTGGAAGAGCCTCTAAAATCGGGTCCATAAGTTGGATCTGTAAGCCATTCATGATATTATCAACTGCAAACCAACGTCTTTTGCAGATACCTTTAGACTTCTTGATGATATCGTGAGCAGTTTCATTTAAATCAAGCCAAGTGTTTAAAGAGGCTTTAACCTTCTTAAGTTGGAAGGTGTTCAAAATCGGGATATCTTTCGGCAGATTTTTAATGTATCCTAGCCATTCACTAATTTTCTCCTCTGCATCAGTAGCTAGGATTCTTTTCCCTTTCTATTCTTCTAAAGTAAAAGACATCTTAGAAAAGCCAATAAAACTTTCCTTAATCTCATCTAAGTCAAGGTAGAGTTTCTCAAGCAACTTAAAGTGGTCCTTGTTAAATTTTCTGAATTTACTTCAATATGATCTAGGATCTTAACTGAGAGAACAACATGTACAGCATATCTACAGCATATCAATCATGGAGACAATAATGCAAGCACACAAGAGACACAAAGATTTACTTGGGGAAAACCATAAAGGTGAAAAAACCCAATAACTTCCTCAGAGATAGATAGAGCAATGATACAACCAACCATGAGATATAGACATAACCTAGCAGCAAATCCTCCTCCTCCATAAGTGCGCCACTCCTCCTTGAGTGCATGTGTGAGAAGTGAGTGAGTAAATAGAGTGCCTCCCGCACTCTATTTATACTTGACTTGACTTGCCTTTTTACCTAACTCATGTAGGATCGAACTTAACCACATAACATAATGCTGACTGGGCCGACCCCCAATAGGGTGGTCTAATAACCCTTTGACCCACATGGCCGACCCCCAATAGGGTGGTCTAATAACCCTTTGACCCACATGACTTATACAGGGCCGACCCCAAACAAGGTGGTCTAATAACCCATCAAGTATAAGTTACGACACTTACAATATAAATAACGACACTTCCTTATAGAGGAATAATACCATCTCTATAGGAATACAATATACATATATGTGAAATACATTCCAAAGTTACATATACATCAACAGTCCTGATTTACCTTAAGAGCCAGGTTCTTGAACTCCTCCGATGACATTTGAAAGAAACTTGTTGAGGCTGCACTTGTAGTTGCATCCTCAATTTGCTTTTCCAAAGAAATAATCCTATCTGTACTGTGGAACCTTGATCCTTAGAAAGCCAAAGTTTAGTATGGACGGTAGAATTCTTTTGTTCAAGATCTTCCACTTCATCTGTCCAAGTTTTCTCCAAGTCATCTACACAAGTTCCATGTTGTGCTTTGGTCTTAGCCAATTCCTCCTCTAGCTTCTTGATTTCTTCTTTTTTCAAATCAAGTTCCCTGGTCAATGCTTGTACTGAATCCCAATTTTCCTTCCCAAAAGCCCCTAGGGCTTTAGCTGTCTCTATTGCCTCAACTTGAGGGTCATTTGTCCTAGGAGCCATATCACCTGATCTGGGATAGGTGTTTCTAACCCATCTTGACCTTTTCCTCGTTTTCTAGTCCTCCTCACCACTGCCTTGTCATCCTTGTTGTAGAAGTAGTTCCGGAGAGGGGCAATGTCATCATCTGTATACTCATCCACTACCTCTATAGAAGAAGAGGTAGTACTTACCATTGAAACCAAAGAGGGTGTCTGAGTGACAACTGGACTAGGCATGGGCAAGGTGACTTGAGGGGTGATCAAGGGCAGTGAGATGGTTTGGGAAACTGATGAGACTTTGGTTTGAGAAGGAGCTAAGACAAAAGATTCAGAAACTAGAACTTGAATGTCAAAATTCATCTCAGAGAATTGAAGTTGGCTATCAACATTTGTGGGTGGTGATGAAGACGGGAGTGAGGATAATTCACCAGTAGCAAAGGATAAAAGAGTGGATACAAGTGACTGTTAAGGATCAATGGGAGACTGGACAACTGTATCAATGGGGTATGGAATGGAAAAAGGAACCAAAGTATGTTGTGATGGAACAGTGGTAGGAATGAGGGCATCATATAATTGTGACAAGGAGAAAGGAATTGACAGTCCTAGAGATGTGACAGAAAGTTGTTTAATGGATGGAAACACAAGTGTTGAGGATGGCACATGAGGGGCAGCATTGAATTCCAACACTGGATGCTTAAGGAATTTCTGGTCCATGTCAATGTTGATTAGCAAATAAGTGAGAGTTTGTGAGTCTTCAATGGGTTCTTCTATCACTGATACTAGAGGACATGGAACCACTTCCTCATCACAGTCAATTATATTAACTGTATGAACCTGTGAGTTAGAAGCCAAGACCTTTTTCCTCTTTGTTGGGCTTGGTTGGATTGACACCAAATCATCATCTTCCTGAGCCTCTGTAGTAGATAACTGAATATCCACCGTAATCTTAGGGGGTGTCATCATATGAGTGTTTACAATTGAATTAAACTGGGCCAGCTTCTCCTGAGATTGTTGAAAGATCTGCAACAAGGATTTGACCTCTTCAGTTATTTTCTTCTGAAGAGGGTTTCCTAGAGGAGCTTTGGATAGTTGGACCTCTTTCTCTTCTCTGTCCCTTCTTACCTGCTCAATTAGATTTAGCAGCATAGCCCTGTAGCTCAAAACTCTGGTTTTGACTTCCCTCTGATATTGTAAAATGTTATGTTGATCTTCCGAGCTCTTTTCATTGGCAAGGAATTGGGAAAATGTGTCCACCCTTTGATATATAAAATCATTAGGAATCAGCTCATGCATATAGTCTATTTTGGCATGTGTTTGCTTGAAGTGTGCATCTAGGAACTTCTTAGGATCATGCTTCCTCTTGGGGGAAAACCCTAGTTTCAAAGCCATTATCTGTTCACCAAGGACTGCAGCCTAATTGGAATTTGGAATGACTAACTATCCAAGATTTAAAGCAAACTTAGGCCAGCCCCTTTTTTTGGGACCTGTAAGTTTCTTGTACATGCCATCAGTGACAGTTTGAAATGATGCTTCATGTATAACCAACTTATGAGGAAAAATTCATGAAAAAAGGTGAACTGTATCACTTCCACAGATCCTAATGTATGAGAAATATTCGCCCACATACCAATCTCCAATCGTATTGATGAATGCTTTGGCATCTTCTGAGAATGTAGGTGCTTCCTGCCCGAAGTTCTTAAAATAAATTGTACCGATAAAATGGTCTCAGATGTCGTAGAGTACATAATTTCTTTCCCACATCGCTAAATGATAAATGTGAACAGGTGGGTCTGAAGGAGACCAGTTCCAACCCAAGTTAGGGTACTGGAAATCCACGCAGAAAACATCAATTACATATGCAGATAAGTAGAAATGGGCCTTTTTATGTACAGGTTCTTTCTAGTAAGTGTGGATGGCGTTATTCATTTCCAAAGACAGGACAGAGGCCCATGGAAAAGACTCACTAGTGGTTAACACATGATGTGCTATAGGGGCCCACTCGGCCTTGAACAGAGAATAGTTAGGCAAACCAAACAACCGACACAACATAGCTACTAGCAAAGTGTAGGGTTCCTTAAACCAAATAATAGGATAGAGGTGGTCGACCTTAGGGACGAAGTTATTGGGATTGTACATCCATGATTTTAACATCTCATCAAAATTATAATGGGTTCTCAAGGACTGTAAACACTCGCGTGTGAGGGTTTGCTCATGCGATTTGAGGGCAAAAGCTCGGATAAAAATATATGATCGGAAATGATTCAACTGAGCTCTTGTGTTATCATTAAAAGACCGGTCTTTAACATTGGCGCTCTCAATTATCTATTTTACTGCATCAGTGTAAGGTAAAATTGTCGGTCATGCAGCAATGGCGTGAATTTGAGAAGACCTAATCTTCTCATATGTGAGTCTGTCTGTTTCAATGTGAGAAAGGTCATCATTGTCAAAAATGGCGTAGATTTTCGACCAATCTATCTGGCAAGTTTTAGTGACCTTTTCATTGGTATCTTAGAGGATACAAAAATTGGGGTCTTTGGTAAGAGAGTCCCTCTTTGCTGTCTTAGACCGGGTGTTTTTGGACATGGCGACGGAATTCACAATTTCTGGTAAATAAAAGAAATCAAAATCAAACTAAAATCGAAAAGCAGCGAAAAAAATTCAATTACGAATGCGATGATAGTAGGATTTCCTGAAATAACTAAAAAGCTGGTAAAAAATGGCAGTTAGCAACAAATCTATAGTAAAACAGGTGCAACACAGTAATTTTCAATAGTAAAAATGATAAAAGAAAAATAGAAAAACCCTGATTTAATGAATTCACCAGATCAAATCCTGGTCATGCGATGTAGAGCGATCGAACGGCTAAGATTGCCTGATTCGAGATTCGGGATCCAGTGATGGGTGTTTTATTTATAATATTTATTTGGGTTCTCGAAATACGCAACCCGAAATGTTGGGTTCGGGTTTCGGGAATGCAAACCACAAAAATTAAACAAAAATAATGATTCTCGAAAAACACAACTCGAAATGTCAGGTTTGGGTTTCGAGATGGTAATCCGTGAAATTGCAAAAGGTATGTTTCTAAAAACCGCAACCCGAAAGTCGGGTTTTGAGTTTCAGGAACAACAACATGACTAAAAATTTAAAATGAATTCCCGAAAGCTGAAATCCGCAATGGCGGGTTTCGGGTTTCGGTTTTCGGGATGCCATAGCCCAAATTTATTGAAAGGAAAAATCGCAACCCATAGTTGTCGGGTTTTGGATATTGGGTTGACAACAAACCAAAAGCATAAAAATGAAATCCTGCAACCTGCACCTTCCGGGTTTCAGGTTTTGGGTGCACAAACCGTTGGGTTTTGGGAAGGTGAAAGTAGAAGACAAAATACTCAAAATTGAAGGCTTCCTCCATACCAAAACACTTAGAAAATTTATTAGAAAAAGGTGGCAATCATGTCAAACAAAGGTAAGGTAATCGATGATAGGGATAGTAGTGAAGAATCTGGAGTTTAAAGAAACACTTACCCAAATACCTTTGTATTTATTTAGAATTTGGGACTCCCATGCATCAGCTAAAGCATGGGATCTGTTGTGTCTACAACAGATAGACATGTAAGTTATTAGTTATGGCCTCAGAAGGTGATTGTAAGAATCCGAAATCGATGGTTCAGCATACCAGAGCATCAACCCACACCAATGGTTGCACTGATATCTGCCAAACAGACAAAGAAACTCATCAATCATGCTCAGAAGTTCACACTAATCATGATCAAGCTGCAACATTCTAAGAAGACCGCAGCAACGAGTCAAGTCATTGACCAATGCAGCTACCGACAGAAGCAGCTAGTCGATCATATTCTTGATGAGTACCAGAACCTCTTTCGAGCTCCAGATGGAGTACTGTTGAAATATTGTAACTTCTAAGAATATTATATTTGTACTTTATTATTCTGGAGATGTTTCATTCCTCTGTGAAGACCTTATTGCATATCTGTAGATATTTTATTCCTCCGTGGAGATTGTGGTAACTTGGGTTATTAGACTTCCCTAGTGGGGGTCGGCCCTATATGAGTCATGTGGGTTAAAGGGTTATTAGACCACCCTAGTGGGGTCAGACCTGTCACATTATGTTAAATGATTAAGTTGGGGCTCACCTAGTTAGTGTAAAGGTCAAGTCGGAGTTGTGTATAAATAGAGGAGGTGTGTTCCTCAGTTAACACACATTCACTCACTTGTGATTAGCGCATAAGTGAGAGAGAGATCTGTTATGGAGGAGAAGGATCTCATGGTTGAGAATTACATCTTTGTATTTGCTGGTCATCTATATTGAGCAAGCTTTGATGGGTTTTCTACCCCATGAGAATTTCCCAGGATAAATTTGTGTCTCTTGTGTTTATCTTGTGCTTGTTGTTCTTTCAGTGATCCAGTATATGTTATTGTTGTGAAATGGAATGTAATGCTGATATTTTATGTCTTATCATATCGAATCTTAACATGGTATCAGAGCTAGCCTGAGAAGAAGACATTATGCAGTTGTGGAAGATAGGGCTTCTTGTTTTCTGGGTTTCTCTCCACAGATATTGAAAGGCAGGAGGCTATATTGGCTCTCCTTAGCAAGGCGCATATTTCTGTTGAGATAAAATTCAATTCTGAGCATTTTTAGTTTTTGACATAAAAATTAGGGTTTGAGAGAAAATTGGAATTTTTGGAATCCGAGTCCATGGATGGAAGCTCCTTATAAAAATCGAAGTTTAGAGACCAAGATCGAATTTTTTTGTTGGGTGAAGCTCCGAGAAAATCAAACCCTAGTTTGGGGTCCTCTCTAGTAAATCCGGGTATTAGGGTTTTTGCAAAAATTGAAATTTCTGGAATCTAAGACCATGGCTGGAATCTCCTTGAAAAAATCAAAGTTTAGAGCTTTGGATCAAAATTTTTTGTTGGGTGACGCTCTGGGAAAATAAAACCCTAGTTTGGCGTCCTATCGAGTAAATCTAGAAATTAGGGTTTCTGCAAAAATTGGAATTTCTGAAATCTAAGACCATGGCTGGAAGCGCCTTGGAAAAATTGAAGTTTAGAGCTTTGGATCAAACTTTTTGGCTTGGTGAAGCTTTGGGAAACTCAAACCCTAATTCACGGTCCTACTTAGTGATTCCAGAAGTTTCAAAAGCAATTTTGAGGGGTGAAACTTTGCAGTTTTCAAATTCTGAGTATATTAGCTTGATCAGCTCAGCAAGGCGCATCTTTCTATCCTTTAAGAAGTACCAAATTCAAAGTTTGAATTTTTAGGGTTTCTCTAACAAACCCTAATCCAGCTCCAAGATCCAGTTTTCAACCAATCAAGTAGATTGGGTCAATCCTAAAAGAGAATGAGTTGGACACTTACATAAGTGAAGAAGTTCCCATTCCAGAGGGAGATGAGGCTAAGGCCTCACATAAGAAGACTACAAGAAATCTAGACACGTATGACTTGAGGAGATACAGGTATGTGTTGAAATCTATTCATGATTAAGTTTATGATATGTTTGTCTTCGTATTATTGAGGTTAGTACAATCTTGATTAATCTTAGAATTGTCTTATCACCCCAGTAAAAGTAGAATGCATGTGAATGATAGAAGACATTCATTGATTAGGGTTATATGATTGTATGAATGCACTTGTGGCATTGTATGAGGATGATGTTGTCTGCTAACAAGATATAGGTACATCAAGAAATACGAATCAAGTTCTATGACCATGATTACTATGAGACAAAGACTCATCCATAGTATTTGACCACATAGAATCTCTACTTATGAGGTATGTATGACTTTGTTCTACTATGCTTGACCCATGAGATATGCAGGTTATAGCACAAGGTCTCTAAATGATTGAAGAGAACAAAGAAGATATTGTTTGGGTATGTTAACACATAACCAAACATTATAATCTAGGTATGTTTTCCTATATCAAGTTAGAATTCTACTTTTTGTTACGATCTAGGTAAGTATACCTATGTATGAAATGATCATGACCATACATACTTAAGATTATTTAGAATCATAATGTTTTGATAGTATTGAGACTATACTAATGAATGTATGATTATGTATGAGATCATGAGGATGACACTAGTGCACACTTAAGCATGCATAGTGGTACATAATGAATAGAAGTTCAAAGACATATAGAGATCAAGCAGGAGGAAACCACACAAACATAAAAGACAAGTATTTGAGTTGTTATTTGAATATCTGAATAGTTAATGATATTGCTCATAATAGTTGTATGCATATTTGTATTCCTAGAATATATCATGCATATTATAGCATTGAACTGTATACTACTAATCTGCATATGATGGGTAAGTTGGACAAACATTCCATTGTTGCTTGTCTAGCATGAAACCTCTTTGCTGACATGCTCAGAGCTGTGCACGCTCTTGATAGTATGTTCTACTAGAGATGGAAGGCATCTAGATAACCACTGTATGCATACAATATATGGAAAATTGTTGTGCCAAAGTATTGGTTAAGATAGTTGCATAGCTATGTGAATCATATCTGTATGCATAATAGTTTATCATGTCAACATGATCTAATAATTATGAAGTATTACTAATCATGAAATTAACTTTTATTTGTAGGAAAGATCATGAAGAATGATGAACACCAAACATGTGGTGGATGCTCAACAAGAAGACTTACAAATAAAACATACTATAGAAGTCTCATGGCTAGAAAATTCTCTTAGAAAGAGGAAGAGGATCATGACGAGATGTTTGCTCCAAGTGGCTAGATAAGGCCATTCTCTTAATGGTGTAATTGAAGAAGAAGTACGAATCGAGAAAACTCCTAGGATTCAATTGAAGAAATATTTGTATAAGTACCTAGGATCAATAGTCATTTCATGAGATTAATTATCACCATGGGTGATGTGGATTTCAGCCTTTTCTACTAGGTTGAAGATGGTGTCTATATATAGATGACATTTATTCTCTTAGATGGATGCAAGAAGGAACTCACCACAGAGTTCAAATGATCTCGAGGCTTATATCAGTAGACCCATCTGACAGGAGATGGCATGGATAGATATGCAGAAGATCACTCAATGCAGAGTGTGAATGATGTTCAGTCACATCAGTAGAATTAATAGCTTCTTGACAAGCTTGGGCTTTACCAAAAGTAAATTCAACCCTAACCTTTACCTTAAGGTTATGGATGATGAACCTATCATACTATTACTCTATGTGGATGATCTCTTTTTGACAGGGAATGAGAAATAGATCATGGAAAGCAAGAAGAAGCTAGGTATAGAATTTGAGATGAAATATCTCAGATTGATGCATTACTTCCTAGGTCTAGAAGTATAGCAAGGCCCAGAAGGAATCTTTCTCAACTAGGGAAAGTATTTGATATGTTGGAAATCAAAAGCCTTGGCCACTCCCATGGATTCAAACTTGAAGCTGTTAGTTTATGACTCATCAAAGTTAGTGGATGTAACTCTGTATAGACAGATTTGTGTGTCATTGATGTATTTGACGAATACAAGGCCAGATATATACTTTGTTGTGAAAACCTTGAGTAAGTATCTAGTGGAACCTAGGTGTGTTCACCTGATAGTTGCAAACCATGTGATGAGGTACCTAAAGGGTATGATAGACTTTGGTCTATGTTATATTGGAGATCATTAATTCAGATTGTATGGCTACAGAGATGTTGATTGGGCATGAAGTGTCTCAAACAGGAAGAGCACATCAGGCAGATGTTATTGTCTGGGATCTGCCATGATCTCATGGTTTAGCTGGAAGCAGTATAGTGTGGCTCTCAACACAGCTGAAGAGGAATATATAGCTTCTTTCTCTTCTAGTTTTGAAGTGATATGGCTTCAGAAGTTGTTATCAGGATTGTTTGACTTAGAGATGGACCCCATAGTGATCATGTGTGACAACCAAAGTTGTATCAAGATGATAGAGAAGTCGATGTTCCATGATAAGTTAAAGCACATAGAGATATGATACTTCTATATACAAGATATGGTGCAGAAAGGAGCTATAAAGCTCGAGTATGTGAGCACTGATGAACACGTTGTTGATGTATTGACCAAACCTCTGTCTCGAGTAATGTTTGAGTATTGTCGAGACAAGCTTGGTGTATTTTAGAAGGACCATCCTCGAAAGGGGGAGTGATATGGTCGATGATATGGATATTGTATCGATGATGAGGATACTTGTATTGATGATGTGGATACTTGTATCGATGATGAGAATACATGTATCGATGATGAGGTTACTTGTTCCGACGATGAGGTCGATGATGAGGTTACCTGTTATGATGATGAGGTCGATGATGAGGTTACTTGTTCTGATGATGAACTCGATGATGAGGTTACCTATCCCAACAATGAGGTCGATGATATCAATGATAAGGTTGAGAAGTGGTCCCTACTGAACGAGAGGGATTGTATCATCCCTAGACTTCGGTCCCTGAATTGATCCGCAGACATATGTCTCTAAGAAGTGATCCCTAGTGGAGGAGAGGGATTGTATCATCCCTGGACTTCGGTCCCTGAATTGATCCGTAGACTCTTGTCTTCGAGAAAGATGTTGGTGAATGATGTAATGTGCACTCGTGGACTGCTCAGCATAGAAGTAGGTGATCATTCACAAAACCTGTAATGATGCAATGTTCGCTCCTAGATTAGCAGGTGATCATTCACAGATTGTAAATCCTAGATCTGATCTAGGTCACACCCCAGTTGAAATAGTACTTGCTCTGTGGTTGACTTGAATGATGTAATGTTCGCTCCTGGACTACTCATTGTAGCAGTAGGTGATCATTCATAGGTCCTATAGTGATGTAATGTTCTATCCTAGACTGCTCAGTGCTACAACAGGTGATCATTCATAGGTGGTAAAATCCTAGATTTAATCTAGGTCACATCCAGTATGAAAATGGATTGGCACTGTGGTTAGGATTGCATCGTCCCTAGACATGAGAGATGTCTTAAAGTGATAAGGATTGATCATCCTGTAAGTAGATCGGGATTGCATCATCCCTAGACATGAGAGGTGTCTTAAAGTGATAAGGATTGATCATCCTATAAGTAGATCGGAATTGCATCATCCCTAGACATGAGAGGTGTCTTAAAGTGAGAAGGATTGATCATCCTTTAAGTAGATCGGGACTGCATCATCCCTGAACGTTTGGTTCAAAATGTATGTAATAGGACTACATCGTCCCTGTATGTTTGGTTCAAAATGTATGTGATAGGACTGCATCGTCCCTGAACATTTGGTTCAAAATGCACGTGATAGGATTGTATCATCCTTGGACTTATGTCCTAAAGTGAGTGGGATTGATCATCTTGTAATTGGATCTTGTACATTGCAAAATATGCTGCTATGTTGATGATGTTGATCGAGAGGATCCAGATGTTGATCGTGATGGTCTAGATGATGATGTTGTTGATCGTGATGGTCTAGATGACGATGTTGTTGATCGTGATGGTCTAGATGATGATGTTGTTCATCGTGATGGTCTAGATGACTATGCTGTTGATCGTGATGATCTAGATGATGATACTATTGATCATAATGATCTAGATGACGATGTTGTTGATCGTGAGGATCCAGATGATGATGTTGATTGGTAGATCCAGATGATGATCTTGTAGCTGATTGAGTGTTGTAGAAGATGAAGACTCAATACTGATGATGTTGATGTTCCAGTAACTGAATGAGTTACTGATGATGATGTATAAAGAAAGCTTCCAATGATATATAGATGTATCATGTATCATGTAGTCGATGACTCCTTTCTCATGCAGATGTTGTTATTGTTAATTTTTCAGAATTTACTTCAATCTGATCTAGGATATTAACTAAGAGAACATGTATAGCATATCTACAGCATATCAATCATGGACACAATAATACAAGCACACAAGAGACACAGAGTTTACTTGGGGAAAACCATAAAGGTGAAAAACCCCAATAACTTCCTCAGAGATAGATAGAGCAATGATACAACCCAAGCATAAGAGATAGACATCTCCTAGCAGTAGCTTCTCCTCCTCCACAAGTGCACCACTCTCCTGAGAGTGTGAGAGAGAATAGAATGATAAAATAGAGTGCCTCTCGCACTCTATTTATACTTGAATTGACTTGCCTAATAGCCTTTACTAGGTCGGCCTTAACTTAACCACATAACATAATGTTGACTAGGCTGACACCCAATAGGGTGGTCTAATAACCCTTTGACCCACATGGCTGACCCCCAATAGGGTGGTCTAATAACCCTTCGACCCTCATTTAACACACATTCACTCACTTGTGATTAGCGAACAAGTGAGAGAGAGATCTTCTATGGAGGAGAAGGATCTCATGGTTGAGGATTACATCTTTGTATTTGTTGGTCATCTATATTGAGGAAGCTTTATTGGATTTTCTACCCCATGAAGGTTTTCTAGGATAAATATGTGTCTCTTGTGTTTACGTTGTGCTTGTTGTTCTTTCAGTGATCCTGTATATACTATTGTTGTGAAATGGAATGTAATGCTGATATTTTTTGTCTTAGCATATTGAATCTTAAGAAATACCTTAGCATTGCCAGGTAAAACAATCCATTGAACTTGTTCTTGGTTCTTCTTTTCCTAATGCATCTATTTATAGAAAATCCATTCTCGAAAATGAAGAGATTCGTAGACAAATCCAAGAATTAATCGAAAAAGGACATATTCCCCCAGTTCCTTTCCTTGTGGAAGTCCAGTTGTCCTAGTTCTGAAGAAAAACGGGACTTGGCGCATGTGCATCGACTATAGAGTGGGCCAACAAAATATTGGTGAAGAATTGGTACCCTCTTCCATGGATAAACGAGCTCATCAACTTTCTGAAAGGTGCTAGATTTTTTACTAAGCTCGACCTCAAGTCGGGATACCATCAGATCCCAATCGAGCCCTCAGATGTTTGGAAAATGGCTTTCAAGACCAAGGAAGGATTGTTTGAATGGCTAGTCATGCCTTTCGGCTTATCCAATGCACCTGTGACCTTCATGTGACATATGGATAACCTTCTCCGACCTTTCATCGGAAAATGGGTTATTAACTATCTCAACGACATATTGATTTTCAGTCGACCATGGGAAGAACATGTTAGACATCTTCGACAAGTCCTCGACACTCTCCAGCAACATCGGATCTATCTGAACATGGACAAGTGCTCTTTTGCGATGACCAATATCAAATATTTGGGGTATGTAATTGAATCTGCAAGCATTCACGTCGATCCAGACAAAGTACAAATCCTCAAAGATTGTCCCATTCCTAGAAGCATTCAAGAACTAAGAAGTTTTCTTGATTTGACAAATTTATACTGACGGATCATACTCGGCTTGAGTCACATCGCCTGCCCCTTGAATCAGTCGACGAAGGGAAATGGGAAAACTATCTTCCAATGGACAGAAACACATAAAGCAACTTTTGAACAACTCAAACATAGGCTCTGCACTACACCAGTACTTGTGTTACCTGATTTGCATCAGCCCTTTGAGATTGAGATGGACGCATCGGACTATGCCTTGGGCACAGTGATCACTCAATCTGGTCACCCAGTCTCGTTTAGTTTCGATGCTTTTAACAACATAGTTAGAAGATACTCCACGTACGAAAAAGAACTGTACGCCATTATGCAAGCTCTCAAGCAATGGAGGCATTACATCCTTGGCAAGGAAATGTTCATTCTTACTGATCACAAGCCTCTATAGTTCTCTCCAACACAATCAAAGTTGAAAAAAAACTGACAACTCAAGTGGATTAATTACCTACAACAATTCTAGTTGGTGATTAGGTATTGGAAAGGCAAGGCTAATGCCATCGTAGATTGCCTCAGTCGACCACCCATTACTCTCCTTTTGACATTGATGAGTATGTAGGGTTACGACACTACCATTTGGCAACAGTTGTAAGAGGACGACAATGACTTCTCAGCAGTCTACCGACAGTTACATACTAACAAGTCATCGACCTCAAATACCTTGCTATACAAGCTTGGACAGATTTGTGTACTGACTGGTGAGCATCAACAACAGCTCATTTGGGATGCACACTGTAGCAAGACTACAGGACACTTTGGAGTAGAAAAGATACTTTCTATTCTACAGAAGTATTTCTTCTGGCTTACACTTAGATCCAATTTCAGCAAGTACATTCGGTCATGTGTGGTTTGTGCCATTGCTAAGCCGCCTAATCAACGACAGGGATTGTACACACCACTACCAGTTCCTAGTCGACCATGGGAATCTATTTCTATGGACTACTTGATGGGTTATCCTACTACCAGACATCAGCATAACACGATATTAGTAGTAGTCGAACGATTTTCCAATATTACCATTCTCATACCATGTAAGAAGACCACAACAATGCAGTAGACCGCTCAGCTCTTCTTTACACATGTTTGGAAACACTTTGGTTTAGCCACAACCATCATTTATGACCAAGATGCCAGATTCATCAGTATCTTTTGGAAGACCCTCTAGCAATAGCTAGACACGTGACTCTCATTATCGACAGCTTTCCATCCTCAGACCGACGGATAGACGAAATTTGTGAATCGCTTGGTAGTACAACTTCTTCGCATGTACAAACACCAGCATTGATGCACATGGGATGATAGTCTTCCATACATACATCATAGCTACAATCGTGCTCAGCACAACTCTATAGGAAAGAGTCCATTTGAGATCTATTACGGATTTCAACCCTCAATGCCTACTGACTTGATCAGCTCCTCGACATAGCCAAACTCCGACACAGACTACAGCGAGTGAGAAGTTGATAAAGCAGTCATGTTTTGAGAACATATTTGCGACATTCATCGCTAAGCACAGGATATGTTGCGTAGAGAAAAAAAGAAAGCTAAGGCCTGACATGACAAGCATCACATTCCTTGAACATTTCACATTGGGGAAAAGGTCTGGCTACATCTTAAGAAGCAGCGCTTCCCAGGTCCTTTCAAGAAGTTAAAACCTTTACGATATGGTCCATACAGTATTCTTTGACAGATTGGCGAGAACACTTTCCAGGTTGACATTCCTGCTTGCTTGGGTCTGCATCCAACCTTCAATGTGGATCTACTTTGACCATACCATGCACCCTTGTTGGAATAGAATGAATTCTCAACAACAGAACCTGAATACATCCATCCATATGTTCAGGAGCCTCTTCCTTGCGACACCATTACCGGACGACGGGTACGCCTTATAAGGACGAACACAATTCCCTTGTTTCAAGTTTCCAAAGATGGAAAGATCCCATCTCAAGGAAAATGGTACTCTACTACTGAAGTGACCGACAAGTTTCCTCACCTTCATGAGCAAACAATGGGGTCCATTGTTTTTTAAGGAAGGAGGTCTGATCCACATAGCAGTTCGCATTTGTTGTTGGATGATAATTTCGACAAATCCTCAACTAGTCTTCATTATTGATACAACTTCGACAAGTTTCGACACGACATGAATTCAACAACTTCAACACCTCGACATGCTGCGACATGTTATGCACCTGCGACATTTTCTGCACCTTCGACATGTTCAATGACCTCACAATTCGCGACATCGACATGCGACCAATGACTATCAAACTTCGATAGACTGTCTCTCTGTCTTTCGATCGACTGTAACGGTTCAAAAATTGAACTGCTCTAACTTCTTCTTTGTAACTAAATGTAATGGGAAGGCACCCAAGCGTCTCAGAATTCTATATCAGCATGTATAACATTGTAACATATAGCAGTTTTGATCTGTTTGCAAGTAATAGAAGAACAACTCGCATGCCTGCATATTGTCTGTCCATATTTGTGTTTAGTCGTATTGCATAATCCTACCTTTTCTCATTTTTTTAGTAAGCTTCCTCCATAATAGAGCCGACTCATTCAGTTGAATTGTTGTCCCCCTCATGCTTCCTGGACACGACCCGTATCACACTTGGTGACTTTCGGTCCGGGAGTGAAAAAGAGAATGGAGCAGCAATATTGCATGCCGTTGGCTCCTACAAGTGTGTAGGGGCAATTCCAACGTGGGAACACTACTAACATCTGCTCGGGGGAGGGTTTTGCAGAGTTGACCCACCAATGTGAGATTGCATTGAAGGAAACTGAGTAAAACCTAGTTTATGAAATGAATGCCCAATGAAGTAACTAGGCGATGAGAACATGAGGGAGAGATCCCCCTAGAGGTAATCGCATGCCAGGAGACCAACGAAGTCGATGGTTCGTTGATCCGACCTCCGGTTTTCGAGTTTTGTCGAGTTACAAGTCGCATGAAAATGTCGTTCAAGGACACTTGGTGACTTTTGGTCCAGGACCGAAAAAGAAAATGGAGCAACAAGATTGCATGTTGTTGGCTCCTGTAAGTGTGTATGGGAAATTCTGACATGAGAACACTTCCAACCCTGGCTCGGTGGAGGGTTTTGCAGAGTTGACCCACCAATGCGAGAGTTGCATTGAAGGAAACTAAGAAAAACACTAGTTTACGAAATGAATGCACAATGAAGTCACTAGGCCATGAGAACACGAGGGAGAGGCCCCCCTAGAGGTAATCACACACTAGGAGACCAACAGAGTCGACAGTTCGTCGATATGAACTCTGGTTTTCGAGTTATGTCAAGTTGCAAGTCGCATGAAAATATCGTTCAGGAACAATTGGTGACTTTCGGTCCGAGACCGAAAAAATAAAACAGAGCAGCAAGATTGCATGTCATTGGCTCCTACAAGTGTGTATCAGTAATGTCGACGTGGGAGGACTACCAACATTGGCTTGGTGGAGGGTTTTGCAGAGCTGACCCACCAATTCGAGATTGCAGTGAAGGAAACTGAGCAAAACCCTAGTTTACAAAATGAATGCACAATGAAGTCACTGGGCCATGAGAACATAAAGGAGAGGGCCCCCTAGAGGTAATCGCATGCTAGGAGACCAACGGAGATGACAGTTCATCAATCTGACCTCTGGTTTTCGAGTTATGTCGATTTGCAAGTCGCATGAAAATGTTGTTCAAGGACAATTGGTGACTTTCGATCAAGGAGCTAAAAAAGAAAACAGAGCAACCAGATTACGTGTCATTGGCTCCTGCAAGTGTGTATGGGCAATGCTGATGTGGGAACACTACCAAAACTGGCTCGGTGGAGGTTTTTGTACATTTGACCTACCAATGTGAGATTCATTGAAGGAAACTAAGCAAAAACCTAGTTTACGAAATGAATGCACAATGATGTCACTGGACCATGAGAACATGAGGGAGAGGGCCCCCTAGAGGTAACCGCACGCCACAAGACCAATGGAGTCGACGGTTCATCGATCCAACCTCCGTTTTCCAAGTTATGTCGAGTTGTAAGTCACATGAAAATTTCGTTCAGGGACACTTGGTGACTTTTGGTCCGGGAAACTTGGGACTTTCTATCCTCCTAGGGTTTCTTTTTTTTAAGGCTTGTATAATTTCCTTCTTGATAGCTCACCTCTTATACCATGTTTAATTTTTTATAGTTGATCTAGATAAATTCTTTATATCAATTATAGCCATTAGTTCAATGCATAAATTTAACCATAAAACATTTACATAAAGAATTTAACATGTAGGATCTAGTTAAGAATAACAATGCACAAGAGACACAACATTTTATCCCAGGAAACCCTCATGGGGAAGAAAACCTAGAAACCTTTATTAGAATAATTATGTTTAGAAAACAAGTACAATGAAACCATGAACAAACCCTAACCCTCAAGGGTTTTACCACATGAAAAAATCATAATCACACATGACAACAAGAGTACTTATCTCCATGAAGATGACCTCCAAGACATAAGGATATCCAAGCATATCCTTCCCAACCAACAATAGAAGGCACTTTATTTCTCGAATCCCGATGTAACGTTTATTCCTTTCACCAATGTTGCTTTGAGCACTTGTATGTTGTTACTCATATGTAGTGTTGAATCTAATTGTACAATCAAATATTGGGTGTTGATGAAATGTGTAGCATGTATTGCATTTAGTTTTAGTAAATTAAACTTGCACATTGACATAACTTGTAATTTAATCATCCAAACTCACAAATTTTAATTAGACCTATCCAATTAGTGTGCATGAGTGAGTTCATTGAAACCTTGAAAAACATTTTATTGCACTTAGTTTTATTAAATTACACAAGCAATAACTTTGACTTAACTTGTAATGATCATCCAAAATCACAATTTTTAATTAGATATCCAATTAGTGTGCATGTAGTGAGTTCATTGAAACCTATGAATATAATAGTTTTTTCTTTTGACATAACGCATTCATGAGTAATAGATAATCCACACAAATCAACACAATAGATTTACACAAGAACATGTGGAAACCGAAGAACAAATACAAAGTGAAATTTATCATTCATTTAGAAGTGAAATGTCAATGTACATGTCTCCAAAAGTACATGTATCCAAAAGTATCCAAGCCACATGTACATGTATCCAAATGTACATATATCCCATAAGACACATCAAAACTCAAGCTTCCTCTTGTTATTTCCCGACATTGATCCTCTAGGAACATATCTAGGATCAGTGTGTGTCTCTGGATCCTGAAAATTAAATATCAATTGTTAAATTCAACTAACTATGTACTAATACATTAGCTCAACAATTAACTCAACAATTATTAACATGTGCATGGAAATTGCATGAAACACTTGGTCACTAATGGACATCTCACCTCACCTGACAAAGGGGATTACGTTCCTTGTGTAGCAGATGGAGCTGTTGGTTGAACATCCAGGATGGTTACAACCATGGTCGAAATAGGGGGGCCAAGAACTACTCCTGCTACTAGTGGCTACAATCACAAAATGTTGAAATAGTTAGGCATGCATGAATAAACAATGGACAACAATAATAAAGTATGTAAATATCATGTTGAAATAGTTACATACCTCTATGTCACTTGTTGTCATTGCAGATGTAGCACTGATTGCTACATCAGCCATCGATGAGAGGTTTGCAATAGACAACTCTGGTTCCTGATGTAGTAAACATGCAATTCAAGCATTAACAGAAACGATTTATGCACTGGATTTCATGTTAACCAAAAAATATCATCGAAGGATATACATTACCATGGTATCAGTAATCCCATGGTCGTGGGTAGCTGGAGTCTTGCTACAAGTAGGCCGCCTCACATACACATGACCCTTGTTCATGAATGGCATAAGAGGATATACAAATCCAAGAAATGGTCAAGATGTTTCGGTTGGTTCCTACAATCAGCAAGTGTTCATGTAGTTAGACATGCATGATTCAACGAACAGACATGTATTTAAAAAATGACATTTTTAATTGTTTATCTGGAGCCCGGATGTTTCCTTGGATGATATGACCATGGATGATACCTTCATATTAGCTTGCCCCAGTGAAGGATCTTCCATTTGCATGTTTAATAATTGTAAATATTAGACCGTATATAGCATTAGTGAACTAACATGTAAAGTATGTGGAAATTAACAAATTAACAAGTATTAAAAAAACTGAAATTTTAAAATGTTTAGCTCGGTGTGAGATACAGCAATGGGTGCTATATAAGACAGGCCTACCAACTGGGTATCATCATGAATCCCTCCACCAATGGCGGGATTAGTGGATGAAATGTCATGCCCCCCTATTGAGTCTGGAACATCTGACTCTGGGGCATTGCTGCCGGCATAAAGCATCAACTGCAAGTTCACAAAATTAATATACTAGCTCAAACTATATATATGTGTACAAAGAGGAAAATAAATGAAGAATTTATTGCAATTAAGCATCTACATACCTCACTCAAAAACCCACTAAAGGAAGCATCTGAGGCAAGACCATAGCAGAGACGACCACATGATGTGCACTCGTGAGGCTCAATACTAGGATGGGGATGTGCCGATGGTCCTCAACTAGTGGATGGTCCTGCACTAGATGATGGTCTTGCATGGTGATGACCTGATGTTTGTACCACACTAGGGAAAGATCTCCTTTCCTCACCCATATGATGAACCATAGCGACATGGAGAACAACCACCAGTGCCAAACTAAAAAATGCATCACGTGTCTATTGAATAACATGATGTGCAGGTGGGACATATGGCCCAAGCAATTGCTTGAGAGGTGCAGGGATAGGGTGATCAAGGTCTCGAAGCCTCGCATTGTGTCAGTTTTGGGGCGTCCCCCCACCGATCCCCTGAAACTGCAAGATATCAAAATAGTTTACGTGTTTATGTAACACAAACTCTGCATACATCTTTCGAAGGAAATAAAAGGGAATTTCCTTGTTGTTATGTGGTGGCATATAAAAAATGATATACCATATGTCCATCTAGTTATCAACACATGGTTGAAATGTGCACCACTCAATAGAGATATGAGGCCTGTTTTCATTTGGGATTTCCCCCGATCGAGGGTCCCTAAACAATGAAAATATGAGCTCTTTGGATATTTTCAAAATTTTTATTGCATTGTAGTCTATCCCATTAGCATATTCTTGTCTTTTTATTTCTCTATATGATGTAATATCATATAGTACATTATTTAACTGTGAAATAGTATCAACAATTGCATCTAGAGTTGATGCAAGTGAGCGGCAAACCCTGTCACCACCGCTAAAACCTACACTAATGCCCCTCAAGCGGGAAAGCTCAATCAATATCTTAGCATTTGTGTCCATAGCCGCAACTGCAATAAAAACATCAATACGAAACTCATTAGAAACATATACATGGTATGTAATGACGTCTCTTCAAAATTGAAAATGTATTAAATCAAACTCAAACAAGCAATTTAATGGCATTCACTTACATACATTTAAAACTTAAAATTAAACATTTAACAATGAAAAAGTAAGTTTTGTTCAACTTCTTTCTAGAAGTTAAGGCACTTCTTAACCTCATTGGTGACTTTTCCATGCAAACTTGGGTTTAAACTTCTTAGAATTTAGGTGTTATTTTGACATGTTTTGTCCTTTAGGTCCCTTGCAAAAAACAATATTTCCATCAACTTCATAAGCTAACATTAAATTTATTGATTTCAATAGATTACGCCTTGTGGTTGGAGGGGAGGACAAAGTGGCATGGAATGAAATGGATATGTATGAGTTTGTCTTGCCAATATGATTACATATACTTGAGATGACTATGAATGATTAAGATGTTGAATAATCAACTAGAGATTGTGACTAGAATCACAATAACAACAATGTCAACTTAATAAGATATGGCAAGTGGAATATGACATTGTTATCTCAGAATTATCACATATATTTATTAATGATCCAAGTATTAGGATATGTGATTGATATGACAAGATGGTTGATTAGGAGGATGAATATTAAGTTGATATAGAACAACTAAATTTAAATGTCACATTCCTAGGACTGTGACTACATTCAGTTAATGAATAAGTAAGAATAGGATATGACTTGTTAGGCTTAGAAACATGGTTAAGGTAACATGCCCGGGGGCATCTAAGGTGCTAAAACTCATACTCGTGTCTTAAACACAGTCTTTAAGAGGGATGTAAGTATAGGATAGATGTAGGGTTAGGACAACATCCAAGGGAATAAGGGCTGAGATAGGTAATAATGTTAGAAGGGTTTTAGGATAGGTTTCTAGGAGTAGTTACTAGGTCACCACCACATGTCTTTTTGAGTGTAGATTAGGATTGTTGGATATGTAAATGATAGGGGCGAGGGACTATTAGGATATGTGAGGCAAGAAAAGGGGTGATACATGGCTTCCACCAATCCTCTAAATATCATTGACTCGATCGTGGTTGGGAACACTCTCACGACACACTCTAGGTAGTTCATGGGTGTTCACAATTTCCATTGTTCTATAAAAACAACAAAAAGTGACATGGGAAAATGGGGAAATTGTGGACTGGAATACAATTGGTTGTAGATGAGCTTAGAGACTTGACATGTAGAAATATATTTACCCATTGTTTTTACTATTTCAAAAAATGGTTGATAAACCTAGCAATGCAGGGGCATAGACTGTTTGAGTAAAGTCATTTATGACTTTGCTAGGTCAAGGTAAAGTCATTTATGACTTTATATATAATAAATTGTTTTATGTTTAAAAGGGAAGGCCCGAGAGGCACTTTGTTAATGTGTTTTGGCATTTAGTTAAGGGTGCTTAACTAAGAGGCAATGTATAGCTACATACACTTGTGATGAAATTTTGATTATGTTCATGGACAAATGATTGTGATTAAATTTTGAGAAACCAAGTTACTAATCTTTTATGCATTTTTTCTATTCACACTTGTGCATGCATTTCATCTTGTTATGGCCATTTCTGAGGAAACTTATTCAATTAGTATCATGGGGAAATGGCCTTTGAGGGTTGGAAATTTGGGTTTCATGTGGATGGATACATTGTAGAAAGGGAGGAGTTCTATTTTTTTCGATTTTTTGTAGCATTGGGAATTTTCAAGTTTTTGAAAAAGGATTCATTGTAATTATTCACTCATCTTGGTTGAGGGAGATGTGAATTCAATTAGAGATTGGGTTATTTCCAATTTGATAAATATTACAAATTTAGGTTGTTTTAAACTATAAAAAGTTGGTAATTTATGTTTATAATTGATAAAAAAATGGTATGGGTGAATGAATTACCTAATTAGATGACACTTCACCGGTCAATTTTCCTTCCCTCCAACGAAACTTGGCTCCTCGAATACTCTAGGGCACAAAATCTGTGTTCGTCCAAGCTCGAATTCATGATTCTGATGCTTGAAATGCGCCGTAGGTGATCGGGGGTTGTCAGGACTATGTATTTAAATTGATTTTAGATTTACAAAATGCATACGCATTATATAAATACATAATGCGTATGCGTTTTGTAGTTATATAACATGTACACGTTATGTTTACCTATCCTATATGTCTAATGACATGTGAGGCTCGAGTTTTACCAAACCAAGTGCTATGTAGCAGAAACGCATTATATTGTTATGTAACATGAACGTGTTTTCAAAAACTAGAATTGCATCTAAAAGGTCCCTCATCTTCTTGCATACACCCTAAATCCATCTGCATTGTTAAAATTTAATAAATTGTAACATTGTAGATGGATTTAGAGACTCGAGTCATGGTAATTGTTTCACTCGGCAATGGAAAATTGCAATTTTGACAATCAATTGTTACAATTTAATAAACTTTGACACTGCAGATGGATTCAGAGACCCTTAGAAAGGGATATCTTAATCCATTTGCAATGTCAAAATTTAGTGGATTGTAACACTATAGATGGATTCTTGAGAGACCCCCTATGCTACTCAAAAGCATTTTCTTATGTCAAGACTAAGGTCCCTACAGCCTCAAATGTTGGTGGATGGAGTGTTCATTAGCCTCAATACTATTCGAGTGATTTGTATGAAAGAGTTGCATCATAGGTTTTTCAACATGTATTGTGTTAATTTTTTAGCATTAATTCAATAGATCTTTACTAAGAGAATAACATGTACAGCATATCAAGTATAGCAATGCATATCAATCATACCAAGCAATCACATGAGACAATAGATAGATAGAGTTTCACTGGGGAAAACCATAAAGGTGAAAAACCCCACAACTTCCTCAGAGATAGAAAGAGCAATGATACAGCCCAAGTACAAGAGATAGTCTTATCTAGTAGCTACTCCTCCTTCCTATCTTGTGCACCACTTTCCAAGTAGTGTAGAAGTGAATGATGAGATGATCAACTACAGTTCCTCCCGCACTCTATTTATACATGACATGACCTGCCTAATAAAATAGCAAGTCTGACTTGTCTAACTCGGTCTAATAACCCATGGTAATGCTAATCACGGCCGACCCCACACTTGGTGGTCTAATAACCCATCACATACAAGTCGCGACACTTGCGACACTTATCAATACAAATGACGACACTTCCGTATAGAGGAATAATAACATCTCTATAGGAGTACAATATACATAGGTGAAATACATTCCGAAGTTGAACATACATCAACACTCCCTCTTAACTAGGAAGGTATTTCTAGACACAGATCTGCTAGCACAAGTATTCTTCTTTGGATCATCGTCATGGAATCAACGTTAGCGTCACTGCTACTGCTATCTCAATCAATCTCCGTTATACTCGTCATTTGAAGTTCTACAGAGCTAGTGCTTTTTCATACTGGATGTAGACATGTCACCTACAAGTCTTAATCATCTACAGAGCCAACCCTTTTTCATGCTTGATGTGACCTAGAACAAATCTAGGATTTCCACTGCAGATCCATTCCTTTTTCATACTGGATGGGACCTAAAACAAATCTAGGATTTCTGCCATAGAGCAAGTCCTTTTTCATACTGGATGGGACCTAGAACAAATCTAGTATTTCTTCCACAGAGCTAGTCCTTTTTCATACTGGATGGGACCTAAAACAAATCTAGGATTTTCGCCACAGAGCCAGTCCTTTTTCATAGCGAATGGGACCTAGAACAAATATAGGATTTCCGCCATAGAGCCAGTCCTTTTTCATACTGGATGGGACCTAGAACAAATCTAGGATTTCTTCCATACTGTGGAATCCTCAGGACTTATTACGTGCAACAAAAAACCTAGCCAGAGCATCCCAAGACTCATTTCGGGAACACAGCCCAACCTATTGGATCTCCCAGGTCAATATTACATGTCCTCCCAGAGCAATGCCTCGAAATAGAATTCTAGGACTTATTACGGGCACACAACCCAACCTATTAGATCTCCTAGGTCAACTTACATGCTCATCTGCACAACCTATCCACGACCACAGAGCATCAACCTGATACTCATCATACATCATCCTGATGTACATCATCACATGATCATCATGATTATCATCATAGTATCATCCTGATGCATATCATCTGGAGAAACATCCTGAAGCTCGTCATCCATGATCATCCTGATCATACAATGTATCCACCGGATACATATCATCTGGAGCAACATCCTCAAGCTCGTCATCCATGATCATCCCAATCATACAATGTATCCACCTGATACATATCATCATACATGATCTACCTGATCATATAATGTATCCACCTGATACATATCATCATACATGATCCAACTGATCATAACAAGCATCCAACATGATGCATATGCATATACATGATCCAACTAATCATAACAAGCATCCGACATGATGCATATACAGAGCATTAACTGGAGCATCATCCTAATGCTCATCACACATCGCTTACATCCACAACTATGGAAAGGATCCTCCTCTCACCATGCTTGGAATGGCTTCTGCAAATGTGTCCATCACTTCTTCCTCGAATTGTCGTCAATCTGAAGAACACCAAGCCTCTCTCTGAAGTATTCAAACTTCACTCTAGCTAGTGGTTTCGTCAACACATCTGCAACCTGCTCATCCATCGCAACATACAGGAGCTTCACTACTCCTCTCTGCACCATATTACTGATATAGTGATATTTGATCTCAATGTGCTTCTACCTGTCATGGAACATTGGGTTCTCAGACAGCTTCACACAACTCTAGTTTCAGAAAAGATACTAGTAGCCTCCAGTGGGAGATCAAATAAATCAGACAGTAGCTTCCTCAACCATACTTCCTCACAAATAGCTTAACAAACTGCAACATACTCTGCTTCGGCTATACTCAGTTCTACGCAGGACTGTTTCCTGCTAAACCAAGAGATCACACCTGATCCCATACTGAAGTAGCACCCAAAAGTGCTCTTCATATCTGCAGCACTGCCTACCCACTCTGAATCAAAATAACCCTGTAGGTTAAACTTTTGATTCGCATCATACTTGAGCCCATAATCAATTGTACCCTTTAGGTACCTCAGAATATGCTTTACAACAACCAGGTGAACACTTGTGGGATCTATTGGGAACTGGATCAATGTGTTCACCGCAAAGCAAATATCTGGTCTCGTGTTCATTAGGTACATCAAGGATCCAATCATCTGATGATACACAGTGACATCAACCGGATCAGATGAAGCATCACACAAAAGCTTCAGGTTTGATTCCATAGGTGTGCCCATGGCCTTGCAGTCCATCATCCCGAACCTCTTCAGGATTTCTATTGCATACTTCCCTTATCCAAGGAAGATCCCATCTGTACTTTGCCACACCTCTATGCCTAGAAAATAGTGCATCATCCCTAAGTCCTTCATCTCGAACTCAGCAGCAAGATTCCTCTTCATGTCGGCAATTAGTCTATCCTCACCCGTAACAAACAGGTCATCCACATACAAGAGTAGAATCATAGGATTTCCTTCCTCAACCTTGTAGTAAAGGTTGGAATCCGCTTTACTCTTGGTAAAGCCCAAATTGGATAGAAAATTGTCCATCCTACCATACCAAGTCCTAGGAGCTTGCTTCAAGCCATACAAGGATTTCTTCAACCTGCACACATATGAATCTCTATCACGTGTTTCAAAACCAATTGGATGCTCCACATACACATTCTCTTCGAATACACCATTCAAGAAAGATGCCTGACATCCATCTGGTGTATCTTCCATTTCATCACTGCAACCAGAGCAAGTACTATTCTGATGGAAGTATATCTGTCTAAAGGGGAAAAGGTCTCTTCATGGTCTATTCCCTCTTTCTAAGAGAATCCATGAGCTACAAACCTTGCCTTGTATTTCTCTATGCTACCATCTGCAGCATGCTTGATCTTATAGATCCACTTGGAAGTCACAACAGACTTCCCTTCTGGTCTTGGGACCACATCCCAAACATCATTCTTCATGATCGATTGGTATTCCTCAACCATGGCATCCTTTCATTTTTTCTTTTCCGCTGCCTCTTCATAACTGGAAGGTTCTTTGTTCATAATGTCAACGAGCAAGGCAACATAGCTAGTGTGTGACCTTGTCCTTTTCCTTTCTCCGTGTTCCTCTTTTGGAATACCATATCTTTCTACATCTTGGATGAGATCTCTAGCCCATGGAGGTTTCCTCTTGTGATATTTCTTCTCACGAGGTGGATCTATAGGTTCTTGTGGATCTTCAATTTCATGGGTAGCTTCTTGAATTGCTTCATTCATA
The DNA here is from genome assembly GCA_027924585.1 of Larix kaempferi. Classification (NCBI taxonomy): domain Eukaryota; kingdom Viridiplantae; phylum Streptophyta; class Pinopsida; order Pinales; family Pinaceae; genus Larix; species Larix kaempferi. The sequence continues at coordinate 8,830,098 of BSBM01000208.1, forward strand.
GTGGTATCTTGAAATCTGATTTCCTTTGGTTCTTCATGATCTTCAACAGGTGTCTTCCTTGATTTGATATAAGCTGAGTCCTCATCAAATGTTACATCCCTACTGACATCAATCTTCTTGAACCTTGGAAAGTATATTCTATAAGCCTTCGAGCTTTCACTGTACCCCACAAAGATTCCCTTCTTTCTTGAAGGATCTAGCTTTGTTCTCTTTTCCTTTGGAACGTGTGTATATACTGGACAACCAAATATTCTGAGATGGTTGAATTCAGGTTTGTTACCAGAGAAGACCTCTGCTGGTGTCTTGTTGTCCAATATCTTGTGAGGTGTTCTGTTCTACACATATATAGCTGTCCTAGCTGCTTCTTCCCATAGATGCATACGAAGATCTTGGTCATGAAGCATTGCCCGTGTTGCTTCCATGATAGTTCTATTCTTCCTTTTTGCAACTCCATTTTGTTGTGGATTTTAAGAATCAATCAACTCCCTCTTAATTCCTAAATCACTGCATAGCTTCTTGAAATCACCTGAAGTGAATTCTCCGCCATTGTCAGATCTGAATGTCTTGATCTTCTTATCAATTTAATTTTCCATCAAGGTTTTGAATTTGTTGAACTTACCAAACACTTCATCCTTATTCTTCAAGAAATAAACCCAAGTATTCCTAGAGATATCATCAATGAAAGAGACATAGTATATATACCCACTCAGAGAACTTGATGACATTGGACCGCATACATCGGACTGGATAATTTCCAAGATTCCTTTTGCTTTACTTTCACTACTTGGAAATGCCTTCTTAATGTTCTTTCCTTTTTGCACATCATTTGCAAATACCTTCATGCTTTGTATTGATTTTAGGAAGACCCTCTACTACTTTACTTGCAACTGGTAGTGCTTTGTAGTGAACATGTGCAAGCCTTCTATGCCAAAGTTCACTTAGCTCCATGGATTCATGTACCATGGCATGCTTAGGTTGTCCCTTCAATTTGTACAATCATCCCTCTTGCTCTCTAATCACTACTGCATCATCTATAGTTTTACCCTTTGCCCACATTAGGACTTGGCCATATACAAATGCAACCCTCATGCCTTTTGCATCCAATGCAAATATGGAGAGTAGGTTCTTCTTGATCCCAGGTACATATAGTACATCTTTCATCTTCAAAGACTTTCCAGAGTCTAGGCTGTAGGAGGCTTCACCACTTCCCTTGATGGGATATTGATAGTCATCCCCAAGTTTTACTTTATGGGGTGACCCATGTTCAGATACATTTACAAAAGATTCTTTAAACCCAGTCTTGTGTTTGGAAGCCCCACTATCAATAATCCAATCATTACATCCATGAGAGTTAGTACCAGTGAGAGCAGAGATTAGAACATACTCATCTTCACTTTATGAAGCATCACTTTCTGCCCTATCCTTCTTCTTGGGAGGTTCATCATCCTCAGCGGCATGAGCATGGTGCCTCCTTTTTCTTCCCTTCTTATTTTTGATGAAGTTGTTGTTGTCCTTTTTTTTCTTGGGACAATTTACACAATATGTCCCTTTTCATTACATGTAAACCATATTCTCTTCTCTTTATGCTGATGGTGGTGAGAAGATTTCTTGAAATGAGATGGCTCTCTCTTGGGATTTTCTTTCTTGGTGTGTGCTGTGAGAGCTTGATCTTCATTCCCCATCTTTTCTTCTTGGGCCACCAGCCTTGCTTCTTCTTGTGAGCATTCCTCCCATAGTCTATTGAAGGAGATCAGTTTTCTTCTTGCACAAATTCCTTGGATAAAGGAATCCCATGACCTAGGTAGGCCATTCAAAGTGGTCATAACAATTTCATGATTCTCCACCACTTCATCCACAGCTTCAAGTTGTTCCTTGATCCGAGAGACCTTAGAAAAATAGGATCGAATGGTCTCTCCATTCTGAAGATTTACCTATTTCAATTGACTCCGCAGAGTCATCTTTTGATTTATGTTCTTTCCTTCAAATAGCTTGGTGAGGGAATCAAACATCTCCTTGGGTGTCTTTAGAGATGACACATGTGGTATGAGATTGTCTTTGATAGAATCAACAATGATCCTCTTTGCCTTGACCAAGTTCTTCTTATGCAAGGCCTTATCCTCTTCTTCCTCTGGGACAAGGAACTCAGAACTTATGTAAGTATACAATTCATTTTCTTCCAGGATTAACCCAATCCTATACTTCCATGCTCGGAAGTTATTAGCCCCTTTAAGCTTATCCTCAAGCTTCATGTGGTGAGACATATTAAAGAGTACTTCAAATGGAAATATAAAATATTTAGGTCTCATCACTTGATTTGTAGAAATCTGGATCTTGTGTTGGATTACGGTTTGTGAGAGAAACCCTAAAAATTCAAAATGTCAATTTCAAACTTCTGAAAGGATAGAAAGAGGAACCTTTGTTATATGATTAGCCTGGTATATTCAGAATTTGAATTCTGCAAAGTTTCACCCTTCAGAAATGCCTTTTAGTCTTCCGAGATTCACTCTGAGGACCCTGAATTAGGGTTTGAGTTTCCCATAGCTTCACCCAACCAAAAATTTCGATCCAAACCTCTCAACTTCGATTTTTACAAGGATCTTCCAGCTACGTCCTCAAATTTCGGAAATTCCTATTTTTGTGGAAACCCTAATTTTTAGGGAAAAAAATGAAAGTGCCCATAATTGAATTATGATTAAACAGAATGATGCGCCTTCCCGAGGAGATTCAAAATACCCTACTTTATTTCAATATCCATGGAGAGAAACCCAATAAACAGGAAACCCTAGTTTCTACAATTGCAAAGTGTCTTCTTCTGAGGTTAGCTCTGATACCATGTTAATTTTTGAGCATTAATTCAATATACTGTAGAATATTTACTAAGAGAATAACATGTACAACATATCAAGTATAACAATGCATCTCAATCACACCAAGTAATCACATGAGACAATAGACACACACAGTTTCAGTGGGGAAAACCATAAAGGTGAAAAACCCCACAACTTCCTCAGAGATAGAAAGAGCAATGATACAACCCAAGTACAAGAGATAGTCTTCTCTAGCATCTAATCCTCCTTCCTCACTTGTGTGCCACTCTTCGAGTAGTGTAGAAGTGAATAATGAGATGATCAACTAGAGTGCCTCCCGCACTCTATTTATACATGACCTGACCTACCTAATAAACTAGCAGGGTCGACCTATCTAACTCAGACTAATAACCCATGGTAATGCTAATCAGGGCCAACCCCACACTTGGTGGTCTAATAACCCATCACATGCAAGTTGTGACACTTGCGACACTTGTCAATACAAATGACGACACTTCCGTATAGAGGAATAATAACATCTCTATAGGAGTACAATATACATAGGTGAAATACATTCTGAAGTTGCATATACATCAACATATTGCAGGTGTTTTCATAAAATTTTCCCTTTGTTCCAAAAGTTGTGACTTACGATAGAAGTATGATCGAAGGAATCCATAGTTCATTTGGCTCTAATGAGACTAGGAGGGATTAGGGAAAATTTGTCCAAGTAGACCACAAGTAAAGCAATCCAAATTGGATTTGGGTCATTGAAGACCTAAAATGAATCTTTTAGAGAAATCATGGGTCAGATTGGGGGTTTAAAGCCCCAAACCAATCCAACGGGATAAGTGAGTGCCCTAGATGGGTTCCCAATGGTATAACATAGCCAAATCAATTATGACCAACAATAAAAAGAAGGAGGAGGAAAGTAGTAAGGGTCCCTACTTAAGCACTAGATGACATCCATAATATGATGCACATCTAAGCTTAGGTAAGGGAACTTGAGAAAGGTGATCCAGCACAAAAGATTGGTAGAAAAACACCGATGTTATATTGATGGCAATGATGATGATGTTGATCATGAGGATGATGATTAAATTGATGATGCTAATGAGGATGGATATCATAGTGACAATGATGATGAAAAGTATATTCATGACAATGACATCGATGACTGCAATAATCATCTTGAAAATAATGGAAATGATGTTGACTATAGTGATCATTATGATGACAATTATCATCATAATCACTATCATCATTTTCCCAAAGCGGACTCCACATAAGCCTTTGAGCTCAAAGAAACCCCTTTTTTATGACAAGACCACTGGAAAACACTACCTATTAGAAACATTCACCAAAGTATTTATCGGCTTTGCCATCGCCTTAGTACCAGGTTGCAACACCTAAATCACATGCATTATGTCGTCTGTTCGATGTGATGGCCTACTGCAATAATGTCCACTGCCCTTGTCTCTTCAATGATCACCCACCAAAAAATAAGTATATGTAATAGTTAATATACATATAAAACCATACTATAATTGTAATATCTCGAACTTTGGACTAACTATTTCTGATGTTATATTGGGCCACGGCCCCGACATATATGATTTATTTTGATTATTGGGTGTAATCCCTAACACACATGATTTATTCTTTTATAGACTGACATATTGGGCGTGGACCCTGAATGATTTCATTGTTGATTATATACTGGGCAGGGAAGCCCTAATGGTTCGATTTATGTTTTATCATATGATTTGGGGTACAAACTCTAATATACTGAGATGGCCTTTTTGTTACCTATTGTGCAGTTTTATGATTTACATGATTGACTTTTATGGTGTGTTGAGCATGGAACACATAGATGAACTACGTACTGGGTATAAGCCCCAATGTACCTAGAGGATTTTATTATGTACTGGGCATAAGCCCCGATGTACATTGAGTGTTGGGCATAAGTCGTGGAGCACTCCAAGATTGATAAATGAATACCGGATCTGAGGCCACTTGAATGTTCTAGATGTGCCTCACAAACACATTCTAGCACTAGTGTTGAGCAGGAGGCTCTGGAATTGCACTAGCATAACGTCCATGTGAGAGTGTTGAGTTAAAAGCTCTGAAGAGCACTCAGGGTTACTAGATCTCAAAGTGTTGAGTTGGGAAGACTCTGAATAACACTTCTATTTCATCACATTTATTTAATTTGGTTAAATGAATCATTTCTATCTATCATCAAGTACTGCGGGAACTACCATGTTAAACAAGGAAATCCAACATGCAAGAGAGAGACCTAGAGGTGCATATCCAAGCCTACCAAAAGACCCATCCAAAGAGTTGGACCTTACCCTTAAATATTGAAAAGAAGTATCATAAGAGATGTATTAAATAGAGCCAAGTTATGGTTTCCTTATCACAAACAGTTATGCGTTTCTAGTTTCACATTACTCTTCTAGAGTAGGAAATGAAACTGTTATCAATACATTTTATAACTGTAAAATCTAGATAACAACTCTCGGTACTTAGATAACATTTAAACCGTAATCGTTCCTATAAGACCAAACTAAACAACATTCCTGTGTTTTTCTTTCAAGATTTCTTTTATTACATTGACAGTAGAACAATCCAGACATAATCAACTAGAAGGGCAAGCTTGGATGTCAATATCTTATTGAAGAAAAACATCAACAACTATACATTCCAAAACGAAGACAAACCCTAACCCTTGGGAAATTTCATAAGTTTGAAATGCAACAACAGTTGTTACAAATCAACAAACTGCATACAAGCCAGAATCCTTCCTTAGATACAAACATCTACCCATTAGCAACAGTCTTCTCATTTGTATAGACTTCATACGATTTTATACCATCGTTTTTACATTTCAACTTTCACCATTCACAAAAGAAAAATGATAGCAGCAGAGTATTGAAAACTAGGTTACAAATCACATAATGTATTACATCGAAGTCAAACACAGAGACCTACTAGAAAACGGTTCTTATTAACTTTTAAAATCATAGAGTCACAAGTAGGGTTCACGGGTCAAGTCCCAAATTTGTGAAACAAACAACGACTGCAAAATTAGACTTGTATCACATTGTTTGACATAAATAAATAAAAGGAAACTACCATGAATTGAGTATGGAAGGACTAAGAATAGTCGTATGTACATGACTTGCATAAAGGTCTCAAAGTTAATATTATTATTAAAAGTATTAATAATAATGTTATTATTATTTATTTATAAAATATATATATTGCATAGAGTTTATGAATAGATGGCTATTCCATTATCATACTATTAAAATGTATTAATGATAGTATTGTTAAGATTACGTATAATATATAACTACTATTTTTATTATTATGTAAGAAGTAATTTAAAGTCACTTCTAGTTAAAACAAATAAAAGTCCTAGTTTAACAAGAACTAGATATTTAGTAAAAATATGTTTTAAAAATATTAATTTAATTAAAGAAACTAAATAATTATTCAAAAAACTATATTCCAAGACTCCCCTATATAAAAGAGGGCAAATCCCAAGTGAGGGATCATCTTTTTTTTTTCATTATCATTCTATTATGGTAATACGAAGGACTTCTTACAATAAGAACTAAAGCAGTCCCACATTATTTTCCACATCTAATTCACCAGTCAACCTAGGGCCTCTATTTCTCTTATTGCATGTTGGAATCAGCTCGGGGGATCCAGTTAGAACGAGGAACAGTCTAAGGGTCATGGATGGGAGGAACATCGTAGTCCCAACGTTATCTAGTTAAAAGATCGTTCTAGAGGTAATCCAGGTCCATAAGTTTTATGCATTAATTATTGTTTGAGTGTGCAAGTTCTGTAGAGGGGGATCAAGCTTCACGACAACTAGGTATGAACTACTAATTCTCCATTTCAATTTACATTAGAAACTAGAATGATTAAATTAGGATTTATTATACAACATTGTTTTCTCTCAAACTTTTAGTGCCATTCCTTTCATAGAGCAAGGGCCATTGGGCATGGGCTCTCAGGTTTACATTGTAGGATCCAAGGCTCCCTTAAAACAAAAATTATTACTTCTGTTAAAACTAAGAATCTGAACTAAAACCAACTAGAGGTCTAGCAGGGCTAGCCTAGCTAGCGTGTGCTAGACATCCATGTCAGTTGAAAACCTAGAGACCTTCTTTTTATTAGACAACTGAGTTTTTTTCTTATCAGCATTATATATTTAAATTGCATTTTAATTATGAAATCGCATACTATGTTTTTGTTTTAAAGTATTATCTACCTATGGTTTATTTTTCCTTTCTTTTATTTCTTGGAACCAAATCAGAACTGAGTTAGCAAGTAAACGCAGAACCAGGTATCAATCCTCGACAAACATTTAAATAAACAAGCAATCACAAACCCAAAGATTTTATATGTTAAACAACTACAACATTGAACCTCTGCCAAGTCAGAGAAAAACACATCACACAGTGTCAAATCACGCCATCTTTTTCAACGTTTACCTTCAAAGGTAGTTACCATCATCTTTTAAACACGATAGCTAGGATAGACATCCTTTCGTTCCATAATCAAACAAACAGTAAATATAAGTTTTCCTTTCGTAGGATACAGCATTTAAATACATCTCAAATTCATTATTTAACTGTATAAACAATAGACTTCCAGTAAGCAAAAAATGACGGCCACCAAGATGCAAGGTTCGAGTATCCATCAACGTAAACAAGGTTTCCCTGAGTTCCATAAACCCCATCCCAAGTAAAGAATTACTATGCAAACAACCCGAAGTCAACATTTACTTATATGCTTTCATTCAAACCCTAGCGAGCTTTACCCTTCAACAACAATCAAACCCATATCTAAAAACGAAAACAAATGCATTATCATTTACAAATCCAAAGGTTATGTTATTATTCTAAACAAAAATGCAGAGTGCTGGTGGCACTAAGATTTACTAGGTTCAGTCAAAGTTTTATCAGTCATCCACTAACACAGTAAATGAGAACATATAAACAAATTGACAGAGAAATAAAGGAAACGTAGAGGTCAAAATAGTATCCATACGTATTTCAAAATGTAGAGGCCTAGTACTTAAAATAATATCCACACACATTCAATAGAAAAGAAAAAAGTAGGCAACTTTTCCAGTAACAGTATTTTCCTTCAAAACCCCAAGTTATACATTCTGGGTATTATCTTTCCCCTTTACAAAACCTTAGAATCTCCACAGAGCCAAATGGAAAAATGTATATATCAAACATGGAAACCCTGAAGAGTGCTATCCACCAAATAACAATTACATCAACCACACCAGATACTAGTCTAACCAAAAGGCGACCCTAGAGGAACTTTGAAAACATTACCATGAGCCAAGGGCATCATGAGTTTCCATTCACAAACATTTAGTACCCCTTCCCCATTGCTGCAACACGGAGGAGTGAACATAGGCATAAGACCTGGACTTATGAGTTGATGCTTAAACCAAGAGTTTCATTCACCTTCAACAACCAAATGCCGAGCACACCACGACTCACACCTATGAGGGGAGCATTGAAATGGCCACAAGTTAAATCTGAGATAAAACAAATATATGCAGAACGGTTAAAAGAGATCTCAAAGAGTGGTTTTAGCTTTAACCTAGCTGAGAGGCGTGAATAACCTCCAGCGCATTACACCATAGACAACTGGTGCTTCGACCATGAACAAAGCTCAGGTCGAGAGCACCTCCAAACCATACGCAGTAGAGAAACCCTCTCCACCAAGACAAACTACGAAAAGAATAGCATTACAGAGGAGAAAAAAATGCAAAAACCCCCTCCTCTAGTTGTTTAACATTTTCGCCTTTAGCATTCAATGCGCCAAGTACTTACATTACCATCCCAACATGTTAACCAACGCTATAGTTATTTTTCGCAATAGGTTGCATGATTTTAGTTATCCCACGTTACTTTCCAAGTTTTTAACACCTTAGCATTTCTTAAACCCTTAGAACTTTAGGTCTTGGTCATAATCTTCGATATGGGTAGCTTAGGGAGAAAACGTTGTTTTCACACCTGCACATTTCAATAGAAGTAAGTATATTAGCAAGTTGCTAAGTAAGTCAGGTAGTCCCATTGTTCACCCTTACCTCTCGGCAACTCTACTAGTGGTATGTGGATCAACATCTAGTTTCCCAAGGTATTTCAACTTCCCTCAACAAGTCCATCATGCCTGAAGATATCGTTTAAAACAATTTACAAACTCAACATGCATCTAAATCTTAAAAGTGAAAGAAGGACCTTAAAGTTTTACTCTAAGCATTTGTAGGCTTACTATGAAAAAAAATACATATGCATTAGATTATCTTACTTCATCGCTTCCATAAAGAATCACAACTCATGAAATTAACTTGCTTAGATTCTACACTCTTACTGTTCAAACATAGTACCGACAAAGCTACCTAGTGCTGAAGTTAATTTATAATACATCATCTTTTTTAGGCTATTCAGTAGTAACAGGAAAATTTTAAATTTTTACTATTTTGAGGGACATTACAATAATGTCTAGTTATATATATTTAAATGCAATACTTATAATATAATATACTATAATTTTGTCTTTCCCTCTCTTTATATATATATATATATATACTTAATAATTCATTCAATTTTGTCGGGGATAAGAAAATTGACTTAGATTTATGGTTCTTTTTAATATTAATTTTTTAAAGTGTAGAGCGGGAGATAAAAGTTTCAAGTGAAGAGTTTCAATCATGATTGAATAACATATTTCTTTGGTGATAAATAACAATATGCATGAATTCCCTACTGCATCCATTCTTTAAAAACATTTTTTTAAGTATGTGTTGGTTTTGATTTTATCAAAGAAAAGAGGGATTGGTTAATGTCAAAAGAATTCAATTTTGAAGGAAAATTATGTTAGAATTCAATATGCTAAGACAGAAAATAGCAGCATTACATTCCATTTCACAATAATAGCATATACAGGATCACTGAAGAAACAACAAGCACAACATAAACACAAGAGACAGAGATTTATCCTGGGAAACCCTCGTGGGGTAGAAAACCCAGCAAAGCTTCCTCAATATAGATGACCAGCAATATACAAAGATGAAACCCTGAGACATGATCTCCTCCTCCACAATAGCAGACCTCTCCTCCACAAGTGCACTATCCTCAAGTGAGTGAGTGTATCAAATGAGGAACACACCTCCTCTATTTATACACTACTCTGATATGTATTTTACACAAGTACATGTAGGCTCGTATTTAACCATTAGGTTAAATACCCCATTATAACTGACTGGGCCGACCCCCACATGGTGGGTCTAATAACCCTAGTTACCACAACCAACTTGGAGGAATAAACATCTCCGGATTTATAGTATAATCACATCGGAGGTATGGAACATCTCTGGAATAAATAATATACAAATATAATATTCTTTGAAGTTACAATATTTCAACACTCCCCCTTAACGAGAAGGATATTATAACAGTATCTGCACGAGCAAGGAGTCATCAACATCATACATGATATATCTATAAATCATTGGAAGTTTTCTTAACATCATCAGTAACTCAACCAGTTACTAGAACATCAACATCTTCAGTACTGAGTCTTTATCTTCTGTAGCACTCGAACAACTATAGCAACATCAACATCTGGATCCTCACGATCATCAACATCGTCATCTAGACCATCACGATCAGCATCATCGTCATCATACGATCATCAGCATCGTCATTACACGATCATCAACATCGTCATCTCACGATCATCAGCATCGTCATCACACGATCATCAGCATCGTCATCTCATGATCATCAACATCGTCATCACACGATCAGCAGCATCGTCATCACACGATCATCAGCATCGTCATCACACGATCATCAGCATCGTCATCACACGATCATTAGCATCATCATCACACGATCATCAACATCGTCATATCACGATTAGCAGCATCATCATCACACGATCAGCAGCATCGTCATCACACGATCAGCAGCATCGTCATCACACGATCATCATCATCGTCATCACACGATCAGAAGCATCATCATCACACGATCAGCAGCATCGTCATCACACGATCATCAGCATCGTCATCTATATACATGATCCTTCCTTTCGGAATTACTGGATCAATCTCATCACAATCATATTTAAGACTATCTTTCCTTTCGGAATTACTGGATTTACTGTCTAAGGATGATTAGTCCAACCACAATCATATTTAAGACTATCCTTCCTTTCGGAATTACTGGATTTACTGTCTAAGGATGATTAGTCCAACCACAATCATATTTAAGACTATCCTTCCTTTCGGAATTACTGGATTTACTGTCTAAGGATGATTAGTCCAACCACAATCATATTTAAGACTATCCTTCCTTTCGGAATTACTGGATTTACTGTCTAAGGATGATCAATCCAACCACAATCGCATTTAAGACTATCCTTCCTGGATTTACTGTCTAAGGATGATTAATCCAACCACAATCGCATTTAAGACTATCCTTCCTGGATTTACTGTCTAAGGATGATTAATCCAACCACAATCGCATTTAAGACTATCCTTCCTGGATTTACTGTCTAAGGATGATTAATCCAACCACAATCGCATTTAAGACTATCCTTCCTGGATTTACTGTCTAAGGATGATTAATCCAACCACAATCGCATTTAAGACTATCCTTCCTGGATTTACTGTCTAAGGATGATTAATCCAACCACAATCGCATTTAAGACTATCCCTCCTGGATTTACTGTCTAAGGATGATTAATCCAACCACAATCGCATTTAAGACTATCCTTCCTGGATTTATTGTCTAAGGATGATTAATACAACCACAATCGCATTTAAGACTATCCTTCTTGGATTTACTGTTTAAGGATGATTAATCCAACCACAATCGCATTTAAGACTATCCTTCCTGGATTTACTGTCTAAGGATGATTAATCCAACCACGTGCATTTTGAACCAAGGTCTAGGGACGATGCAGTCCTATCCTCTATTCTCGGAGACACCTGTCTACGGCTCACTTTACAACTTGAGTTCAAGGATGATCCAATCCTCTCAAGTCCACCAAGGACTTCATTCTCGGAGACCTCACGTCTACGGCTCTCTTTAGGACTGAAAGTCCAGGGATGATCCAATCCCCTCAAGTGTCCACTAAGAACTTCATTCTCGGAGACCTGACGTCTACGGCTCTCTTTAGGACTGAAAGTCCAGGGATGATCCAATCCCCTCAATTGTCCACTAAGGACTTCATTCTCGGAGACCTCAGGTCTACGGCTCTCTTTAGGACTGAAAGTCCAGGGATGATCCAATCCCCTCAACTGTCCACTAAGGACTTCATTCTCGGAGACCTCACGTCTACGGCTCTCTTTAGGACTGAAAGTCCAGGGATGATCCAATCCCCTCAACTGTCCACTAAGGACTTCATTCTCGGAGACCTCACGTCTACGGCTCTCTTTAGGACTGAAAGTCTAGGGATGATCCAATCCCCTCAACTGTCCACTAAGGACTTCATTCTCGGAGACCTCACGTGTACGGCTCTCTTTAGGACTGAAAGTCCAGGGATGATCCAATCCCCTCAACTGTCCACTAAGGACTTCATTCTCGGAGACCTCACGTCTACGGCTCTCTTCAGGACTGAAAGTCCAGGGATGATCCAATCCCCTCAACTGTCCACTAAGGACTTCATTCTCGGAGACCTCACGTCTACGGCTCTCTTTAGGACTGAAATTCCAGGGATGATCCAATCCTCATCTGTATTCTCATCTATACAGGTACAAATATCCAAGAGCATGTATCACATCAAAACATGTATACATCACTAATCAAAACATGTATACATCACATCAAAAACATGTATACATCTAGCATGTATTCTCACTAATACATATAACATCAAAACATGTATACATCACTAATCAAAAACATGTATACATCTAGCATGTATTCTCACTAATACATCTAACATCAAAACATGTATACATCTCATCAAAAACATGTATACATCTAAAATAAAAGATATATAAGAGTTCTAAATCTAAATAATTCTAAGTAGCTAAGTGCAGTAAATAGGTAACCTCATCATTGATGAGACAGACTTGTTAACAGATACTATGCTACTCCCCCTTTCGAGGAGGGTCCTTCTGGACTATACCAAGCTTGTCTCGAAAGTATTTAAACTTTACTCGAGATAGAGGTTTAGTCAAGATATTAGCAATCTGATCCTCAGTGCTTATATACTCAAGCTTGATAGCTCCTCTCTGCACCATATCTCGTATATAGAAGTATCGGATCTCTATGTGTTATTGACTTATCGTGGAATACAAGATTTTCTATCTTGATTCATTTCTAAGTCAAACACTCCATATAATAGCTTCTGAAGCCACACTGCTTCACAGCTAGCAGAGCAGACAGCTATATATATATTATGCTTCAGCAGTATTGAGAGCCACACTAGATTGTTCCTTGCTGAACCATGAGATCATGGCAGATTCAAGACTATAACATCCACTTGATGTACTCTTTCTGTCTGAGGCACTTCCTGCCCAATTAGAATCTGAGTAACCATGTAAACGGAGTTCATGACCTCCAAGATAATATAGACCAAAATCTATTGTACCTTTTAGGTACCTCACTACATGCTTTGTAGTTATTAAGTGAACCTTTCTAGGTTCTACTAGACACTGACTTAGGGTATTTGCAGCAAAGCATATATCTGGCCTAGTATTTGTTAAATACATCAATGACCCAATGATTTGTCTATATGGGGTTAGGTCCACTAAATACGATGAGTCATTAACTAACAACTTCAAGTTGGAGTCCATGGGAGTGGCCATGGCTTTATACTCCAACATGTCAAATCTTTTTAGAAACTTCACAGCATACTTACCTTGATTTAAAAGATTCCTTTTGGATCTTGCCATACTTCTAGACCTAAGAAGTAGTGCATTAATCCGAGATCTTTCATTTTCATTTCTGCAGCCATTTTCATGACCTGTTTCTCATTCCTTGTCAGAAAGAGATCATCATCATACAATAATGGTATGATAGGTTCATCATACACAACCTTAAGGTAAAGGTTAGGAACAACTTTACTTCTGGTAAATCCCAAGCTTTGTCATGAAGCTATCAATTTTCCATTATTCACACTCAGCATTGAGTGATCTTCTGCCATTATTGATATGAGCCTCAATATTATTCAAACTTTGTGGTGAGTTCCTTCTTGCATCCATGTCATCTGTGTATAAAAACCATATTCAACCTTGTAGCAAAGGTTGAGATCCACATCACCCGTGGTGATCATTAAGCTCATCAATTGATTATCGATCCTAGGTACCTGTATAGAACCTGAATCACACTTCTTCTTTAATTACACCATTAAGAGAATGGTTTTATCTATCCTCTTGGAACAAACATCTCATCATGATTCTCTTTCTCTTTTCTAAGAGAATATTCTAGCCACAATCCTTCTATAGTGTGTTTGATTTGTAAATCCTTTTGTTGAACATCCATCGCTTGTTCATCATTCATCATGATTTTTTCTACAAATCAAAATTAGGTACATGATTAGTAATACTTCATAATCATCAAATCATATTGACATGATAACCTATTATGCATACAGATATCATTTACATAGTTATGCAACTATCTTGACCAATACTTTGGCACAACACTTTCCCATATCCTGTATGCATATAGTGGCTATCTAGATGCCTTCCATCTCTACCAGAACATACTATCGAGAGTGTGCACAGCTCTCGGCATGTCAGCAAAGAGGTTTCATTCTAGACAAGCAACAATGGAATGTTTGTCCAACTTACCAATCATATGCATATTAGTAGTATACTGTTCAATGTTCTATGAATATTTACACTTAGCATGATATATTATAGGAATACAAATATGCATACAACCTATTACAGGCAATATCATTTACTGTTTCAAATAACAACTCAAATACTTATCTTTTATGTTTGTGTGGTTGCCTCCCGCTTGATCTTCTGTATGTCTTTTGAACTTCTATTCATTATGTACCACTGTGCATGTTCAAGTGTAATCCTCATGATCTCATACACAAACATACACCCATTAGTATGTTCTAAATGTTATCAAAACATTATAGTTCTAAATAATCTTGAGAATGTATAGTCATGATTATAGTTAATAAACATTAGTATTCAAGATTTCAGGGAAGTCTTCTTTTACTCATGCATATCATCAATCAAGATAAAAGACATAATATGCATAATCCCTTGATTACTAACTTTATGAATAAGCATAACCAATCATACCAAGTATACTTATATAAGGGATTCTAACACAAGGTAAGATTCATGGGAAACATACCTGGATTAGTATACCTACTTGGTTATGTACAACATACCTAAACAATCTCTTCAATGATTTAGAGATCCTGAGCTAGAACCTGCATATAACAAAGTCATACATACCTCGTAAGTAGAACAAAGATTATGGATGAGTCTTTGTCTTCATGTTTTCATGGTCATGGAACCTGATTTGTCTTTTGTGATGTACCTGTATCTTGTTAGCAGACAACATCAACCTCACACAACATCATAATGCATTAGTACAATCATAAGTGTCAACACCCTAACCAATGAATATCTTCTATCATGCATTCATAATTTTGTTAAGGTGATAGAACAAATCTAAAATCAAGATTGTACTAACCGTAATAACATGAAGACAAACATACCATAAACTTAATCATGAACAAATCTCAAAACATACCTCGATGAGTCATACCTGTCGAGATTTCTTGTAATCTCCTTATGTAAAGCCTTAGCCTCATCTCCCTTTGAAACAGGAACTCCTTCACTTATGCAGGTGACCAATCCATCTTCTTCTAGGATTAACCCTATCCACTTGATTTGCAAGAACTGGACCTGGAGCTGGATATGGGTTTGTCAGAGAAACCCCAAAAATTCAAACTTTGAATTTCAAACTTCCGAAAGGATAGAAATATGCGCCTTGATGAGTTGATCAAACTGATATATTCAGGATTTGAAAACTGCAAAGTTTCACTCCTCAATTTTTCCTTTGAAACTTTCGGATTCACTGGACGTGACCCTGAACTGGGGTTTGATGAATCCCACTCTTCTGCCCAATCAAAATGTTTGATCCAAAGCTCTAAGCTTCTATTTTTCTGAGGAGCTTCGAGCCATGGTCACAGATTTCAAAAATTTCCATTTTTACAGAAGCCCTAATTTTCCACTTTTCTCATCAAAGTCCCGAATTAGGGTTTGATCAAGCCCGGCCTTCTGCCCAACCAAAAAATCTTATCTTGGTCTCTAAATTTCTATTTTGATGAGTAGCATTCAGCCGTGGTCTCCGTTTACAAAAATTCCAACTTTCTTCAAAGCCCTAAATTTCGGAAGCCATGAATGAAGGTACTCAAAAATAATTTTGTTTTGACAGAAATATGTACCTGATTGTTTCTGGTGTAACTCCAAACTTTTCAATCCACAGGGTCTGAAAACGTTTTTTGAGATAGCCTGACCTATTATCTTTCCATCTTGACACGTCTGACCTCAATTGGATTCTCTGAGAGAGAGTTATGTCAAATGTCGCAACGTGACCTATTTTGGGATAAAACAGAAGAGCGAACTTGTACGGCGTGCCACATGTCACTGTTTGAACTTCGGCCTCTGAAAAACTTTTCTGAGATAAATCGGCCTGTTATATTTCCATCCTGACAGGTCTGAACTCAATTGGACTCTCTGAGAGAGAGTTATTCCAAGTGTCGCAACATGACCTGTTTATGGGATAATACAGGAGAGTGAATTTGTACGGAGTGCCACGTGTCACTGGTTCAACTTCGGCCTCTGAAAACGTTTTCTGAGATAGTACAGACTGTGTACTACCTGGCACTTTTTACGAAATTGCATTTGGAGCTTCCTAGCCCAAGATATGACCTTTTTCCCAAGGTCACCCGATTTTGACTCAGATCTGGAAGAGGCAGAAACCCTATATTGTACAGATCATAAATGACAAAGTACAACGCATTAGAGGTTGTCCTTTGGACACAAGGTACCTGGAGATTTAATATTCGTCCTGTAACAATTTCAAATCCGAAAACTTCTCCAAAACGGATTTATAGCGAAAGTGCTACGATGACTGGTTTTTGCTATGTAAAACCCTAACCTTCAAATTGTCGTAAGTAAAGCAAGTGTCGTTAGTGCCATACCTTGTCTTCCTTCAGGTTAGCTCTGATACCATGTTAGAATTCAATATGCTAAGACAGAAAATAGCAGCATTACATTCCATTTCACAATAATAGCATATACAGGATCACTGAAGAAACAACAAGCACAACATAAACACAAGAGACAGAGATTTATCCTCGGAAACCCTCGTGGGGTAGAAAACCCAGCAAAGCTTCCTCAATATAGATGACCAGCGATATACAAAGATGAAACCCTGAGACATGATCTCCTCCTCCACAATAGCAGACCTCTCCTCCACAAGTGCGCTATCCTCAAGTGAGTGAGTGTATCAAATGAGGAACACACCTCCTCTATTTATACACTACTCTGATATGTATTTTACACAAGTACATGTAGGCTCGTATTTAACCATTAGGTTAAATACCCCATTATAACTGACTGGGCCGACCCCCACATGGTGGGTCTAATAACCCTAGTTACCACAACCAACTTGGAGGAATAAACATCTCCGGATTTATAGTATAATCACATCGGAGGTATGGAACATCTCCGGAATAAATAATATATAAATATAATATTCTTTGAAGTTACAATATTTCAACAAATTATGCAAGGGGAAAGGAGCCAATGAATTGAGCATTGAGGAACTCAAGCTCAACCTTCCACACTTAAGAGAGAACAAAACAAATTCAACAAAGCATTGAGGATTATGGAACTCAAGCACAACCTTCCACACTTAATAGAGAACTGAACAAATTCAAGAGGTATTTTTCTTCCTTTTAATTGAAAATATATTTATTTTTATTGAAACCCTTTGCTTAGGGTTTTTATCTAAATTAGAAGAAATTTGAGGGTCTAAAATGGGCCTTATAAAAAATTGTGCCATGAATGAGTTGGATTTGTCAAACCAATAGAATTTCAATAACTTTGGTCAACCATTATGGTTGAGTTGGCCATATAGAATTCAAAGACGCTTATGTGTCATAATTTTATTTGACAATGACTAACTTCATATAACCCTCACCTTGGTTAAGTTTTTGAAAAGTTCATCTCGAAATATGATAAATATACTTAAAATAATAAATTATATAATGTATTTTATATTATCACTACTAATTTATTTAAAATATAAATCTCGCATTAGTTAAAATGATAGTGGTGTAATTTTGAAAAAATAAATATAAAGTATTTTATATTATCACTACTTCTAAATTCTTTAAAATATAAATCTCATATTAATTAACATTAATTAAGATGATAGGTGGAATAATCTTGAAATAATAAAAGCATTTATATAACTAATCTCTTAAAAATAAAAATAAATAAATTTTAAAAAGTGCCATAAATAAAATAAAATAGGAGAGAGAAAATAATATTTCACTATTTTTGTGATAACTTTCATCCAAACTCAGAATTTGAAGTTTTTAGTACCATTGGAAAGGTCTCGAAAGAGTTAGGTCCCACCATGGAAGAAGCCGAACAATCACACTAACAAAAATTAATTATATTGTTCAACCAAAATTTATTAACTAATTCCTAGACATATTTGATGGAAGTGTGAGTTTAATAGGAGGTTTCCAAATAGATTGAAAATAATTATCAAAAACAACTTTAAAAACAAACATTACTAACTAATTCCTAGACAGATTTGATGGAAGTGTGAGTTTAATAGGAGGTTTCCAAATAGATACATATAGTAGGTGAAAATAATTATCAAAAACAACTTTAAAAACAAACATCACTCGCACCTCTTAATATATAAACTTTAGCTATAGGTAAATTTTAAATGTACCCATCAAATTGACTACCTCTAAATTAATTTAACTTCTGATTAAATTTAACCCCCTCATGTTTACCATTCTATATACATGAGCACCTCTCTACTTGATTAGCTCTGTTTTATTCTCTTAAGTGAAACAAAAGTGAAATTCTTTTGACATAAGAGAAAGGTGAAATCCATTATTGAATTTGCATTCAAACTTTAAAATTTTAAAAACGAACTATGGTAAATTTTAGGGCAAAGCCAAACGATATAAAAAACCACTTATATAATGTGATTATCATAAAGTTAAAAGAACAAACTTCAAACAAACACAATCTCAAGGTCAAGGTAGTAGCGTTGCTGAATTGGGAATAGCTCCAAATATTGAATCGATGTCACATTGAGTCTTTGACCGTATTTTGCGGAATCCTATTTCAAATACAAGTTTCACAGAAGCGGACCGACATTCTTTCTTTGCCAATTATCGATGCAACATCACATTAATAGAAGCACGTGGATACAGGGATAACCAAGTCGGATACTCTCAGCCTCACATGGATTGCCTTTCCACGGTTGCTCAGCCTTAGCGTGGTTACATGAAAATCCACCAGCGAGTCACACAATATTTTGTATCGTGGGATGTTCCATTCAAAATTGAAATAAACTCGCAGTCAGACCAAAATAGCTGTACGATTTTTGTCCAATTCATTCACCCACTGATTCTTCTCTTTAAATAACACTCTGTCTTATAATTTCCTCACCATTCAGTCTGCCACTCTGGGGCTCTGTACATCGGGCAGAAAACTACAGCGCTTTCGCCAAACGAACAGCTAAAGGTAGGCAACAAGTATTTCCTTATGCTGGAACAGTTGTTCACGTCTGCCCTAACCCTCCCCTCGCTGGCTTCCTTAATATCGCCACCTTCCCAAAACGTATCAGCCTCTCTTCGCAGAAACGATCGTGCGTCTGCTCTCTGCAATCCGTTCGAGATAGAGAAAAACGACGACGGCGGCGGCCTTCGGATCAGAGTGTCCACAGAATTTGTTACAAAACTCATGGAAGACGGGAGGCTCATGGAAGACGGGAGGCTCATCCTTGATGGACGGGGGCATGCAGTGGAGAGCAGGCTGTGCAATACTCCAGAATTGCAGAAGGAGTACGAGAAATTGGTACCGTCTAGAGACCAACGCTGGAGACCGAAGCTTGAGACCATCACGGAGAACGTAGTTTTACGACCTATTCCATAGATCTTGAGTATGCATCCTACTCCATAGATCTAGAAGATTGAATCTGTTTTGTTTATGCTTCTCATAGTATACATAATTTTTCAGAGTTTAGGACTACGTTTCTTTCTAGTATTATACATAAATAGTATTTGCAATAGCATTTCCTTTACGAAAGAAACAAATTGTGATGCATGAACAATACAATTTGGACTATATTACTTATTTTTTCAATTTGTTTTAGATATCTAAAGAGAAATCAAAATATAAATTAACCTTTTAGCCAGCTCTGTTCTTCCTTTTTGTAAAAACTAAAAATACCTCAACAATCCAAACATTTTACATTTTATAAATATCTAGAAACTATCAAAATCTCCCAAATCAAACAAATATTTCATTTTCTTATTCAACCACACAACCATCTAAATATTTCATTTTCTTATTCAACCACACAACCATCTATGTGTGGGATAGCTTCGACTGTCTTTTCTTTTTGCTTCGTCATATCTTAACATCACATCCTCATCCAACAACTGTCTTTTATTTTTGCTTACTCGTATCTCAACATCACATTTTCATCCAAACATTTGTCTTTTCTTTCTGATTAGTCATATCTATGATATTTCTTCACATTTTGTTGTTTCCTCACCAGTATCTCTTCAATTCTCAAAGTTGCTTGATAATCCTCAACCACTTAATAAAAAATCAAAACAATAAAATAATATTGTAGAACATAACTTAAATCATTCGCATCCCTCACAATGGATTCTAAATCTGGTCATTCTACTCAAACCTTATAGAAATCCTCTAACTGTGAACTCCTTTAGTGACATCTTCAACCGCTTCAAATTCTGCAATTTCTCAACATATTTAAAGTATTTTGTGCTTGCAGAAGTAACCCTTATACTATCATTAATCTGCTCAAACTCAAAAAAAAAATTGATTTCCCCTATCCAATATATAAGTCTTCTAGATTTTAAATTCTATCTAGTTTAGGTTACCTCTCATAGCTCTCTTAGTTATGTCTTCCACTATGAAGTTATCCTCTTGTTTTATCTTGTAGTCTCTATTTTGTATCTTGTACTCTTTCATTCTATATGCTTGTTCTTTTTTTCTTCCAACACATGTGCAAAACCTATGCTCTTGGCTCCCTCTATGGAATTTGTTTTTTCATCACTACTATCCTCTCCATTCTTGTAAGCTCAATCATATATTCCTAAGTATTCCAGACCCTTTCCTGATTCCTCTATTTGCCATCACTTTAATTATTATCTAATATCTCTTCCTACACGACTCCACCTCAACAAAATTCACAAATTACCCAATGTGAAACCACTGTTTTTATGATTTCGCACACAGAGATGCACAACAAAGATATTCAAAGATTAGATTAAAATTAAAACAACAATCCATAGAGATAAAATCCACACATATTCACAAAGACAACCACAAACCTCAACAACATTCACAAATTACCCAATGTGAAATAACTGTTTTATGTTTCTGCACACATAGATGCACAACAGAGATGGACAACAAAACTATCCAAACATTACATTAAAATTGAAACAAAAATACATAGAGATAAAACCCACACATATTCACAAAGACAACCACAAATCTAAAATATTTGTTTATTAAAGATGTATTGGTCCCATATTACATTAAACATAGACACTTTCTACAACTCTAGGATTCTCTCAACCTCCGCAGCTTCAACTTGAGAACAACCTGTTAGAGGAATGCAAAACAGTTCAAATAGAAACTATTAGGTTTCAAATTTGATGAAAACTAATTTTGGAGGCCTTCATTTTGAGTTTTGAATGTCTTGATACTTGAACCTTTGAGTTGTGGGTCCACAACTTAACCCCATTGAAATTTGTTTCCAATATTCAGCTACAGATAGAGCAATGCTATGGGAATCTGCAATTCTTATTGAGCCATGAAAAATTGATCACATAACTCGATTAATAACCAATATCAAACTGGATCCACAAATATTCATTTAATATACAAATTCAAGCACAGAAATTTCATAGAAATCAATATTTAATTAAAACGTATCAATCTACCAATACATGATATTTTGGCCGACCTAATATTCACTCAAATAGCCACCTTGAATATGGCCCCTAGTTACAATTTAAACATGGAAGAGAAGCTTCGAACTCATCAATCAAACCCTAACTAAATCCATTAAAAATGCAAAGTTTTCTATGATTTCTATGAGGTGGGTTAATGCTACTACATCAAATTCCCGGTCTAAAAATTTCGTCCTGGTCATATGTGTTCTGTTCTTGGTTTTCTAGTAACACCTTAACTCCTGAGCTTCAATAAAGGCTCTATATTAACACTTCTCTCCAATGTGCCATGATACATCACCAAATATTTTCGTGTGTTTAGTTTATACATCACTAAACTTTTTTCTGAATTTGGTCTTTTGGCATATTCTTGGTTCGTTTGCTTCCTCTCGAACCTCATGAGCACTGGACTTCCTCTTCTAGTATTCTGCAAATTTCCTTACCTTCCTTTGATGCTACCCGCACAACCACAAAGACCATACACTACCAATCTTCATCATAAGTGTACCTCCTTGCATAATCTTATCTTCATCCATCAAGATCTTCACGCTTTGATAGCACTTGATGAAAACAAATTCTGGGGTTCTTATTTTGAGTTTTGAATGTCTCTCGTGAGACGTGTGAGTTATGAAACTTAACCCATTAGAATTTGTTTCCAATACTATGCTACAGATAGAGCTGCTATGGGAATCTTTACATCTTCTTAATACATGAGAAATTGATCACATAACTCCATTGACTACCAATATCAAACTGAATCAACATATATACATTTAATCTACAAATTCATTCACACTCACATTATTAAATAAACATTTAATAAAAACCTATTAGTCTACTCATACATGATGCGGAGGCCTAATGTTCAATCAAATGTCGGCTTGGATATGCCTTACAATTTAAGCATGGAAGATAAGCTCCGACCTTATCAATCAAACCTTAACTAAATCCATAAAGATCGCAACTTTTTTGATGATTTCTAAGGTGGGTTCATGCTCTTGCATCAAGATTTAGGGGAAGGAATCTAGAGTCCTAACGGTCTTAAGTGATTTATTATTTAGAGTGTACATACACTTCCTTTAATTATTTGTTTGAGCATGAATCTATTTATTATAATATATCTTCATCAAATATTTGCATGTGTACATTATAACTATGTAGAAATGAATACATTTCAATGTTAAATTCTTGATGAATTGGTTCCAGGATCTTATTATAGACCACATTTACAGGGAATTCAGGCTCTTGATGGTGAAGTAAATGTCTTACATTCTTTGAAGAGTGGGATGAAGGCATCCTCTCACAAAATGGCTCTTTGTGGTTTTTTGACGACCTTACATAATTTTTTTGAATTAGATGTTGATGTATACACCATTGGTCTTGACTACATATTTTTTGGATGGATGTTTAAAGTATTAGGTTTTTGGTCTTACTCAGTTTTTTATGACATATTTTATTGGTTGTATGAGCACACAGCTCAAGATATATGTACTTTCTTATGATATATGTACTTTTTTATTTCAATAGAAATAACAAAAATATTGGTTTTTTTTCAGCTTGAAAAAATAATGCATTTCAATGTTATGTAACAAAGTTGTAGATATGTCTGTAGTAGATTTTGTAGATCTGTAGCATCATGCATTGTATAGCAACAATCTATGTTTACACATTAATTTATGCATTATAATATCTCTTCAACAAATATTTTGATGTGTGCATTAAAACCATGTGCAAATGAATGCATCCTTTTTCTCTTTCATCTA
This sequence comes from Larix kaempferi, assembly GCA_027924585.1. Taxonomy (NCBI): domain Eukaryota; kingdom Viridiplantae; phylum Streptophyta; class Pinopsida; order Pinales; family Pinaceae; genus Larix; species Larix kaempferi. Next base: position 8,853,958 of record BSBM01000208.1, read on the forward strand.
AAAGCAATGTTATGTAGGAGCATTGAAGATTGTAACATCATACATTATGTAGTAGCTTTTATAGACCTATAGCACTATATTTTCTTAGTAGCTATATATATATTATGGAGCATGCCCAAATTACTAAAATGTTTTATGTGTAGGGTAGCCTTCTCGAGGAGGGATTCTCCTATATCAGCAATTAATAAATAAGATCTAAACCAAATCCTAGGACAATGGATTGTGAACAACATACACCATATCCAAGGATGAGTGGAAGGATTGGCCCTACCACTTTTATCTACCTTCTATGCCACTCATTTCCCTAAAATTAGTAATGCAAGTTGATCAAACTTTTCCAAACATTTGAAGCACCTTTGAAAGATTAATTGAGCATTATGATCAAGTCCACTTTTTATATCTCTTTGAAATATTGATCTTTCATAATCTTACTCCAAAAACCATTTGACAACAAAAGACCCAAGATTTACAAAAACTTGGATTTTATTATTATTAATAATAATAAATAACTACTAATGTTTACATAGGTATACATAACTTATATTTGATTTGAAAAGCCTAACTTCCTAGGACAAAACACATATTCTTAACAATTATCCCTACTCAAATTGCAAAGCCAAACCAAATCCTCATACTTATATTGTTAGGCTTTAGATATAAACCTAAATACTTTAAACCTTCCAAGAGCTTGGTCTGAACTAGTAGAATAGAAAAAAACTGGAAGATTTGTTCTTGGACTTTAAATTTAGTTTCATGGAAAAACAACCTTGACTTTTTAAGATTCATATCTATTCTGTTAGTCACATAGTAGGTATCCAATAATGCTTTAAAATCTTTCAATTCTCTCATAAAACCTTCATTAAAGTGCATAATCTGTCAATTGGGTTTAGCCAGAGTGGTTGAGTTAGATCCACCTAGGTTCAAGTCCCCGTGGTGACACTTGTCTTAAGTGACCCTCATGAGCTCTACTAGCCAATTAACTGTCGTTCCTATGTTTCGGGGATGAGCTCATTTTCTCTACTAGCCAATTGAATTCCCTTGGATGAGCTCATTTTCTCTACTAGCCAATTGAATTCCCTTCCTCTGTCTCCCGAAAAAGCTGAGGAAGTTCCAAAGAGAGGATGCCTTGATTCTTGGTTCCTTTACTGTTGAGTTATTGTGCTTATTGTGCTTGTTTATTGATTTTAAATTGGTTTACTATAGAGTTATTGTGTTAGTTCATTGATTCTGAGTTCCTTTACTATTGAGTTATTGTGTTAATTAATTCTGAGTTCGTTTACTGTGTTAGTGTAAGAGGTGAAGTGCAAAGTACTACTTTGCGCTTCACCCCTCCTTCCCACAGATCAAATGTTATGAGAACTTGGGAGATGCCTTGATTCTGGGTTCGTTTAATGTTGAGCATTGATTCTGAGTTCGTTTACTATTGAGTTATTGTGTTTATTATGTTAGTTCATTAATTCTGAGTTTGTTTACTGTTGAGTTATTGTGTTAATTCATTGATTTTGAGTTTGTTAACTGTTGAGTTATTGTGTTATTTTATTAATTCTGAATTAATTTACTGTTTCAGTTTAGTGTAAAAGATGAAGTGCAAAGTATTACTTTGAGTTTCACTCCTCCTTCCCACAGATCAAATGGTATCAGAAGTTCCGAGACCTGATCTTGTTTTAATTTTCTTTTTTTTTTCCATCCCAGATCTTAGATTTTCTTGTCATCCCATATCTTTTCATTTTAATTTTAATTTTTTTCCATCCACCCAGAGCTTACTCTCATACGATTTAACAATTTCACAAGCCTCTATTTTCATTTTAAATTTTTTTTTTCCATCCACCCACAGCTTACTCTCATACGATTTAACAATTTCACACAAACCTCTCTGAGGACTGCCTCTTGCCAACTGCTCGAACCCTAGACTCGTTTTTTGTCGTCGAGCTCGGTCGCTTTGTCGTTGCAGGGATCGCCTCTTCACTCTGAAATCCTTCTCCCTACGGGCCATTCATTTGGCCTTCCACCCAGCTACTGTCCTCGGCCCCTCATCCTCTCTTCCTCCATTCGATCACAGTCACCAATCTTAGCTCACGAGCCTCCTCGTTGGTTGCTTCACTCCCTTCGTGTAGGTGCACTCGGCCTCACTCTACCCATCCTTTATTTTTATTTTATTCATTTTTAACCCCATTAAACTATAGCCCTGAAGCCGCCATCATTTTCCAGTGCTCTTCTCCATGTTGCCGCCTTCCCCTAGCTTCCTCCCCATTTTCTATCCACCATTCCAATTTTTTCACAGCACCTAACCCTTCACTCTGGCCACCAATATTTCCAGCACCCACAAGCACCGCCGTAGCTCCAAATTTAATCGCCCAGCTTCTCTTTTGCCCTAACGCCTTTCATTTTTAACACCATGTCCAACGACAACATTATCTTTTCTGTCACCCTCATTCAAAATCATACCCATCCTTTATTTTTATAACCCTATAACCCTAAATCCGCCATCTTTTTCCAGTGCTCTTCTCAAGGTTGCCGCCTTCCCCTAGCTTCCTTCCCCATAGATCGTTTTCTGATTTTCTATTCCCCATTTTTACAGCACCTAACCCTTCACTCTGGCCACTAATATTTCTAGTACCCACAACCACCACCGTAGCTCCAAATTTAATCGCCCAGCTTCTCTTTTGCCCTAACGCCTTTCACTTTTAACACCATGTCCAAGGACAAGATTAGTAGAAGCAGCAGACTCATCTTTTCTCTCACGCTCATCCAAAATCGTTGACCTTTCATCTCACCCTAATGGCATGCTCCTGGTAGCACCCATCTGCCCATTCTACCAGCCCGAGGAAGGTCTCCCCTCATTGTCTCATAAACCACCTGCACAATTGATGCAGACCCCGCGCTCTTCTCACCGTAATTTTTGAAACCAGCTGCACAATTGATGCAGACCCCGCGCTCTTCTCACTTTAATTTTTGAAGCCGCCCTTTCTAGGGTTTTAGCTGACTGAAAGGCCAATAAAACAAAAAATAATAATACCCTGTCCCTCACTTTGTCCCTCATCTGCCGCAAGTTTATTTTGTTCCTCTCGCCTGGTTCCTTAAGAGGTGATCAACTCTAGGTCCGCGTTATCCCTGCGTCCATCTCTTACCTTGCGTCCAGCTCCCTCCTCAGGCACAATATTATATATATAAATGTCATATTTATTGTATTTCTACATTTGGATAAATCTAGATCACTTATACAAGATTAAAAAAGAAAAGAGGTATACAATAGCCAATTTCAACAATAATTTTTCATAAAATTAGAATAAGCGTTCCCCTTATTTTCCTCGACATGTTTTACACTCCAACATGTGATAAATAGTAAGACAAAGTGGCATGTATATAGACCTTTGAAATCATGTCAAGGAGAAACAAATCCGTGAATGATGTCAATGGCCAACATAATTGTTAATGATTAGATTTGATATAGTCATGCGTGTGATGAGCTTAATGTTATTGTTTCAATTAATTATTAGAGAAATAGAAATTTCATTCTCTTTCATTTATTGGTTTTACTAATTTTATATCACCAAAAAACAATTAGTTTTAGGGAATTAGACATATTAAAAGTTGTATTTTAAATTACCATAATGTTTTTTTGTCAACCACAAAATCAATAATACCATTAGCTTAGCCTAGCTTGCACTCTCTTTCACTGTAACATGTGATAACTAGTAACACAAAGTGACATAGATATACACATTTAAAAAATGTAAGGAGAAAGAGAGCTCTAAATGATGTTGGTAGCCAACATAATTGCATATGATTAGATTTGATATAACTATGCCTTAATGAATTTCATATGATTGTTTCATTTATTAGAAGTTGAACATGAGGGAAGTCTTTACATAGTGAATTAGAGTAGGCAGGAGTTTGTGTATGGAAATTGTAGGGACCTCCCTACTTTCTTAGTTTTATTTTTGTTAATCTAACATTTTCACTTTCAGTGTTTGAACCTAACTAAATCTTTTTGTGTTTGAACATAACTAAGTCTTTCTGTGTTTGAACATAACTAAATATGGAGTTTGTTCATGTAATAAGTACACTTAATAAGCAATTTAATAGCATAAGCTAATTCACACCATATTAACATAAATTTAACATCATATACATCAAATTAATCGACTTTCAAAATATAAAATTTGAAACAAAAATAAAATACGTGTAGGATATGATAGATGTAGGTGTAGACCCTTAGAAAACTCAACCCACCGAATAAGTTTTCCACCTTGCCAACTGGGAAATCCTCGCTGACTTCCTAGCTCCAAGAAACTATGTTTCTTGGACCCCTAAGCCCAAAACGTGAGTACAAAAGTCCAACGAGTTCTCTCCCTTAACAAAATTTCAGAATTTGAGACCTTGTCTCTTGAATTTCTTATATGAGAGAATCCCCCCTAAAAAATCCTCTCCTCCTATCTATCCCCCTTCTTCACGTACTCCATCCCCTTTCATTACTACCTTGATCTCATAATTGAAATCACAACTCTTTTGCCATAACCATTCAATAATCAAACAATGCAAGATAAGTTTTTTTTCTCAAGCAATAAAATCACATGTATTTATTATCTTGGATATTTGACTCACTTGTCAAATTAATTACACCATTTAGTAAGGATCCACTACTTTATTCTACACTTATTATGTCATGATTTTAAATTTAATAATACACCCATGAGAGATTTTAACATAGCAATTGTTATTAAATAGTAACTCAACTTAATTATTAAATAATGATATAGTTCTCCTTAATTATTTAATAATAATATAATTCAACTTAAGCTTTGATATGACAATATATTGTTAATATAGTATATGACATTAATTCAACATCAAAATATTTATTATAATCAACATTTAATTTTAATAACTATGTATTAATTAATAATACACTTTTAGCACGAGTAATAATTTGTTTATGGATTATCACATCCGAGTAATAATATTTACACTTTAGTTAAAATTAAAACCAATTAAAAATTATTAATCAAGTTAATAATAATAATGATAATACTAATTAATATCATTAACACTTATTTAATATTTAGTAACCAAGTACTTCATTCAACAATTAATTTATAACAATATTATCACCATTAACATTTATCGACCAAGTTATGAACAATCCTATTAACCACATATGTAACTTTGATAACCACATACTCAACTTTGATTTCAAAATGAATAGCAAGTTACATGCCTTTTTCTTTTGAAAAAAAAAGAAAAAGAAAAAGAAAAAACACTAACTAACATCATTAACATTATTCCACCTTTATTGACCATAATTAATAATTAACCCTAATCGCAATTAATTCAAAATTCATTAATAACTTAATGTAATAGTATCATTTCATAACTAAGTTGGTAATAGTAATGATAAGGTGATTATTCACTACCACAATGCATCCAAGCCATATTTTAATAGTATAATAGATAATTCATATAACATATGTATATGAGTTTTGTACACATAGCTAATGCTTACATACATCTTGTAGTACATCAGCATTACTCAACCACACATCACACATAATCACACAAGTTACTATTTGTCGACGCATACTTAAACATGAATTTGCAATGTCTAGTGACTAAGTCGGATCATAATAATCAATGACACAATCATAACATACTGAGTTACAACACAAGAATCAAGCAAAGGTTTCAACACACACAATTAATTAAGTTCCCTCTAAAACTTCCATGACATTCATATCTATCTACTACCTTCTATCTAATTCACAACTAACTTCCACATCCTATCCTTCCTCTACTAGACTACGTTGGAGGGCCAAATACATGACCTAGCTTCCAGTTAAAACCCATAAGCGTAAGTGTTGACTAAATTGACCAAGCTTCCCCAGTAGGTACCCACTAGTCATCATTACACACCTTGGGGAGCGGATCGTAGGACAACCCTCCCATGACTCCGGGTTTTGGAGGATAAACAGTGGGTAAATCCACTGCCCCTCCTATGGAATAAGGGACTATGTATACGTTGACATAGTGACTGCGTTGCGACTATTGTACTCAGGTTTTTTAATCAAATAACCAATTTGGGCGGTTGAGTTTCCTAAAACATCACACCTGCCCATACATCATGATAAGAAACTAATACTTATGCTAAACAACAATGCATCACTTGCATACCATTTAGCTTTTGGAATTCATGTCCTCGTGGTACTCCCACCTTGTAGGACCCAACTACCACTTAGCACTTTTAACCTCACTTGAAACACAAGATTCAGAAATATTGTGCATTCATTGACATGTATACATATTTCATTACTAATGAACAATAAATGCAAATCATTTTTTTTCTATGTACCATGCACCTAGTATCATATCCATCCATTCAACATATAACTTTAATTTGGTATCCACATACCCATCATTTATTAAATTTGCATGCTAGAGACATAATCAAATCATGAACATCAAACTTACGAAGTTCCACAATGATAAGCAAATACAAACATGTAATGATAGTTTAGGTGATAAAGTCAAAACGAGGCATTACATAAATTTACATGGAATTTAGTGGATATTAAAGTAGAATGATTTTGCATAGCAGCGAACTATTATTCCACTTAATTTTTTAAATGCATTTTTAAATCACATTCTTTAGTTAATCAAAATTAAAAAAATATTGAGGCCATGAGCTCATACCTCTCTATTAAATTATGTTTCCAAGTTTTAAATTTTTAAATTTTCTAAAATTTAAAAACTGCATATTTTGTATTTATGAGATTTCTTTCTATTTTCATTTTCCAATTCTCCATGTTATGAGATTTGTCAATGCATTGAATTTTATTTCAATAATGTACACTAATTTATCAAGTTTTTATAATCCATGGAGTGACATGAAATCTTAAAATTGATCACTAAGGTCACAAGCAACATCCCCTTTCCGCATGAAGATAAACTAATAAATCTTTGAAAAAGAAAGAAATATGTTTTAGCCACTGTATTATCTATGTTTGTATTTGATTTTATGTGTAATATTATTTAATGTTTTAATACAACAAAGATAGATCATCCTTGGGCTGGCGCCCCTGCTTCCTCGAGAGCTTTTGCTACAGCTGGTGTCTCTGTTGGAACTTGTGCTATTGGTGCTAATGATACTTCTGCTGAAACTGATGTCCCTGCTACTATTGCCGGTACTTGGTGTGCTTCTTCTGCTATTTCCCTATCTGCTCCTTCTATATCATTTACCCAGAGACCGGTTTCTTTGATGACACTATTTGCAGAAAGAGGGAGCATAAGTTGTAGAGAAACCTCATGCTTGGCGAGATCTTCTTCAAGGTTGATTGCCTCTATTGCTGTAACTTGGAGGCTCTCTTCAAGAAGATGTGTGTGAATAATAGCTTGGCCAATCCACTGGTGAAGGTCTTCTGTGTTCAATACATCCATCTTCTTCACATAGTCCATTTCTGCATTTATCCCATCCCTTAACTCAGACAAACGAAGAGCCTTGTCCGGAAAGTCTTCCATATTTTGAGGCATTATCATCTGACAACTTTCTTAGGCAGTTCATGTTTTAAGATATGAAATTCCACATTGTTCAAGAGTGGCCATGGCTACAGCGTTCAGCTTCACTCCACAATCTTTGAAAAAAGCCAAAAGGCGCACATCTGCTTTAAAATTGGAGATAGATTTAAGAGGGAGTCTTGCTGGGAACCTTGACTTTCCTTCTCTCCATACCATGTGTTTCTTAATGTCTTCACTAATGCGTGCATATTTCCTCCTGCACTTAGTGGCTTCGGCATTAATCTCTTTGGTTCTGGCCACTATTGCTTTGAGCTTGCAAACTTCTTCCGTTATGATCTCCTAAATGATGTGGGTCTCTTATAATATTTCTCAAGCTTGCTCGTGAAAAGGATTTATATTGCCAACCTTGTTGTTCATGTGTTCTAACTGTTGTTCCAGCAAGTCCCTACCATCTTCCAACTTCTCCATATTTTCTTTCATATCCTCAATCTGCTGAATAGTATCAAACTTTTCGGATTCTAGTTGCAGGTTCTTTCCTTCAAGGTTATTCTTTTCTACTTCCAATGTCCTTATTTGTGTCACCAAAGCCCTCTTTTTAGCTTCTAGATGCTGCAATATTCTACTTAGTTCTCCCTTCCCTGACACAAGGGTGTCACATTTCTCAACCATTAAATTTGAATAATTCTATTCTTTGACCAGAGTTTCCTGCAAATGGCGAGCTCTCCCATTTTCTAATTCTAACTCATCTGCTAACATGTCGATATTGTCGGTAGTTGCTTGAACAGAGGGAACAAAAATAGATGCCATGCGTTTGTGCGCATGCTGAGTACCTTGCATGACTGTGGTTTCATGTCTAGTGACAATGTCTAGTTGAAAAGGTCTCTTCACTCTAGTCACTGTCTCTTTGACAATGGATTTCCTCTTCTTGTTATAAGCAAACCTGTCCCATTGGAACAATGTGCTACTCTTTGATGGTGTAAAAGGGAGAAGTGGGAGGTCTCTTATAGGGATGTCCGCATCCATGTCTTGGATGTTTGGGCTCTTTGGTTTAGCATCCTCCTTCAATTTGTTTTCTTATTCTGCTTTCCTTTGTGCTTCCTCTTCTGCAGCCTTTCTCTGAGCTTCCTCTTTTTCCTGTTTCGCAATTCCTTCCAATCCGATTCGTTCTTCCTCTTGAACTCTTTGAGATTCTTCCTCTGCTGCTTGGACCCTTCGATCTTCTTCTTCTCGATGTTCATCCTCTTTAGCTTTCTTTTCTCTTTCAACAACTTCTCTTTGGATTCTCTTAGCTTCTCCCTTGAGCCTTTGCTTGTCTCTGGAGAGAGCTTTAGCGGCTTCTATTGTTTCCTTTTCTTGCTGTTGTTCTACTTATTTGAGAACACAAGAGCTAGAACTTGCCCCCCTTTTGTTGAGTCGGCAAATTTGTAGTTCGGTCATGTTACTGACCGCTCTATACACTTACTCCTCTTCATCATAATAGTGAGTGTATTCAATGTGGGTGTGAATCTCCCTCCAATGTTCTGTAGCTTTGCCTCGCCTATCATTCCTCTAAAAGATCCTTTCCCCAAAGTGAAAATCCTTGAGTTCTACAATCAAATCTTCTGCTGATGCAAATTTTGAAAACTTATAATCCCCAACATAAAAAGGAAAAGGAGGGAAAGAAGCCTTCTTTGACCTATACAAGTTACCACCAACCCCATCAATGAATACTTGCCTTATTTCCTCCTTGTGGACTATGTAATCAGTTGCATATATGGGGCTTTAGAGCATCCATACATCCTTATAAAGGTACCCTTCTTTGAAAAATAGAAGTCACCGTAGTTCTCCATGACCTCCATGGCATTTTCAGATAAACAATTAGGTTCTTCGTTAAACATCAACTCGTATAAAGGTATAATGAATTCCTTATAAATAAGCTTGTAGCTCCATGTGTAATTCTGGGACCAAAGCATTTTGTAGGCAATGAACACTGGGGTATTGGCTTGGTCCCAAAAGCAGCCCAAATTTGGGAAACAATGCTTTGAAAAAATACAATCTATTAAGTAGGAAGCCATGTAAAATTCTGACTTCTTTGCCACTAACCCTTCTTGTGCAGTAGTTATAGCTGACGATAGGCTATCTGAGAGAATATCTGCCCAATTAAAAATTGTTCCTTCGAACGCTACATAATGGATGATGGGGACCCATTGGAGCCTAAAAATAGTTCCGTCAGCCATACCAAATATTCTACTCAGCATGAAAGCAATCATCCTGAAAGGAGGCCTTAGGTTTTGGACCTCGTACTTGTCACTGTCCTTCCTCCTGATCTGCTTGCCTGTAATTAGCAGTTTCCTGGCCATCTCCAAATTATCCATATTGATTTTCTTGATCCATTCATCGTTCAGCCACTGCTGTGGATGAGGTAACTTATAATCCCCTGCTAAGTAGGCTGGATGAAATGATGCAAAGGATTCCTTTTTGCTGTCCGAAAGGACCCTTGTCTCAGCATCTGCATTCTGCAGGATCCATCCAATTACTTCTGAACAAGGAAAAATCTCGGGATGCGTGGCTGCTTTAGATATGCAACATTTTCTAATGTTCTGGTACAGATATCCTTCTTCCAGAAGTGCCTCAGGGATGTCTTGGTCTCTTATCATATGGTATACATCTCCCCATTTGACTTTTGGAGGCACGCCTGTAATACACTTAGTGTCTTCGAATAGAGTTTCTACTCGTGTGTCAGCTGGTTCTAGTTCGATTTCCTTCGACTTTCTTTTGCCACCTTTAGGCATTTTGACTTACAACTTGTCCAAAATCATGCATAAGTATATAAGATACTTTCTCGATGCAGAAAACCTTTACCAGACTAACATTCTGAATATAACAAGTGTCTCTATGAGATATATCAGTGAACACAATCATAATGCATTCCCATGATCATAATATGCTTCATAAAAATGCATGGGAAAAAGTCGTAGCAATATAGGAACACGAAATATCTTCTCGCAAGGGTAGACGCGACCGGCTCTAACTTCACACTATTAGTGACTTCACTACGGGTAAGAGGTATGTCGCGGACTTTCTTAACAAAATGTGACAGGTGATAAGTTCCCAAGTAACTTTGAACTTCTATGTTCTAATGAAACTAAGCTTGGATGTGTTTAGCTGGATAGAAGCATGGGTCAGCCTTGGCTGTAATAATACTGAAAAAAAAAACCGTAAAGTGTAAATGGCTTGGGTAAAACAAATAGAACCATGACTACAATGTTCACCTCAAAAGACAAAGAACCAACCATTAAAATTCAGGATACAAGGCTTGAAGGGTACCAACTTGATAGATTGTGATCATATTCGAGGATAGTAGTGCTGCTGCTGAACCGACAATCTTAGAATAGATATGCTCCTGGTCTCAAACGGGACTGAGAATAGGCTCTAACCAAATGAAACAATGAAAATCAAACGCGTTTCTAACCCTACTTATGGTGATCTGACGTGTGCAAGCAATTAATAGGGTGGTTGAAGAACTTAAACGTGGTAATGGTGCGTACAGATGGGGTCAAATCGACACATTTGGCATTAAGTGTGACCACCAAACCTAGGCGAACCTAGCTAACTCTCCCGACAGTTGTGGTGAGAACTTGTGAGTTTAGACCGCCATTGCTGGAGGAGTCAGTGAGTTTATTCGCGAATGAAACAAGGCACTTTTCCTCAAGCAAGGCGTAAAAGCCATGAATCAGATGACTTAGCTGAGTCCATCCGCCATTGCGGACAAACTAGGGAAGTGTGGCCGAAAAAGAGTATGGAAGAACTAGTGTAATATTTCTGAAACGGTGAAGTTAAAGACTCAATCAAACCTTCCGTCCATTGCGGCGGAACTCAGTGAGTTTTTCTGAAAAGTGGAGCAGCTTCAAAAATCAGGAAAAATGATCCACCGTTGCAGAAGAACTTAACGAGATGGTCAGCCATTGTGGTGAAGTTGGCTGAAATTTTTCACCAATATTTAACTTAGCCAATTTGTTTCCACCATTGCGGCAAGACTTGGTGAGTTCTTCCATCGTTGCGGCGTAGAAGCATGAGTTTTCTTTACTTAGGAAAAACAAAAGTAACTTCAATGGAAGAAGACGCAAGGGTTCTGGTGGCTTTGACTTCTGGGAAGACTTCTATCTTTTGAAAAAAGAGGAGGGGCCCCAATATTCACAAAAAGTTTTGGGGGGGATGTTGCAGCAACAACAATGGCGATTCACTGGTGAACATAGATCTCTGAAGCAAACTCATCACAGGGTCAGAAAAATTACAAAGTGTTGGTTTCATGTGCAACAAAATGTTTTCATAGTTCAACTTCTGGGAATGCAGTGATCACTCTTATCACAATGGTGATGGGAAAAAGGCAACTTTGACTCAGATTTCATTATAGCTCTCCAAGGGCCAAAATGTGAGATTTATTTTACAATTTTGTCTTTCAGAAGTTTACTGATATAAGACTCCACAGGATCGTAACTGTATCTCACAAGCATAAGCGTTTGTTACTGATTCCCATACTATTTTGCATCCTTTTGGATGTTTCTTTGATTTGCGACTTTTGCCATTTAAGCCTTCCAGAAATGGATTTCCTATGCTTTCAGCAATTGATGTGGGTTCTTCAATCCATAATGTCCTTTTATGTGAGAGAAGAATTCATTTTACTTTCTTGCTTCATGGACGGAGAAGAACCTTTGCTGGGATGGTTTATTTGAGCAACTTCTCTGACTTGAACATTTCTTTGCTTTTCTCGGCCATGCTTTAATTGAGGCGAGAATTTCTGGAAACCAGACTCTTTGATATAATCCTTTTGGCTTTTACTTATAGCATGGGATCATTTTAAATAACATACATCTGTGAGACATGCTTCCTCTCCGTGGGTCCATCATAGTGAACTTCCTGAGACAATCATTATTGTTAGAGTGAATGGGGCCCTAAGATAGTCAGAAGGAAATTCTGAATCTTAGTTATTTGACAAGGGTTACATTGACCAAGCAGAAAAGGATCTTTGCATTCCGAGAAACCACTTAGTGGAAACAAAGACACACATAAATATTCCCTTTATCAATGAGCTTCTTCATGACCATCCTTTTTGAGTTTTGCCCGGAGTCTCATCTCTCAGCTACACCAAAAATTGAGCTTAGCTTTATTTAAATAGAGGACTTGAACAAAAGGGAAAAAAACAAATAAGAGAAAACAAATCAAGCTAACTAGAAGACTAAAAGGTGATCAAAAGCAAATAAAAATGAAACAAAAGAAAAGAAACTAGAAAAGAAAAAACAACATTTTATTTATTTACAAGATTCCACCTAGGACTTATGCGAAGTATTGTTTCAAAGCGAGGCCGTTGAGAGGGAGATTTACTTATTCCCCTTGTAAATCTTTCAATTTATAGGTTGATGGGCCAAGCTTTTCGGAAATTTGGTGAGGGCCAACCCATAAATGTTGAAATTTTGTGTGCATTCCCTGACCTTCATGCCGGTGATCCCATTTTAGTTCTAAGTCACCTACTTTGAAATTTCTTTTACCAGATTTCTTCTTATCAAACCATCTTTTGACTATGTCTTGGTGGTGATGGAATTAGTCTTTGGATTTTTGCCGTGACTCTTCAAGTTTTAGCAGGGTATCGATTATGGATTGTAGGGTTTGACTGCTAGAACCTCGAGAGGTTTGGGCCAGTTGCAAGGATGGGAGTAGAATATTCGGAGGAAGGATGTCTTCTTTGACATAGACTAGGGTGAATGGGGAGACCCCTAAGGCCTTCTTGGGAGTGACTATGTCTTCCCATAAGGCGTTTTTGAGGGCTATGTGCTAGCTTCTTTGATTTTCAATCACAATTTTCTTAAGGATTCGGATGATATTTTTATTGGTAGACTCAACTAATCCATTTCCTTGGGGAAAGTAATTGGCTGAATAATGCAATTTAATTCCTTTCTCATACATGAATTCATTAACCTTCACTAACGAAAAATAAGGTGCATTATCAAAGACTAGGGAAATTGGAACCCCAAACCTAGTTATGATGTTTTCCTCCAGGAAGTTGACGACTGCATCTTCATTGACTTTACGTAGTGGAACAGCCTCAACCCATCTTGTAAAATAATCTGTAGCTATTAGAATATACTGGTGTTGCAGTGAGGAGTTTGGATTTATTTTGCCAATAATATCTATGTCCCATTGCTCGAATGGTTCAGAGATGATAACTGGTTGCAAAGGTCCTACTGCTTTTGGTAATTTTTCGGCACTTCTTTGGCATACGTCACAATTTCTGGCATAAGCGTGAGTATCCTTGAAAATAGTGGTCCAATAGTACCCAGCTCTGCGAATATTGTGAGCTGTAGTTTCTCCATAGTAATGTCCCCCAGCAGGGCCATCATGCAATTCTCTGGCCACGTTATTTGCATCTTCTTTCTCCAAACATCTCAGAAAAATACCATCATAATTCTTCCTAAAGAGTACTCCTTCAATGATTTGGTATGCTGCTGATTACAGACAAAGGGATATTCTTTGCTTCAAACTCCAGTGCTCTCACAAATAACCCGACTTTAGATAATGCACTAGGTCCTTGTACCAAGACTCAGGAGCTGTAAAAATTGGACATACATCGATCATGTTAAGCTCGTCTTCGTTCCTCCAATCTAGCTCTTCATCATCTGGATTTTCAGTAAGCAGCTTGCATAAGCCTTGTCCTTTAATAATAGTGGCAGGTTTGAATTCCAAGTCATACTCCTGAAGAGTAGCGACCTAGTTTCCTCTCCTTTCTCCTAATTCTTTCTGAACAAAAGGAGATCTGACAACAGGAGGAGGAACTATGACTTTAGTTCTATTTTTTAGAATATATGGCCTGAATTATTTTACTGCTCTGAAAACTGCATATGCTTGCTTATCTACCACGGTGTAGTTCAGTTCAATGCCTTGCAGACTAGTGCTCATAAAAGAAATTGGGTATTCATCTCCTGATTCCGCCTTTTGAGTGAGCACAGCTACGAGAGAGTTATCAGAAGCAAAAGTATACATGATGAAATCCTTTTCGAAATTTGGACTTCTTAAAGAAGGTGCATTAGCTATGGTAGCCTTGATTTCTTTAAATGCAACTTTCTCCAAGTCCATCCATTTGAATTGTACACTCTGCTTTACCATTTGTTGCAAAGGTTTAATGATTTGAGTGAAATCTGGCATGAACCTTCGAACAAAATTAATGGTGCCCATGAATGATTGCATAGATGTTTTGCTATGGGGCATGGGAATCTTGTTGATAGCTTGCACTCTCTCTTGATCTATCGAGATTCCCTCCTTTGAAATGATGTGACCCAAGAGTTTTCCCCCAAGAATAGCGAAAACACTTTTCTTAGGGTTTAAAGAGATACCATACTTCCTGCATCGATCAAAGATTTGCTTTAGGTGTAAAACATGGTCTTCCCTTTTCTTTGAGAAAATTGTCACGTCATCTAAGTAAACCACTACACATTTACCGCCCAATCCTCTGAAAGCAATGACCATGGCTCACTGAAAAGTAGCTCCTGCGTTTATCAAGCCAAAAGGCATTCTTCGATATGCAAAGGTTCCCCACTTTGTACGAAAAGTGGTTTTGAGCCGGTCCTCTTCAGCTACTAGCACTTGGTTATAACCGAAGAAACAATCTAGTAGGCAGAACAGTTTTGATCCTGACACCATCTACAAAATTTGATCCATTGGGGGCACAGGATAATTGTCTTTATTGGAAGCTTTATTTAAGTTCCGGAAATATACACACAATCTGATTTCTCCCGATTTCTTTTGCATGGGAACTAAATTAGCCACCCATTCAGAATGTCGAACTTTAAGAATAATCTTGGCATCCAACAATTTTTTCAACTTTTTCTGAATTAGGGGCTCGAGTGTCGGATGCATCCTTCTTAATTGTTGCTGAAAAGGTTTGACACCTTTTTTCATTGGTATTATGTGTTGAATTATGCGGGTATCATATGTTTCTAGGTCATCGTAGGTCCAAGCAAACACATCTTTGTATTGTTGGAACAATTTGATGAATTTACTTCTCTCGCCCGCCGTACAACACCTACCAAGATTAATATATTTCAGTTCAGCTTCCGTGTCCAGATTTATTAACTCATGGTGCACGGATGAGCTGTGAGTTTTAGCATTTGCAGGTCTTCTGAACTTGCTCTGTAAGTCAAACAACGCTTCAAGAGTTCTCACCCCTTTGGGCATGAAGTTTCCCTTTAGAACATTTTTATCTTATAAATCTAAATCATGTTGTTCTTCATTTATTATGGCCTCTTGGAAGACATCTTCATTTGTTAAGAAACCAATAATCTGATCATCATCATCAAACACCCTGAGATTTGTAATATTATCTGGAACAACGGGCCTAAAAATTAATTCAATAGAGCATTTGTTATTAGTGGGCACTAATATGGAAGAAGAGGTTGCTAACAAATCAGCTACAACATTCTTCAACCTAAGAACAGAATTAATGTTGAAAGCATCAAAACATGAAATCAGATCCCAAACCTCAGCTTGATATCCATTTAAGTACGGTGAAAGGCAATGAATTGTATTCCTTATTTGCCTGACAACTATTTCTGAATCACCAAAGACTTTCAAATATTTGACATTCAAACTAATGGCCTTTTTTAATCCATGGATCAGAGCTTCATACTCAGCAGTATTATTTGTACATTCAAATTCGAATCTACAAGATAAAAAATATTTATTTCTATTGGGGTCAATCAAAACACAACCGGCTCCAGATCCTTCTTGAGTTTTGGAGCCATCGAAGTAGAGAGTCCAAAACGTACTTCCTTCTTTAACTAAGTTAGTGTCATTACTATCTAAGTTAGTAACTAAATTTACTATGTTACAATCGATATCATCAGCCCATGAAAAATGAAGGAGATCGAAATGTTTGTCTGAATCATGGCTAACATCTTCTGATTGATAATTTCCGGGTTTGATTTCTAGGAAATAATTTCCCAAAACTGAAGATGAAAAGGTCACAGCTTCATTTTTTTCTTCTAACTGCATGACATTTTGTTTCATGTGAGGTTCTCTCAGTATTTTTATTTGGTTTTTCCTCTTCTAATAAGGTAACCACAGGTGAGACCATTCTATGGTGAAGTACCCATTTAGTTTCGTTGACTAGTCCCTACTTAGGATTAAACTGTAAGCCTAAGGAATATCGACCACCATTATATCAATGAACTGGCATACCCTCGGATCAGCTGACAACCTAATAAGAACGTCTTTCAATTCACCAATGAATTTGACAACGGTTTTGTCTAACTGTATGATTTGAGATGGGGATGGGATAGGCTGTCTATTAATCATTTTGCAAATAGACAAAGGAATGACATTAGAACTGGCACCAGAGTCTACTAAACAATTATGGACATTATGATTAAAGATTTCAAAAGTTAAGAGAAATGGCAAAGTATGAGATTTTGATTTCCCACCGATACTGGCTTCATTTATTTATGGGTTTTCTTCAGTGTTTCCAGATGGAGTGCTTGTTTGTAGATCAAAGGCTTCCAACAGTTTCTTTCTCTCCTGGGGTAGACTACACATATCAAATATCAAGACATTAGCTTTTGCTTTTTTAATATCCTCGATTATGTCATAGCCCATGTCACATTCTTTCGAAACTTTGGGTTGATTTTCTATTTTGTTTGAAGAAGCATTTGGTTGTTTGGGTATTCTACATTTGATTCCTTTGTCACTACGAGGTTTACTATTGGAATTGTCTTAGGCTGGGGTGGGATGATAGTTATGTGCCGTTTTGGTATTTGATTTGCAGATTTAGCTTTAGGCACATCTGTTGTTCGGGATTTCTACCCTATAGCGAGGAGAGGGACACTACCAACTTCTGGGGTGACACGTAAATACATTGATCATATCACATAGGCTTCTACAAAAGGAAAGAGATCAAGACATTAGAAGGCATACCTTATTAACAACGTTCGATCCTAGCTTTCGCTCGCTCCTTCGATCGATCCTTCGCTTGATCTTCCATTTGGTGAACCTGCAATACAAAAGATACCTTCCTCAACGTATCTTGACTGATGTAACAATGATGAAATTGAAATGCAAATTAGACATCAAATACAATCAAGCATTTAATCCAAACAAATATGCAATCCATTAGACATTTGATTGGGACAAGAAGAGTATTTCAACCTTTATTGTCAAAAGCATTAATCAGTACAATTATACCTGATCATTCAGATTGCTTGTCCAACCAGATTCTAGGCTCCTGCTCATCACACTAACTTTGGAATTCCTCCAGCATAACAACCCTTAATGCATAGTTTCTCCTCCCCTCTCTCATCTAACCCCCTTATATTTATGAGGCAAGGTAGGAAGTTTAGATCGAGAGGTAGTTTGATTGGGAAATTGGGGAAGTTGCAAAACCAACTTCAACTAATCCCAATTCATCAAATTAATATATATTTTTATTACATTTTAAGATGTGTGTGAGTTTTTCACAGTAAAGTAGCGCACAATATGCAACTTCAGTGATTTACAACCAACGTTTGCAAGAATTTTTGAGGTGTGCACTAATTTTCTTAAGTAAAGTAGCGCATACTAGCAGGTGTGCGCTACTATTATGCTTGTAGAGTAGGGAACACTTCAAGAAATGCGCTACTATCATGCCTGTAGAGTATCTCACATGTCAAAATGTAGGTTAAATTAGGGTTTTGTCAACTGCAGAGGGGTAAGTCTAGTCCATACATCAACTAGGGGAATCTTTCTCTTCAATCCAAGTTGTCCTTTTGTGTGATCGATAGATTAATGTGATCACGGATAGAGAAGTGTAGGTTTTCCCTATAACAGATGCCCCCTAATGTGTGAGGTCAAAGGGAAACGATGGTCAAAATACATTATAATTCCAAGTCAAAGGAGGAGCAAGAAACCGCAAAACCAAGTCACAGAAGTACCTAAAATAACGATCAAGGTCAGCGAGCAATTACAATATTGACATCATATAGATGTGTAGCATGATACAAGAGGATCTCCGATACATAACTAGGATATGTATATATAGCATGGCCACTAAAATACAAGCGTGGATCCATGTCAAAGTGAGAGATCATAACCATAACAACAAATTGGATCTATGTCTCATGGAGAGCCAAAATGAGTGAGACTCAGTCTTGCGCAGCTTGGGTGATAACATAATGAGGTAATGCTATCAAAATCCCAAGGTCTCCATCCAAACCACCCAAGGTACAAACCCTAACCATGTGAATAAATGAGCTGAAGTCGAACATGGGGGGTATCGTTTGATTACCGGTCATTAATGTATACCGCTAGCTATTGGTAGGCGGTTTGATTGGGAAATATTGCGGTACCGCCGACGCCACGACACACCAGAGGAGGGTGCGAAATGAGTATTTTGTGCTAAAGAATACCGCAGTTGGCGGGTTTTGGGTCACTTGGACCACATATTATGTAATAGTGAGTCAGTTGTACCGCAGTATGCGGATTTTTGGGTTTATTGGGTCAATTGTCCATAGTGTCGGTTAGGAAGTTAGTCATAAGTGGACAAATATTGTAATGGAAGAAGCCTATAAATAGATGAGAGTTGTAAGTGTTAGAGAAGGGAGAAGAGAGATATAGGAGAGATCAAGAAAGAAGACAGGAGAATAACATGTGAGAGATGAGAAGATGCAAGTTTTGCCTCTGGTATTTTGACCGCAATAATAATATAATGATGTTTTGGTGCAATCTCTGTGCAATGGTGCAATATATACATGTTGTTTGATGTTTATTATTACTGGAATGGTAAATGATGCGGTTAAATGATCTGTTTCATGTGGAATATGAATGCTACGATTAGTTAAAATGTTATAATTCCATGTTTTGAGTTTTGTTTAAGTACTGCAATAGAGCTAGTCTGCACAGCCACAACTCTCCTCCTCCCTCGACGAAAACATGGTTCTGTCTACTCTTCCTAGATGCCTCGGGTGAGACCTCATATGCTCTACGGGTGTTGGTGGGTGGGCTCAAACCTGCCCGGGTCGGTGCCCAGGGAGACTGCGGTATAGGTCAACAGTGAGGCAAACCCCTGTCGACTGAGGTCGCACTGGTCAACAAATGGTTCCGTTTCCGGGACTGTGTGCAGAGTAGAAGGAGGTCATGTTGTGGCACCCGACGAAGCCATAGATTAAAAAATGGTTTGATCAGAAGTTGTAGGAGTTTGCTGAAGAAGAAAGTTAAAATACGCGACTGACGGTAGATCATTGGGTGGGAAGATATATTCACGACAGTCCGCATGAATGGTTTTTCTGTGAATTTTTGATCATTCTGTATGAATGGTTGTTGAAGCTGACCTTCCAAAAGAAGAAATTCCGGGGTGGTGAGCCGACGGCTTGGACCCCAAAGTTGATTTAGGAGCTGCAAGAAGTCGATAATAAGGCATCGTGGGCTGTAGAAGTTTGGCTTGATAGCATCTTGGAAGGATATATCACTGAATTCGTGGTTGACACGAAGAAATCCTAAAGCAAAGCTGAAAGGTACTTCTTCCAAGGACCACGGGGAAGGTTTTTGCTATCTCTCCAACTGTCGATTAAGTTACTAATCTGCGAAAAGGGTATATTAAAGATGCACCTTGATTAGTAGATAGCCTGGTGGGTGGAGGCCGTGGGTACTGCGACTACTGGGGAACGGTACATGGAATGGTAAAGGGGTAGATGGGTGTAGACCATGGGGAGACTATGAGCGAAGACAAGGAAGAAAGTGGTCTTACAAGAGGAGGACCGAGGTTTCGACAGGAAAAGAGGTAGAGGACGGGAGAAGGTCCTCCTGCGATCGAACCACAAAACCACGAAGGAAGACCACACAGGATGAAGCGACCTCACAGTACTAATAGGAATGACCAGGATACGCCTAGGATAGAGGCAGGACCAAACCCCGGCACCAACGTACCCACACCTCCGCTCACTAACTCTCTGCCTGCAAGAAACACTACTTCGACACCACCGAGTTCGTCAACACCACAGAAGTTAATTTGTAGTAGCATAGCGACAGGAGGAAGGAAGCCTAGGATGGTAGGCATGTAAAATTAGTCACAGCAGATCTAATGAACAAGTAAATCAATCACAATAGATGAACATAGAAAATATGGTGCAAAACTGTGCAAAACATGCAGCAGTGCTCAATATCCCAATAAGGGTGAATGAATTACAATACAAACTGTCACAATGACTGAGCAATTTGAATTGCCTAAGGAGGTCATTCGAATCGCTGAATGGAGTAGCTTGACTCCAACTAGGAGTCCTCATCATCAATCAGTAGTGGTCATCAATGCACAAGAACCAATCATCTAGGTGTCAATCTGAGTCTAACTGAGTGTAACAAGTGTAACTGAAGTGTGTAGCACTAATTAAGGGAAGGAGGCTCAGTGGGGGGCGCATGGGAGGCTAACTGAAGTCAGAACAAGTCATCTAGTCAATCTGGAGGTCCAACGGAAGTGAAATAGTCAGTCAGGAGTGAAACTAACCTCAAATCAGGGAGAATCGGAGCTAACTAAGTGTAACTGAAGTGGAACTGCAGTGCTAGGTGAACAAGTGTGCCCTTCTCTGGCAGTAGGTGAGAAGTGGGTGCCTTTCAGGCTAGGAGGGCTGAAACTCTGAAATAAGTGGCTCCCGGGTGCTAGAAAAAGGTGGCTAAGGTGCTGGAGGCATCAACCTGGTGACTGGGATGCATGCAAAGTGCATGCAAACCCTAATTGCATGCAAGATCCTGAAAAAGATGATGTGGATATCCGAACACACCCCCTCAAGCTAGACTATGATGTGCAAAAAATAATGTGGGGCCCTGGTAACTAAGACCAAAGGTCACCCCAATACAATAATCCAAAAAATGCTGAAAATAAACTAAGTGAGGAAAGAGGGAAAACCCAGTGGGAAGAAAGCCCCCCCTCAAGCTAAAGCATAATAATGAATCAATCTGTCTCCACCATGATGGAACTCACCCCCAACAGTGAACGGAGGTAGCAGAACTTCTTCTTAGTGAAGATCTTGGTGAAGATGTCTGCAATTTGCTCATCAGTAGGGCAATATTGCAGAATGATGGTGCGGTCATGCACCAACTGTCGAATGTAATGCATATGAATCTCAATGTGTTTGGTCCTCTGCCGCTGAACTGGATCTGTGGAGATCTTGATAGCACTTTGATTGTCACAAAATAGGATATTTGAAGTAGTGCCACCAAAACCAAACTCAGAAAGAATACCCTGCAACCAAACTGCCTGAATGTAGGCATTGACTACCCCTCGATACTCTGCCTCTGCTGAAGAAAGTGCAATGGCTGCTTGATTTTTGCTGGACCAGCAAATAACACCATGACCAATCATGAAAACATAAGTGGAAGTGGACTTCTGATCAATGCTATCACCTGCCCAATCTGAATCAGTAAAACCAATGAAATCAAGCTCAGAATCTGCAGCATAATGTATGCCAAACTGTCTCGTACCTTGCACATACTGCAAGATCCGCTTGGCTGCTCGCCAATGAAGCTCATGTGGCTGCTGCATATATCTTGACACAGCACTCACGGCATATGAGATATCAGGCCATGAGTGTGTCAAATAAAGTAGTGAACCAATCAACTGTCGATACATACTGCAATCTGCAAGCGGTGTAGAATCTCCCTCCTCAAGACTGATTCCTGAGAGGAATGGGAATGGGGCTGCCTTACATTCAGCCATATTAAACTTCAATAACAGGTAGGAAGCATATTTTTGCTGATATATAGTGATCCCATCAAAATTTTGAGCTATCTCCAAGCCCAAAAAGTGACTCAGCAAGCCCAAATCGCTCATGTCAAAAGCTAGATTTAAGGCAGTTTTTAGCTTGTTTATTGAAGTAAGAGTGCTACCAGTAATGAGAAGATCACCAACATAAAGTACAATAAACAACAAATTACCTTTAACTCACTGAAGATACACATTCGGATCATATTTGCATCTTTGGAAATTCTGAGAAAGAAGGAAGGAGTCCATCTTTGCGTACCAAGCTCTTGGGGCCTGTTTTAACCCATACAAAGATTTCTTCAATCTGCAAACCAATGATGGATCTGATGTATAACCCTCTGGCTGCTGCATATATACCTCTTCAGCAAGGTCTCCATGTAAAAATGCCCTCTTCACATCCATGTGGTGCACTTCCCAGTGCTTGGATGTGGCAATAGCTAAAAGAAGGCGGATGGAATCCATCTTTGCAACCGGTGCAAAAGTCTCAGTGTAGTCCACTCCTTGGACTTGGGAGAAACCTTTTGCCACCAACCTTGCTTTGTATTTGTTGATAGTGCCATCAGCAGCAACTTTAGTACGGTAGACCCATTTACACTTCACTAATTTTCTTCCAGGTGGAAGAGAAACTAGCTCCCATGTGTTGTTCTTTTGAAGAGAACTGTACTCTTCATCCATGGCACTTTTCCATCTCGGATCTCGATGAGCAGAATAGTATGATGTAGGATCTGAACCAGCCATCAAATAAAAAATCTCAGGAAGAAATGGATCAGCAATAGAAAGAGCCATACTTGCTCTTTGAAAGTTTGCTCTTGTTCGTCTCGGATCAGCAGGATTTCCAAGATTCGAACCAGCAGATTGAAGAGTGTTTTGGGCCCACTTTGGTAACTGAGGAGGATCATAATGGTCAGATTCTGAACTTGATATGTCATGATCATCATATGCTGCTACAATATCAGAAATATCAGAACTCATACCTTCATTATCACTGCACAGATCTTCTTCTGGTGAAGGCAGTGAATCGGCAGTCTTCTCCTCGACTAGTTGCAATTCTTGAAGCAGTTCTTCAAATTGCACACTGCGCTCTATGAATATCTTTTTATATCTGATATCCATGAGTTTATATGCTTTTGATTCTTCCCCATATCCTATCAGTATGCACTCGGTACTTTGTGGATCCAAAGCTCGTCTCTTCTCAGAAGGAATTCTAGCCCCTGCAGTAGAGCCAAAAACTCTCAAATTTGACACATCTAGTTTGTGACCAAAGAATGCTTCGAAAGGAGTCATACCTTTCATGGATGAATGTGGAACATGGTTCTGTATATATGCAGCATCATTGATTGATTCAGCCCAAAGATTTGCAGCCAAACCTTTTGATTCAATCATGCATGTAGCCATCTCTTTCAGTGACCGATTTTTCCTTTCCGCTACACCGTTCTGCGGGGGTGTGTAGGGAACTGTATGTTGGATCTGAATTCCTCTTTGGGCACAAAGTTGCAGAAACTCAGATTTAATATATTCTCCACCATTATCAGATCTAAGAGCTTTGATCTTGCTCTCAAAGGCGGTCTCAACAGAAGCCTTAAAATCCTTGAATTTTCCAAGCACTTCTGACTTGTTTTTGAGAAAGAATACCCATGTAAGGTGGGAAAAATTGTCAATAAATGTCAAAACATACCTTGAACCATTTAATGACATATGGGGAAGCGGACCACTGATATCAAAATGGATCAATCCCAAAATTGTAGAAGCTCCACTAGCTTTGCCGCGGTCGAATCTGTGCTCGGGGTGCTTCCCAATGATGCAACCAGTCCTTCGAGGAACGGAGTTGTGGAAGACCATCTATCATGGATTTGTTTGATAGCAGCAGCAAATATTTATAATTTAGATGTCCAAATCTTTCATGCCAAAGCCTACTAACCTCATTACCATGTGTGCGAAGAGAAGTGGGCTTTGCAAGCGGAATAAAGTGTGAAAACTCATAGCATTTTGCAGTGTGGTTTGCCTTTCCGACTGCAACTAGTCTTCCACTTTTGATATCAGAAATTTCAACTGTATTAGGGATGAATGTAACTTGCTTCGGTTCACCAGTGTGTGTCATTTGATACACAGAAAGGAGATTTGAAGCCAAGGAAGGCACATAGAGAACATTTTGAAAGCTTCCATGATCTCCATGAATCGTACCTTTTCCCTTTGAAGAAATTTTTGAGTCATCTCCCAAATGGATGGGGATGGAGCTGTTTGGATCGAATGAAGAAAAAGAATCAATATTTGCAGCCATATGATTCGATGCACCCGAATCTATCAAGAGAGTAGTGGGCTTCGAAACAGTTGCCATGAGTGCTTGTCCTCTTTCATGATCATCATTCCTATCCTTCTTCCTTGCACCGTCAAGAAGAGTTATGTTGTTCTTTTCCAAAAGGAGGGCCATTTGATCTATAGTCTTCTTCATACATGAACTTTCGGGATGAAAGCCATGGTTACAATAAGTACATTTATATTTTTGGTTACCTTCTTTTCCCTTTTGCTTGGATTTCGAACTGGATGGTGCATCCTTTTGTTTACCTTTCTCCTTTTGCTTGTTAGGCTCGAATTTGGGCTTCTCCTTCTTCTGCTTTCCTTTACCATTCGTGATCTTGGGTCCTTAAACATATAGGGATGAATCTTTGGAGCTTATGGACCCCATTTGAACCAACTTGTCATGCTCTTTTGTGACGGACTCAATGAAGGAATTCAAGGTAGGCATCTTCCAATTCGGGGTAGTTAGCCGACCGGAATTGAAAGTAGAGACAAATACCGAATAATATTTACCAAGCTTGCTGAGAATGGAGAGGATCAATTGTTTATCCTCTTTGATAACTCCACTGTTCTTCAACTGCATGTTCAAGTTCTTGAATTTTGTGAAGAATTCATTAATGGTCTCGAAATTCTCAGGACTAAGGCCAATCAAATCATTCTCTAATTGAAAAGCCCTAAGCTCGTCCTGCTTGCCAAATAGTGTTTCAAGTTGCTCCCATATAGCTTTTGGGGTCTTCAATCCGCTGAGACAGAAGTGAAGATCTTTGGAGATGGAGAGACAAAGAAGACCATAAGCTTCATCAAGCTTGTTGTAGTGTTTGGTTCTATCTGACACATTGTTTGGCTCCAATTCAAGACCAAGAGTGACTCGGTAGTAACATTTTGAACGTAATATGATCTCCATATCATCTTTCCATTCAAAATAATTGAATGGGGTGAGGATAGGCTTTGAAGAAGAATATTCCATTGATAGGAGCGAGTCAAACTGATGTAGAAGGAGCTTGCATGCACAGTGTAGCGAATGAAAAAGATGGAGACAATAACCTGCAAATCACAAGAAAACCAAGAACAATGAGGTCGAACAATCCACCCTTTTAGAGTTGCATCACACCTGGGATTGGAGATCAAACAATGTTGAATGGGTCCAATGTATCAGATCCAGGAATTATGTGGTAACTCAAGCTTCTGGAGTGGTATTGGATGTATTTTCAAGCTTTGCATGCACATGAGCGAATGCCCTTGAGATATCTCATGCCAAAACTTTTTGCAATTTGAGCAATTCAGTCAAATATTCTTGTAAAAACACCTGTAGAAAAGAGATCTTGTCCCTGCAATGGCTCTGATACCATGTAAAATTAGTCACAGCAGATCTAATGAACAGGTAAATCAATCACAACAGATGAACATAGAAAATATGGTGCAAAACTGTGCAAAACATGCAGCAGTGCTCAATATCCCAATAAGGGTGAATGAATTACAATACAAACTGTCACAATGACTGAGCAATTCGAATTGCCTAAGTAGGTCATTCGAATCACTGAATGGAGTAGCTTGACTCCAACTAGGAGTCCTCATCATCAATCAGTAGTGGTCATCAATGCACAAGAACCAGTCATCTAGGTGTCAATCCGAGTCTAACTGAGTGTAACAAGTGTAACTGAAGTGTGTAGCACTGATTAAGGGAAGGAGGCTCAGTGGAGGGGCGCATGGGAGGCTAAGTGAAGTCAGAACAAGTCATCTAGTCAATTTGGAGGTCCAACGGAAGGGAAACAGTCAGTCAGGAGTGAAACTAGCCTCAAATCAGGGAGAATCGGAGCTAACTGACTGTAACTGAAGTGGAACTGCAGTGGTAGGTGAACAAGTGCGCCCTTCTCTGGCAGTAGGTGAGAAGTGGGCACCTTTCAGGCTAGGAGGGCTGAAACTCTGAAATAAGTGGCTACCAGGTGCTAGAAAAAGGTGGCTAAGGTGCTGGAGGCATCAACCTGGTGACTGGGATGCATGCAAAGTGCATGCAAACCCTAGAATTTGCATGCAAGATCCTGAAAAAGATGATGTGGATATCCGAACAGGGTGATGATGCTAAGCTACTGTTTTTCCATGGAAGTGTGACAGATAACCCAGAATAGTATTGGTTTTTGTGTGAAGCAGTCTGGACCATGAAATAGATCACTGGTGCCAATGCTAAGAAAGGATAGTTAGCCATGACTCTGCGAGGTCGTGCATTAGATTTGTTCATGAAGTTTATTTTAGTCCCTACAGGGGCCCCAGAGAATTCACTGGATGAGATTTGAGATGGAATGATTGCTGAATTTAGACGGTGCAGCGAAAAACTATTCGCTCATACAATAATAGTTACCAAAAGACCTGGTAAATCAAATAAGCCATTAATAGGCGAACTTGTATAGATATTTTTAATAGATAAGAAGATGATTAATAATTTACAATGAGGCTCGCTTTTATAGGCTTGAGCGTGTATAGTGAAGGGTTACACCCTTTCACTTAATAATTAATAACTTTAATTAACATACATATAATATTCATAGCATTGCCACTCTCTTAGAAAGGCTTTGTCCTCAAAGCCTTATAATTTTGTCGCATTGTTCTTTGCAATGTCATGGCTGATGAAACATGTTGATACGAACTGCGAACTGTAGAGCATAACTTCCGATACATCGACGGATCAATCCATCCCAAATTGATTTGTTGTGGACTGATGGGATTCCCTACTGATGTGTCGTCAGGAGATTTGATCACATTAGTACCATTATCTTTCGACATTTCCCACTTCTTCAAATATCGGTTTTTATGGTTGGGGTGTCGATAGGGAACTTTCACAATGTCATTTTCTTTTATGAGTGTCATCTTTTGAGCATTGATTTGAGCTGGGACTTTTATTTTCGTCTCTTGAGGTTTTAATGTTTCATTCTGTATCTTTTCCAACTTGTTTCCTAACTGCTTGTTATCATTTTGAAGCTTCTTGATCAATTCGACTTGTGATTTTTTGTCATCTTCGGACTTCTTAAGTTGTTCCTTAAGATCTTCATTATGACTTCTGATGCAACTATTTTCTTCCTGCTTGTCTAGAAGTTTTATTTCAATGTCTTCCATAGATTGTTCTGTCTTCCAACTATTTTTCAACTTCTTAATTTTTGTGACTAGTGTCTTGTTATGATTTCTTAATCTAAAAATTTCTTCAGCATTGTTAGATAATGCTTTATTAGTCTTCGCGATCTCTGACATATGTGTCTTTTTAGAGTCGTCATTTTGTTGTTGAAGAACTTTTATCTATTGTCGACACTGGCCGACCTCTGATTCTTGAATTTCTAATTTATGTCGTAACTGCATTAGTTCTTCATCTTTGTTGCTAACGATTTTCTTCAAGCTTATTATTTCTGCTTCGTAATTATCTATTTCCTTCTTTATATCTTGATTTTTCAACCTCTGATTCAAATCACTCTCATCTTTTAATTCCTTGATTTGCGCACATAGTTTTTCTATGTGATTTTTCTGGTTGGACATTGTTTGTTCATTGAACCG
The DNA here is from genome assembly GCA_027924585.1 of Larix kaempferi. NCBI lineage: Eukaryota > Viridiplantae > Streptophyta > Pinopsida > Pinales > Pinaceae > Larix > Larix kaempferi. The sequence continues at coordinate 8,882,048 of BSBM01000208.1, forward strand.
TTCTTGTATCTTATGTAGTTCAATCCTTATTTCTGATTGTGTATTAATGTCTCGTAATTCTTCATTGTTTTTTTGATAGCACTTTAACTTGGCTTCTAATTTCTCTATTTGTAGTCGCAACCGAGCTTCCATGGTCTTCGACTTTTTTTTTTCAAGTTTGTCTTCCTTTGACTACTTTTTCAATGATAATCAGTCTTCTTTTGATTTTGATTTTTCTGATGATAGCGCGTCTCGACTTCTTGATGATTGCTTTGAATTCTTCTTGATTTGTTCTTCTCTTTTCTTCGATAATTATCCCAAAATCTTGACTTCTTTCTTATTAGGTCAAATAACCTTTTTTTTTTTCAAAAATAATTATTATTTCAATAATTATTATTATTTCTTTTGAATAATAACAATTATTAATTAGTTAATTAATAATATTATTATATATATCTTGTATAAACTATATATAGTTTAATATATATATATATATTTTTCAAAAATTAAAATATTTAAACAAATATAATAATATATTATAAGGTTTAATATTTAATTTTTTTTTGTTTTAGGTTAGGGTTTCAATGGCCCGTGGAGGAGGAGCGACCGGAGCAGATGGGTGGGAGGAGGAGGAGCGGAAGCTGGAAAGGGAGGCGGAGATGGCGTGGAGGGGAGAGGAATAATGGGGAGAGGCGATGAGGTGTGAGGGAGGAACTATGAGGGAAGAATGGACGTCGGATGGGAGGATTTGGCTGGAAGGATGACGACAGTGGTTGGCGTGCAGGGGCGAGCAACGTGGAGCTGTGTGGAGCAGTGTGAGGTGACGTGCTGGAGTGAGTAGCGGGGAGCTGGGGAGTGGCGTGGAGGCGTGGAGGGGCAAGGAGGAGAGGGGGCAGAGCGTGGAGGTGGGTCTCGACAGAGGAGAAGGGTATGGTGCAGGTGGTGTGAGGAAGCGTTTGGCCTTTGAAGTAGGGAGGACGAAGGGCGTAGGGCACAGGAGGGCAAGGGGGAATGCGAAGGGAGCGTGAAAGAAGAGGTGGAGTGTGGGCTAAGGGGATAAGTAGGAAGCGGAGGTGGAAGAAGGGAGGTAGCGCGGGAATGGAGAGCCTGGGAGGAGGGGAGGAGAGTGGGGAGATAGTGGGGGAGAAAGAGAGACACGTGGAGAGAAGCAAAGGGAGGGATGCAAGAGAGTAGGACGCACAAGGGACAGATGTAGATGGTAGAGGAGAAGTGTGAGAGTGGGAGTGAGAGCCAAGGCCCAAAATTTGGTCAATGACCAATCTTCCAGAGAAACTCTGACAACTATGGCTAAAAGCCGGAATCATAGAGGGCCGAAAGGCTCTGATACCAAATGCAGTGAAAAACTATTCGCTCATACAATAATAGTTACCAAAAGACCTGGTAAATCAAATAAGCCATTAATAGGCGAACTTATATAGATATTTTTAATAGATAAGAAGATGATTAATAATTTACAATGAGGCTCGCTTTTATAGGCTTGAGCATGTATAGTGAAGGGTTACACCCTTTCACTTAATAATTAATAACTTTAATTAACATACATATAATATTCATAGCAGACGGCCTAAGTCGGAGGCTCAGTATTTACTGAATTGAAGGAAATTAAGCAGTACCCTAATCAGATGGTATGAGATTTCGAGCAGCGATTGAAGACGCTGATGGAAAAGGTTAGTTTAGATATGAGTGTTGTCCAGCATAAAGAATGGTTTATTACCGCACTGTTATGCCACATTCAGCTACCACTGATGTAGCAAAACATATCAATGCCTAGTGAAGCTCTAGAGATTGCGATGTCATTGGAGGCATCACCGATTGGAGATAATGCAGTCGGGATTTCGCAGATACAGACACAACTTGCTAACCTGACTATATAGTTGTAAGATTTGAAGAAGAACAAGGAACAACGTGATGAAGTATGGTGTACGCGATGCTGAGGAGAAGGGCATATGAAGGATAATTGTCCGAATTTTTGTAATTATTTGGTGTCAGGTGCACCAAACCTATTGAATGGCGGCAGTATGTCGTGGTGTCGCGTTTTTCACGTGTTTGGGCATAGTCATGATAATTGTCCGTATATGTAGAAAATGGTCACAACCTCGTGAAATATTGATTGCACATTCTGCAAGTCGATGGGTCACGATGACAAGGATTTCCATGCATATGGGTTGCTATAGGAGAGGATGTGTGATGCATTCTATGTCAAGGATGATCAGTGTACTGTGCAACAACCACAACTACAACCGCAGGTAGCCCATCCATTACCGCAGCCACAAATGCAGTTTGCATCACAGCAACAACAACTGCAGTAGTTCATGCCGCAATACACCCCGATGCAGATGGCTCCCCCACAGCCACAATATGTATAGCAACCGCAGTATGCACCATAAGGACAAGGGATTCCACCAGCACCAATGCAGCAACAATACCAGTAGCAGGCCGGCTACTGGGGAGGCTACAGGGGCGGACGCGGTGGTGAATTTGGTCATGGAGGAGGAGGCCGAGGTGGTCGTGGACTTGTTCAATTTTAGCACTGTGCAGTATGGGGGCATTATTAGTGTGACTACCCACTACTACAGAATCAATGTAGGTTTTGTTTTGGTAATGATCATACGGTTGAGAATTGTCCATAGTTGATTACACGATGGCAGGCTGGGAATGCTCCGCAACTACAGAATCAGGCCCAGCCATAGCCACCAGTACAGAACCTAGTACAACAACCAGTACAGAACCAACCCCCGCGACCACCGCCGAATGCCAATCAAAATATCAATCAACCAGGGAATTTGCAGCAGAACGAAATGCAAGGCACAAATATTGCAACCATTTCTGTAGAACCGTGACCACAAGACGCTTCGGTGGCTGTTGTCACTCATGGAGGCAAGACGACTGGGGAATATGGTTCATGACCACTGATTCGGTTAGCTGGTCAGAATATGGTACCCTTCGACATTGATATGGAGCGAGAGACATTCCTGGAGGCACATCGCACTTTGGAGAAAGACCGCGGTAAGGCCGTTGTTTGCGATATGCCGCCTGTCTTTGATGCCACATCAGACGTCGATCGACCACCACCACTAGGGACATTGCAGAAGTTCCTTGAAAGTTGTCTATCATTGGCACGAGATCCCATTGCCCTGGTTGAGATTGAAGGATGGTTACAGCAATTTCTGAAAGGACGATAGGAGTCGGCAGTAAACTCTTTACAATGATGGAAGACTGGCAAGGAAATGCGAATGAATATTCAGATTGGTGACTATGATGTTGACTCTGTGATTCTTGGCCTTGGTTCGGATGTTAACATCTTAACCAAGTAGGCGTGGCAGAAGATGGAGAGTCCCCCATTGAGTTGGTCTCCTGTGCAGCTCTGGTTGGCTAATCATGCGAAGGTAACACCCATTGGGCAAGTTCCGTGGCTCACAATTGATATTGAGGGCATGAAGATTTATGCTGATTTTGATGTCATCAAAGTGGCTGAGGGAGGAAGCTCTTCTTCGACACTTTTAGGGATCAGGCTAACAACAATGGAGCTGTAATCAACTTTAAGAAGCACATGATGACCTTTGAGAATCGCGATTTCAGAGTTATAGCCCCTTTGGATCCGGCTGAAGGACGTCTCTACATGGAGCCTGTAAAAGGTGACGATCCTGCTAGATGGGACCATGCATTCAATATTTATGAAGATTACATTCATCCTACCGCCTACAGTGAGTTGGAGTGGTGCAGCAAGATCTCTGTGTCTTCCGACTCCGATGATGCATTGGAACATTGGCAAAATCAAATGCATGAAGTATCAGTCTGGAAATGTGGTTTAGTAATGCAATCCTTATGTCGTATTGCGATAGAAATGATCACATTGCCTGTCTATGAGGGGTTTCCTAGCCTAAACACCTTTTTCGCAGAGTTTGAAGACCGCATCCCAGAAGCACAGCAATTGTTGGCCTTGGAGGAAGCATTGAAGGCTGCTCCATCATGATGGTGGGCGACACAAAAGAAATTCACTAAAGATTGGTCATAGTGTCAAAGGTTAATGATGGTTCGGTTCGGCGATACTGAAGTTTATCACACCGGAAAGTATGATGGTCAGACTGATCCCAATGATCATGTGATGGAGTGCCAACAATTATGGGTAGCGCGACCCAGAGATGAGTGGGTCCATGCTTTTTCCCATACTTTGGATGAGATACCACACTCATGGTACACTGCAGCCAAGTTACATAGAGACATTACAACATGGGGGTAGTTGACGATCTGTTTCACTCATACGTTCACTTTTGCGGATGCCAACCCTGATGTCTATAACGCCCTACAGCTCATCCGCGACGTGATATTTCAGGTTGTTCCGGCGGCCTACCCTATCGACCCGCACACCCACTGTCAGATGCAGTCTCTCATGGAGTGCTTCAACCTCAGTGGTGGCCCGGAGGACGATGATGATCCCTGGAATGTTAACATTCCTGAATCTAAAGGAAGTCACGATGTAGTCCAACCTACTATGCCAAGTAATCCGTTTGGTCAGCCATTGCAGCTTCGCAAGATCAATATCGGCACCGAAGCTACTCCCAAGTTTGGTAATGTTGGGGATTATTGGGATGATGAGATGATGAGTAAGGTTACGGAGCTACTTCATGAGTTTCAAGATGTATTTCCCACGAAGTTTTCCGAAATGAAGGGAATCTTGGGTGATTTAGGAGAAATGAAGATTCCATTGAAACCAGATGCTAAACCAGTCCGACAGTGACCTTATGGGCTAAACCCACGACGTAAAGAAAAGGTCAAGGCGGAACTTGATCGAATGTTGGATGATGGTATTATCAAACCTATGGAAGAATCCAAATGGATCAATCCTATGGTGGTGCAGGACAAGAAAACAGGCGAAGTGTGCATTTGCGTCAACTTACGGAAACTAAACGATGCCTACTTGCATGACCCTTTTTCGACCCCATTTATGGATGAAGTACTTGAAGGAGTGGGTGGCCAGGAGATGTACTCTTTCATTGATGGATTCTATGGCTACCATCAGATTCGCATTGCCAAGGATGATCACCAAAAGACCACTTTCGTTACCGAATGGGGTTGCTTTCAGTACATGGTCATGCCATTTGGTTTGAAGAATGCACCTGCAACATTATCTCAGGTCGTTGTTGCCGCATTCAAAGATTTTATTCAGAAGTTTATGCAAGTTTATATGGTCGATTGGACCATTTGTGGATTGATTCGTGATCATTTGGCCAATCTATGGTTAATGCTTGAGCGATGCTGACAGCACTAGATATCACTGAACTTGAAGAAATGTGTAAGCACAAGATATCGTGTGTAAGCAGGGATTGCTAGTCGATCCAACCAAAATTGTGCTTATTTTGGGGTTGCAACCACCGACCACTATTAAACAGTTGCGCGCAACCTTGGGTCACATGGGATATTATCACAACTTCATTAGGGGGTATGATGCGATTACTGCCCCTATGGAAAAGTTGGTGAAAAAGGATGCGGCATTCTAGTGGAACCCGGAATGTCAGGATAGTTTTGAAATGCTCAAAGCGAAGATGGCGTCAGCCTCAATCTTGGTATTTCAAAATTGGAGTAAGGACTTCCATGTCCATGTTGATGCTTCATCAGTTGCACTAGGGGTTGTGTTGGCTCAATCAAGCAAAGGAGACATTGATCATCCCATTGATTTTGCCAATCGAAAGCTGTCCTCTGCAGAACGTAATTACACTACCAGAGAACACGAAGGTCTGGCCATGGTTTATGCACTATAGAAATGTAGGCCTTAAATGTTGGGTGGCCACTTTAAAATGTTCATTGATCATTCTGCACTGAAATACTTAGTCAATAAGCCTGTGTTGGGGGGGGAAGATCTATTGGTGGCTAATTTTGTTTCAGGAGTTTGATTTCGAAGTCATTGTGAAACCGAGGCAGTTGAATGCTGGACCAGATCATTTGTCATGGATTGATATAGGGGAGGAACCGACTAATATCGAAGATGGGTTTCTAGATGCCCAACTATTTCATGTTGCCACTACTAATCAATATTTTGATCACATCCTTTAGCTTCTGGTGACTGGCACCGTGCTCGATGACCTTACCACTACTCAGAAGAAGCAATTGGTTGTCAAGGCTGCTAACTTTCAACTGATCGCGGGAGAGTTGTATAATTTGGGTGCCGATGAGATATTGCGTAGATGTGTCTTGCCGCATGAGCAAGTGTAGATATTGGCTAAGGCACATGGTGGAGTTGCAGGATGACATTACGGTGGTCGGGCGACTGACCGAAAGGTACTGTGTGCAGGGCTTTGGTGGCCCACGTTACATAATGATGCAACAGACTACGCGCAGTCTTGTGATGTTTGTCAACGAACTGGAAAGCCATCCAGAAGCGATGAGATGTCGCTGCTACCTCAAATAACATTGCAACCATTCGAAAAATGGGCTCTGGATTTTGTAGGACCGATACATCCACCAGGGAAATGCACAGGTGCACGTTATATTATCATGGCAACATAATACTTGACCCGATGGGATGAGGCAGCACCTGTAGCTTATTGCTCCACCGCAATGGCTGCTCAATTTTTGTGTGACCACATTATCACTCATTTCGGCTGCCCCAAGATATTGATGAGTGATCAAGGTAGCCACTTTCTTAATCGCACTATCAGCGAATTGACGGAAGAAATACAGATATAGCATAAGAAGAGTACACCCTATCACCCATAGGCGAATGGAATGGTGGAGGCATTTAACAAGGTATTAGAGCATGCATTGACAAAGGTGTGCAATGCGAACTGAGATGAATGGCATTTGAAAGTTCCAGTGGTATTGTGGGCTTATCGCACCATATGTAAAAGGTTGACTGGTCAGACACCTTTCAAGCTGGTAAATGGGAAGGAAGCAATTATGCCTAGGAGTACATTGTTCCAAGTCTACGAATTGCGGTTGTTACGAGCATGGATGATGTTGTAGCATTAGACGAACGTATAGCACAATTGGTGGAGCTCGAAGTGGATCGATTGATCATTGGCTTTCACCAAGGGGTAGAGAAGGATAGCCAGAAGGCATGGCATTATTGCCACATCAAAAACAAATAGTTTCAACAAGGCGACTTAGTGTTATTATACAACAACAAGTTTATGAAACATCCAGGAAAGTTGCAGATGCGTTGGCTGGGTCCCTATTGCATCAATAGTATTACTTCAAGAGAAGTGGTTCAGTTGCAGCGGTTGGATGGGGCAATGCTCCCCAAGCTGGTAAATGGTCACAGGTTGAAGCCCTATCGCTCAGGCTTGGAGCACTACGATGTCTAAGTCGCATGGTAAAAAAAAAAAATGATGATCGTTGCAGGTTGCTTGGTGGCAGATGGCGCACCAACAGAAGAAGGTATGCGTCAGTAGGGAGGCTTGTACCGCAAGTTTGGAGCAGTCAAAGACTCATGGCATTATTACGATCAGGACCGACGGTAGATATTTTTCAAGGAGTTGTAATGATTACGGAGGATTTGGAGGTATGGGGCAACATTGTGACTACTTCCCCACTAATATCTTGTCACCGTTTCCCATCATCCCTATACATTATTGCACCACACCGATTTGGCCAGATAACCACAACATGACAGCATGTTTTGCACATGGCACGCTGGGCCGGTATGATCAGCACAATGTGAGGAGATTGCTGATACGTTGGCACGCAGGATCTTCGGTGACAGTATGACCACCCCTCTGGTTGTGTCAGTTGATGAGGTCACACACACAGATGAGAGTTAGTGGGACATCATTCCCACTATAGTAACTTGGGAATGGTCCGGCTATAAGTAGCCGAGGCACCTGGTAGTTCGCTACAATGAAGTTATTCTGCAATAGAGTGGTTATGTTGGTTGATCAATTTGTGAGTTGATTTTTGAGGAATTCCAAGGAGGTTGTGGAAATGCTTCACTTCATTTCCCGTGGCAGCACCCCAGGGGCCCTGCGAGCCCGAACGACGAGTGTCCCTGAGCTCCTTGATATGATGGGTGCACTTACATTGTGTTATTCCCAAGCCAAGGGTCAGTTCAGCATGTTTAAGTACGCAGTAGTTGTTCGAAGGATCGTGCTTATCGCGACCCCTGAGCGGGTTGGGGAAGTAGCTCCCCGCCTACCATAGAAATCGATTTCTGGTGCGAAACAGATGCACCAGAGTCATCTGTTGATTTCGCACCTTGGTACTGTTCATCCTCTTTTTCTTCCCGACAGTACCAATTCAAGAGACTAGAGGATGAGTTTTCAAAGTACATGACAGCAATTCAGGCGATGACAATTTTGGGTTAACTATATCGACAACGATCCATGTAGACGAAGGAGTGGGATATCACCACGTGATCCAGATAGCAAGAACAGTTACTGGAACATAGTTCAGTTCGATGTGCACTTTTTCCAGTAGTTGACATGGCTTGAGGGCGAGCCAGAAGATTGTGTTGGGGGCCTATTCGCAGGTGGTTTGATGGGGAAATGTTGCGGTACCGCCGACGTTGCAACACACTAGAGGAGGATGCGAAAGGAGTATTTTGTGATAAAGAATACCGCAGTTGGCGGGTTTTGGGTCACTTGGACCACATATTATGTAATAGTGAGTCAGTTGTACCACGGTATGTGGGTTTTTGGGTTTATTGGGCCAATTGTCCATAGTGTCGGTTAGGAAGTTAGTCGTAAGTGGACAACTACTATAATGGTAGAAGCCTATAAATAGATGAGAGTTGTAAGTGTTAGAGAAGGGAGAAGAGAGATATAGGAGAGATCAAGAAGGACGACAAGAGAATAATAGGCAAGAGATAAGAAGATGTATGTTTTGCCTTTGGTATTTTGACCGCAATAGTAATATAATGATGTTTTGGTGCAATCTCTATGCAATGGTGCGATATATACATGTTGTTTGATGTTTACTATTACTGGAATGATAAATGATGCAGTTAAATGATCTATTTCATGTGGAATATGAATGTTGTGATTAGTTAAAATGTTATAATTCCATGTTTTGAGTTTTGTTTAAGTACTGCAATAGAGCTAGTTTGCACAGCCGCAACTCTCCTCCTCCCTCAACGGAAACATGGTTCTGTCTACTCTTCCTGGATGCCTTGGGTGAGCCCTCACCCACTCTGTGGGTGTTGCTGGGTGGGCTCAAACCTACCTGGGTTGGTGCCCAGGGAGACTGCGGTATGGATCGATAGTGAGGCAAACCCCTGTCGACTGAGGTCGTGTTCGTCAACATTAGCAAACGCGAGGGATTCCACCAATAATGATAATGGGTCCCAAGGTACCTAGTACAATCCAACAAGTGTGAATAAGTGGGCTTGATGTTGAACACTTGAGGAAACTGTCAAATAAGAGACATTGATTTATTCTCATAATTCAACAATGAGGGAAATTGCCACTAGTGAATACGATCCCCAAGGTACTAACCAAACCTCTAAACTTCATTCCCATAGAAAAATGAGTTGATGTCGATGGGAAGAAGTCTATTGGAAGGGAGGCCCTAAGGCATCCTCCATCATCCAACATGAGGAACACTCAAATGGTATGAGCTGATGTGGAGTAGTACAAGTAACAAGACTGACACTAGGATGGCCGACACATGAGGTCAAGGTAAACTGCAGAATGGCTGACACAGGATGTGTCCTTGAACAGTAAGCACGACACAAAGTGACTTAGGTAGTTTTCAACATGATGGGAAAATGATATAAGCCTACAATGTAGGAGACATTAGTAGACCCTCCATATGGTTGGAAGAATAACCAATCGGGGGAGTAAACAACTCAGAGATCAGGTTCACCTTAAGGTCAAAAACTTAAACCCAACTGACATGAAAGACTCAAGTAGGTGTTGTGTTCAAGGATAGGACTGACTGAACTACCTTTGAAACTGTAAGATGTGATATACCCTTCTTATCCCTTATTCCTTTTAGATAAAATAATACCTTTCTTGTTGTTTTAATGAGTCCAAGAAAGAATGAAAACTCGATAGATCCAACCATGTAAAGAGTTTAATGAGCCCATGGGAGGAAGACTCAGGACCTTTTTCATTTTTTACAGAGTTCGAAGAAGAGATAGAAGATTACTCTATAATACTAATCTCTAGATTTTAATATCGAGCCGAGATCTATTCTTGCTCACCGGTGTTTTCAATTTTAAGGACTCTAAAAAACTTAAACAATAACTCCATACACCTACTCGTCAATTTTAATATCGAGCCCAAGTAGGTTAATGCTCGCCATGTGAAAATATTCATAGCAGATCTAAGAGATGATGTATACCTCACAAGAAAGTAATTGATTAAGCAAGAAAATGGAAGAAGAGTGGTCAATGCAATATAATGAGCAACAGAATAATAATACAATAGAACTCGGATAGAAGCAAAAATAATTCACACACACTAATTAATTAATCACAATATGGACAAATAAATAGTACAGTGCATGAGGATTCGAATGCCTAAGGTGGCAATTTGAATTAGCCTTTATGGAGTGATAAAAAAATCACTGGAGTGTCATCGGATCACAACTAGTAGTCTATCTCATCATCGATGGAGTCATCAATGCACAAGTAACTGTCAACCATCAGTCAAACTGAGTCTAACTGAGTGTGGTAGGTGTAACTGAGTGTAACTGGCACTAACTGAATGAAGGAGACTCAATGGAGGGCACATGAGGAGCTAACTGAAGTCAGAATGGGCAGTCAAGTCTCACTGCAGGTACATCGGATTGATACAGTTAGTTGAGAGTCAGTCTAGCCTTAAATCAAGGAGAGAACTGAAGATAACTGAAGATAATTGAATGCTAGGTAAGGAAGGGTGCCTTTCTCATGCAGGAGGTGAAAGGAAGGTGCACTAAGCTCTAGGAGGGATGAAACTGAGTGGAAGAAAGCTCCAGGGGCTAGCTAACTAAGGGATAGGTGCTGGGACTGATGACTGGGATGCATGCAAACCCTAAATAATGCATGCAAACCCTAAAAGTGCATGCATGACTGAAAATGTAAATGATCAAAATACTGGTGGGACTAGGATGGAGTATAGGAATATCCTAACACCCCCCCTTAATCCATCCTGGGCCCTGGTAGCTAAGACCAAAGGTCATCCAATACAATGAATAATAATAGTTAATAAACACAGGAAATGGGGAAAACCTCATGGAAAAAATACCTAGCCTCAAAACAGACTGTAAGGCACACACAAAAATAAATGCTCCAAACTCAAGCAGGTGTGATGCTTGGTCATATGTTTGGAGGTATCTTCTTGTTGGGAAGAAGTGGATCATGCTCAAAAAACATGTGCTTGTACTTTCTCTTCAAATCGAATGTGATGAGAACAAATCCAATAATATGAGGATGATCCTTGAACCTATGATTAGAATCAGTTGAGGTAGGATAAAAAACATGAATATGCAGATAGTCTTTTGTCTTCTCCTTCGAACCATCATGGGTGAGATTATGCCAAAAAGAACCATCAAATAATAATGATTGCTTGGAATCCAAATAAGCTCCAAGACTTGATAAATGGTTTCTTGAGATCTCCTTTGAACCAGTAGGGGTGAGATCAAAACCATCATATGCATGAGAATTTATCCCAAGTAGTGAATGCTTAGAATCCAAATTAGATACAATACTTGAATCATGGTTTCTTGAGATCTCCTTTGAACCATAAGAGGTGAGATCAAAACCAGTAAATGCATGAGAAATTATCCCAAGCAAATGGCAATGGCCATATTCTTCAATAACCTTCTGAAAGCATGGAATAATGATCATATAGTAGTAAATAAGAGGTGATTGCTTGAGGAGAGGGAATGCATTACCTTCAGTAGCTGATTTGACCTCTGAAACCTTCAATAGATCATGATGCATACCAACAAACTCTGGTGCAAGAGAGGATTTAGGACCTTCTGCAATATCTAGAGTATGACCTGGCACATAATTCGAAATAGAAGAAATTTGGAGCATGAGTGTAGAATCTGCAAGTTCTTCTTCTTTGTGGCTAACTTCAATATGAGATATGTTTGCTACTGATTCATGATCAATGAGATCATCAAGGAGGGTGAATGCATCACTTTGTTTGCTCTCAAAAGGGTTTGGACCAATCCCTTCATTCTGCTTGCCAAATATTTCATCCAGGTAGGCCCATAGATCTTTTGGAGATGAAAAGTTAGGAAGGTGATATAACATGCATTGAGACATAGCATACATCATGGCTGCACAAGCTATTTCTCCTTCATTTAACCAGTCATACTCTTCTTCAAAGGATTTGAACTCGCTTTCAAAACAATAATCAAAGAGACCATGTCTCTTCAAATGTGCTATCATTGGTGGTTTCCATTCATCATAGTTGAATGGAGAAAGGGGAATAATTCCTGATGAATACATAGAAGCTGTAGAAGACCTGGAAAAACAATAGAGAATATCTACAACTGCTACTATGAAAAAAATGCAGAAATCGTTGCAACTGCTGCACTCGAAATCTTGGTAATAACCTGCAAAAAACTCTCAGGAATGGAGATAAACAATACTCTCAACATGCTCTGATACCATGTGAAAATCCTCACAGCAGATCTAAGAGATGATGTATACCCCACAAGAAAGTAATTGATTAAGCAAGAAAATAGAAGAATAGTGGTCAATGCAGTATAATCAGCAACATAATAATAATACAATAGAACTCGGATAGAAGCAAAAAGACTTCGCACACACTAATTAATTAATCACAATATGGACAAATAAATAGTACAATGCATGAGGATTCGAATGCCTAAGGTGGCAATTCGAATTAGCCTTCATGGAGTGATCAAAGGATCACTGGAGTGTCATCATAGCACAACTAGTAGTCTATCTCATCATCAGTGGAGTCATCAATGCACAAGTAACTGTCAACCATCACTCAAACTGAGTCTAACTGAGTGTGGTAGGTGTAACTGAGTGTAGCTGGCACTAATTGAATGAAGGAGACTCAGTGGAGGGCGCATGAGGAGCTAACTGAAGTCAGAATGGGAAGTCAAGTCTCACTGGAGGTCCATCGGAGTGATACAGTCAGTTGAGAGTCAGTCTATCCTTAAATCAAGGAGAGAACTGAACATAATTGAAGATAACTGAATGGTAGGTAAGGAAGGGCGCCTTTCTCATGTAGTAGGTGAAAGGAGGGTGCACTAAGCTCTAGGAGGGTTGAAACTAAGTGGAAGGAAGCTCTGAGGGATAGCTAACTGAGGGCTAGGTGTGGGACTGATGACTGGGATGCATGTAAATGCATGCAAACCCCAAATAATGCATGCAAACCCTACAAGTCCATGAATGACTGAAACTGTAAATGATCAAAATACTGGTGGGACTAGGATGGAGTATAGGAATATCCTAACACACCAGTGTTTTACAGTTTATAGAGTCTGGAAAACTTAAACAATCCTCTATACACCCTCTCGTGGATTTCAAATCGAGCCCGAGTAGGTGAGTGCTCGCTTGGTGTTTTCATGTTTCGAGAGCCTGAAAACCCTAAAGAAGGCTCCAAAAGGTCCTTTTTCGTAAGGTTAGTCTCCTCCCCCAAAAAATTGTAAAACAATGGAAGAAGAACTCTTCTAGCCAGGGATGACTAGAGTATTCCTTTTTCATAAGTAATCCGCAAAAGTCATGAAAAGGGTTAAACTTATACTTAAGCAGATGGGCCTTCAATTCCTTTAACGAGCTTAAAGAGGACAAGTCTACTCGGCAATCTTATTTAGGTTTCAATCGTCCAAACGAGAGCTTAAAATGACTTTAAACACAGTTTCTAGGATCACAACTCATTACCTACTAAAGACTAGGATCTCAACAACCAAGTTAGTATTAATGACAAAAAATATTCAATGACATAAAATTTCAACTATAAAGTACTGAAAAATGATCTGTCGGTAAAGAAATTAAGTCATAATAGATCGACGCTACGAAAATCTAGTGAAAATTTGAGAGACATAGGTTAGAATTATTCTACCAACATTTGTAGGTATTTAATGATTAAATAGACAATTTTTATGCAATTTTAAACTATAGACTTTTCACAAAAGTGGGTAAAAAATCAAATTCAAATTCATATATGTAATTTCAACTAAAAAACTCAAATATCACATTTGGAAATTTGTAGGGCAAGTTTTTGGTGCAAACCCTTGATCTTCATCCATTCGTGGCAATCAAATCGGGCAACCATTTGACCTCTTTCCTCCACCAAGTAAGTTCTTTTCATCCCAACTTGCATTTTAATGCTTTATTTATCAATTTTTATGCTTAAAAATCATTTTGGAGCCATGCTCAACTCGTGAGGTGCATGTGTGCTACTATATAAGAAGGAAAGCAGGGCATACTGGAGGTGTGCGCTACTCTTCCTCAAGGACAGTAGTGCCCAAACGTGACTGTCTTACTTGAAGAGTAGTGCACACACCTGAAAATGGCTAAAAAGTGTCAAGGGCTAAAAAATTGACTTTCCTTTGGCAGGATGGTGCTTGTTTGGAGAGAGAGGGAGCATGAAGAGATGGATAGGGTATCTATGCAAGATCCGGCAACTCTTCATGCACTTCGAAGGTGTGGTTTGTTGAAATTCTATAGAACCGTGAACATGAGGGCACTTAACCGCTTGCTTCAAAGACTCATTCAGTATTGGGATGTAGATGCCAATGTGTTTAATGTTTGGGAAGAGACCATAGACCTCACCATTGATGACATATACTTCATTACAAGACTCTCTAGGAGGGGAGATATTGTAAACCTAAAAGGGTCCTCACACAATGTGGGTTCCATGTCCATACAAGAATATGTAAATGAATACTGTGTCGCGGGGACTGAAAAATCACGAAGTCAGATTCTTATTTCTACTATTGAAAGCCTCCCTTTGAAAGTTATTATAAGTATGTTAAATTGAATGGGAGGGAGTTCCACACAATTGTTTGCGGGCAAAACTACCCTATAGTAAGGAAACTGATGCTATCAACTGGAGTGGGGTGACAGGTAAGTGTATTAATGGTATTACAGAGATATTTATGAAAAGAAATAAGTTATGGACCTTGAGAACACACCTTTCAATCGACGTTTGATCCTAGCTTTTATTTGATCTTGTGCTCAATCTTCAAATCCACCTTCCGTTCAGTAAACCTGCAATAACAATACCTTTCTCAATGTATCTTGGATAATATATAATGATTGAAAGAAACAAAAACAATTTTAAACATTCGATATTAACCAAAACAGATCCAAATTAATATATTATTTCAAAGAACACTTAATTTGGGACAAGAAAGACACTTCAACCTTTATTGTCAAATGCAAATCGATGTTACAAATATACTTGACTTTGTGACATGCTCCTGCAACTTGATTATGGGCTCTTGCTCTTCTTTGGCTTGGATATCTTCAGCATTAACTCCTCTAATGCAAGCTTCTCTTTTATATCTCTATGTCTCTAAGTTTTTCCATTTATCCATCTAACCTTTCTCTTTAGTCTTCCCTGTATTTATAGGATCAGAGAAGTAGTTCAGGTCGATATATGGTTATGGAGGAAGTTGGGGAAGTTAGGAAACTACCAGCAACTAATCCTCCTCATGAAAATTAATTATTTTTTAATCATCTTTTTATATGTACGCTACTATTGTTCAGTGAAGTAGCGTTTAGGGTGCTACTATGGTGCTTGTCAACTAGCGCTCATCGATTTTTAAATGTTGAGCGCTACTATGCTGAGAAGGAGTAGCACTTATAAGGATTTGAGCGCTACTATTATACACTGGAGTAGTGTACAGGCGCTAGTCTCTTTAGGTAGAGTAGTGCTCATATCTCAGAATGATATTTTTAGGGTTTTTCCAGTAATGTCAGGAAATTGAGTAAGTCAAAGTATCATCTAGGGTCAACATGCTCCTCCATCCAAGTTGTCCTTTTGTGTGATCAATAGCTCAAGGTGATCACGGATGGAGAGGTGCAAGTTTGACCTATAACAACAACACTTAGCCTCAAGGAACTACATGCATATTGGTATCAAATGCTTGCAAGGTCATGTGTATGATTGGTGTTAAGTTTAAACCAAATAGACTAGCAAGATCACTGAAAGAAGCATAATCACAAGATAGACACAGAATTTACCCTGGGAAACCCTCATGGGGTAGAAAACCCAGCAAAGCTTTCCTCAATAAGATGATCAACCAAAATACAAGATGTGCTCCCTCCTTCTTTTCTTCCTTAGCAGATCTCCCAAACAAGTGTGCCTCTTTTCACAAGTGAGTGAGTGATCTAATGAGGCATTCACCTCCTCTATTTATACTGACTCCTAACTGACTAAAATACCTAATGGGGCCGACCTCTCCTGGAGAAGTCTAATAACCCCTAAAATATTATCTCAGGGCCGACCCCCACATGGTGGGTCTAATAACCCTAGTTGCCACAACTTCTCAGAGGAATAAACATCTCTGGATACATAGTAGAATCACCTCGGAGGTATAGAACATCTCCGGAATAAATAATATACAAATATAATATTCTTGGAAGTTACAATATTCAACACTCCCCCTTAACGAGAAGGATATTATAACAACATCTGCAGGAGCAACAAGTCATCGACTACATCATACATGATACATCTATATATCATCAGAAGCTTTCTTCAATTCATCTTCGTCAATAGTGTCGATATCACTTGATCATCAGTATTGACATCTCACGATTATCAGCATTGTCATCAGCATCGTCAGCATCGTCATCAACATCATCAGCATGATCATCAATCATCATCATCACACGATCATCAGCATCATCATCACACGATCATCATCATTGTCATCACATGGTCATTGATATCGTCATCACACAATCATTAGCATCATCATCACACGATCATCAGCATCGCCATCACACGATCATCAGCATCATCATCACACGATCATCAGCATCGTCATCACACGATCATCAGCATCGTCATCACATATAGGATGATCAGTCTTGCTCTCTTTAGGATAGAGGTCCATGGACGATACAATCCAGATCGAGTTCCAGGATGATCAGTCCTTATCACTTTAAGACAAGTCTCATGTCTAGGGACGATGCAATCCCATCCGTACATTTAGGACCATGTCCAAGGATGACTCAATCCTTAACCGTACATTTAGGACCATGTCCAAGGATGACTCAATCCTCAACCGTACATTTAGGACCACGTCCAAGGATGACTCAATCCTCAACCCTACATTTAGGACCATGTCCAAGGATGACTCAATCCTCAACCATACATTTAGGACCACGTCCAAGGATGACTCAATCCTCAACCGTACATTTAGGACCACGTCCAAGGATGACTCAATCCTCAACCGTACATTTAGGACCATGTCCAAGGATGACTCAATCCTTACATGTAGTCTCATCAATACATCTAACATCATGTATTCTCACTAATACATTCATCATCAAAAGCATGTATACATATAGCATGTATTCTCACTAATACATCTATCATCAAAGGCATGTATACATCTAACATCAAAAGCATGTATTCTTACTAATACATCCATCATCAAAAGCATGTATACATCTAACATCAAAAGCATGTATTCTCACTAATACATCCATCATCAAAAGCATGTATACATCTAACATCAAAAGCATGTATTTTCTCTAATACATACATCACCAAAAGCATGTATACATCTAACATCAAAAGCATGTATACATCTAACATCAAAAACATGTATTCTCACTAATACATCCATCATCAAAAGCATGTATACATCTAACATCAAAAGCATGTATTCTCACTAATACATCCATCACCAAAAGCATGTATACATCTAACATCAAAAGCAAAATATAAGAGTCCTAAATCTAAATAATTCTAAGTAACTAAGTGCAGCAAATTGAAGGGACAGACTTGTTATGAGATACTATACTACTCCCCCTTTCGAGGAGGGTCCTTCTAGACTATACCAAGCTTGTCTCAGAAGTATTCAAACTTTACTCGAGACATAGGTTTAGTCAAGATATCAGCAATCTGATCCTCAGTGCTTATATACTCAAGCTTGATAGCTCCTCTCTGCACCATATCTCGTATATAGAAGTAACGGATCTCAATATGTTTTGACTTATCATGAAACACAGGATTTTCAGTCATCTTAATGCAGCTTTGATTATCACACATAATCACAGTGGGATCCATTTCTAAGTCAAACACTCCAGATAAAAGTTTTCGAAGCCATACTGCTTCACAGCTGGTAGAGCAGGCGGCTATATATTCTGCTTCAGCAGTACTAAGGGCCACACTAGATTGTTTCTTGCTGAACCAGGAGATCATGGCAGATCCAAGACCATAACATCCACCTGAAGTACTTTTTCTGTCTGAGACACTACCTGCCCAATCAGAATCTGAGTAACCATGTAACATGAGTTCACGACCTCCGAGATAATATAGGCCAAAATCTAATGTACCTTTTAGGTACCTCATTATATGCTTTGCAGCTATTAAGTGAACCTTTCTAGGTTCTACTAGATACTGACTTAGGGTATTTACAACAAAGCATATATCTGGCCTAGTATTTGTTAAATACATCAATGATCCAATGATTTGTCTGTATAGAGTTATGTCCACTAATTCTGTTGAATCATTAACCAATAACTTCAGGTTGGAGTCCATGGGAGTGGCCATGGCTTTACACTCCAACATATCAAATCTTTTCAGAATCTCCACAGTATACTTACCTTGATTTAGAAAGATTCCTTTTGGTTCTTGCCATACTTCTAAGCCTAAGAAGTAGTGCATTAATCCGAGATCTTTCATTTCGAATTCTGAAGAAAGATTCTTCTTGCTTTCAATAATTTGTTTCTCATTTCCAGTTAGAAATAGATCATCTACATATAACAACAATATAACTGGTTCATCATCCATCACTTTGAGATAAAGATTGGGGTCAGCTTTACTTTTGGTAAAGCCCATGCTTGTTAAGAAATTGTCAATCCTTCCGTACCAAGCCCTAGGAGCTTGCTTCAATCCATATAATGCCTTTTTCAGTTTGCATAGATGGGTCCTTCCGTCCTTGACCTCAAATCCTTGTGGTTGTTCTATGTATTCTTCTTCTTCAATTACACCATTCAGAAAAGTTGTCTTAACATCCATTTGGTGCAATTTCCATTTCATCATGGATGCAAGTGCCATGATAGTTCTAATTGAAGTATACGTAGCAACTGGTGCAAATGTTTCTTCATAGTCAGTTCCCTCTTTCTGAGAGAATCCTCTGGCTACAAATGTTGCCTTGTATTTTTCAATGCTACCATCTGCAGCATGTTTTATCTTGAAAATCCATTTGGAGGAAACCACACTTTTATCTTTTGGTTTGGGGACTATATCCCAAACATCATTTTTCATTATTGACTGATATTCTTCTGTCATTGCTTCTACCCATTCTTTCTTCTGAGCTGCCTCTTCATAGCTAGTAGGTAGTTGATCCACAAGATCACACATTAATGCCATATAGTTGGATACTAGCTTTGGTTTCTTTCTTTCTCTGGTGGAGCCTTCAGGAGCTCCATATCTTTCAGCTCCTTGAATAATGTCTCTAGCCCATGCTGGCCTTCTTTTTCTAGATAAGTCTGAAATAGGGGGTTCTTGAGGTTCTATCATGTCATGGTCTTCTGGAGTATCATCTTCAGGTATGTGTACTGCTTCTGTGATTCTAGGAGGTGTATCTTCTTCATAGATTTCTTCAAGTTGACACTTCTTGGATTTCTTGAGAGCTGCTTCTTCATCAAATGTTACATCTCTACTTATTTCCATATGATGAAAACCTGGTATCTAGATTCTGAAAGCTTTGTATGATTCACAGTATCCAACAAAGATTCCCTTCTTACCAGAAGGATCCAACTTGGTTCTCTTTTCTTTTGGAATCTGAATGTACATAGGACAACCAAATATTTTGAGATGAATCACCTCAGGCTTCTTTCCTGTGAACACTTCTTCTGGAGTTTTGAATTCAAGAGCACTATGGGAAAGTCTATTTTGCACATAGACTGCTGTCCTAGCTACTTCAGCCCATAAATACATAGGTAGATCTTGATCATGTATCATGGTTTTTACAGCCTCCATTATGGTTCTATTCTTTCTTTCAGCCACCCCATTTTGTTGGGGATTATAGGGAGTGGTTAGTTCCCTCTTGATTCCAACTTCCTTACAAAAGTCTTCAAATTCCTTTGAAGTATTCTCCCCCATTGTCTGTTCTAAGAATCTTGATTTTCTTTTCTGAGAGATTTTCTATTAAGGCCTTGAACTCCTTGAATTTTCCGAAAACCTCATTCTTACCTTTTAGAAAGTATATCCATGTATTTCTTGAATAGTCATCAATGAAAGAAAGATAGTATTCAAAACCACTTAGGGAAGTGGTAGGCATAGGTCCACATACATCTGAATGTATTATCTCTAAGATGTTCTTAGTCTTTGTTTCACTTTTTGGAAAAGGGTTCTTGACATTCTTCCCTTTTTCACATCCTTTGCATGAGCCATTATGATCAACCTTTAAGTCTGGTAGACTTATCACCACCTTGCTTACATAGGGTAGGGCTTTATAGTTAATGTGGGCTAATCTTTTGTGCCATAGCTCACATGGGATGGATGCTTCATGGGCAAGGGCAACTTCTAGATGTCCCTTTAGCTTATAGAGGCCTCCTTCCTCTTCACCAATGACAAGTGCATCTTTAATGGATTTTCCCTTTGGCCACATGAGTACTTGACCATCTATGAAGGAAACTCCAAAACCTTTCTTATCTAGTGCTAAGATAGAGAGTAGGTTTTTCTTTAGTCCTAGCACATATAAGATGTCTTTCATCTTCAAGGGTGAACCAGAATCTAGCTTATAGCTTGCTTCACCAATCCCCTTGATGGGATATTGGTAATCATCTCCTAGAGATACCTTTTGTGAAGAAGAATTTTCTTCAAGTTTTGAGAAAGTCTTTCTTTGACCTGACATGTGCTTAGAAGCACCACTATCAATGAGCCATGTATCTTCTCCAGGAGATATAGATCCAGAGAGTGCAGAGAATAGGACATATTCTTCTGGATTTTCTTTCTTTACTTTGGATCTTTTCCTTCGAGGCCTTTCTTCCTCTTCTTCTTCTTCTTCTTCTTCTTCTTCTTCACTATCATCTTCTGCCATATGAGCATGGTGTCTTTTGTGTATAAACTTCTTCTTCCTTTCTGAAGGACAAAATCTAGAAACGTGTCCAAGTTTAAGACAATTGTAGCATTGGACTGTGGAGAGATCCCTTACTTGATTGGGTCTTTTATTCCTTTTGAATTTGGAGAAGTCTTGAGATCCCTTGTGTTCAACTTTCTTGAAGTGACCCATTCTTTTCTTGGTGTGAGTAGCCAAGGCTTGATCATCCTCTTTGAGAAGTGCTTCCCTGTTGGCTACCCTAGCCTCTTCTTGAACACAATCTTCCCATACTACATCAAACTTCATACTTTCCTTTCTGGCACACATAGTTTGAATAAATGATTCCCAAGATCTAGTGAGACCATTTAGAGCAGTCATCACAAGTTCATCTTCATCAAGAGTATCACCAATGGCATCTAGTTGTTCCTTGATTTGTGAGACCATTGAGAAGTAGTCTTGAATGGATTCTCCTTTGTGCATCTTGGTACTCTTCAATTGAGTCCTTAGGTTCATCTTCCTATTGATGTTCTTTCCTTCATACATTCTTCCTAGGGTATCATACATTTCCTTTAGAGTCTTCTTGGAGGCCACTTGGGGAATCAAGTGGTCTTTAATAGAATCAGCTATGATTCTCTTTGCCCTAATCAAATCCTTCCTATGCTTTTCTTTGGCTTCATCTCCTTCTGGTTCTGCCACTTCATCCTTGATATAATGAGCAAGATCATTCTCTTCAAGAATGAGACCAATTCTGTATTTCCATGCCCGGAAATTTTCTATACCTTCTAGCTTGTCTTCAAGCTTAGTGTTTGGAGCCATCTTCTCTTGGGGGAGTCCAAGAGATAGAGTAGTACTTACCTGAAAAGTTACCTTTTACTTTTCCGGATCCTGAGACAGAATTTTATCGCACTTTTGGTAGAATTAGGGTTTGACTTTCCTGGAGTTCTACCCAACCAAAAAGTTCGATCTAGGGCTCAAAAGATTTGTCTTAAGAAGGGATATCCAGCCATGTAATCAGATTTCAACAATACCAGCTTTCTGCTGATACCAATTTCTGATTTATCGCACTTTTGGTAGAATTAGGGTTTGACTTTCTTGGAGTTCTACCCAACCAAAAAGTTCGATCTAGGGCTCAAAAGATTTGTCTTGAGAAGGGATATCCATCCATGTAATCAGATTTCAACAATACCAACTTTCTGCTGAAACCAATTTCTGATTTATCTCACTTTTGGTAGAATTAGGGTTTGACTTTCCCGGAGTTCTACCCAACTAAAAAGTTCGATCTAGGGCTCAAAAGATAGGTATTGAGAAGAGCTATCCATCCATCTAATCAGAATTCAAAAATACCAGCTTTCTGCTGAAACCCTAACATACACCGGAGAGAGAGAGAGAGAGAGAGGTATTCTTACCTTGTGAAAGATGTTCTATTTAGTCTAGCTCTGATACCATGTTAAGTTTAAACCAAATAGACTAGCAAGATCACTGAAAGAAGCATAATCACAAGATAGACACAAAATTTACCCTGGGAAACCCTCATGGGGTAGAAAACCCAGCAAAGATTTCCTCAATAAGATGATCAACCAAAATACGAGATGTGGTCCCTCCTTCTTTTCTTCCTTAGCAGATCTCCCAAACAAGTGCGCCTCTTTTCACAAGTGAGTGAGTGATCTACTGAGGAGTTCACCTCCTCTATTTATACTGACTCCTAACTGACTAAAAGACCTAATGGGGCCGACATCTCCTGGAGAAGCCTAATAACCCCTAAAATATTATCTCAGGGCCGACCCCCACATGGTGGGTCTAATAACCCTAGTTGCCACAACTTCTCAGAGGAATAAACATCTCCGGATACATAGTAGAATCACCTCGGAGGTATAGAACATCTCCGGAATAAATAATATACAAATATAATATTCTTGGAAGTTACAATATTCAACAATCGGTGCACTAGTCTGTTATCAAACATGAAGCTTCAACTCTCGGGGTGTAAGATCGGGAGAATGAAGAACTTTGGATATGGCAACATCCTTTGTACCTTCTTCTTTGAGAGGGTACCTTCTCTTAGATTGGGCATGCCTTTGCCCCCAATCATTCCTCGTGAGCCGAGATTGGGCCAGTTGGGTGACATTTTTCTCCGCCAGGGTGGTGGTGAAAGCCACTTTTGCTATCACACCGATGATTTCTGGGGATGGTGGGAGAGACAAGTGCCAGCATTTGAGCAGTTTCCATATGCTGGTTTAGACTTTCATCATGATCCAGAGTTGTTACTTCCTCCAGGTGGTAGCTGGGGAGATATAGGTATGTTTTGAAAATTATTCAATTTTTTCAATTTTTAAAGTATATGATTTTTATGATGAGTTTGAATTACTAGAACAGAGTGTCATACGCAGATGTTGGACCAGTTCATCTTGAGGGACATCCTACTACTTTTGTGAGGCCAGTTGATGTGGGTGTAGTTGATTCTACTCTAGGGGATATAGAGAGGAAGATGAGTCGGTTGACTCATGACATTCCCACATATTGCATTGAGCGGATGCCCATTGACATGTAGGAGGATGTAGTTGGTGTGCTCCCAGCTTGGATTAGATTGCTGTGGAAGGTAGCTAGGCTGGTCATATGCTATCGAGAGGTAGTGGATGCTGATGAGGCCCCACCTTCTCCATAGGAGAAGGATATTTTATGTATATATTTTTAGGCCATGAAGCCCAATTTTGTACCTTATGACATGACTCTGTGATAGACTTATGTTCTAAACTCATACTACTTTTTGATACAGTATCGGATATATATACAGTATCGGCTTATATTTACATGTGTGTGTCTAACTTTATGTGCAATGTTTATTTATGGAAGTGTATGATACAAATGCCAATCTAAAACATAATTTGCAAATGAATCAACTAATGCATTCAAATTTTTTGGAATATGTTGATATATGATGGAATCAAAATGTCTTTCCAACAATTTAACTCACAAAAACTATTGTTGCAAAGCAGGATATCTAATCTGATAAACACCTGTCAACTGAAATACAACTAGTTGCGAATCAAGTCTTACCTTCAAATGTGAAATGCCTTGGATAAGAGTATCTCGGACAAGTTATATGACCACACTGTACTCAGCTACATTATTCGTTGTGGGACCCAAACAACCCCCCCCCCCCGCCCCTAAAGAAACTAGTTGGCTAGTCGGTGAGTAAATGACCCAAGCTGCTGAATCCAACTGTCGAGTGTGGCGACTGGAGGCATCAGTAAATCCTAAAAAGTGTTCAGTCGACATCTGAAACACGAAGTGAGAAAACATACATAAGGTCAACTAATGATCACAAGAAAAAACTAGTTCTACAAAATGTACAACTATAATACATGAAAAAGCACAAATGCCTAAGCGTAGTACTTCTTCAGGTAGAGCCCATTTCTAGGCTCAGGAAGCTTATTACCCTCATAGTCTATTAACTCATAAGCACCTTTCTTCAGTACCTTCGAGATTATATAGGGACCAAGCCACATGGACTTGAACTTGCCAGCCCCTAAAGGTTCCTTGTCCTGATAACAAAGTAGAACAAGGTCTCCTTCGAGAAAAACCCTAGGTATGACAAACTTATCGTACTATCCTTTGACTCATTTCTTATGGATCTTGTTTGCTGTGAGCGCATCATGACACTGCTCATCTAGATGCTCTAAATGTAGCAAACGTTCTTCTAGTATTGAAGTTTCTGGTAACAGTTGGACAACCAACTTTAATGAGGGAATCTCGCATTCAATCGGAACGACTGCTTCTATCCCATGCACAAGTTGGAAGGGAGAGAACCCGGTAGAAATATTTACATTTACTTGAAAATCCCAAAGAGAAGGATACAACATGATGTGCCAGTTATTCCGACTGGCATTAACGGTTCTTTGTAGAATTGTCTTCAAATTTTTGTTAACCGCTTTGACCTAACCATTCGCCTGAGGATAGAATGAGGATGAATGCTCTTGATGAAAACCTAGTGTTATCACTCGGATTTTCCTTGGGCTGTATCAAAGAAACCCCAAGGTAACCTATTTCAAACCAATCTTTAGACTGAAAAGTTGGCCTCCTTCAGTCAGAGAGGGCTCTCTAAGAAAATCTGCCATCTAATGTCACCACAACAGCAGTTTGACAATAAACTCAATGGCGAAATTGTAAAATGATAATAAAAACTTGTAGACTTTGAATGATGTGTTTGGATCAAACAGGAAAAAGATACCGTTGGGCAATGGAGTCAAGATCATGTAATATGAAAGATGTGTCAGAGATTCAACAATATAAATTTTCATTAGAGGCGGGATAGCTGCGTTTTTTACAGTCAATTTAATTTTGCAGGTGGTGTAGAAAGAAATAATGACAGTCCATCAACAATAGGCATCAAACTAGGATGAATCCATTGTCAATTTTGGAGAAATAAGGGAATACTTAAATGCGATAAATCGAGGCATAACCAATATGAATCCCAATTTATTTCAGACATTCATTTCAAGCATAGAAGAAACACATAATGGAAGATGTAACAAAGAAGATAAACATGCACATTATGAGAAGGAAAAAGGACGGACTGTAAAAAGTACAACACGAGAATCTCTAAATCTATTAAAAATGTTTGCTTGGCTCTGCAATATTTATTCAAATATGAAGATGAGGCAGAACCCCTTGTAAACCTTCTTACTAAAAATCGAACCCCTTTTACATTGTAAAATGCCTTATTTATACAAAAAGTTCTTCCTATTAAACCCTAACCACTCAAAATTTCTAGACTTTGTCTATAATAATTAGTTACAAGAACATAATAATAGCTGTAAAGTAAATGCTAACTTCTAGGAACAAGACTTTAACAAGAAAATCAATGGTAACCAAATCTGGAAACTGCTTGTTTAGATGCTTCGAATTTTGAAGGGTTGCTGGAGTTCATTTCTTTTTGAAATATGTAACTGCCTGCTTCGATATATTTCTAAGGTTAAAGTATGCTGCTAGCTGTTCTACTTGATCTTGAAATTATTGATTGCTTCCTTAAAATCTGGATGCATGTAATGTCCCCATTTTCACCCCCTTTGTATTAAATCGTAAATGATGTAAATATTGTTATTTAATCATGGTGAGGAGCTCAAGGCTAAGGCCCCACCATTGATTTAGCATTTTGTGTATCGGCAATTAGAAATAGATGCCTATGGTTCTTGTGCTAGATATGCACAATGTAAATAAGTCACCATGTAAATATGAATTTTAATGAAAATACCCACAACTAGCTATGCAATGCAACAAAGAGATGGGGGCATGATTCTACAAGGAATAGGGAGGGAAATTATTCAAACCCTTGAGCCAATGGTGTTAATCCATGTGTCAATGAGAAAACCCATAAACTACCAACTACCCATTTTGGGTTATGAACCCAATCATTTAATTCTTCTAGAAATTGGTTGAGGAAGTTAATGCCTTGGGAATGAAGAGGTATGGCAGCCAATCTCGTGCATGGGCAAGCCATCAACCTGGGAAATCATGTTTTGTCTCCTTGGGAAAGAAAACACCCACGAAATGGTGCCCAAAGCCATTCTGAACAGTCAGTCTTCTCTCTCTCACGCAGTCTGAACTACTGGGTCTTTCCTCATCATGTTTTTACCAATTTTCCTGCATTTTTCCAGGGCTGGGAGCTCGTTTTTGTATTACACAGTGGATGGGGAAGAAGGACCACGATTTGGGACTGTTATGGAGGCCGTTTTTTCTCCAGAATGTCTATGGACGTTTTTCTAAAAACGGATTTGGCTTCCCAGGGTTATTCCCCATCTTCTAGTTTTCGTTTTTGGGTTTCCCACTTTTTTCTGAAGCTAATGAAAATCCCATCTTTGGGCATCTCACTGTAAAAACATTTTTTTTTCATGCCCAACACTTAGACTTCTGTTATTATGTGCATCCCTATTTTGAATTGAACCTGTGAGCAAGAAACTTGGAGTGGTAGTGGACAGAATTGGCTTGATAAACCTAGTGAAGGGAGTAACCTCTCAAGAAGATCAAGAGGGCTTTGGCTTCTTTTCTATGCACACCCTAAGAGCACTAGAAAGGAAGGTATGGCTTGAGGGACTGTGTGGCAGTGAAGAGAATACTTCCTTGTGTTGGGTGTGTAGGCATTGTGAGTGCCAAGCTGAATAGATCTAGACGGGGTATCCATAGCTCTGTGGTTGAGCTCACTAGCTTAGCAATTATTCCTTTCCATTTCCTAGCAGCCTGATAAACCCAATTCTAGACTGGCTTGGCTCATCTTGGTGTATGCTTGGCTATGTGTGAGTCTGTTGTTCCCTGATTCCTTGTAGAGATCATTCCCAGCTCGGGGGTGGCAGTTGCATCAAGAGGTTGATAAGCACAACTGGCCTATGGTTGGGTGGAACGTTGCAGATGCATAGCTGGTTGCTTGGGACTACTTTGTTAAGATAAGTATTCTCTTGTGTTTAACTTTGCAATTATTATCTGATGAATATATTGAATGTATAATGGATGTGTTATTGATATTATTTTCGCTGTGTTTTTCTTATAATTATACATCGCATATGTCTTTTATATTATGTGAATGCTTAGTTAAAATTTCATGGGGCTAGTTTCCCGGATTTAGTGCCACGTCCTCTCTATCATCCTAGTATGATAGGAGGGGACGTTACAATGCACTTTAATTATTAACTTATCTTTGCACCGCCATTAATTATTTGCAATTGGAAAATATCTTGCAAATACCCTAGACAACGCATCATGAGCAGCACAAAGAGGATATTTCCATCCGATTTAGGACTTTCTCGACCTCGTAGAACTTGATGTAGAAGCGGGACATGGGTACAATTACCTATTCTAGTGTGGTGGTAATGGCTGTGCTGATCTCTTTATTGATATCGGACCCCAACTTTTAAATAGGCACTCGTTTCCCATGCACTACTGGTTTCTCCAAGTATCTCTTTCAACGCATTTTCTAGAAAAATTGTGTGTATACAAAATAGAATGATAAGTCTCATTAATAAATAGAAAATTCTTTTTGGGTGCCACGTAAGGTAGTTTCGCGTTGCCTTTGAGTGGTTTTCAACACCATTTTTCCCATATGCAGATGTATCAAAAATAGACACGTGTGATGGTGGTTTTTTACCACAACCATCAACCGTCCTTATCTTGCATGCATGTAGACAACGTGGGATAAATAGAGAGCTGTCAATCACTTCTTCATCTTCATTAGACGGTTGAGATTTGGCCACTTCTAGTCGATGTAGTTTCAGAACTCTAATGAATCCATCAACCGAGCATGAAATAGGATATTGACCATCTAAAGAAATGAGTAGCATCGTTTGATACGTTTCTTTCTCATCTGCCCTTCGCTATAACTGTGTCAAAGGAGAATCAAACCCAAACTGGCTGCCTCACTGGTTTTTCCATGTTCTTTGTTCTTAAAAAAGCCGATTTCCTGTGTTGCTACCACTTGATGATTCTGTAGCAGCTGTCATTAATTTGTCTTGACCAGATCCAGCATTTACAAATGTGTTCACAACTGTGGTAGCCAAGTTCTGTCGGGCATAATCAACACTTGCACCAGCACTTGCACACCCATCAATCAAATGTGCCTTATAGATATCCTCAGTGGACTTGGACTCCATTCCATATGGCACATGAATAATTCGAACCTGCATATAGAAATTTTCCACGACCTCACCCCTCCATGATACTTAAGCTTGAAAAGACGACTGGGCACATCGTGTTGATGAGGAAATATGTTGTAGTGTTTACATACCACAATGATTACATAAGGTTTCGATAAAGTGAGCCCACGGCTCTGAGACTGGGGCTTGGATCGATTTTTGTCCACTAGCATTTTGCAATATACGGTGAATTCATCTCCAAATGCCATAAAATTTATTCTCATACTCGTCACAATCTTGATGTCATATTTATATTCTCAGCCTTTGTCCCACATGCAAATAGAGAAGAGCTCTCTTCACGTTTTAAATATCCCATCGCCTCTAATATACATCAAGTAACAAAGAAAGGAGGAGCTCGTGGACGATGGTGAAGCCCTTGGTGTTGGGTGTTTGATACCCTTTTGCTCCAATTTTTAATTAGAGTTTTTTGCACCCAAACTAAATATTTAAAAGAAATCTATGTTCTCTCTTAAAAGCCAAAACTTAGGCTCCATGGAAATCAAGGGCCTTATTCATAAGGTTTTTTATCATAGGCTATATCATAAAAATAAAACCCTTCTTTATAAAGTTTCAAACTTTAGCTTTTGTAGAAAAAATTAAAAGACTTATAATTTCCTCATAAAGATTTTAAAAACATAGTCCACAAACCCATAAAGCTAATCATAGGTCTATAAAGACCCCTTTTCCTTTTGCAACTTTTGATGTCTACTTTTGAGGAAAAAAATGTTTCTCTTCGACCAGATTTGAAACCTCTGTCATGCAAACTGATCTATTGTGCACCATCAACTTTGTCAGAAGGAAATTGATCACAAAAATTTATTGAGTGCTAACACATTGCATGGTATAAAGCTCAGTCATAATGTTGTTCTGAAAATGACGGCCATGATCTGTCACGATCACTTTGGGTATGTTGAACCTTGCGATAATCTGATTGAATATGAAATAAGCGGTGATTTATCCATGCTCTTTAATAGTAGGCATTGCGTCAGCCCACTTGGTGAAGTAGTCGATGACAACGATGGCCTCCAGCCAAAACTGTGTTACAAGTCATATAATCAACCCCCCATTTTGTGAAGGGACCTGTTGTGATCACATGATGAAGAGGAGCTGGATGTGCTCTCATTTTTCTGGTGAAAAACTGACGTGGACGACTGTGTTTCACAAATTCCACACAATCTTTAAAGATTGTAGGCCAAAAATACCTGACATGCAGTATTTTCTAGGCTGTTGCCAACCCAGAAAGATGACCCCCACAAGCTCCACTATGAGCATCATTCAATATTGATTATGCTTCTTCTAAAGTCAAACAACATCGTAAGATGGAGTCTATCCCACGTCTGTACAAAGTATCAGAGATAATGAGATAGTTTTTCGCATGACTTTTCAGTTTGCATCGTTCCTCTCTAGAAAAAGTGGTAGGACACCTCAAAGTCTAGAGATATACTAAAACATCCCCGTACCATGGGTCAGAGGAGGCAATAAGGAAGATATGTTCATTCAGGAATGATGACTCTTCTTCAATATGCACTAAGTCACTCGGAAATTCTGAAATTAATTCAGCGAACACTAGTGATTTCTTTAACTTGGTAGACTGAAAAACCAAGTCAAACTCCTACAGGATTACAATCCATTTATTGTATTTCCCACCGATGATGCATCGAGTGAGAACGTATTGAAAAGGATTGACCTCCACAATCACAGTAGTGGTTCATAAAAGGATGTAGTGACAAAGCCTTTGTACCTCATAGACCGTAGCTAGTGCTAACTTCTCAATGTGTGAATACTTATGTGATGAACCTGCAATAATTAGTTAATGCAAATACACGAGATATCATAAATAATAGAACAAAATCACTTTTATATTGATCACGGGCCACTTCGAGGGGGCAACCTCCTTTGAGCAAGCTCAATACAATTAACTGCACGGTGCCTTCAATGAACTCAACACACACTTATATACTAAGTCTATGCCCAATACTATGAGTCAAAACCATGGGACATATAATACTACAGGACAACTTACAAAGCATATGCGTCCAATACTATGGTTCAATACTATGGGCTAATATAAACTACGGATCAACAAATACTACGGGATGACTTACAAAGCATATGCATCCAACAACAATATACTAACATAGTAAAGAGAAGGGTTGACATAGGTTCCTAACATCCCCTCTCCCTTAGAAAAAGCTTTGTCCTCAAAGCTTTGGTTGGAGAAATTGCTGCAGAATCTGAAGGAGTGGTTCGCCGGTAGCATCCTCGGTTTGCATTTCGGGCCACTGACGCCTTTGGAGTGTCAAGGAGGATTGCTTGGAAGGCTCTAGATAAAGAAGAACCTTGTCAGCTGCATGGAAAATGCACTCAGAACGGTGCTGATCGGCTTGTTGTTTTCGGTGAATTCTGGCCATGTGAAGATTGTCCTGCAGAATGAGAAGAATCTGATCACGGTTTCAAAGAACCGAGTCAATTTCCTAAACTGGGGAGCTGCTAAGGGTGTATGGAAGAATAACTGGCGGTGTTTGTCCATAGACTGCTTCATATGGTGTCCTTTGATATGTGGTATTGTACCACCAGAGTGCTGCTAGGAAATCCATAGAAATAGTTGGCCAAAGCTGTGTAGGGATGGGAAAGGGTTTGATCAATCCCGAAAGGAGTGTCGGTTCCCCCTTGTTGAATTGGAAAGTATCATCGTTAGCCACCATCTGTTGAATTGTCATTTTTAGTCCCGACCAAAAGAAGTTACATTGTTCCTGGTCATACATTTTGCAGAACCCAGAGTGCCCTGTTGATGAGGAAGCATGGAGTTCATAGAAGAGATAGCCCTATTGAACATATTGCAACCAATTTGGAACAAGCAGAGAAAGAGCTGTAAGAGAAACTGGGTCATCAATTGTGCGAAAAGGAGCATCTTCCACCATATTGTCCTTACCCTTCTTGTAAGTGATCACATAGGGATAACCCATGAGTTGGATAACCCATTGCAGGTGTGTTGGGGAGGAGACCCATTGTTCCAGAAAATTTTCCAGACTCGGGAGATCAGTCTTGATGCAGAAATAATTGCCTAATAGGTATGGCTGCCACTTCTGTACTGCATGCAAAATAGCCATCATTTCCTGCTGAGAGGTAGATGTGGCTACATTCTTACCGGAAAGGTCTCTTGAAGGCAGCAAGCTCATTGGTTCCCCAAAGATACCTGCATATCTATCCAAGGAAGTAGTGGAGACTGTTGATGGGTGCATCTAAATGGAATTGAGCTGAGCGATGACACCATGTGAATTCTTCTTAAGGATTTTTTCCAGGCGATGTGAACTGATGATGCAGAGAGACCCTGGTTGTAAGCCCCAAAATTTGTGTTGTGCCCCATTGACTTTAAACTGCATCCAAAGTTCAGCAAAATCCCATAAGATGGGGCCAAGTGTGCGTAACCATTGAACGCCCAAAACCACATCACATCTGCCTAAGGACAAGGCAAACATGTCGGAGCGTAGGTTATAATCTTCCATAGAGATACGCACATTGTGACAGTTCCCCTTGCAAGGTAAGGTGCCCCCATTCGCAACCATGACTTCAAAGTTGGAGCAAGGATGGACAAAACAATCAGCCTATTTGGAAATTCGAGGGTCAATGAAGTTATGAGTGCTACCAGAATCAATGAGTATGGTAAGAGGGAGCTTCTTGAAGTATCCCCTGACCCGCATTGTTTGTGGGGTGGTGACTTCGGTTATAGCATGGAGAGAGATCTCGGGTGGGTCGTCCTGAGATGGGGTGTCAACAGGCGGGTGTTGCATGTCGACCGGATCATATACTGTATTTGTAGCTTCTTCACCAAGTTCTAAGGCAGGCGGAGAATCCACATCCAAGAGATAGAGCTTTTGTTGAACACATCTATGTCCCCGAGTGAATTTCTCATCACAATTATAGCAAAGCCCTTTTTCTCGATGTGCCTGCATTTCTATTTCAGAGAAATGCTTGATAGGAGTTGGTTGAGGAGCAGGCGTGATGGGAGGTCGTTGGGAACCCATATTTCTGAAGGGAACAAAGGTGGGTTTGGAGCGTTGTTGAGCTGCGATCTTGTCCTCGGCCAACTTAGCCAACACTAGGACTTCCATCATTGTGTTGGGACAAAACATTTTGACCTCTGAGCGGATTTCATCCTTGAGACCACTGATAAAACAACTCCTGTAGAATTCATCAAACAATCCTTCTGTGTGATTGGCTAGTTTCTCAAATTCCATATGATACTCTCTCACTGTGCCAGTTTGGTGAAGTTTAGTGAGTGCTCCTGTGAAGTCGTCAAAAGCACTAGGACCAAATCGTGGCAAAATAAGTTGGCAAAAATATGTCCAGTTTGGCTCGGGATGAGCTTTGATGTACCAACGGTACCATTGAAGGGCTTCCTGTTCCAAATGAAAGGATGCAAGTGGAACTTCCTGAACATCAAAAGTATTATGCAGACTAAAATATTGTTCTGCTTGGTATATCCATCCAGTTGGATCAGTACCATTGAAGCGAGGAAAATCAAGCTTCGGCCCACGAAAATCGCTAGAAGCAGAGAACCCGGTGGCTGCAAAAGATTTTGGTTGTCTGGTATTCTTCATGGTTGAATGCTGAAGATGGAGGCTGAGAAATTTTTCATCCAGATCTTGGAGTTTGGTTTGGATGGCTACAACTGCTTCCTCCATGGTGTGTGCTCCTGCAAGAGTGACAACCATAACCAGGTTTTTTTTTTTTTTTTTTGTGGAATGGGTAGAAAAACACAAACAAAAGTTGATTTAGTAAAGGGAAATTTGGATTGGGGAAACAATCGGATGGGTAATTGGGGTTTGACTAGATTTTGGACACTATCGAAAGGACAAGAAGGCAAAAAGGGGGATTTCAGAAGTGGGGTGATAGAATGAGAAAATTGGGCAGAGAGGGACAAAGAAGCAGAAGTCAGAAAGGAACTCTGTGGTAAAATTTGAAGGTGATTGGGTGAAATCTGAGGAAGTTATGGCAAACCCTAAAAGTAGACAAATGTGAGATTTCGGGCTTTGGGAAGGGGAATTGGGGAGAGGGTCCTCAAGAATGAAAGATGCAGAATGGGATGACAGGGGTTCCCCGAAAATTTCAAGGGAAACAGAGTGAAAACAAGGGAGATATGGGGAAAAAACGGATTTTTTTTTTTTTTTTTTTCAGAAATGGATCGGCAACAATGGCGTGGAAGGGGTCCGCAACAGATGGATCTGCAACGGCATGGAAGGGATCGAAAATGGATGGATCTGAAACAGCGACTAGATCTAGAACGACTTTCAGAATATATCTGAAATGACTGGATCTGGAGCGGAAGTGATCGCCAACAGTTCAACTGAAAATAGATATGGACCCCAGGTATGTGCGGCTTCCTAACAGTTTAGGTGTTTCACTCAGCCACCAATGCTGTCTGATGGCTTGCGTATTGGGGCAGTACCCCTCACTCCACGGCTCAGGTAAAACTGATAACCGCTTTGCCACAAACGACAGCTCTTGGTTTACCTCACGGGTGGGAACTAGTCAATCAGGTAGGGGTCGTTGCCCTTTCGTTGGCAGGTCCTCTCAATGGGCCAGCTACTTTGGGGTTCCTGTGGTACTCCTCACAATGAGTTTTAGGGCTTATGCCCAAGTACTTCCCACAGTTAAGAAGATAGGGATTATTCCCAAATCCGAAGCTGCAACAGATGCAAAAAAAAAAAATTGGCAGAAATTCCACCCAACGAGCCTAAGAAAGTGCTCTGATACCAGATGTGATGAACCTGCAATAATTAGTTAATGCAAATACACGAGATATCAGAAATAATAGAACAGAATCACTTTTATATTGATCATGGGCCACTTCGAGGGGGAAACCTCCTTTGAGCAAGCTCAATACAATTAACTTGACGGTGCCTTCAATGACCTCAACACACACTTATATACTAAGTCTATGCCCAATACTATGAGTCAAAACCATGGGACATATAATACTACAGGACGACTTACAAAGCATATGCGTCCAATACTATGGGTCAATACTATGGGCTAATATAAACTACGGATCAACAAATACTACGGGACGACTTACAAAGCATATGCATCCAACAACAATATACTAACATAGTAAAGAGAAGGGTTGACATAGGTTCCTAACAACTTAATCTCAGGAGCTATCAACGTGCGATAGAGATAGTAAATGACATGCTCTTGGAGTGTATCATCCTCCTGAACTAGTACTATGCCAATTGTGTATATGGATGCCGCCAGATATAAGAGGAAATCTTTTGTATAATCAGGCGGGCTTAATAAGGGGGATGACAGTAATGCCTTTTTCAAGGCCTCAAACGATGCTTGAGTAGCCTCATCCCACAAGAAGTAGGTATCTTGTTTAAGCAGTCTCATGAAACCTTATGTAATTTTAGCATAGTTTATGATAAAGCGTCGAAAGAAGTTAGACATGCCTTGCAGACTTTGAAGTTGTCACAAGGTGCGTGGAGGAGACAGATTTACAATCGCCTCAACTTTTAATGGGTCAACCATTATGCCACGACTGGATACAATGAAACCCAGTAATCGTCCAGACTCGACGCAGAATACACACTTATTAGGATTCAATCAAATCTTGTATTGTCTGCATCATTCAAACACAAGTCTCAAATGAGCTGGATGATCCCATCTCTTGCGAGATCGCGTCGGGAGGTCATCCAAGTAGGGTTCGACTATGTGCTTGATATCGTGGAAAGCGAAATTGATTGCTCGCTAGAAAGTAGCTCCAGCATTCTTTGAGCCAAACGGCATCTTCCGATAGGCAAAGGTTCCCGACGGGAAAATAAAAGTTGTTTTTATGTTGATCTTCAGGTTTGATTTGAATTTGATTATATCCCGAAAATCCGTCTACGAAAAAAAACATCTCGTGTCCTGCGCACGCATCTATGATTTGGTCAATAAATGGTGTGGGATAGTTATCTTTCGAACAAGCTTTGTTCAGATCCCGGAAGTCAGTACATACTCGAATGGTACCTTGCTTTTTATCAACCGGAATAGGATTCAAAACCCATTCCGTCATGTTGATCGGATAGATAAATCCATCTTTAAGCAACTTTTCAACCTCCGCCTTAATGGCGGTCGCTTTTCGAGGATTCACTGGATGGAGATTTTGTCTCACAGGTTTCGCATTAGCATACATTGTGATGACATGCTCAACAATGGTAGGATCGATTCCTAACATCTCCTCATAAGACCAGGAAAAATTATCACGGAATTCTTTAAAAAGTTTGGTATACAGAGCGATCTCCTTCGGAGAACAATCTACTCCAATAAAAATGTTTTCCAGGACCCCGCGTTTGGTGGAAATGTTGATCGGGATGGTTCTCGATATATTAGCCATATTCCCTTCAGTGTAAACAGCACTTGAAGTGGAAGGGATAGATTACAAATCAACATTCCCCCGAGGTCTCATAGAAAACTCTCCTCTCTCTATCCTATCTAGATTTGGAAGCAGGTAAGACCTGTGGTGCATGTGTTCCCAAGGCTGGTCCAGGCCCATCATGGTTTCCAAAATGGCTTCATCAGAAGGAAAATCCGTGTCTAAATAATCAAAAGAGTGAGTAGAGTCTACTGACCATGCAGGAGAATAGTCCATATCCGACTCAGCAGAGACTGGCGGAGCCACGATATGTTCCGTTGCAGCATGCTGTGCTTCCATGTATGCTACTTCTGCAACGGATAAGGGCACTCATGGTTCTGATACAGTAGGACGGATCCACAGATCAGTCCTTAAACCAACCATGAAATTTTCAGTAGATGTACCTTCATTAGAACACATGAAAAGAATGGGAGCGGGTGGGTCAAAAGTGCCCATTAATGACGCATAAATCCCTGCTCCTAAGCTCTCACTTGCTGGGGCAGATTGATCAACTAAAGGAATTGTGGATTTCGATGAAGTTTGGTTGTTTCGACGAGAGAACGAAGTTGATCGACCATGACAATCTTGCCTTCGTGAGGGAACATTACAACTCGGAAAAGTGCTGATGGAATAGCTTGCATGGCATATGTCCAGCTCCTACCTAACAACATATTGTAATCAAGCATAGCATCCAGAACTTCAATCTCTACAGCAACTGTCTTATCGGCAAGTGTAACATCAATTGATGGCAAGAATCCATGTGGAAAGAAGGTTCTGCCATCAAATGCAATAAGCAGTGTGTTAGAGGAGGCTAATTCGGGAGAACCCAAGGCTTTCCAACAAGAAATCGACATTACGCATGTAGGTGCGCCCTCATCTATGACAACTCGTCCAATGGTCATAGGACCATGAACTACCTCTATCTGAAGAGCAACATGGTACGTCAACCGGTATTTGATATTAGACATATCAAAATGTGCAGTCATGTTGGATGATTCCATACTTCCAATTGCTGCTAGAAGTGCATTCCATTGTAATAGAAAACTTTGCAAAACTTGTAAGGTGGACATGGCACAAGGGGTCTGGGCTAGATCTTCAACCACATTTTAGTTGGTAGCAGCCCGTGCGTTGGGATTGTGTGAAGCCCATTTCAGGACACCTTTCAGGATCTTGGGCAGTGAATCCACAGGTATGTGGAGAGGAGTGGAAGATTCAGGAATATCCTTATTCTGCAAATGCAGGGTATAATTTCTTGCCCTCGTTTGTAAAAGAGCGTCTCAGTTAACCATATTAATAAAAGTTTGATCAACTAAAGCATGGGTGGTGCCCCCAGCATTGGAGGTGCCAAAAGCTGATCCCTATCCTTTGCGAAATGGATCTTTAAGGATGGTAGGTTTCTTTTCTGGAAGCAGCTTTTGGGCTTCTTCGATTAGAGGGCATTGGTGAGTGAGGTGGTCCTGCTTGCAAAGCTTGCAAGGGAACTTAACCTTCTTCTTTTCTCTATTACCCTCCTCGGCATTTTCTTTTTCTTTAGGCTTTTGTTGGTTCCCCTCTCCTTTCTTGCCCTTATTTTTGTTATTGGGCTGTCGAGGGCCCCTTTGATTAGTTTGAACCTGCTGTACAGATTCAATAGTAGAAGGAGAGGTTGTGACGGAAGTCACTTCTGCAGTCGATTGTTTGATCGATAAGGCATGAACCTGTTTAGTCAATTCTTTGAAAGCTACAGAATCAACTGAACCTACAATGCCGTCAGCATGTGATCCAAGTTTTGGTCTACCTAGATCAGTGTTTGATCGCAATGCGTCAGGTATAATCTCGTAAAGGAGCCCAGACTGAGCATAAACCAATTCTAGTTGTTGGGTCCTTAAAATGGCTTCTTCTTTCGATGACACCCCAGAAGTAGCTACTTCCTTAGAGACATAAGGAAGGAGTGACTTCATATAGCACTCTAATAAGAACTTTGGGGGGATATTGGCCTTAATGAGCCTCTTTTGTCTTCGCCACTCCTGACTATGATCAGATAAATGGGTGGTTTTATTTTGTCTAAAGGTAGACAAAAGATCTGTCCTGGCATCATACCGAATAGGAAGCTGGAAGTGGTTCAGGAAGACTGTTGCGAGATCCCGAAAGTTAAAAAAGGTGGCTCCAGGTAACTCAATGTACCATTTGGATGCAACACCAGTCAAGGTTCTTTGAAAAAGTCTCAAGCTAACAGAATCTTCGTTCAACGAGTTCGAAGAACACTAGAGATGAAAATTAGTGACATGATCACCAGGATCCTCACCATTTTTACCTTTGAATTTTGGAATGTTCGAAGGTAGCTTAGTGGGAACTGGTGGCCACGTAACATTATGGCACACCGGATCGTTTGTTAACTTATAAAGATCTGGAAAATTCAGAGTTTCCAGAAATGGTAAACGAGGTCTATAAGATGGCATTTGATAAGCTGGGGTCATGTAATGACCCTTTTTCAAAATTTTATTAAAATGCCAATTTTTCCACTTTTTCCCCAATTTCGATCTTTGACTAGTTTTACTGTTTTGACCTCCAAATCAACCCAAATGCTCCCAAATATTCTGTAGGAGTGTATGAATGATATTTAGACTTGAATATTAGGTTCAAGGATGTTTTATGGCCCTCCAAATACTGCTGCAAACTTGATTTGTATTATGATCAATATATGTAATTTTGACTAGTAATTTGTGCATCAAATCCCCCCGGGGTAAAACTGCAAATGGACTTCCAAATGCCTCCAAACTCCCACGAATTTATGAACAGAGGTATGTAATGTGTTAATTATGTGATTAAGGTCTCATATACACCATTAATTGATTTTTACTACTATTCTAACCCTCTCACATTCAACAGCAAAACCCCCAATTCGACCCTTGGGGAAATGGCACTATTTCACCTCTCAATACAAACAAACTGAGTAAAAATGCTTCAAATTCTCAAGTACAGTACATGAAACTTGTAGAATATATCCATGGTAGTATATGAATCACAAATATATCAGATAATCATCCATCCATTCGAAATAATCAACCCTATAGGGTCATACATCAAAGCATTGGGGAAATGGACATTGTTTGCTCATTAATCAATATTTTTGCATACAACCAGTGTGTATTTCGACCTAAGAATTTCTGAATATTAATAACAGAGGATATGAAGCTATTACAATCAGAAATATATAATTAGAATCTCTCCCAAGAAGCACAATAGCTCACCAAAAACGCCCTCCCTCAAGGAGCATGAATATGCCTTCAAAACTGGAAATGGTGGAGAGAAAGTGCTGCACTAAACCAAACCATGAAAATTCCTATATATGCTACCTGCAAATAAAAATCCATTAAACCACCATGAAAGACCTAAGTGGCTTGTCCAAACACCAACCTGGATGGGAATCGTTCACCCTCGAAATTGGCTAAGGCAAGAAACTAGTCATCCACTAGTTCTCTCTTCACAAATGCAATTTTTCTCAAATCATCAAAAGCCATTCTCATACTTCATTTCTACATTTTATAACCAACATTAACCTTCTAAGGGTCTAAATCCTCTCAATAGATTCAATAGATTTCCATTTAGGAAATATTCCACATTTGCCACTTGTCTCCTAGTTCCAAGCTTCCATCTTCTCCCAAATTCGATTTTGAGTCTCTTTGGCTTCTCCAACTCCCATGAGCGCCTTCCTTGAGATTATTTTTGGGGCTAACATGTCATAGTGGTCATATGTCAGAGGTCAGGTCTGCAATTTGTCATAGTTGTCATAGACGCTCCATCATTGGTGTCATAGGGGCTAGGGAATCTAGCCCAAGTGTCCACAAACTTCAAATTTGAATCTTTATCTTCCATGGAGGTTACCAATCCTTCCCAATTCGACCTAAGATGCTCAATGACATGTGTTATGACTTACCAACTCACCCAAGAGTGTTCACCTTCCCATTAATTCGAGTTTGCAAGAGAGAGATACCATGTATTATGAAAAATCAAACTAGTGTGGGTCCCACATCCTCCATATGTCTCCAAAACCATTTTCCATCTAGGATTTCTCTTGAATTTATTTATTCACTCTATTTATTAAATAATTGAACCCTTCTAATGTCTAAACATCATTTATTAGCTTCCTTATTACCATTCCACATGTGCCCATCCAACCTAGGAAACTAGTAGGATTGATGGGATTGTCTTACTATGAAATTATTTGAATGGGGACATTACAGTCCTCCCCACCCAAGATTGCTTTCCCTCAAGCAATCTCAATTTACCATGCTGTCAACTTGTCCCCCCTCTATCAAGTGGCATTCCATGAGTAATGTCTCCCAAAATCTTTCTATTCCGGTGCTTCATGCTGTGGGAAGAAACTACCTAATTCGGATAGGTGTGTTGCCCTCTCACAATCCTTAGTACTCCTTTTCAATATTGAAATTTCATTTAAGGAATTTTATAATTTACTGTATGCTCTCCTATTGAATACAACCATTGCACTCCCAAAACAACATTAGTATCAGCAATATCAATGACATAAGAACTATCAACAAAAGTATAGTTACCTACGGTGACTTGCAGCTGTGGAATCCATGTTTTGCACTCCATTGTGTTGTGACTGCGAATGACAACTGTAAAGCCATCAAATGGTTCAATAAGTATCTTTCTTTTCTCCACCATCTCTGCATCAATGAAGTTATGGGTGGCTCCTCCATCTACCAAAACTGAAGTTCTTTGTCCTTGCACCACACCCTTGCATTGGATAGTATGGTAGCGAGGTACTGCTGAAAGTACTGCCATTGTTACTTTAGTGGGTGAGGGATGCTTCACCTCTGGTTTCCCTTCTTCTGTTGTAGTATATCCTTCTTCCTCCATGCCCCCTTCATATCCCTCATCCCAAAATACTTCAATGAATTGGGCCTTTCCTTTAGCACATTTATGTCCAGGTACCCATGGTTGGAAGCATGAGTAACACAATTTCTTCCTTCTAAGCTCTTCCCTGCTTAGTTCCTCTTTCTTATCCTTTCCATATTCCTCTTCTTGCCATGGATTCTTATCAGGTGCATCTCTTTGCCAAGGTTTCTTTTCAATTCCGAAGTCAGGCTTGGGAGGAAATCGCATTCTAGGAAGCACATTTTGGAGATCCCTAGTCAAGTTCATTGCATGTTTTAATGTCGTTGGCTTGTGGGATTTGACCAAACCTTTTAAGGGTTCAACCAAACCTTTAGTGAACAGAAATACCAACCTTCCCATAGATACATCAGCCACCTTGACTGATAATTTTTTAAAGTCCAACATATATTCAGTAGGGGTCCCAGTTTGCTTCAATTGAGCTAACTCCTTGAAAGGCAATTCTGGATCTTTTTGTTCAAATCTCTCTAGTACACTGTCAACAAATTCTCCATATGTTTTAACCTGATCATGACCCAAGGTTTTTAGGCCATAGAACCACCATTCCTTGGCATCCCCTTCCAAATGCAAAATGGCCATTTTTAATGCATCCTCTTCCAACATAGGATTCAGCTGAAAATATACATCCAATTTTTGCACCCAAGTGTTAGCAGAATTTTGAGAAGAACCATCAAAAGTAGGAAGTGACATTTTTCCAATAGCACTATTTAATTCTTTGTTTTGGAATGGACTCCTATTGTCTCCCTTCCTTTTAATATTTTGCATAGCATCAATGTAGTCACTGAGTGGTACACCTCTTTTACACTCTTCATTCAAATCATTCCAATCATTTACTAGTTTCTTGTAATCCAATTCAAGATTGGGCTCTTCTTTGGGTGAGAGAAATTTAGGTTCAGTATGCCTTTGTGTGCTTTGAAATTCATCAAGTCTATTATGAGGTCTTGTACTTGAGAAAATATGCTCATTCCCTTTCATCTTTTCCCCTGAGTGTGAACCATTATTATCCCCTACCATCCCTTTGCTTTGAAGCTGGCTAATCAACAATCTAAATCCTTGCAACAATCTATCACCTATCTTATCCATGTTTGTTGAAAGTTTATAGAAACATGGAT
Source organism: Larix kaempferi (assembly GCA_027924585.1). Classification (NCBI taxonomy): domain Eukaryota; kingdom Viridiplantae; phylum Streptophyta; class Pinopsida; order Pinales; family Pinaceae; genus Larix; species Larix kaempferi. Next base: position 8,924,269 of record BSBM01000208.1, read on the forward strand.
CTAAGGTTGCAATAAGTTCCTCATTATATCTTGCTTTGTCCTCCTCCTCTCTACCCATGATTTCAGCAAAAGACTTCTCTTCTTCTACTACCTCTTCTTCAACAAAAATCTTTTCAACTACTGGTTCAAAGGGTGGTGGATTATTCTTTTGACTTCTTGTTAAGACCATCAGGTTCCAAGAGCATGCTCTGATACCACTTGTAATGACCCTTTTTCAAAATTTTATTAAAATGCCAATTTTTTCATTTTTTCCCCAATTTCGATCTTTGACTAGTTTTACTGTTTTGACCTCCAAATCAACCCAAATGCTCCCAAATATTTTGTAGGCATGTATGAATGATATTTAGACTTGAATATTAGGTTCAGGGATGTTTTATGGCCCTCCAAATACTGCTGCAAACTTGATTTGTATTACGATCAATATATGTAATTTTGACTAGTAATTTGTGCATCAAATCCCCCGGGGTAACACTCCAAAATGGCCTTCCAAATGCCTCCAAAATGCCACGAATTTATGAACAGAGGTATGTAATATGTTAAGTATGTGATTATGGTCTCATATACACCATTAATTGATTTTTACTACTGTTATAACCCTCTCACATTCAATAGAAAAAACCCCCAATTCGACCCTTGGGGAAATGGCACTATTTCACCTCTCAATACAAACAAACTGAGTAAAACTGCTTCAAATTCTCAAGTACAGTACATGAAACTTGTATAATATATCCATGTCAGTATATGAATCACAAATATATCATAGAATAATCCATCCATTCGAAATAATCAACCCTATAGGGTCATACATCAAAGCATTGGGGAAATGGACATTGTTTGCTCATTAATCAATATTTTTGCATACAACCAGTGTGTATTTCGACCTGATACTTTTTGAATATTAATAAAATGGGATATGAAGCTATTAAAATAAAAAATATATAATGAGAAGCTCTCCCAAGAACCACAAGAGCTCACCAAAAACGCCCTCCCTCAAGGAGCATGAATATGCCTTCAAAACTGGAAACAGTGGAGAGAAAGTACTGCACTAATCCAAACCATGAAAATTCCTGTAGATTCTACTTGCAAATAAAACTCCATTAAAGCACCATGAAAGACCTGAGTGGCCTCTCCAAATGCCAACTTGGATGGGAATCTTTCACCCTCGAAATTGGCTAAGGCAAGAAACTAGTCATCCACTAGTTCTCTCTTCACAAATGCAATTCTTCTCAAATCATCAAAATCCATTATCATACTTCATTTCTACATTTTATAACCAAAATTAGCCTTCTAAGGGTCGAAATCCTCTCAATAGATTCAATAGATTTCCATTTAGGAAATATTCCACATTTGCCACTTGTCTCCTAGTTCCAAGCTTCCATCTTCTCCCAAATTCAATTTTGAGTCTCTTTGGCTTCTCCAACTCCCATGAATGCCTTCCTTGAGCCTATTTTTGGGGCTGGCATTTCATAGTGGTCATATGTCAAAGGTCAGGTCTACAATTTGTCATAGTTGTCATAGATGCTCCATCATTGGTGTCATAGGGGCTAGGGAATCTAGCCCAAGTGTCCACAAACTTCCAATTTGACTCTTTATCTTCCATGGAGGTTACCAATCCTTCCCAATTCGACCTAAGATGCTCAATGACATGTGTTATGACTTACCAAATCGCCCAAAAGTGTTCACCTTCCCATTAATTCGAATTTGCAAGAGAGAGATACCATGTATTATGAAAAATCAAGCTAGTGTGGGTCCCACATCCTCCATATGTCTCCAAAACCATTTGCCATCTAGGATTTCTCTTGAATTTATTTATTCACTCTATTTATTAAATAATTGAACCCTTGTAATGTCTAAACATCATTTATTATCTTCCTTATTACCATTCCACATGTGCCCATCCAACCTAGGAAACTAGTAGGATTGATGGGATTGTCTTACTATGAAATTATTTGAATGGGGACATTATAGGTCATGAAGGGGGAACCTCCCATAGTTTGACCCATAAACTACTGGCTAGGGTTTCCCCCATCCATTTGCTGGTAGGGGCTCCCCACAAGCATCTATTGGTAGGGGTTTCCCCCAGCCATCTGTTGGTAGGGGTTTCCCCCCGCCATTTGTTGTTGTGTGAAAGTGTTGTTGAAATTTCCCCACCCAAATGGAAGTGGGTCGGCACCCTGTGCGTTTGTTCACTGTGGATGGGTGTTAGCCCCTCCATATTGTTGGTTAAAGATATTACCCCCTCCTCCATAAAACAAAGAAAAGGGGACGTTTCCTACAGGTATATTACCTTGATTTTTATTATAACCTGCAAAGGTGTTAAAACCAGGTCTAGTCAAGGTGGACGGTGTAGTCATGGTACTCATGACAGGCATAGTTACAGAGGGATTTGGACCAACATTGGGTGTGGAAATCCAAGTGCTAGGTATATGGTATGACTATTGAGCCGCAGGAGGTGGAGTGAAATTCACTGCATTGTTGAGTCCAAAAGTAGGGGTGGGAACTGAGGCAAATGTCAAAGCTGCTGAGCTTGGCATGCCTAAAGTACAAGTGTTAAAACTAAATGATGGAGTTGAAGCAGAAGCCATCTACGATGAACTCGGTGTAGAAATGTTCATAGGATAAGGATTAACAATACTTGTATTCATACCCATTGTGGAGTATGTGGAACTCCCTTCTCATCCCCTGGATTAGTCATAATATGACCAGGTGTGAAAAGATATGCACTATACTTGGGTTGCTAAAAACCGACAGGTACCAGAAGCGGATCGTTAGGTCTGATAAGGGGAGGGTTAAAAGGAGCATTGAACTCACTAGAAGTAATATCGTCAACCTCAATAGTATTAAGAACTTGTCGATCCAAGGTTCTAGGTTGTGGTTCACCAGGAACCTCTATTTCACCAGTAAGTTAAAAAAGACCACTGGAGTCTGTCCTCTATCATTGTGGTGGTAGTAGTTGATCCACAATGAGTGGGAAAAGGTTTTGCAACCTTCGAGACCTACAAAGGTATTGGTATTCCACAATTATATAAAAATAAACTAAGTAAAAAACCTACTGGCCAATAAGACTAAGGAGCAAACAGCATACCACTAAAAAAAATTCCTAAGTAATCAAACCAATCAAATAGATGGAAAATACTCTTTGAAGCAAGTATGGGATGATTAGGGCCCAAAACAGACTAACAGAGTACTGATGGTCAGTTACGTGGCGTCCTTCGGAGGTCCACTAGGTGCAAGCGCTTGAATCACCAAACCGCTTCCCCGGGATTATTGCGAGATGGGTTACCTTCCATGTCTTTTTGAGCTGAAGTGGGAATAACCTCCCACTCTACCTGTGTAAGATCCTAAAGGTATGATACTAAAGCTACCATAAATACGACATAACCTCAAGGGATAGTTGTCAGGCTAGTCAAAACGCATGGGCAGGGTAGCAAAGCCCAAAGTCTGAAATGACCCCCGTACGCGAATCGACTCTAGTTTATGGTCAAAAGGAAAGTGAGGGGATATTCTCAACAATTCCAGTCTCCCATGGCCTCGTTCTTAAGTATTGTTTGAGTAGAGCATCCCGGGACTATTTGATATAGATGGGTTTACCTAAATGAAAGTCGTACTATGATTGTTTCGTAATTAAGCCAGTTCCGAGCAGTTTAAGGTGATTTAAGCTCGAAACTCTAGCCCAAGCTAGTTGATGTCGTGTATTCCTAAAAAGAAAATGTTGCTAATAAATTTTACTAATAATTTCTTTTTAAGGCTATTTTTTACTCAATGGGGTAGTGCATTGTGTGGAATGGTTTGAGAAAGTAAAGTGCAAAAGAAATAACTTTCAAAGCAACAAAAGACTCTTTTTCTTTCTTTTTTTCGTTTATGCTCTTTCCAAAATGAAAACTAAGCAAACCAAAAACAAGTATCTTTTTTCTTTTCTTTTCAAATTCAAAACAAAGTTAACTACACTACTTTGAAATGATCATAATTCTTACTACTTTAAACTACCAAACTCATTTTTGCCTTTTTCTGATATACGTAAAAGAAAAAGAACTCGAAAATGGAAGCAAGACCTAAAAGACAAATGTAAGTAAGGAAAAGTGAATCTAAGGTTCACAACAATCAACTCGATGACTTGACAAAGACTTCTCCTACAAAGTTTTTTTAAAGGAAAAAAACTTTGGGCTTGGAAAACAAAGTGAAAAGAAAACAGGGGTAAAAGACGCTTAAAATGGAAAGGAAAACCTCAAAGGTTGCTCCAAAGCAACAAGACCCCTAAGAAAGCACTAAGCCAAGCAAAAGGTAGGCAAGTGAACCAAAGATGACCTTACAATCACAAAGACTCAAATGGAAGCAAACTGAAAGACTTCAACTCACTTGAACTGAAACTGACAAAGCAATCAGGAAGTGTCTAGACTCAAAAAACTTTTGAAAACACCCTAATGAATCCAACTTGGGGTTAAACCCTAAATCAAATGACAAGACACCGTTAAATTTTACTAGCGTTGCCACAAACAACAAATGTTATAAAACAAAGGTTTGTATACCTGCAACAAGCAACTAGGGTACGAACATACAGCTATGTCCAACAAGGAATAGTATGCGGCCTTCAAAAAGCGTCACAAACAAGCAAGACACCTCAAAACTACTCAAGCAAGCAAAAGATGACCTAAGGGACTTAGGAGAGGCAAACAAGACTCAACAAGGGCATAAAGACCTCAAGGATCAATTAAGAAGGCAAAGCAAGAGGCTGGAAATCAAACCAAACAAGTGGAAATCAAATCCCCACAGCAAACAGAGAGTTACAGGAATATGCCGTAGTGTGTAGTGCATAAACCAATGCACACTGGGATATGTGCTCTACTGTACATTAGTAAAAGAAGCGCTCATCATCATGTATGCACTACTGTGTATAAGGCAGACTAGCGCACATGTCAGAGGAGGTCTGAAACAGGCTTTGGAAAGGAAAACTGAGATGATTCAAGCAAGGGAAAGCAGGTGAAAGTGACCTACAGGGCCTCTCAGAGGATCAATAAGACCAAAATGTACTAGAAGGAAAAATAACTATTTCTCATAGAACAGAAAACAACCGGTCCCCAACGAAGTCGCCAGTCTGTTGTTCGAGATTTCTACCCTATAGCCAGGAGAGGGACACTACCAACTTATGGGGTGATAGGTAAATACATTGATTATATCACATAGGATTCTACAAAAGGAAAGAGATCAAGATCTTAGAAGGCATACCTTATTAATGACGTTCGATCCTAGCTTTCGCTCGCTCCTTCAAATGATCCTTCACTTGATCTTCTGTTTGGTGAACCTGCAGTACAAAAGATACCTTCCTCAGCATATCTTGAATGATATAACAATGATGAAATTGAAATGCAATTTAGACATCAAATACAATCAAGCATTTAGTCCAAACAAATATGCAATCCATTAGACATTTGATTGGGATAGGAAGAGTATTTCAACCTTTATTGTGAAAAGAAATAATTAGTACAATTATACCTGATCATTCAGAGTGCTTGTGCAACCGGATGCTGGGCTCCTGCTCTTCAAACTAAATTTGGAATTCCTCCAGCATAACAACCCTTAATGCATAGTTTCTCCTCCCTTCTCTAATCTATCCCCCTTGTATTTACGAGACAAGGTAGGTAGTTTGGATTGAGAGGTAGTTTGATTGGGAAGTTGGGGAGGTTGCAAAACCAACTTCAACTAATCCCAATTCATCAAATTAATATATTTTTTATTACATTTTAAGATGTGCACAAGTTTTTCACAGTAGAGTAGCACACAATATGCAACTTCAGTGCTTTACAACCAGCGTTTGCAAGAATTTTTGAGGTGTGTGCTAGTTTGCTTAACTAAAGTAGGGAATACTAGAAAGTGTGCGCTACTATTATGCTTGTAGAGTAGGGAACACTTTAAGAAATGCGCTAATATCATGCCTGTAGAGTAGTACACATGTCAAAATGTAGGTTAAATTAGTGTTTTGTCACCTGCATAGGGGTAAGTCTAGTCCATACATCACCTAGGGGAATCTTGCTCTTCAATCCAAGTTGTCCTTTTGTGTGATCGACAAGTTAATGTGATCACGGACGGAGAAGTGTGGATTTGCCCTATAACAACACCTATTGTTTGATCAAGCACTAGGCCTTTACTTCTAGTAGTAATATTAATAGATGTTGCTTGTACTTCGTCAACAAGATCTTCAAAAGACAGTTCTTGGGTAGGATTCCAGTTCCAAAGGATCATCGTGGTGTCTGGAGTGGATTCTTCCTGCTCAGGAATTTGTTCTTGTTGAGGGTTTGTTTGCTCAGGAATTTGTGCATCTAACATTTGATTCATTACCAAACTCATTGAGTTAATCCACCGTGGACAACGTTTCTCCGAGTGTTGTTCTTGATGAAAGGTACAGAAGTGGTCCATGCTTATCTCATTTAAGTTTAGCACAGCAAAATTATTTACCGGTGGGGTTGGCTATGCATTTTCTTCTCTTTATAGAATGGATTGAAAGGTGGCTTTGAAGAACTAGCTGCCTTATCTTTCTGAAGGTCTATACTTTTATTAAAGAGCTTTTGCATCATCTTTATAACATTTTCTAAATCAGCTACGGGTTCGTCTTTATCCCTAGTTAACAAAAAAGGTTTTTTAACGGCTGCTGGGTTTGCTTCCAAATCGAGGGCATGCTTGGCAATACTGTCGGCCTCTTCTTATACCTTCTTCGCTTCTTCAAAGTTTTCCATCAAGGTAGTATTCTTTGTTCTTTTGACAAACATTGCTAAACGGGGTTTAAGAGCTATTGTATAATATTCTACGAAACATTCCTCAACGGGCTTTGTTGCATCACTAAAGTTATTTAACAATGTCATAAATCTTTGATTAAACTCTTGAACTTTCTCATTTTTTTCCATTGTCATGGATAACAATTCTTTCATAAGAGTGGCTACTGTCTTTTGATTTCCATACTTCTTTAGAAAACATTTTTCAAAATCTTCCCAACTTACTATTGAGCTAGCCTGTAGTCTAAAGTACCAGGAAGATACTTTGGGTTCGAAAGTATAAGGAAAAAGACGGCAGACTACATCTTCATGTTCTACATTAAGAAGACTCGGAGCTAAATAAAAACTTTTAAGATGATCTTAAGCATAAATTCCTTTCCCAGGATCATATTTAAGCAAAACCTTTTCTGGGTTTTTGGGCAAATCATGGAATGGCCCAACTAAATTCAATGCTCCTCTTGCTCTCCATGCATGCATAGCCATGACTCTTGGTGGAGAATGTGGCGGTGTGTACAGTGGTGAATTATGAGGAGTATGCCTTGGAGTGTGTGGGTGTTCTTGATTTGTGGGAGTTTCAAGTCTGACCTCGTCAAAAGGTTCAGTGATTTCTTCTAGAAATAGATCCAATAATTCTTCTAGACTTTGAACTAGAATGGAGTCTTTAGTGCATTGAGGGTTTTTTCTAGGAGCGCTTATTTTGGGAAGCAAAGGAATGGGAGTTAATCCTCTTAGACTTCTAATGTAGGAATGGGTATGTCTTTTGAAGCGGCTTACTTCTTCAAAAGGGACAGCATACAATGTTTCTTGATGTTCTGTCTCAGAATTAATATTTTCTTGATTTCTCGATTCCAAATCTGAAATGTCTGGGATAGCTATTTCGGATGGGTCTTTAGTGGAAAATTTTCTAACAAAAGGATCTCTTCTGCCAGCCATGCACTGGTGGCCCTCCTTCTAGCGCCAAAAACTGTTGATGCCTCAAAAATTGTAGCATCAATCAGCAAGGGATTCTCTCCAGTGAGCAAGCCCAACTAGATCGCTCACCGTTTGGTGTGGGGAATCCGTCCGGTTAACAGTTCCGACTACCGTGTAAGATTGTAAAGATTTGTTTTACTTTCACCAGTTGCATCCTGGTCCACCGTTTATGTATTTTATATTAAAGAATGATATGCAAGTGCTCTAAATTGAATGCATGCAATAAAACAAATCTGATCTAGATTTATCTAAGCTAATTTAACCTATCCTTGTGTTGTAGTCCCAAGGTTCATATGGTTATCATGGATACAATACATAATATAAGAAAACATATGCAATGATACAGATACAAGAGACGAGATAGAGAGAGAAACAAGCCTTTATATTAACCAGCAAGAGCAGAATACAGTCATAGAACCAATCTTTCTATTACATTGGCTCACTAGCCTAGATATATATATATATACAAATATAGTTACATAACCGTCTGTCGGTTTATCCAACTGACCCGACCTATACTAGTCGACGTGACTTGTCGACATGTGCTGCAGAGTGGTTGGGCAGAGGGCCTAGTCGACAGGCTGACCTAGGCCCCTCCAACACCTTGCAAGGAGCAAATCGAAGGTATGAGCAATAGATCGAAAGAAACATCTAAAGATTTAACAGATAGCCATTTAATCAGATAAATGTATTTCTAGCGGAATATGAATGATATCAAAGATAACTTTGATTTAATTAAGACATTCCATTACTCATATAGCACAAAATTTTTGTGAAAGAAATAAAATCATTCATATTATAGAATTAGTTCACAAAAGCTAGGAAAGATCTCACTGAATGTATATGAAAAATGCAGAAATAGTTCAGCCATCATTCATCACAATCCAAAGCAAAAGTGCTACACCATATTCCATAGGCGAAAATGATTTCTTAATTCATGTAGCATAATTGGTTCATGTACACAAGAAGAATGTCCTTTCGCCTGCCAAAATTCCTTTCTATTCTCCCCTAATCATCTATATATGGCGTTACAAAATGCTCCAAGAGATGCCACCTATCCCCTAACTCCCAAGATTCTTTTTTAATTTGTCTTGTGGTGCCCAATTTACAAAAAGAGTAAAAATCCCAAAAATAGTAAGAGAGGGGGATGGGAAGTAAAATCCATATGTCCTATTAATAATAGACAAAAGGCAAAAGAGAACCATAATTATCAAATACAACAATGATAGATCATCCTTGGGCTAGCACCCCCGCTTCCTCGAGAGCTTTTGCTACAGCTGGTGTCTCTACTAGAACTTGCACTATTGGTGTTGATGACACTTCTGTTGAAACTGATGTCCCTACTACTACTACTGGTACTTGGTGTGCTTCTGCTGTTATTTCCCTATCTGCTCCTTCTATATAATTTACCCAGAGACCAGTTTCTCTGATGACATTGTTTGCAGAAAGAGGGAGCGTAAGTTGTAGAGAAACCTCATGCTTGGCGAGATCTTCTTCAAGGTTGATTACCTCTGTTGCTATAACTTGGAGGCTCTCTTCAAGAAGATGTGGGTGAACAACATCTTGGCCAATCCACTGGTGAAGGTCTTCTGTGGTGAATACATCCATCTTCTTCACATAGTCCATTTCTGCATTTAGCCCATCCCTTAACTCAAACAAACAAAGAGCCTTGTCCGGAAAGTCTTCCATATTCTGAGGCATTATCATCTGACAACATTCTTGGCAAGTTCATATTTTAAGATACGAACTTCCACATTGTTCAAGAGTGGGCATGGCTACAATGTTCAACTTCAATCCACAATCTTTGCAAAAATCCAAAAGGTGCACATCTGCTTTAAAACTGGAGACGGATTTAAGAGGGAGTCTTGCTGGGAACCCCGAATTTCCTTCTCTCCACACCATGTGTTTCTTAATGTCTTCACTAATGTGTGCATATTTCCTCCTGCGGTTATTGGCTTCAGCATTAATCTCTTTGGTTCTGGCCACTACTACTGTCAGCTTGCAAACTTTTTCTGTTATGAGCTCCTGAATCATGTGGGTCTTTTATAATATTTCGCAAGCTTGCTCATGAAAAGGATTTATATCGCCAACCTTGTTGTTCGCGTGTTCTAACTGTTGTTCCAACAAGTCCTACCATCTTCCAACTTATCCATATTTTCTTTCATACCCTCAATCTACTAAATAGTATCAAACTTTTTGGATTCTAGTTGCAGGTTCTTTCCTTCAAGGTTATTCTTTTTTGCTTCCAACGTCCTTATTTGTATCACCAAATCCCTCTTTTCAGCTTCTAGATGCTGCAATCTTATGCTTAGTTCTCCCTTCTCTGACACAAGGGTGTCACATTTCTCCACCATTAAATTTGAATAATTCTCTTCTTTGATAAGAGTTTCCTGCAAATGGCGAGCTCTCCCCTTTTGTAATTCTAACTTGTCCGCTAACATGTCGATATTGTCGGTAGTTGCTTGAACAGAGGGCACAGAAATAGATTCCATGAGTTTGTGCACATGCTGAGTACCTTGCATGAGTGTGGTTTCATGTCTGGTGACAATGTCTTTTTGGAAAGTTCTCTTCATTCTAGTCACTGTATCTTTGACAATGGATTTCCTCTTCTTGTTATAAGCAAACCTGTCCCATTGGGACACCATGCTACTCTTTGATGGTGTAAAAGGGAGAAGCGGGAGGTCTCTTATGGGGATGTCCACATCCATGTCTTGGATGTTTGGGCTCTTTGGTTTAGTATCCTCCTTCAATTTGTTTTCTTCTTCATCTTTCCTTTGTGATTCCTCTTCTGCAGCCTTTCTCTGAGCTTCCTCTTCTACCTGTTTGGAAATTCCTTCCAATCTGATTCGTTCTTCCTCTTGAACTCTTCGAGATTCTTCCTCTGCTACTTGGACCCTTTGATATTCTTCTTCTCAAAGTTCATCCTCTTTAGCTTTGTTTTCTCTTTCAACAGCTTCTCTTTGGATTCTTTTGGCTTATCCCTTGAGCCTTTGCTCTTCTCTAGAGAGAGCTTCAGCGGCTTCTGTTGTTTCCTTTTCTTGCTGTTGTTCTGCTTCTTTGACAACACCAAAGCTAGAACTTTCCCCCCTTTTGTTGAGTCGGTGATTTTGTAGTTCGGTCATGTTACTAACCCCTCTATACACTTCCTCCTTTTCATCATAATAGTGAGCATATTCAAAGTGGGCGTGAATCTCCCAACAATGTTCTGCAGCTTTGCCTCGCCTATCATTCCTCTGAAAGATCCTTTCCCCAAAGTGAAAATCCTTTACTTCTGCAATAAAATCTTCTGCTGATGCAAATTTTGAAAACTTATAAGCCTTAACATAAAAAGGCAAAGGAGGGAAAGAATCCTTCTTTGACTTATACAAGTTACCACCAACCCCGTCAAGGAAGACTTGCCTTACTACCTCCTTGTAGACTATGTAATCGGTTGCATATCTGGGCAGGATATATGGGGATTTAGATCCTCCATACATCCTTATAAAGGTACCCTCCTCCGAAAAATAGAATTCACCATAGCTCTCCATGACCTCCATGTCATTTTCAGATAAACAATTGGGTTCTTCGTTAAACATCAACTTGTATAAAGGTATATGAATTCCTCACAAATAAGCTTGTAGCTCCACCTATAATTCTGGGCCCAAATCATTTTGTAGGAAATGAACACTGGGATGTTGGCTTGGTCCCAAAAGCAACCCAATTTGGGAAAGGATGCTTTGACAAAATACAATCTATTAAGTAGGAAGCCGTGTAAAATTTTGACTTCTTTGCCACTAACCCTTCTTGTGCAATAGTTATTGCTGACGATAGGCTATCTGAGAGAATATCTTCCCAATTAAAAATTGTTCCTTCGAATGCTACATAATGGATGATGGGGACCCATTGGATCCTAAAAACAGTTCCGTCAGCCATACCAAAGATTCTACTCAGCATGAGAGCAATCATCCTGAAAGGAGGCGTCAGTTTTTTGTTGGGCCTGGCCCAGATGGGGCATTTTTTAACAGGAAGAATTTTGAGAACTGCAGAGCTAAGCGTAGTTAAGTTTGAACAATTTTGGGATAAGTTTTGGTATGTTGCGAAGTTGCGTGCAGCACAGTGTCGAAGGAGCTGCGAGGAGTACAATGCCATGATGTTCCACGTCGACGCAGATCCAGCTAAGTAGAGCATGGATGGATGAAGGCAGTTATTTTGGTTAGGTCACAAAACACCTATTTTTGGCAAAGATAGTCGATAACTACCAAGTGGTGGGTAGGTGCAGATCAGAGGTAGGTGACTGATCACAACAAACAAAAGACTACTACTACCTAAACCAATCATCTAAGGCCATGAAAGAAGGAACAACTCAGGGGAGGTAATCTATTGGTGCGCGCATGACAGAAGATCCTCTGCCAGATATCAGTAGTCCAGTTTTTGGAAAACCGTGATAGTTTTGTAAACCTAAGGGTTCTGCCTTTGTAAATGTAAAGACATGACCTACGGGTCTTGATCTATAAATAAGGAAATTTTGTAAAGGAAAGGGGTTAACTCTTCATTTTGTTGATTATTATTGAATATTGTTAGATCTGTGAGATTGAAGCATTGTAAAGGCTCTGCAGCTGAGTGCGCAGAGACCTAATTTTGAGAGAGAGAGACGAGCATCTGTAGCTGAGTGCGCAGACGAAGAACTGTTGTACCCTTTCCTAAGATATTAAACAACAGTTCTTGTGGACATAGATTTCCATCCAGGGGAGTGAGCCATGTTAAACCAGTTTGTTATGTGATTGTTGTGTATGATTGTTATTAATTTGTGATTTAATTTACTTACAATGCATGCATGAAGTTACTATTGTCTGTTACATGTTTACTATTATTTGTATTCACCATGGAAAGGATGGAATAAGATGCTAGTACTTCATGTATGGAGGAATGTTGACATTAAAGCACCTATAAGTTCTCAAATGAATGGATCTACGAGATAACCACACAATAAATGGTTAAAGTTGAATGGCGACATCAAGCACACAACACTGTGCATCTCACTCATTTGCATAAGTTATGATGTTTATCAATCTAAGTAATGGTGAATGATTAAGGATTATTGAATAAGATTGAGTAGAAGTGATTAGGTCTCATTGTTAGGATATTCATATACTCCATCCTAGTCCTACTAACATTTTAATCCTTTGCATTTTCAGTCATGCATGCACTTTTAGGGTTTCCATGCATTATTTAGGGTTTGCATGCATCCCAGCACCTAGCCCTCAGTTAGCTAGCCCCCAGAGCTTCTTTCCACTCAGTTTCATCCCTCCTAGTGCTTAGTGCACCCTCCTTTCACCTACTACATGAGAAAGGTGCCCTTCCTTACCTACCATTCAGTTATCTTCAGTTATCTTCAGTTCTTTCCTTGATTTAAGGCTAGACTGACTGTGTCACTCCGATGGACCTCTAGTGAGACTTGAATGCCCAATCTGACTCTAGTTAGCTCCTCATGAGCAATCCACTGAGCATCCTTCATTCAGTTAGTGTCTCCATGTGCTAGTTACAATCAGTTACACCTACCACACTCAGTTAGACTCAGTTTGACTGATGGTTGACAGTTACTTGTGAATTGATGACTCCACCGATGATGAGATAGACTACTAGTTGTGCTCCGATGACACTCTAGTGATCTTTTGATCACTCCATGAAGGCTAATTCGAATTTTCACCTTGGCATTCGAATCCTCATGCATTGTACTACGTATTTGTCCATATTGTGATTAATTAATTAGTGTGTGTGAAGTATTTTTGCTTCTATCTGAGTTCTACTGTATTATTATTATGTTGCTCACTACACTGCATTGACCACTCTTCTTCTATCTTTTTGCTTAATCATAATTACTCTTGTGAGGTATATATAATCTCTTAGATCTGTTGTGATAATTTTCACATGGTATCATAGCATGTTGAGAGTATTGTTTATCTCCATTCCTGAGAGTTTTTTGCAGGTTATTATCAAGATTCTGAGTGCAGCAGTTGCAGCAGTTTCTGCATTTTTGCAGCAGTAGCAGTTGCAGATATTTTCTATTGTTTTTGCAGGTCTTCTACAGCTTCCATGTATTCAGAATAAATCCCTCCTCTTTCTCCATTCAACTATGATCTTCTTTCTCCATTCAACTATGATGAATGGAAACTGAAAATGATAGCACGTTTGAAGAGAAATGGTCTCTTTGATTATTGTTTTGAAATAGAGTTTGAATCCTCTGAAGAAGAGTAAGACTGGTTAAACGAAGGTGAAAGAGTCAGTGCAACCTGTTGTTTGCTATGTCTCAATGCATGGTAAAGCACTTCCTTGATTTTGATGATTATTATTATCCAAAAGAGCCATGGGCCCATCTGGATGAAAGATTCAACAAGCAGAATGAATGAATTGGTCCAAACCCTTTCGAGAGAAAGAAAAGTGATGCATTCACCCTCCTTGCTGATCTCATTGATCATGAATCAGTATCAAACATGTCTCGTATTAAAGTTGTCCACAAAGAAGAAGAACTTGCAGCTTCTACACTCATGCTCCAAATTTCTTCTATTTTGAATTATGTGCCAGCTCACACTCTAGATATTGCAGAAGGTCCTAAATCCTCTCTTGCACCAGAGTCTGTTGGTCTACATCATGATCTATTGAATATTTCAGAGGTCAAATCAGCCATTGGAGGTAATGCATTCGCTCTCCTCAAGCAATCACCTCTCATTTACTACTATATGATCTTTATTCCATGCTTTCAGAAGGTTATTGAAGAATATGGCCATTTCCATATGCTTGGGATAATTTCTCATGCACATAATGGTTTTGATATCACCCCTGCTGGTTCAAAGGAGATCTCAAGAAACCATTACCATTCGCTTGGGATAATTTCTCATGCATTTACTGGTTTTGATCTCACCTCTAATGGTTCAAAGGAGATCTCAACAAACCATGATTCAAGTCTTGGATCTAATTTGGATTCTAACCAATCAGTACTTGGGATAATTTCTCATGCATATGATGGTTTTGATCTCACCCCTGCTGGTTCAAAGGAGATCTCAAGAAACCATTTATCAAGTCTTGGAGCTTATTTGGATTCCAAGCAATCATTGTTTGATGGTTCTTTTTGGCATAATCTCACCCATGATGATTTGAAGGAGAAGACAAAAGACTATCTGCACATTCATAGTTTTCATTGTTGATGAATATGTAACTTCAGAATGTATTTCATATAGAGATGGTATTATTCCTCTATAAGGAAGTGTTTGTATTCCTATAGAGATGTTATTATTCCTCTATACGGAAGTGTCGTCATTTATATTGAAGTGTCGTAACTTATACTTGATGGGTTATTATACCACCTTGTTGGGGTCGGCCCTATATAAGTCTTGTGGGTCGAAGGGTTATTAGGCCACCCTATTGGGGGTTGGCCATGTGGTTCAAAGGGTTATTAGACCACCCTATTGGGTGTCGGCCCAGTCAGCATTATGTTATGTGGTTAAGCTAAGGCCGACCTAGTAAAGCTTATTAGGAAAGTCAAGTCAAGTATAAATAGAGTGCGGGAGGCACTCTATTTCATCATTCTATTCTCTCTCACACTCTCAGGACAGTGGCGCACTTGTGGAGGAGGAGAAGCTACTGCTAGGAGATGTCTATCTCTTATGCTTGGGTTGTATCATTGCTCTATCTATCTCTGAGGAAGTTATTTGGGTTTTTCACCTTTATGGTTTTCCCCAAGTAAACTCTGTGTCTCTTGTGTGCTTGCATTATTGTGTTCATGATTGATATGCTATACATGTTGTTATTTCAGTTAAGATCCTAGATCATATTGAAGTAAATTCTGAAAAATTAACATGGTATCATAACTAGCTTGAAAGAAGGCATGATATGTCATGTATGACACTTGTTGCACTTGCGATGCTAGGGCTTGATATAGCAAAAACAAGTCATCGTAGCACTTTCACTATAAATACATTTCAGCAAGGTTTCAAGGTCTAAAAATCATACAGGGCGAAACTAGGTTCTCCATGTACCTTTTGTCCAAAGGAAAACCTCTAATTAGTTGTACTTTGTGATTTATGATCTGGACAATATAGGGTTTTTGCCTCTTCCAGATCTCAGTCATAAACAAGTGACCTTGGAAAAAAGGTCATAACTTGGGCTAGGAAGCTCCAAATGAAATTTTGTAAAAAGTGATAGGTAGTGCACGGACTGCATTTCTCAGGTAACGTTTTCAGAGGCCGAAACTGAACCAGAGACATGTGGCACTTCATACAAGTTTGCTCTCATGTTTTATCCCATAAATAGGTCATGTTGCGACACTTGGCATAACTCTCTCTCAGAGAATCCATTTGAGGTCAAACCTATGGGGTTGGAAAGATGATAGTTCAGGCTATCATAGAAAAATATTTCAGACCCTGTGGATTGAAACATTCGGAGTTACACCAGAAACAATCAGGTACATATTTCTGTCAAAACATAATTATTTTTTAGCACCTTCATTCATGGCTTCCGGAATTTAGGGTTTCGGAGAAAGTTGGAATTTTTGTAATCGAAGACTACAGCTGAATGATACTCATAAAAATCAAAATTTAGAGACCAAGATCAGAATTTTTGGTCCGGCAGAAAGCCGGGCTTGATCAGACCCTAGTTCGGGACTTTGATCGGAAAAGTGGAAAATTAGGGCTTCTGCAAAAATGGAAATTTTTGAAATCTGTGACCACAGCTGGAAGCTCCTCAAAAAAATAGAAGCTTAGAGCTTTGGATCGAACCTTTTGATTGGGCAGAAGGGTGGGATTTATCAAACCCTAGTTCGGGGTCATATCTAGTGAATCCGGAAGTTTCAAAGGAAAATTTGAGGGGTGAAACTTTGCATTTTTCAAATTATGAGTATACCAGCTTGATTAGCTCATCAAGGCGCATATTTCTATCCTTTTGGAAGTTTGAAATTCAAAGTTTGAATTTTTAAGGTTTCTCTGACAAACCCTAATCCAGTTCCAGATCCAGTTCCTGCAAATCAAGTGGATTGGGTTAATCCTAGAAGAGAATGGATTGGTCACCTACATAAGTGAAGAAGTTCCTGTTTCAGAGGGAGATGAGGCTAAGGTCTTACATAAGAAGATTACAAGCAATCTCGACAGGTATGACTCATCCAGGTATGTTTTGAAATTTGTTCATGATTAAGGTTTTTGCTATGTTTGTCCTCATGTTATTACGGTTAGTACAATCTTGATTAAATTTAGACTTGTCATATCAGCTTAATAAAATTATGAATGCATGATAGAAGATATTCATTGATTAGGGTGTTGACACTTATGATTGTACTAATGCATTATGGTGTTGTATCAGGTTTATGTTGTCCGCTAACATGAAAGGTACACCAAGAAAGACAAATCATGTTCTAGTTCAAGAACATATGATCATGATGACATGAGGACAAAGAGTCATCCATTGTCATGAATCACTTAGAAGATCTATTTGTGAGGTATGTATAACTTGGCTCTATAATGGTTAACCTATGAGATATGCAGGTTACTAGCACAAGTCATTGAATAGAACAAGAAGACATGATGTTGGTACGTTAGACATAACTAGCTAAAATACCAATCCGGGTATGTTTTTCCTATATCAAGTTAGAATCCTACCTTGTGTTAGGATCCCTTATATAAGTATACTTGGCATGATTGGTTATGTTTATTCGTAAAGTTAGAAATGTAAGTAATCAAGGTTTTATGCATTTTATGTCTCTTATCTTGATTGATGATTTAACTAACCAGAAGAGTCCTATGATCAAATAAGAATATGCATGAGTAAAAGAAGACTTACCTGAAACCTTAAATACTACTGTTTATTATCTATGTTTGAAATGATCATGACTATACATGTTTAAGATTATTGTGTTTTGATAGTATTAAGATTATACTAATGAATGTGTGATTATGTATGAGACCTCGAGGATAACACAATGATGATACTAATAAGCATGCATAGTGATGGATATAAGTTCAAGGATAGGTAATCCAGGAAGCAAAGATGAAGAGGGAGCACACTCCAGTTATTCTTGCAAGGAAGCAAAGATCAAGAGGGAGCACACTCCAGTTGTTCCTACAAGGAAGCAAAGATCAAGAGGGAGCACACTCCTGTTGTTCCTGCAAGGAAGCAAAAATCAAGAAGGAGCACACTTCAGTAGTTTCTGTAAGGATGCAGAGATTCAAAGGGAGTTGACCACTTTTCACATCATAATGGAGTTGTAGAAAAGAAGCAAAGACTAAGAGGGAGTCAACCCAACAAACAAACAGAGATAAGTAGTTGAATTATCATTCCTTGCATATTTTATTGTTTAAATAATACTGTTCAATAATGTATATACTCATGTTCCTAGAATTAGGTTGTGTATTATGCATATTAGAATAGTTGCATTGATGAACAGTATACTACTAATATACATGGGTAAGTGGCCTATGACAATGTACAACATTCCATTGCTACTTATCTAGAATGAAACCTCTTTGTTGACATGTTGGGAGTTGTGCACACTCTTAACAATGTTCTGGTAGAGATTGGAAGGCATCTAGAAAGTTACAAGATATGGATAAATGTTGTATTGAAGCATTGGATCAAATAATTGCATGACTGTATGACATATTTCTTTATGTGTAAGAATTTGTTCTGAAAACTATGATATGTTTTCTAATCATGCAATTTAACTTGTTGTGTAGGAAAGATCCTATACCATCACCTACAAAAGAAGGACTACAACATTTTTTCAACAACAAAGTTATCTATTGAAAATATTGAAGATATTGAAGTTCCCAGGATCTGGGAAGAATGCCATGATCGAGGAGTACCAGTCGATCATGAAGATGTTTGGGATGTAGTCCCAAGACCTGAAGGGGAGTCTGTAGTGACTTCTAAGAGGATCTACAAGATCAAGCATGCTGCAGGTGGTAGCATAGAGACTTTCGCTCCTGTAGCTAGATACACTTCCATTAGATTCGTACTTTCTCTACCTGCAGTGATGAAATGGAAGATACACTAGATGGATTTCAAGACATCTTTCCTGAATGGTGTAGTTGAAGAAGAAGTGTATGTGGAGCAACCACTTGGTTCTGAGACACATAACAGGGAGTCATATATGTGCAGAACTTGGTATGGTAGGATAGACAACTTTCTATCCTATTTGGGATTTACTAAGAGTAAAGCAGATTCAAACCTTTACTACAAAGTTGAGGAAGGTAATCCAGTGATACTAATTTTGTATATGGATGACCTGTTGATTGCGGACACACAACAGAAGCTTGTTGCCGAGTTTGAGATGAAGAACTTGTGGATGATGCACTATTTTCTAGGCATGGAGGTGTGGCAAAGTGTAGATGGTATCTTCCTTGGAAAAAGGAACTATGCAGTAGAGATCCTGAAGAGGTTCAGGATGATGGACTGTGAGGCCATGGCCACACCTATGGCATCGAATCTGAAGCTTCTGTGTGATGCTTCATCTGAGCTGGTTGATGTCACTATGTATCGTTAGATGATTGGGTTCTTGATGTACCTGGAGAACACGAGACTAGATATTTTCTTTGCCGTGAACACATTGAGCTAGTTCCTGATGGATCCGAGGAGTGTTCACCTGGTTGCTGTAAAGAATATTCTGAGATTGGGCAGGTAGTGCTGCAGATAGGAAGAGCACTTATGGGTGTTGCTTCAGTATGAGATAAGGTGTGATCTCTTGGTTTAGCAGGAAGCAATCCTGTGTAGCATTGAGTACAGCCGAAGCAGAGTATGTTGTAGCATGCTCGGCTAGTTTTGAGGCAGTATGGCTACAGAAGCTACTATCTGAGTTATTTGATCTCTCGCTGGAGGCTACTGGTATCTTTTGTGACAACCAAAGTTGTGTGAAGCTGTCTAAGAACCCGGTGTTCCACGACAGGTCGAAGCACATGGAGATCAAATATCATTATATCAGGGATATGGTGCAAAGAGGAGCAGTGAATATTTTGTATGTTGCGATGGATGAGAAGATTGCAGATGTACTGACGAAGCCATTAGCCAGAGTGAAGTTTGAATACTTCAGGGAGAGTCTTGGTGTTCTTCAGATTGACGACACTTCGAGGAAGAAGTGATGGAGACATTTGCTGAAGCTATTTCAAGCATGTTGGAAGGAGGATCCTTCACATGGCTGTGGATGTAAGCATTGGATGATGAGCATCAAGATGATGCTCCAGTTACTGCTCTGTATGCATCATGTTGGATGCTGGATATGATCAGTTGGATCATTTATATGTATGTATGTATGCATCATGTTGATGTTGGATATGATCAGGTAGATCATGTATTTGTATATGTATCAGGTGGATACTTGTATGATCAGTGTGATCATGTACTTATGTATGTATCGGGTGGATGCTTGTATGATCGGTGTGATCATGTACTTATGTATGTATCAGGTGGATGCATTATGTATATCAGATGGATGCATTGTATGATCAAGTAGATCATGTATGATATGTATCAGGTAGATACTATGTATGCATCAGATGGATATATTGCTTGATCAGGGTGATCACAGATGACGAGCTTCAGGATGTTGCTCTAGATGATATGCATCAGGTTGATGCTATGATGATCAGGATGATCACAGATGACGAGCTTCAGGATGTTGCTCCAGATGATACGCATCAGGTTGATGCTATGATGATGATCAGGTTGATCATGTGATGATATACATTAGGATGATGTATGTTGAGTATTGTTTTGATACTCTGTGGCTGTGGATAGGTTGTGCAGGTAGCATATAAAAGATCCTGGGAGATCCTATAGTTTTCGCTAGGATGCTCTTTTGAGGTTTTGCTACAAGTAGCATAGAAAAGATCCTTTAAAAATCGAACAAGTAGAGCAGTGTGCTCGTAACATCATGGGTTGCTCTATCGAGATCCTATAGTCTGCACTAGGATGCTCTGAGTAGGTTTTGCTATAGTTTCACATAGAAAAGATCCTTTAAAAACTGGACAGGTAGAGCACTGTGCTCGTAACATCCTGGGTTGCTCTATCGATATCCAGACAGGTAGAGCGGTGTGCTTGTAACATCCTGGGATGCTCTGAGTATGTTTTGTGAAGGTCAACATATAAAAGAACCTATAGTCTGCGCTAGGTTTTGTTGGCGCACGTAATCAGTCTCGGGATCCATAGTATGGCCATTGATGATGAAGACCTGCAGGTGGTGGGCCTACATCTAGTATGAAAACGGAATGGCTCTGTAGAACTTCCTATGATAAGTAGATTCAGAGATTGATTGAGATAGTAGCAACAGTGACTATGACAATGACTCGATGAAAATTATCCAGTGATGATGATCTAGAGAAGAAGACTTGTGCTAGAAAACCTATGTCGAGAAATACCTTCCTAGTTAAGAGAGAGTGTTGATGAATATGTAACTTCGGAATGTATTTCATATAGAGATAGTATTATTCCTCTATACGAAAGTGTTTGTATTCCTATAGAGATGTTATTATTCCTCTATACGGAAGTGTCGTCATTTATATTGTAAGTGTCGTAACTTATACTTGATGGGTTATTAGACAACCTTGTTGGGGTCGGCCCTGTATAAGTCATGTGGGTTGAAGGGTTATTAGACCACCCTATTGGGGGTTGGCCATGTGGGTCAAAGGGTTATTAGACCACCTTATTGGGTGTCATCCCAGTCAGCATTATGTTATGTGGTTAAGTTAAGGCTGACCTAGTAAAGCTTATTAGGCAAGTCAAGTCAAGTATAAATAGAGTGCGGGAGGCACTATATTTCATCATTCTATTCTCTCTCACACTCTCGGGAGAGTGGCGCACTTGTGGAGGAGGAGAAGCTACTGCTAGGAAATGTCTATCTCTTATGCTTGAGTTGTATCATTGCTCTATCTATCTCTGAGGAAGTTATTGGGGTTTTTCACCTTTATGGTTTTCCCCAAGTAACCTTTGTGTCTCTTGTGTGCTTGCATTATTTTGTTCATGATTGATATGTTGTAGATATGTTGTACATGTTGTTCTCTTAGTTAAGATCCTAGATCATATTGAAGTAAATTCTAAAAAATTAACATTGATCCTACCTCAGCTGATTTGAATCACAGGTTCAAGGATAATCCTCATACTTTTGGATTTGTTCTCATCACATTCGATCTGAAGAGCAAGTACAACCACATGCTTTCTGAGCATGATCCACTTCTTCCCAAGAAGAAGATACCTCCATACATATGACCAAGCATCACACCTGCTTGAGTTTGGAGCATTAATTTTTCTATGTGTGCCTTACAGTCTATTTTGAGGGGGGGTATTTTTCCCATGAGGTTTTCCCCATTTCCTCGGTTTATTGACTGTTATTATTCATTGTATTGGGTAAACTTTGGTCTTAGTTACCAGGGCCCAGGATGGATTAATGGGGGGTGTTAGGATATTCCTATACTCCATCCTAGTCCTACTAACATTTTTATCCTTTGCATTTTCATTCATGCATGCAGTTTTAGGGTTTGCATGCATTTGCATGCATCCCAGTCATCAGTCCCAGCACCTAGCCCTCGGTTAGCTAGCCCCCGGAGCTTCTTTCCACTCAGTTTCATCTTTCCTAGTGCTTAGTGCACCCTCCTTTCACCTACTGCATGAGAAAGGCACCCTTCCTTACCTACCATTCAATTATCTTCAATTATCTTCAGTTCTTTCCTTGATTTAAGGCTAGACTGACTGTATCACTCCGATGGACATCCAGTGAGACTTGACTACCCATTCTGACTCTAGTTAGCTCCTCATGCGCCCTCCATTGAGCCTCCTTCATTCAGTTAGTGTCTCCATGTGCTAGTTACAATAAATTACACTTACCACACTCAGTTAGACTCAGTTTGACTGACGGTTGACAGTTACTTGTGCATTAATGACTCCACCAAAGATGAGATAGACTACTAGTTGTGCTCCGATGACACTCCAGTGATATTTTGATCACTCCATGAAGGCTAATTCAAATTGCCACCTTAGAATCTGAATCCTCATGCATTGTACTACTTATTTGTCCATATTGTGATTAATTAATTAGTGCGTGTGAAGTATTTTTGCTTCTATCTGAGTTCTACTGTATTATTATTTTGTTGCTCATTACACTACATTGACTACTCTGCTTCTATCTTCCTGATTAATCATAACTACTCTTGTGAGGTATACATCATTGTTATAGGTCAAATCTGCACTTCTCTATCCGTGATCACCTTTGGCTGTTGATCACACAAAAGAACAACTTGGATTGAAGAGCATGATAACCTTAGATGATGCTTTGACCTAACCTACCCTTCTGCAAGCTGGAAAAACCCTAAAAAACCTCTTTTTTTGACATGTGCGTTACTCCACTTCATCAAACTGGTGCACATTCCCTACTCCACAAGCTTAATAGTAGCACACACATCCTAATATGCCCTACTCCACTTCAACAAACTAGCGCACACCTTCAAAAAATCTGCAAATGCTGGTTGTTAAGCATTGAAGTCGCATATTGTGCGCTACTCCTCTGTGAAAAACTTGGGCACATCTTAAAATGTGATAAAAAATATATTAATTTAACGAATTGGGATTAGTTGCAGTTGGTTTTGTAACTTCCCAAACTTCCATTTCAACCACCTCTCTATCTAAACTGCCTACCTTGTCCAATAAATACAAGGAGGATTGAGAAGAGGGGTTAGACATATTGAGACTCTCATTCACAAGAGGAGAAAATTGCATTAAGGGTTGTTGTGCTGGAAGAATTCCAAAGTTAGAGAAGAGAAGGAGCCCAGAATCCGGTTGCACAAGCATGCTACATGATTAGGTATAATTTGGACTGATTATTTGCTTTTGACAATAAAGGTTGAAACATCCTTCCTGTCCTAATCAAATCCCTAATGGATTGTGTGTTTGTTTGGTTAAATGCTTGATTGTTCTTGATGTTTAAATTGTATTTCAATTTCATCATTGTTATATCATTCAAGATATGCTGAGGAAGGTATCTTTGTATTGTAGGTCTATTGAGCGAAAGATCAAGTTGAAGATTGAGAGAAAGGTCAAGCAAAGCTAGGATCAAACGTCATTAATAAGGTATGTCTTCAAGATCTTTGATATCTTTCCCTTTATAGATTCTTATATCAATGTGTTTACGTGTCACCCCAGAAGTTGATAGTGTCTCTTTCCTCGCTATAAGGTAGAATTCCTGAACAACAGACTGGCGACTCCGCTGGGGAACCGATTATTTTTCTAGTCTAGGAAACCTATTTTGTTGTCTTTCCAGTACTTTTTGATCCCTTTGATCCTCTCAGAGGCCTTGTAGGTCATCGCTACCTGCTTTCCTTTGTCTGACTCAGCCTTTTTACACCTATGCAAAGCTTGATTTCAACCTCTCCTGACTTGTGCGCTACTCCTTTGTACATACAGTAGCGCATACCTGAGTTTGTGCACTACTTTTTGTTCTGCACAGTAGGGTACATCTTTCAGAATGCGCTAGTTTCCTACTGCACAGTAGAGCACACTCCTTTAACTCTCTTTTTGATGTAGGGTTTATATTTCTACCTGTTTGGTTTGCTTTCTAACTTTGTTTTTGGCCTTCTTAACTGGTCTTTGAGGTTTGTAATCCTTCTTTGAGTCTCGTTAGCCTCTTTTGAGTCCCTTAGGTCATCCTTTGGTTACTTGATTACTTTTGATGTGTGTTGTTTGTTTATGACTTTTTTTTTAAGACCGTGCATTGTTCCTTAGCGAACATAACTGCTCTTCCATACCCTAGTAGTGTGTTGCAGGTATACAAACCTTTGTGTTTAACATTGGTTGTATGTTGCGACACTAGTATGCTCTGTTGGTGTCTCATCCTTTGATTTAGGTTTTGGCCCAGTTTTTGGGAGTCTTTGGGGTGTTTTCAAAAGTTTTTTGAGTCCCGACACTTCTAGATCTCGCTGTCATTTTTCAGTATCAAGTAAGTTTGAAGTATCTTAGTTTGCTTCCCATTTGAATCTTTGTGTTAGTAAGGCTGCCTTTAGTTTGCTTGCCTACCTGCTACTTGTCTTAATGTTTTTGTTTAGGGTTTGGTGCTTCGGAGGAATCTTCTAAGTTTACTTTCCAGTTATAAGCGTTTCTTATCCCTATTTTCTTTCCACTTTGTTTCCAAGTTTAAATCTTTTTTCCTTTGAAAAAGATTTGCAGGACAAGTCTTTTTTGAATCATTGATTTCACTGTGGTGAACTGTAGAGTCATTTTTCCTTACTTGCATATCTTTTGTAGGTCTTACTTGCTTCCGCTTTCAAGTTCTTTTTCGTTTATACATAACAGAAAAATAAAAATAAGTTTGGTATTTTAGAGTAGTAAGGATTATAATATTTGCAGAGTAGCATAGTTTACTTTGTTCTGAATTTGAAAAGAAAACGAAAAAAAAACTTTATTTAGGTTTTCTTAATCTTTAGTTTGGAAAGAATATAAAATGAAAAAATAAAAGAGTCTTTTTGTTGTTGAAATTTGTTTTATTTCATGCGATTTAATTTCTATTGCAACCGCACCACACAATGAACTACCCTATTGAGTAAAAAGTAACCCTAAAAAGAATCTTTTAATAAAATCAATTAGAAACAATTTTCTTTTTTAGGAATACACAACACCACCTAGCTTAGGCTAGAGTTTCAAGCTTAAAACACCTTAAACTACTCAAAACTAGTTTCATTACCCAACAATCGTAGTAAGATTTTCATATAGGTAAACCCATATATATCAAATAACCCTGGGATGCTCTACTCAAACTAGAGTTAAGCACGAGGCCGTGGAAGATCGGAATCATTGAGAATACCTCCCTCACATTCCTTTGGACCATAAACCAGAGTCGATTTGCGTACGGGGGTCCTTTCGAACTTCTGGCTTTGCTACCCTGCCCATACGTTTTGACTAGGCTGATGACTACCCCCCCAGGATATTTCGTATGTACGGTAGCCTTAGTATCTGACCATAGGATCATACACAGGTGACAACGGAGGGTATATCTATTGTACCTAGGACCGACATGGGAGGAAATCCCTTGCAAGTCTTTGGGAGGGTGGCTGGGTGATTCCAGCGCTTGCACCCTTAGTCATTGTATTGTTGACCCCGGGTAACTGTTCTTCATCCTTCGTTGATCTGTCTTGGGCCCTCATCATCCCATAATCTTCTCCGGAAGGAATCTGTTTGATTGGTTTGATTACTTAGGATTTTTTAGTGGTATTCTCTTTGCCCCCTAGTCTTAGTGGCCACTAGGTTTTTACTTAGTTTTATTTTTATATAATTGTGGAATAACAACATCCTCGTAGGTCTAGAAGGTTGCAAAAACTTCTCCCACTTAGAGTGGAACCACTATCGCCACCACAACGACAAAGGACAAAATCCAATGGTCTTTTTGAAGCTACTGGTGAAATAGAGGTTCCTGGTGAACCACAGCCTAGAACCACGGATTAACAAGTCCATAATATAGTCGAGATTGAGGATCTCACTTCTGGTGAGTTTAATACTCCTTTTAATCCTCCTCTGACCGGACATAACGATCCGCTTCTTGTACCGGTTGGTTTTCGACAACCCGAGTATAGTACATATTTTTTCACACCTAGGCATACTATGACTAACCCAGGAGACGAACACGGAGTCCCACAGACTCCCACAATGGGGATGAATACAAGAATTGTAAATCCTCCTCCCACTGCTACACCGAGTTCGACACAGACAACTTTTGTTTCGACTCTGTCCTTCAGCTTTAATGCCGGTACATTAGGCATGCCGAGCTCAATAGCTTTGGCATCCGCCTATACCCCTACTTTTGGACCTAGTAATACACTGAATCTCGTTCCACCTCCTGCAACTCAATAGCCATACCATATACCTACTACTTGGATTTCCACACCCATTGTAGGGATGAATGCCTCTACAACCATGCCTGTCATGAGTACCATGACTGCATCATCCACATCGACTACGACTGGTTTTAATACCTTTCCAGGTTACAATATGAATCAAATTAATATACCTATAGGAAACACACCTTTTTCTTTGTTTTCTAGGGGAGGGGGTAACATCCTTAATAAACAATATGGTGGGGCTAACACCCAGCCACACTGGACGAACATACAAACTAACCCACTTTCATTTGGGTGGGGGAATTTCAACAATACTTTCACACAACAATAGATGGTTGGGGGAAACCCTTACCAACAGATGGCTAGGGGCAACCCCTACTAGCAAATGGCTAGGGGAAACCCCAACCAGTAGTTCATGGGTCAGACTATGGGAGGTTCCCCCTTTATGACCCCAGCTTATCAAATGCCATCTTGTAGACCTTGTTTACCATTCCTCGAAACTCTGAATTTTCCAGATCTTTCCAAGTTAAGGAATGATCCGTTGTACCATAATGCTACATGGCCACCAGTTCCTACTAAGCTACCTTCGGACATTCCAAAATTCGAAGGAAAAAATGGTGAGGACATTGGTGATCATGTCACCACTTTCCATTTATGGTGTTCTTTGAACTCGTTGAATGAAGATTCCATTAGGTTGAGACTTTTCCAAAGAACCTTAACCGACGCTACGACCAAATGGTACATTGAGTTACCTACAGCTATATTTTTTAATTTTCGGGATCTCGCAACAGTTTTTCTGAACCACTTCCAGCTTCCTATTCGGTACGATGCCAGGACAGATCTTTTTTCTACATTTAGACAGAATAAGGCCACTCACTTATCTGATAACATTCAAGAGTGGCGAAGATAGAAGAGGATCATTAAAGCCAATATACCTCTAGAATTTCTTCTTGAGTGGTATCTGAAATCACTGCTTCCTTATATATCTAAGGAAGTAGCTACTTCTGGAGTGTCCTCAGAGGAAGAAGCCATCTTACAGACCCAACAGCTAGACCTTGTTTATGCACAGTCTGGGCTACTTTACGAGATTATACTAGACACACCGCGATCAAACACTGATCTTGGCAGACCTAAACCTAGACCACATGCTAACGGCATAGTGGGTTCAGTGGATTCTGTAGCTTTCGAAGCATTGACTAAGCAGGTTCATGCCTTATCTGTCAAACAATTGACTATAGAAGTGACCTCCATCACAACCTCTCCTTCTACTACTGAATCTGTAAACCAGGTTCAGAACAATCAAAAGGGACCTCGGCAGCCCAAAAACAAAAGGAAGAAAAAGAAAGGAGAGGAGAACCAGCAAAAGCCCAAGAACAAAGAGAATGTCGAGGAGGGTAACAAAGAAAATAAGAAGGTTAAGTTCCCTTGTAAGATTTGCAAGCAGGATCACCTCACTCATCAATGCCCTCTACTCGAAGAAGCCCAGAAGCTGCTTCAAGAAAAGAAACCTACCGTACTTATAGATCCATTTCCTAAGGGGTGGGGTTCAGCTTCTGGCACCTCCAATGCTGGGGGCACTACTCATGCTTTAGTTGATCAAACTTTCATTAATATGGTTAGCACGGATGCACTTTTGCAAACATGAGCAAGATATTATACTCTGGATGTGCAGAACAAAGATAAAGAGATTCCAAAATCTTCCACTCCTCTCCACATACCTGTGGATCCACTGCCCAAGATCCTGAAAGGTGTCTTGAAACGGGCATCGCACACCCAATGCATAGGCTGCTGCCAACAACAATGTGGTTGAAGATTTATCCCAGACCCCTTGTGCCATGTCCACCTTAGAAGTTCTGCAAAGTTGTCCTTTACAACGAAATGCACTTCTCGCAGCAATCGGAAGTATGGATTCATCCAACATGTCTGCACGCTTTGATATGTCTCATATTAAGTATCAGTTACCGTACCACGTTTCCCTACAGATAGAGGTAGCTCATGGTCCTATGACCATGAGACGAGCTGTCGTAGATGAGGGCGTGTCTATGTGCGTAATGTTAATTTCTTGTTGGAAAGCTTTGGGCTCTTCCGAGTTATCCCCCTCCAACACACTGCTTACTGCCTTCGATGGAAGGACTTTCCGTCCACACAGAGTTCTACCATCGTTTGAAATTACATTTTCCGGTAAGACAGTTGCTGTAGAGATTGAAGTTCTAGATGCTCTGCTTGATTATAATATGTTTTTAGGCAGGAGTTGGACATATGCCATGTGAGCCATTGCATCGGTAGTTTTCCGAGTTGTTATGTTCCCCCACTAAGGAAAGATTGTCACGGTCGATCAACTTTCGTTCTATCGGAAAAACATCCAGACTTCATCGGATTCCACTATTCCTTTAGTTGATCAATTTGCCCCAGTAAGTGAGAGTCTAGGAGCAGGGATTTACAGGCACTTTTGACCTACCCTCTCCTGTTCTTTTTATGCATTCTGATGTAGGTACATCTACCAAAATTTTCACGGTTGGTTTAAGGACTGATCCGTGGATCCTTCCTACTGTATCAGAACCATTAGTGCCTTTAACCATTGCAGAAGTAGCATAAATAGAAGAACAACACACTACAACGGAACATATTGTGACTCTGCCAGTCTTTGCTGAGTCGGATATGGACTATGCTCCTGCGTGGTCAGTGGATTCTACCCACTCTTTTGACTGTTTAGACACGGTTTTACCTTCTGATGAAGCCATTTTGGAAGCCATGATGGGCTTGGACCATCCATGGGAACATATGCATCACAGGTCTTACCTGCTTCCAAATCTAGACAGAATAGAGAGAGGAGAATTCTCTATGAGACCCGGTGGATTTGTTGATTTGTTATCTTTTCCTTCTACTTCAAGAACTGTTTACGCTGAAGGGAATATGGCTAATATATCGAGAACCATCCCGATTAACATTTCCACAAAACCTGAGGTCATGGAAAACATTTTTATTGGAGCAGACTATTCTCCAGAAGAGATCACTCTGTATACCAAGCTTTTTAAAGAATTCCGAGACATTTTTTCCTAGTCTTATGAGGAGATGTCAGGCATCGATCCAGCCATCATTTAGCATGTCATCACAACATACCCTAATGCAAAACCTATAAGACAGAAGATTGGTCCTGTGAATCCTCGAAAAGTAGCCACCATTAAGGTGGAGGTTGAAAAATTGCTTAAAGCTATATTTATCTACCCAATTGACATGACAGAATGGGTTTCAAACCCTGTTCTGGTTTATAAAAAGCAAGGTACCATCCGAGTCTATACTGAATTCCGGGACTTGAATAAAGCTTGTCCAAAAGATAACTATCCCACACAATTTATCGACCAGATCATAGATGCATGTGCGGGACACGAGATGTTTCCTTTCATGGATGGATTCTCGGTATATAATCGAATTCAAATCAAACCCAAAGATCAACACAAGACAACTTTCATTTTCCCATGGGGAACCTTTTCTTATCGGAAGATGCCGTTTGGATTAAAGAATGTTGGAGCTACTTTCCAGCGAGCAATGAATTTCTCTTTTCACGATATCAAGCACATAGTTGAACATTGCTTGGATGACCTCCCAGCGCGATCTCGAAAGAGACAGGATCATCCAGCTCATTTGAGACTTGTTTTTGAATGATGTAGACAATATAAGATTCGATTGAATCCTAATAAGTGCGTATTCTACGTCGAATCAGGACGTTTACTGGGTTTTATTGTATCCAATCGTGGCATAATGGTCGACCCATTAAAAGTTGAGGTGATTGTAAATCTGCCTCCTCCTCGCACCTTGCGACAACTTCAAAGTCTGCAAGACATGTCCAACTTCTTGCGACGCTTTATCATAAACTATGCTAAGATCACAAAAGGTTTTATGATACTGCTTAAACAAGCTACCTACTTCTTGTGGGATGAGGCTGCTCAAGCATCGATTGAGGCCTTGAAAAAGGCACTACTTTCAGCCCCCTTGTTAAGCCCGCCTGATTATGCAAAAGAATTTCTCTTATATCTAGTGGCATCTATTTACACAATTGGCATAGTACTAGTTCAGGAGGATGACACGCTCCAAGAGCATGTTGTTTACTATCTCTCCCGCGCATTGATAGCTCCTGAGATTAAATATTCGCATGTTGATAAGTTAGAACTAGTTGTGGTCTATGCGGTATAGAGGCTTCGTCACTACATCCTTTTAAGAACAACTACTGTGATAGAAGAATTCAATCCTTTCCAATATGTTCTCACTCGACACATCATCAGTGGGAAGTACAATAAATGGATTGTAATCTTACAAGAGTTCGATTTGGTCTTTCAATTGGCTAAGTCAAAGAAATCACTAGTGTTCGTTGAGTTAATCTCAGAGTTTCTGAGTGACTTAGAGCATATCCAGGAAGAATCATCATTCCTGGATGAACATATCTTCCTTATTTCCTCCTCTGACCCATGGTACAGGGATATTTTAGTATATCTCCACACTTTGAGGTGTCCTACCACTTTTTATAGAGAAGAACAATGCAAACTGAAAAGTCATGCGAAAAACTATCTCATCATCTCTGATACTTTGTATAGATGTGGGACAGATTCCATCTTACGACATTGTTTGACTTTAGAAGAAGCAGAATCAGTATTAAATGATGCTCACAGTGGAGCTTGTGGGGGTCATCTTTCTAGGTTGGCAATAGCTCAGAAAATACTGCATGCCGGGTATTTTTGGCCCACAATCTTTAAATATTGTGGGGAAGCTGTGAAACACTGCCGTCCATGTCAGTTTTTCACCAAGAAAATGAGAGCACATCCAGCTCCTCTTCATCCTGTGATTACAGCAGGTCCCTTCACAAAATGGGGGGTTGATTATATGACTTGCAATCTAATTTCGGCTGGAGGACATCATTATATCATTGTTGCCGTCGACTACTTCACCAAGTGGGACAAAGCAATGCCTACTGTCAAGGTAGATGGAGAAACTGCCACTTATTTTGTATTCAATCAGATTATTGCAAGGTACGACATACCCAAATAAATTGTGACTGATCATGACAGTCATTTTCAAAATAGCATGATGACCGATTTGTACACGATGTTAGGTTTTCGGCAAGAACATTCATCTTCATATTATCCATAGGCGAATGGAAAAGTCGAAGCAGTTAACAAAACTTTAAAGGTACTTCTGCAAAGAACTGTTAATGCCAGTTGAAATAACTGGCACATCATGCTATACCCTGCTCTTTGGGATTACCGAACGAATGTAAAGACTGCTACCAGGTTCTCTCCCTTCCAGCTTGTGCATGGGATAGAAGCAGTTGTTCCGATTGAATGCGAGATTCCTTTGTTAAAATTGGTTGTCCAACTACTACCAGATACTTCAGCACTGGAAGAACATTTGTTGCATTTAGAGCATCTAGATGAGCAGCGCCGTGACGTGCTCACAACAAACGAGGTTCATAAGAAATGAGTCAAAGGACAATATGACAGGTTTGTCAGACCTAGGGTGTTTCTCGAAGGAGACCTTGTTCTACTTTGGGAGCAGGACGAGGAACCTTTAGGACATGGCAAGTTCAAGTCCATGTGGCTCGGCCCTTACATAATTTCTAAGGTACTAAATAAAGGTTCTTACGAGCTAACAGATTACAAAGGTAATAAGCAGCCTGAGCCTAGAAATGGGCTCTACCTGAAGAAGTACTACGCTTAGGAATTTGTGCTTTTTCTTGTAACATAGCTGTATATTTTGTAGAGCTATTTTTTGCTTATGCTTGTTAGTTAACCTTATGTGTGTCTTCATTTCATGTATCAGATGTCGACTGAATGTTTGTTAGGATTTGTTGATGGCACCATTCACCACACCCGACAGTTGGCTTCAGCAGCTTGGGTCATTTACTCACCAGCTGGCCAACTATTCTCTTCGGGGGGGTTTGTTTGGGTCCCACTACGAACAATGTGGCTAAGTATAGTGCGGTTATAGAACTTCTCTGAGATTCTCTTATTCATGGCATTTCACATTTGGAGGTAAGACTTGATTCACAACTAGTTGTATTTTAGTTAACGGGTGTTTACCAGATTAGAGACCTTGTTTTTCTATGACAGTTTTTGCCAGTTAGATTATTGGAAAGATAGTTTGATTCCATTATATATCAACACATTCCAAGAAATTTGAATGCATTAGCCGATTCATTTGCAAATTATGTTTTAGATTGGCATTTGTATCATACATTTCTATAAATAACATTTCACACATAAAGTTAAACACACACACATGTAAATAACCGATATTGTATATATATCCGATACTGTATCAAAAAATATAATATGGGTTTTGGATCATAAGTCTATCACAAGTCATGTCATAAGATACAAAACTGGGCTCGGTGGCCTCAAAAATATACATAAAATATCCATCTCCTATGGAGAAGGAGGGGCCTCATCGACATCTACTACCTCCCGATAACATATGACCAACCTAGCTATTTTTCGCAGCAACCTAAGCCATGCTGGGGGCACACCAACTATATCTTCTTGCATATCAATAGGTATCCGCTCAATCCAACATGTAGGAACATCATCAGTCAACCGACTCACTTTCCTCTCTATAGTCCCTAACATAGCATCAGTTGCACCCACATCTGTTGGCCTCATGAAAATAGTAGGATGTCCCTCGGGACGAATCAGTCCAATATCTGCGTTTGACACTTGTTTAGTACTTCAAAATCCATCATAAAAATCATATACTTGAAAATTTGAAAAAATTAAATAATTCTCAAAACAAAAACATACCTACATCTCCCCAAGCACCACTTGGAGGAAGTACCAGCTCTGGATCATGATGGAAGTCTAAACCAACATATGGAAACTACTCGAATGTTGGAACCTATCTTTCCCACCATCCCCAGAAATCATCAGTATGATAGCAAAAGTGGCTTTCACCACCACCCTGGTGGAGAAAAATGTCACCCCAACGGCCCAATCTTGGCTCACGAGGATTGAGTGGAGGTAGAGGCATGCCCAAGCTAAGAGAGGGTACCCTCTCGAAGAAGAAGGTACAAAGGATGTTTCCATATCCAAAGTTCTTCATACTCCTGGCCTTACAACCCGTGAGTTGAAGCTTCATATTTGCTAATAGAATAGTGCACCAATCGTACACATGACCTTGCAAGCATCTGATAGCGATATGCATGGAATGCCTTGAGAATAAATGTTGTGTGGTGCTTCCCCCCATTCGGTTCAACATACTTACAATAACCTTCAAAGGGAGGCTATCTATAGTAGAAATTAGGATTTGACTTCCTGATTTCTCGGTTCCCGCCACACAGTATGCATTTACATATTCTTGCACTGACATGGCACCCATATTGCATGAAGATCCTTTCAAGTTTACCACATCTCCCCTCCTGGAGAGTTCGGTAATGAAGTATATGTCATCAACCGTAAGGTCCAGGTTTTCTCCCCGGATATCAAATGCATTGGAATCTACATCCCAATATTGAACGAGTCTTCGAAGCAACCAATTGAGTGCCCTCATGTTCATGGTTCTATAAAACTTCACCAAACCACACGTTCAAAGTGCATGGAGAGTTGCCGGGTCTTGCATAGACACCCTATCCATATCCTCATGTTCTCTTTCCCTCCAAACAAGCACCATCCTGCCATAGAAAGGTCAATTTTTTGAGTTTCAACACTTTTTTCATCATGTTCAGGGGTGTGCGCTACTCTATAGCCACACAATCATGCATGGGTGCTACTGTGCATGAGCAATAGTTGCGCATACCTCTAGTATGCCCTACTTTTCCTCTTCCGGAGTAGCACACACACTTTTAACGCTTTGAGCATGGCCTTAAAATTGATTTTGAGCATAAAAATTGACAAGTGACGTATTGAAATGCAAGTAGGGATGATTTTAACTTACTTGGTGTAGGAGAAAAGTCAATTGGTTGCTTGAGTTGATCGCCACGAAGGATTGAAGATCAAGGGTTTGCTCCCAAAGTTTGTCGTACAATTCCAATTGAGATATTTGAGTTTTAATTTGAAATTACATCTACAAATTTGAATTTAATTTTTACCCACTTTTGTAAAAACTCTATAGTTTCAAATTTCATCAAAAAGTTCTATTTAATCATTGAACAACTACAAATAGTAATAAGGTAATTTCAACTAATGTTTCTCAAATTTTCACTAAATTATTGTAGCATCAATCCATTAAGACTTAATTTCTTGATGATAGACCATTTCAAGTAGTTTATGGTTAAAATTACATATCATTAAAGATTTTTTGTCACGATTACTAACATGGTTGTTGAGATCCTAGTTTTTGGCAGATCATGAGTCGTGATCCTAGAAGTTGTCATTTAAGTCATTTTAAGCTCTTGTTTGGACTATTGAAACCTGAACAATATCGCCGAGCAAACTTGTCCTCTTCAAGCTCGTTAAAAGAATTGAAGGCTCATCCGCTCAGGTATAGAATTACCCCTTTTCTGGGCTTTGGTGGATAATTGACAGAAAAGGTATACTCTAGGTATACTCAGGTATACGCTAGAAGAGTTCTTCTTCCATTGTTTTACACTTTTTCGGGGGATGAGTCTAACTTTACAAAAAAAGGACTTTTTGGAGCCTTCTTTAGGGTTTTCAAGCTCTCTAAATATGAAAACACCAAGCGAGTACTCACCTACTCGGGGTCGATGTGAAATCCATGAGAGGGTAAATAGAGGATTGTTTAAGTTTTTTAGACTCTATAAACAGGAAAACACCGATGAGCATTAACCTACTTGGGATCGATATTAAAATCCACGAGTAGGTGTATGGAGTTATTGTTTAATTTTTTCAGACTCCTTAAAATTGAAAACACCGGCGAGCAAGAACAGATCTCAGCTCAATACCAAAATCTAGAGATCTGTAATATAGAGTAATCTTCTATCTCTTCTTCGAACTCTGTAAACAATGAAGAAGGT
The DNA here is from genome assembly GCA_027924585.1 of Larix kaempferi. Taxonomy (NCBI): domain Eukaryota; kingdom Viridiplantae; phylum Streptophyta; class Pinopsida; order Pinales; family Pinaceae; genus Larix; species Larix kaempferi. The sequence goes on from BSBM01000208.1 coordinate 8,959,791, forward strand.
CTTGATTCTTCCTCCCATGGGCTTGTTAAATTTTTCACATGGTTGGACTTACTGAGTTTTCATTCTTTCTTGGACTCATTAAAACAACAAGAAAGGTATTCTTTTATCTAAAAAGAATAAGGGATAAGAAGGATTTATCATATCTTCAATTTCAAAGGCAGTTCAGTCAGTCCTATCCTTGAACACAGCACCTACTTGAGTCTATCATGTCAGTTGGGCTTAGTTTTTGACCTTAGGGTGAACCTGATCTCTGAGTTGTTCACTCCCCCAATTGGTTATTCTTCCAACCATATGGAGGGTCTGCTAATGTCTCCTACATTACAGGATTATATCATTTCCCCATTATGTTGAAAACTACCTAAGTCACTTTGTGTCATGCTTACTGTTCAAGGATATAGCCTGTGTCGACCATTCTGCAATTTACCTTGACCTCATGTGTCGGCCATCCTAGTGTCAGTCTTGTTACATGTATTACTCCATATCAAATCATACCAGTTGAGTGTCCCTTGTGTTGGATGATGGAGGATACCTTAAGGCCTCCCTTCCAACAGACTTCTTCCCATCGACATCAGCTCATTTTTCTCTCGGAATGAAGTTTAGAGTTTCGGTTAGTACCTTGGAGATTGTAGTCACCAGTGGCAATTTTCCTCGCTGTTGAATCATGAGAATACATCAATGTCTCTTATTTGACAAGCTCCTCAAATGTTTGACTCTAAGTCCACTTATTCACACTTTTTGGATCGTACTAGGTACCTTGGGCCCCATTATCATTATCGGTCGAAGCCCTCGCGTTTGTTAATGGTATACATCAAGGACCGGTAATCAAATGATACCCCCCATGTTCGACTTTAAGCTCATTTTATCACATGGTTCGGGTTTGTACCTTGGGTTGTTTTGGATGAAGACCTTGGGATGTTGATGACATCACCTCATTATGTTATCACCCAAGCTGCGCAAGACTGAGCCTCACTCATTTTTGGCTCTCCATGAGACATAGATCCAATTTGTTGTTATGGCTATAATCTCTCAGTTTGACATGGATCCACGTTTGTATTCCAAGTGGCCATGATATATATACATCTCCTAGTTATGTATCGGAGATCATGTTGTATCACACTACACATCTATATGATGTCAAGATTGTAATTGCTCGCTGACCTTGATCTTTGTTTCAGGTGTTTCTGTGACTTGGTTCTGCGGTTTCTTACTCCTCCTCTGACTTGGAATTATAATGTATTTCGGCCATCGCTTCCCTTTGACCTCACACATTAAGGAGCATCTGTTATAGGTCAAATATGCAATTCTCCGTCCGTGATCACCTTTAGCTGTCGATCACACAAAAGGACAACTTGGATTGAAGAGCATGATAACCTTAGATGATGCTTTGACCTAACCTACCCTTCTGCAAGCTGGAAAAACCCTAAAAAACCTCATATTTTGACATGTGCGCTACTCCACTTCATCAAACCAGTGCACATGCCCTACTCCACAGGATTAATAGTAGCGCACACATCCTAATATGCCCTACTCCACTTCAGCAAACTAGTGCACACCTTCAAAAAGTCTGCAAGCGCTGGTTGTTAAGCACTGAAGTTGCATATTGTGCACTACTCCTCTATGAAAAACTCGCGCACATCTTAAAATGTGATAAAAAATATATTAATTTGATGAATTGGGATTAGTTGCAGTTGGTTTTGCAACTTCCCCAACTTCCATTTCAACCACCTCTCGATCTAAACTGCCTACCTTGTCCAATAAATACGAGGATTGAGGAGAGGTGTTAGACATATTGAGACTCTCATTCACAAGAGGAGAAACTTGCATTAAGAGCTATTATGCTGGAAGAATTCCAAAGTTGAAGAAGAGCAGGAGCCCAGAATCCAATTGCACAAGCATGCTGCATGATCAGGTATAATTTGTATTGATTATTTGCTTTTGACAATAAAGGTTGAAACATCCTTCTTGTCCCAATCAAATGCCGAATGGATTGTGTGTTTGTTTGGTTAAATGCTTGATTGTTCTTGATGTTTAAATTGTATTTCAATTTCATCATTGCTATATCAGTCAAGATACGCTAAGGAAGGTATCTTTTTATTGCAGGTCTATTGAGCAAAAGATCGAGTTGAAGATTGAGCGCAAGGTCGAGCAAAACTAGGATCAAACGTCGTCAATAAGGTATGTCTTCAAGATCTTTGATCTCTTTCCCTTTATAGATGCTTATGGTATATGATCAATGTGTTTACCTGTCACCCCAGAAGTTGATAGTGTATCTTTCCTCGCTATAAGGTAGAATTCCGAAACAACAATCATCTCTTAGATCTGCTGTGAGAATTTTCACACTCATAACCCCACTGCGCAGCCTGTGGATGTGCTAAGGGTACAAATATATTTGTTCCTGAAGATTCTCGACGCGGAGTAGAAGACTTCACACAGTCATTGACCACAACACACAACCTCTACCATGTTGTACATGAATCACTTCAAACACTCGCATCACAAGGTTGTGGAAACCTGCTTCTGCAACCACCCCCCTCAACTTCGCCTCAGGTGAGACCTCAGACTGCTCGCATTCTGTTGCCGAAAGGGCCGGTGAATAGGTGTTTTTCTTGTATCTTGTAACACGAAGTACCTGGCTCTACATTGGAAAACCTCTAGAACAGTATTGCGACCAACAAATGGTTCCGTTGCCGCACTAAGACTAGTGATGCGATAGTGTATTAAAAAAAGTAATGTCCAACAATTGGCATCCAGAAAAGAAATAGATCTGGGCTTGGTGCGATAAGATCGAAAGAGACTTTGCAAAGAAAGAAAACAGACATCCACGTCTATCTAACATATAGTGGTTGAACAGATACTTGTGGAGGGACATCCAAAAAAAATTTTGGGCTTCGTTTCCAAATGAGCTACAAGAATGGATATCGCGCCTAGCAGAAAGAAAGAATTGTTCCCAAGGAAGAATACCTATAGAGTGGAGTCCGGAGCTTATTGAACAACTCAAAGAAATCGACAGCCCACTATCACGAGAAGTTGACTTCTGGGTTGATAGCATACTAGAAGGATTTGTGACCGAATTTTCTATAGATACGTTGAAGTCCTACAGCCAAGCTGAAGCATACTTCTCCTGAAAAACCTCAGTTTATACATTAAAATGCTTTTCACTGAGAAAGGTGTTTTAAGAATGCCGCAATAGTTCTAAATCTGTCATGGTAGAGAATATATACATTGATTCTGACGAAGAAAACCATACTTTGAGAAGTGGAAAGAGATACAAGCTTACTAATGAGAAGAAACCCAGACAATACAGAAACCATATAAATACCGAAATTTGATGTGACCTCAATAATACGAACACTCAGTTATCAGCCACAATCCAGCGTATTACACCTCAGAATCAATCAGTCCAGAACCCACCCGCTGCGAGTGTCGTGCAACCCATCCCATAGATCAGTAATACTAATAACATCACAGGGGTGATTGCTCACAGCACTATGACTCAGACTATTCCGCAGAATACTATCCCTAGCACAATCCAGCAGCTTGTGTCTACTTTTGTCACAGGGAATCGGTTCCAGAATAGTACACAATCCAAAAGGAGAATGACAGATAATGATATAAAACTGTTGATATTCAAATGAATGGGTCATGAAGACCCTGATCAACATTGGTTTCTATGCGAAGCCGTGTGGAGTGTTAAGCAAGTGACAGATGATGCTATAAAGAGAGCGTAGCTCATCACTACTTTTAGAGATCGAGCACTGCATTGGTTTATGAAGTATTCTCAAGCACAACCAAGAACCTTAGCAGACATCAAGACCACGATTGCAGTAGAGTTTAATAAACCCAAATCAAAATCACAGTGCATAACAGAGTTGAAAGAAATCAAGCACAAACCTACTGAATTGGTGTGGGAATTCGACCAAAAATTCAAAACATTGTTGGACCAAGTCATCTTTGTTATAGCCCCACAACAACATCAAGAATGGTTCATTGCTGCGCTATTGCCCCATATCAGACAACCACTAATACAACAGAAGGTTGTATCTCAAGCTGAGGCTTTGGAGATAGCAATGAAGTTGGAAGCTTCACCAATTGGAGAAAGTAGTTATGGGATTATAAAGATCTAGAACCAATTGGCTACCTTGACATTAGAATTACAAGGTATGAAGAATGGAAAAGAGCATAGACATGAACAACGACATGAAGTTTGGTGCAGAGGATGTAAAGGAGAGGGCCACACTAGAGAACATTGCCCCTTATTTCAAGAATATCTTAACAGTGGCTCACCAAACCCAATAAACATGAATCAGAACCAGGCACCAGGGTGTGAAATTTGTAGAAGCAGAGGACACAGGCTTGAGGACTGCTACCTGATACATAAATATGTAAAAGCACCTAAGAACTTATATTGTAATTTCTGTAAGTCAGTTGGACACGATGAGTCCAACTGTCACGCTTATGAACTGATGAATGAAAGAAAGCGAGATATGGAAGCAATGCCAGGTGCTGGAATGTACCTCGTTCAAGAGGAAAATCATCCAAAGCAAGAGAACACCCACTATGATCAAGGAGGATATAGAGGCCGCGGTGGTGGATATCGCGGGAGAGGAAGAAATACTGATCAAAATAAAGGAAGAGGACGAGGCCAGATGATATGCTATAACTGTGGTCATCGAGGTCATGTATCAAGAGAATGTACTAATCCATGCACCACATGTAACTACTGTAAAGAATTTGATCATGTGATTTAAGACTGCCCCGTTCTTGAGGTAGAAATGCAGAAGCGGAGAAGAACAGAAACACCGAACCCTAACATCCAGTTGATCACATCAGAGAGCAGACCTACAGGTTAGAGTGTCAATGCAGTAACGTGAAGTGGCACTGATACAGGAAAAGACAACAGCGCAGAAGCCTCGACTTCTAGAACAAGTGATCGTAAGAAGAACCCTGCATAAACAGTAGGGATTAGAAAAGCTCTTGGGATAGCACCTCCATTGAACTTACAGAAAAATAAGGAAATATTTAAAGAAACGCGGGACATGTTTAAACAACCACCACCTACTTCACCAAGGATCCCGTTGCGAAGTGAAGTACCTCAAATAGAAGATATGCCACTAGCATATGATTAGATGTGCACTGCACCAGAGACCTCTATTTTTGTTGCGTAGTTTCTACACAACTACATCAAGTTATTAAAAAGCAAAGACACTCTTATGGAATTTGCAAAACTGATAAATCAATATGAATCATGCAGTAAGAAAGGAATAGCACATGGCGCAGTACATAACATTAGGAGTCCCAAAAGAACTAGCAGGGAATTGTGGTTCACTGCACAGATAGGAAACTATGAGATGGACAAGATCATTCTTGATCTCGGATCTGAAGTGAATGTGTTAACCAAGCAGACATGGCAGGCGATGGGAAAACCAAAGTTACAGTGGTCACCTATACAGTTAAGAATGGCTAATCAAGGCATAGTTATACCTCTGGGAAGGTTAACCAATACTATTGTCAACATTGATGGAGTCCAAAGTTATGCAGACTTTGAAGGAATTGAAATTATGGATGATAACAATCCTTATCCAACACTGTTGGGCATCGATTGGGAAATGACGAACTCAACCGTCATCAATCTAAAGAAAATGGAAATGATATTTGAAGGAAACGACATAAGGGTCATCACACCATTGGATTCTTCACAGGGGGAGTGATATGTTGAACCTATTCAAGAATATTATAGAGCTCAAGACCTTGACCATATCTATAAAATGACAACAAATGCTACAGATTATATTCATCCTACTGCTGATCGAATGCTCAGCTGGCGCTGCGATAGTTCTTGCATCTCAGACTCTGAGGCAGGGTTAGAAAAATGGAAACACATAATGCATGAAGTATCTGCCAGGAGATGCACAACAATTACTAAGTCACTCCACTGGATTGGAAAGCAGGTAAGTCCAATCCCCACTTATGATGGTATAGCTAACATTTATTCATTTATCAAAGAATACACTACAACAGTTGTAGATGAACATCGCGTCTCAGCATTAGACATGGTACTCAGACAAACACCTTCCATATGGTGGGCACGGGGGCTTCACTCAATAAACTGCTATCATAGCACGTTCGTTCGTGGCATATGAAACAATATCCCTAATTTCACTAAATATTGGAAAATACCTTGCAAAATCGTTTTTTTTAACCCCCTCTGAATATGCCTTCCCAATTTTAAAAAAACCCCTATTTTCACTAGATATTGTATGTATCAATTTTTTCATAACATTTTTTATACCCCTTTATATTTCTACCTAGTATATTGATATGATACCCCTCTTATGACCCCACATGCATTCTACAATGCACCTTACTTCTTTCGATTTATACTGTGGATGCACATTACTTCACCCACAATGCAATTACTCAACCACATATCATTATGATTTGAAAAATCTAATGGTCTAATGAAGAGATAGGAGATCACTTCTTGTATGTCACTAGAGCCAATTCACATAGCACAACATTTAGATTGCATGTTACAGTTCCCCAATCGCTGACTAAGCCTGTTCTGGGATAGGTATCCAAGCCCCCAGGGCTTGTAACAAGCTCTAGGAGGCTTACTAAACCTCCCAAGGCCTTTAATAGGCACAAGAGGTTGGGTATTCAAGCCCCCAAGGCCTATTGAGGGCCTATAATAGGCCCTGGAGGCTTAGAGCCTCCCAAGGCTATTGGTAACAACTGGCTGAGTGCTCTTGGTAACAATTGGCTGTCAATGACCACTGTCTCTTGACTATGATCGACTGGAAACCCAGTTCACCACGAAACCCCCTGGCCTCAAGCATGCCTCAAGACGCGATTTCCCTACGTACTAGTAAGCCTGAGCCTTGTCTCAACTTGATTTCTCATCCAGCTGTGATCCCGCCATCTCCATTTGGCGGATATTTTTCAGCCCGCCCATATAAAAAATACCCCAAAGTATTTTTGTATTGTTACATTAAATAAAAAAACCCTTTGCCCCTTAATATATAAGCAATATAATTATTAGGTTTTCATGAATATTTAATACCGCAATATGAATGAACATGGTATTATATTGCCTTCTAGTGAAGCCCCCATGATGGTGGGCTACACATAAAAAGACATTGACAACTTGGGAACAGTGTAGAATAAAACTATAGATTAGATTTGCTGATAAGGTCACACTACCATTTCAAAAATATAATGGTCAAATGGATCTAGGAGATCATATTGCAGCTTGTGTACAAACTTGGAAGGAAAGACCACAAACAAAATGGGTACATCTCTTTGTACATACGCTGAAGGAGCCTATTCCAAAAAAATGGTATCGAGACGAGGAGATACACACAGGAACCGCAGATTGGTCCATCCTCACTGTGACCTTCCAGAAGGATTTTAGTTTTCAAGATGACCATCTGACTATCCATGACGTGCTACAGCTGATCAAGCAAAAGATATTTATCCCACATTGCAACGAGGAAAACATAACATTAGAAGATTTTTTTGACACAAACAATGTACTTGCGAGTCTACAACCAGATTGGTTAGAACAAATAGAGCAAGCTTTAGACTACTACAACATAGATGAAGAAGTTGAAGATAGCGACGAGGAGGACCCACGCAACATAAAAATCCCAGAATCAGAAGGAGTACGTGAGGTAGAAGGACCTCCACTAGAAATTCCATATATAAGTGGACCGGTTGAAACCAAGAAAGTGAACATCGACACCCATGAAGAGCCAAAGTTCACAGCAATAGGAGACTATTGGGATGATGACACAGTTGTGGACATCGCAGCAATATTATAGGAATATCATGAAGTATTCCAAACGAAGTTCATAGAGATGAAAGGCATCCTGGGAGACTTAGGAGTGATGAGAATTCCTCTCAATCCAGGAGTGAAACCTATTAAACAAAGGCCATATAGACTGAACCCATGCTACAAAGAACGAGTTAAGGAAGAACTCAACAAGATGCTCGATGCAAGAATCAAATTTCATTGAATTTGAAGAAATGTATTTTCTATGTTCCTTATGGGATTCTACTGGGACATATTGTGTGTAAGCAAGGGTTGACGGTTGATCCTATGAAGATAGAAGTTATTGTAAACTTGCCTACACCAAATTCAGTTAAACAATTGTGCACTACACTAGGGCATACCGGATACGACAGGAAATTCATAAAGGGGTATGCACAGATAACCGCAGCAATGGAGAATCTTTTAAAAAAGGATGCACCATTCATTTGGAATGAGGAGTGTGAGAAAGGATTCGACACATTGAAAGAGAAAATGATCACTGCGCCGATCCTAGTTTTTTCACACTAGGAAAATCCATTTCATGTACATGTTGATGCTTCATGTATAGCATTGGGTATTGTTCTTGCATAGCCAGGAGAAGGAGGATTTGATCATCCTATTGCATTCTCAAGCAGAAAACTGTCGTCTGCTAAGAAAAACTATACCACTACTGAAAGGGAAGGACTTGCAATGGTATATGCACTACAGAAGTTTAGACATTATTTGATTGGTGCGCACTTCTCAATGTTTACCGATCATTCTGCATTAAAATACCTGGTCAATAAGCCATTGTTAGGGGGGAGTATATGCAGATGGCTCTTACTCTTCCAAGAGTATGATTTTGAAATAATAGTTAAACCAGGTAGATTAAATTTAGGCCATGATCATCTATCAAGGATCGAGTCAAGAGAGGAACCTATGAATCTAGAAGACAATCTTCCTGATGCGCAATTGTTTGCTATACAGATTGCTGATGATTATTAACAGGATATCATTGACTTTCTAACTACCGAGTTCGCACCTACTGAATTCACTACGCAGCAAAAGAAGCAACTAGTAGTGCGAGCCGTATATTTCACCATTATCGCAGGACAACTCTACAAGTTAGAACCTGATGAAGTGTTGCGAAGATGTGTATTAGAACATGAGAAGCTATTTATATTAGCTGATGCGCATTCAGGAGTCGCAGGAGGTCATTATGCAGGAAGGGCTACTGCGTAGAAGATATTGCGCGCAGGGCTATGGTGGCCTACGATTCATAAGGACTCCAAAGAGCATTTCCAGAACTTCTATGTCTGTCAGAGAACAGGGAAACTGTCAAGAAGAGATGAAATGTCATTGAACCCTCAACTGACCTTGCAGGCATTCGACAAATGGGAAATCGATTTCGTGGGACCTATTAACCCACCGGGAAAAAGAACTCGTGCGAGGTACATTATTACTACAACTGACTACCTCACCAGATGGGCAGAAGCAAAACTAGTCAAAAACTGTAGCGCAGCTATAGCCGCGCAGTTTATCTTTGAGAACATCCTTACATGATTTGGATGCCCAAAAATTTTGATGAGTGATCAGGGTACTCATTTCCTGAATAGAACTATTGAATATTTAATTGAAGAGCTCTCCATCCATCATCAACGCAGTATGCCTTATCACCCACAAGCGAATGGAACTATTGAAGCATTCAATAAAGTACTTGAGAATGCGCTAACCAAGATATGCAACATAAACCGTGATGATTGGGACCTATGGATTCCATCTATATTATGGGCATACAGAATAAGATGCAAGAAATTAACTGGACATACACCTTTCAGATTGGATTACGGACATGAAGCAATAATGCCAATGGAATATATTATACCCAGCTTAAGAATAGCTACATGTACAGGGATGGCAGATCCCATAGCACTAGAAGAAAGGCTGTTAAACTTGGTTGGTTTGGAAGAAGATCACTTCATCGCGGGATTCCACCAGCAAGTACAAAAAGAATGAGAAAAATCATGGCATGATCGCCACATCAAGAATAAGTCTTTTCAGGTAGGTGACCTAGTCCTCCTATATGATAGTAAATTCATGAAGTTTCCAAGGAAATTTAAAATGCATTGGCTTGGACCATATACTGTAATAGATGTTGTAATGGTGGAGCAGTCCAGTTAGCTAGTTTAGCTGGTGATACATTACCCAATTTGATAAATGGAAGCAGACTAAAGCTTTACCGCGATAGTCATGCTTCGCAGCATCCAGAATGATCAGAAGAAACAAAAGTTTATAAGTGCCAAGTACAGTTGGAATTGGGCACTATGAACAATCTGTACACAAAACTTGTAAATATAGATCTATGTACCCCCCAGCATTGTTGAAGCTGCGTGAAAAAAATTAAAAAAAATGATAATAATAATGCGTTGTTGTGACACTCAAAATGTAACACTGAGGAAAGAAACAAATCAAACACCGCAAAGTAACTGTGTAGAAATAAAGACAAAATAAAGTGCAGTTTGATGCGGAGCTCTAGAAAATAGCCATTATAACGTCGGTCGGAAATATAGCCATTATACAGTACTTTCCGACCGACCGCTTGAGCATTTAAAGAACAAATAGTTGTTCTAAACGAATTAATGATGGAATTGATGGAATCCTCTACTGGAATTGGCTAACAGATACTGCATTTAATGCTTATATAACCGTTAAGGGGCGCAGAGAGGGATCAGTCGTGGCTATATATAATGTAGCAGTTAGACTCACTGGCATTACCAAAGCACTTAGAAATTCTTTCAAATATTGTTTCCTGCGTTTAGACTATAAGTAATCCACTGGTTAGCTGAGTAAGTGTGCAAGCGAATGACATAGAGGTCCTTTGTTGACAAAGAGTTCACGGTCGAAGAGACTGTGAAGTTGTTCCAACACAAAGGAATTGACAAGTTAATGAGAACCCCAAGCAAGAAAGTCATCACGGAATCAGAACAAGGTCCAAGGAGATCACCAAGACACGGCCCCTTAATGCAAGACAAAGGAAAAAACCCAATAGCGCCGAGATCAAAGCTACCGAAGACAAGTTTGGTAGGACCAAATAAAACCATTGCAGATAAAGAGATACCTCTAACCTTGACACTAGACTATATCTCGCCGCGTGCAGTGTATGGACCGACCATTAAACTACTCAAGAGTCCAAAGTATGAGATACCACTCTCGCCAATATTAAAACATGTTGAGGTGGACAAAAACCTATTCGAAAAGATTCCAGAATTTAAATGGGAGGACTATGATTTCCTAGCTATGCAAAAGGACGATCCCACCGAGCCAAGGTTCTCATACTTCCATCCCAACAAATACATGTGATGGAAGAAGACTTGAAGGGGAGACCTGACTTTGGTCACCGAAAGTTGGTTGTCCAGAGTAGCCAAATCAGGGCTGCTCAACTTGCTCAGACTCCCACATTTCGATAGATCATCGAAGCTCCACGTGGTGGTGCGAACTCTTATGGTGCGCATCCACCAGGGATATTTATGGATGGACCAGAATATCAACTTGACAATCAACTTATTCCATCAGATAACTGGATTGAGCAAAAGGGGAGCAGACCCAAGGAAGTTCTTTCAGGGAAAAGCAAAGGATAAAGAGGTAGCTGCATTGATGAAGAAAACGCAGTCTATTGTAAAATGGAAGCGAGGATTCCAAATAGATGATATAAAGAATCAGGCAATAAGATTTGTCACATAGCTGTTAGCGGGTAAGATTCTAAGAAAATGCAGCCCGCTAGAACTCTCGGCAGGCGCAGTACTACTTGGCGCTACAGCTGCTGAGGGAGAAGAATTCAATTGGCGTCAATTTCTACTAAATGAGTTCCTAGAGGAACTGCATGATACGCAAATTAATGGTGGATACTTCCACTTCACCTGGCTAATCGTGTTGATCACCTTCCTGGGATGGAGGGAGCCAAAGCATTACGTCGGAGTGATCATGGACACTTTGGACTGTAGAGGTGCTCGCTTTCAGAATCTGTGGGCAAATTTGAATCTTGACAGACAGCACGAGACAACACTGGTATTCTATACATATTATGACCAGCTACACGGGGCCATCATGCTTACACCTCGCATACCAAAGCAAGTAACAAGAAAATATATTCGCATTATCAATTTTTATGCTGCAATGAAATGCATCTCCATTTCAGCCAAAGCGCAGACAAAGAATGTTGATTGGAACGCAGGAAATTACCATATGTACGAGGAAGATATTGAAAATATTATGAAAGAATGGTTAGCTGAATTCTGAGTTGAGGTCGTGGATATCCAAAGTGATTCTGGCGAGGATAACCCTATCCCATGTCCCATAGTATAAGACAAAGAGTCAAGTAAAAGGAAGAACACTGGGAGTCCTTCAGGGCACAACGAAAAAAGGAAGAAGCAGAAATCAAATAAAGACCAATTAGACACAGTGCTTCGCAAAGATGATTATTTAATGATTTCCGTGAAGGTCACTGAACAAATGGAGTAACTTTCGACAGACAAAGAGAAGAAGGAAAAGGAAATTCAGGATAGCTTAGACCAGAACCTAACTACACTGCAAGGGATATCCCAAAAATTTGATGAAGTAAGCAAAATATTACCCTTGCACCATGAGACAATAGCTAAAAAAGGGTTTGCGGGAACTTCGCAGTAGCAAATCACAGTTCCCGCGAGGTCCCGTGTTGTCCATTTGCAGCCACTATCTATAAGATTTCCATTCCTTGATCAAGCAATGCTAGATACAAAGAATGTAGAGGACGTGGAGCTTGATCTTGAAAGGATCCCATTGCCAGGACTACATTACTTATAGATGCAAGTCAGTGAAGAAATGCATGACAGATCCATAGAAGCACTGAAAGGACAGGTAGAGTTGCAAACAGCTAACGGGAAACTCGAGGAAGATAGCTCATGGAGTATTATGCGATTACAGGATGAGAGAGATCGTCGACTGAGATTGGAGAACATGATCACTGCGGTTGTAGATAATATAGATGAATTTGAAGTACAAATGGAACTAGAAGATACTATTGTCAAGATTGGTGATTTGGTAAATATCCTTAAGACTAAGAAGGAAGACATGGAGATTCTCCATGAGTATGAAATTGCTGTCGTGAAAGCATAGATCAATCCACAGACTCCACCAGATGAACATCAGTTAGGACAGGGAGTAGTGAAGACCACGGCACAAAATATTGCTACCAAAGTGACTAAGTGCCAGAGTCTATTGGAAGCAGCATTGAAGGCATTTAATGCCCTTGAAGAAGATCAACAATTACTGGAAGTAAAGAAAGAAGTGAAAGAAAAACAAGAAGCACTAGAAAAGATGGGTGAGGAGGTTAAGGCGCTACCAGCAAGGGAGAAACTCCTAAAATATAGAGGAATCAACACCCTAAAGAAAGAAGTTAAAGTTTTGCGTGAGAAGGAAACAGAAATGGGCAATAAGTCGCAACCATTATTAGAAGAAGCCAACATGATCTCACACGAGATCGAAGAAAAGCTAAAGGAGTTGAACTAGAATCAAGAGCAGGTGGAAGTCTAGATCGGCCATGAGATAACAATTGAGATGGTGGAAACAGTTGGGTAGATTCAACAAGATACGAAGACCACGGTAGAAAAGCTGATTGACACATTCAATGATTTCGCTGCAAAGATCAGTCCACAATCAGTGAAACACCTTAAAGGAGTTGCAAGTGGCTCAGGGGCGAGCCACATGTAAGTGTTAAGGGCCTATTGGGTGTTGATTTATATGTAAATTTGGAATGTATTTCACCCATGTATTTCATATATGTATTTTGTACTCCTATAGAGATGTTATTATTCCTCTATACGGAAGTGTCGTCATTTATATTGTAAGTGTCGTAACTTATACTTGATGGGTTATTAGACAACCTTGTTGGGGTTGGCCCTGTATAAGTCATGTGGGTCGAAGGGTTATTTGACCACCCTATTGGGGGTCGGCCATGTGGGTCAAAGGGTTATTAGACCACCAAGTGTGGGGTCGGCCCGGATTAAGTTAACCATGGGTTAAGCTAGACATGTAGGCCCCATTAGTTTATTGGGCATGACAAAACAAGTATAAATAGAGATCTAGAGATCTCGATTTGACCATTCATTCACACACTTCTCTCATTCGGAAAGTGGTGCACTTATGAGGAGGAGGCTCTGTTGCTAGGAGAAGACTATCTCTTGTATTCTGGTTGTATCATTGCTTTATCTATCTCTGAGGAAGTTATTGGGATTTTTCACCTTTATGGTTTTCCCCAAGTAAACTCTGTGTCTCTTGCGTGCTTGCATTATTTTGTCCATGATTGATGTGTTGTAGATTTGATGTACATGTTGTTCTCTCAGCTAAGATCCTCGATCAGATTGAACTAAATTCTGAAAATTTAACATGGTATCAGAGCTAGCCTAAAAGAAGGCATGATATGGCATGTATGACACTTGTTGCACTTACGATGCTCGGGCTTGATATAGCAAAAACCAGTCATCGTAGAACTTTCTATATAAATCCATTTTGGTGAAGTTTTCAGATCATAAACTTTTACAGGTTGAATATCAAATCCCCATGTACCTTGTGTCTAAACGACAACTTCTAATTCGTTGTACTTTGTGATTTATGATCTGTACAATATAGGGTTTCTGCCTCTTCCAGATCTCAGTCATAAATAGGTGACCTTGGAAAAAAGGTCATAACATGGGCTAGGAAGATCCAAATTAAATTTAGTAAAAAGTGATAGGTAGTACACAGACTGTACTATCTCAATAAACGTTTTCAAAGGCCGAAGTTGAAACAGTGACACATGGCATGCCGTACAAGTTCGATCTCCTGTTTTATCCCATAAACAGGTCACGTTGTGACACTTGGCATAACTCTCTCTCAGAGAATCCACTTGAGGTCAGACCTATCATTATGGAAAGGCGACAGGCTTTGCTATCTCAAGAAAGTTTTTCAAACCCTGTGGATTGAAAAGTTTGGAGTTACACCAGAAACAATCAGGTACATATTTTTGTCATAACATAATTATTTTTGAGCACCTTCATTCATGGCTTCCAGAATTTAGGGTTTCGGAGAAAGTTGGAATTTTTGTAATTGGAAACTACGGCTGAAAGCCACTCATCAAAATAGAAATTTAGAGACCAAGTTCAGAATTTTTGGTTGGGCAGAAGACTGGGCTTGATCAGACCCTAGTTCGGGACTTTGATTGCAAAAGTGGAAAATTAGGGCTTCTGCAAAAATGGGAATTTTTGAAATCTGTGACCACGGCTGGAAGCTCCTCAGAAAAATATAAGCTTAGAGATTTGGATCCAACCTTTTTATTGGGCAGAAGAGTGGGCTTCATCAAACCCTAGTTCGGGGTCACGTCCAGTGAATCCGAAAGTTTCAAAGGAAAAATTGAGGAATGAAACGTTGTAGTTTTCAAATTCTAAATATACTAGCTTGATCAGCTCATCAAGGCACATATTTCTATCCTTTAGGAAGTTTGAAATTCAAAGTTTGAATTTTTGGGGTTTCTCTGACAAACCCTAATCCAGCTCCAAGTCCATTTCTTGCAAATCAAGTGGATTGGGTTAATCCTAGAAGAAGATGGATTGGTCACCGGCATAAGTGAAGAAGTTCCTGTTTCAGAGGGAGATGAGGCTAAGGCCTTACATAAGAAGATTACAAGCGATCTCGACAGGTATGACTCATCGAGGTATGTTTCAAGATTTGTTCATGATTAAGTTTCTGTTATGTTTGTCTTCATGTTATTACGGTTAGTATAATCTTGATTTTATATTTGTCGTATCACCTTAACAAAATTATGAATGAATGATAGAAGATATTCACTGGTTAGGGTGTTGACACTTATGATTGTACTAATGCATTATGGTGTTGTATGAGGTTTATGTTGTCTGCTAACATAACAGGTACACCAAGAAAGACAAATCATGTTCTACTTCAAGAACATATGATCATGGTGAAATGAAGACAAAGATTCATCCATTGTCATGGATCACATAGAAGATCTACTTACGAGGTATGTATAACTTGGTTCTACAATGGTTAACTTATGAGACATGCAGGTTACTAGCACAAGTCACTGAAGAGAACCAGAAGACATTATGTGGGTATGTTAGACATAACTAGCTAGCATGGTAATCCAGGTATGTTTTTCCTATAACAAGCTAGAATCCTACCTTGTGTTAGGATCTTATACTGTTGTGTTGTTGATAATGATTATTCATGAAGTCATAGGTTTGAATAGTCATGGTTGTATGCATATTATGTTTCCTACCATAATTGATGATATGACTAACCAGAAGAGTCATGAAGATATAGGTTTGAGTAATCATGGGTTTATGCATTGATGATTTAACTAATCAGAAGATACCTATGATCAAATAAGAATATGCATGAGTAAAAGAAGACTTCCCTGAAACCTTGAATACTAATGTTTATTATCTGTGAATGATCAAGACTATACATGTTTAAGATTATTGTGTTTTGATAGTATTAAGATTATACTAATAAATGTGTGATTATGTATGAGACCTCAAGGATAACACAATGATGATAATAATAAGCATGCATAGTGATTAAGGATGGATATAAGTTCAAGGACAGGTAATCCAGGAAGCAAAGATCAAGAGGGAGCACACTCCAGTTGTTCTTGCAAGAAAGCAAAGGAGCAAACTTCAGTAGTTTCTGCAAGGATGCAGATATTCAGAGGGAGTTGACCACTTCTCACAATCCACATCAGAATAGAGTTGCAAAGATTCAGAGGGAGTCCACCCAGCAACCAAACAAAGATAAGTATTTGAATTGTCATTTCTTACATAATGTTATTCAATGACGTATATGTTTATGTTCCTAGAATTAGGTTGTGTATTATGCATATTAGAATAGTTGCATTGCTGAATAGTATACTACTAATATATATGGGTAAGTGGCCTATGGCACTGTACAACATTCCATTGCTACTTATCTAGAATGAAACCTCTTTGCTGACATGTTAGGAGTTGTGCACACTCTTAACAATGTTCTGGTAGAGATTGGAAGGCATCTAGAAAGTTATGGAATATGGATAAATGTTGTATTGAAGCATTGGCTAAGATAATTGCATGACTGTATGACATATTTCTTTATGTGTAAGAATTTGTTCTGAAAACTATGAGATGTTTGCTGATCATGCAATTTAACTTGTTGTGTAGGAAAGATCGTATACCATCACCTACAAAAGAAGGACTACAACATTTGTTCAGCAACAAAGTTCTCTATTGAAAATATTGAAGATATTGAAGTTCCCAGGATCTGGGAAGAATGCCATGATCAAGGAGTACCAGTCGATCATGAAGATGTTTAGGATGCAGTCCCAAGACCTGAAGGGGAGTCTGTAGTGACTTCCAAGAGGATCTACAAGATCAAGCATGTTGTAGGTGGTAGGATAGAGACTTTTGCTCCTGTAGCCAGATACACTTCCATTAAATCAGTACTTGCTCTGGCTGCAGTGATGAAGAGGAAGATACACTTTCTTGAATGGTGTAGTTGAAGAAGAAGTGTATGTGGTGCAGCTACTTTGTTCTGAGACACATGACAGAGAGTCATATATGTGAAGAACTTGGTATGGTAGGATAGACAACTTTCTATCCAGTTGTGGCTTTACCAAGAGTAAAGCGGATTCCAACCTTTACTACAAGGTTGAGGAAGGCAATACAGTGATACTACTTTTGTATATGGATGACCTGTTTGTAACAGGTAAGGATAGATTGATTACCGACATGCAGCGAAAGCTTTCTGCTGAGTTTGAGTTGAAGAACTTGGGGATGATGCACTATTTGTTTTTGGCATGATGGTGTGGCAGAGTGCAGATGGAATCTTCCTTGGACAAGGGAAGTATGCAGTAGAGATCCTGAAGAGATTTGGGATGATGGACTGCAAGGCTATGGCCGCACCTATGGCATCGAACTTGAAGCTTCTGTGTGATGCTTCATCTAAGCCGGTTGATATCACTATGTATCGTCAGATGATTGGGTCCTTGATGTACCTGACGAACACGAGACCAAATATTTGCTTTGCGGTGAACACATTGAGCCAGTTCCTGACGGATCCGAGGAGTGTTCACCTAGTTGTTGTAAATAATATTCTGAGGTACCTGAAGGGTACAGTTGATTATGGGCTCAAGTATGATGCGAATCAACAGTTTAACCTACAGGGTTATGTTGATTCAGATTGGGCAGGCAGTGCTGTAGATAGGGATCAGGTGTGATCTCTTGGTTTAGCAGGAAGCAGTCCTGCGTAGCACTGAGTATAGCCGAAGCAGAGTATGTTACGATGTATGAGCAGGTTGTAGATGTATTGACCAAGCCGTTGGCTAGAGTGCAGTTTGAGTACTTCAGAGAGAGGCTTGGTGCACTTCAGATCGAGGTTCCTTCCAAAGGGAAGTGATGAGTCCAGAAGATGCAGATGCACATGAGCTTTTCTGACATGGTTGATGTGTTCTCCCTTGGTCGTGATGTAATTGCTGAGCCATTTTTCACATGGTGGTAGATGTGTTCTCGCATGGTGAAAAAGTAAGGGCTCGATCCTTCCCCGAATGGTCGTAGATGTGTTCTCCCATGTAGGTGGTGTAAGTGTTGGATGATGTGCATCTGGGTTGTGCTTCATGGATGATGAGATGATCTGAAGAGGACGATGCTATGATGATCAGGAGGATCATGGATGATGAGCATTAGGACGATGCTCTAGTTACTACTCTATATATGTATATGCATCATGTTGGATGCTTGTTATGATCAGTTGGATCATTGCATCATGTTGGATGCTTGTTATGATCAATTGGATCATTTATGTATATATGCATCATGTTGGATGCTTGGACCATGTATTTGTATATGTATCAGGTGCATACTAGATCATGTATGTTGATATGTATTAGGTGGACACATTATGTGGATCATGTATCTGTGTATGTATCAGGTGGATACATTGTATGATCAAGTAGATCATGTATGATGATATGTATCAGGTAGATACTTGGTATGCATCGGGTGGATGCATTGTATGATTAGGATGATCGTGGATGATGAGCTTCTCCAGATGACATGCAACAAGATGTTGTAGTGATGATGATCAGGATGATCATGTGTACATCAGGATGATGTATGGTGAGTATCAGGATGATACTTTGTGGTCGTGGATCATGTTGTGCAGATGAGCATGTCTGGGAGATCCTATAGGTCAGAGTTGTGTACCCGTAATAGCCTGGGATTCTCTTTCGAGACATTGCTATGGGAGGACATGTAATTTGTGCCCTAGGAGATTTCAGGTCAGAGTTGTGTACGCGTAACATCCTGAGATGCTCTTGCGAGGTTTTGTCCTATGGCATGTAATTTGTGCCCTGGGAGATTTCAAGTCGGAGTTGTGTACCCGTAACATCCTGAGATGATCTTTCAAGGTTTTTCCATGACCACATGTAATTTGTGCCCTGGGGAGATTTCAGGTTGGAGTTGTGTACCTGTAACATCCTGAGATGCTCTTGCTAGGTTTTGTGGTGGGGTCACGTGTAATAAGTCCTGGAGATCTGGATAGGATGAAAAAGGCCTTAGATGCTCTTTAGGGTTCTTGCTAGGCAAGAGACTCTTTAAAGGTTTTGTGATGCACATAATAAGTCCTGCGAATTCCACAGTATGGCCAGTGATGATGAAGACCTGCAGGTGGTGGGCCTACATCCAGTATGAAAAAGGAATGGCTCTATAGAACTTCCTATGATGAGTAGATTCAGAGATTGGTTGAGATAGCAGCAGCAGTGATGATGACGATGATTCGAGGATGATGATTCACTGATGATGATCCAGAGAAGAAGACTTGTACTAGCAGACCTATGTCGAGAAATACCTTCCTAGTTAACAGGGAGTGTTGATGTATATGAAACTTCGGAATGTATTTCACCCATGTATTTCATATATGTATTTTGTACTCCTATAGAGATGTTATTATTCCTCTATACATAAGTGTCGTCATTTACATTGTAAGTGTCGTAACTTATACTTGATGGGTTATTAGACCACCTTGTTGGGGTCGGCCCTGTATAAGTCATGTGGGTCTAAGGGTTATTAGACCACCCTATTGGGGGTCGGCCATGTGGGTCAAAGGGTTATTAGACCACCAAGTGTGGGGTCGGCCTGGATTAAGTTAACCATGGGTTAAGCTAGACATGTAGGCCCTATTAGTTTATTGGGCAGGACAGAACAAGTATAAATAGAGATCGAGAGATCCCTATTTGATCATTCATTCACACACTTCTCTCATTCAAAAAGTGGTGCACTTATGAGGAGGAGGCTCTGCTGCTAGGAGAAGACTATCTCTTGTATTCTGGTTGTATCATTTCTCTATCTATCTTTGAGGAAGTTATTGGGGTTTTTCACCTTTATGGTTTTCCCCAAGTAAACTCTGTGTCTCTTGTGTGCTTGCATTATTGTGTCCATGATTGATGTGCTGTAGATTTTCTATACATGTTGTTCTCTTAGTTAAGATCCTAGATCAGATTGAAGTAAATTCTGAAAATTTAACATTGGGCCTGGCCCAGATGGGGCATTTTTTAATAGGAAGAATTTTGAGAACTGCGGAGCTAAGCGCAGTTAAGTTTGAACAATTTTGGGATAAGTTTTGGTATGCTGTGAAGTTGTGCACAACATAGTGTCGAAGGAGCTGTGAGGTCATTTCTGCGAGGAGTACAGCATCGCGATGTGCCATGTCGATGGAGATCCATCTAAGCAGAGCATGGACAGATGAAGGAAGTTATTTTGGTTAGGTCATAGAAGTCCTATTTTTGGCAAAGATCATCAATAACTACCAAGCAGTGGGTAGGTGCAGATCAGAGGTATGTGACTTATCACAACAAACATAAGACTACTACTACTCGAACCAATCATCTAAGGCCATGAAAGAAGGAACAACTCGGCGGAAGTAACCAGTTGGCGCGCACGTGACAGAAGATCCACTGCCAGATATCAGTAGTCCAGTTTTGGGAAAACCGTAATAGTTTTGTAAACCTAAGGGTTCTCCCTTCATAAATGTAAAGACATGACCTACGGGTCTTGATCTATAAATAAGGAAATTTTGTAAAGGAAAGGGGTTAACTCTTCATTTTGTTGATTATTATTGAATATTGTTAGATCTGTGAGATTAAAGCATTGTAAAGGCTCTACAGCTGAGTGCGTAGAGACCTAATTTTGAGAGAGAGAGAAGAGCGTCTGTAGCTGAGTGCGCAGACAAAGAACTGTTGTACCCTTTCCTAAGATATTAAACAATAGTTCTTGTGGACGTAGCTTCCCATCCGGGGGAGTGAACCACGTTAAACCAGTGTGTTATTTGATTCCTATGTATGATTGTCATTAATTTGTGATTTAATTTAGTTATAGTGCATGCATGAAGTTACTAGTGTCTATTATATGTTTACTATTATCTATATTGACCGTGGAAACGATGGAATAAGATACTAGTAGTTCATGTATGGAGGAATGTTAACAGTAAAGCACCTATAAGTTCTCAACGGAATGGATCTACGAGATAACCACACAACAAATGGTTAAAGTTGAATCGCAACATCAAGCACAAAGCATTGCGCATCTCACTCATTTCCATAAGTTATGATGTTTATCAAGCTAAGTAATGATGAATGATTAAGGATTATCGAATAAGATTGAGTAGAAGTGATTAGGTCTCATAACCCCACTGCGGGGCCTATAGACATGCTGAGGGTACAAATATATTTGTTCCGGAAGATTCTCAATGCGGAGTAGAAGACTTCGTGTAGTCATTGACCGCCCTGCGCAACCTGTACCACGTTGTACATGAATCAGTTCAAACACTCACATCACAAGTTTGTGGAAACCTGCTTCTGTAACCACCCCCTTGACTTCGCCTCAGGTGAGACCTCAGACTGCTCACAGTCTGTTGTCGAAAGGGCCGGTGAATAGGGGTTTTGTTGGTATCTTGTACCGCGAAGTACCTGGGTATACATTGGAAAACCTCTAGAACAATATTGCGACAAACAGTTTTGGACCTCGTACTCATCAATGTCCTTCCTCTTGATCTGTTTGCCTATAATTAGCAGTTTCCTAGCCATCTCCAAATTATCCATCGTAATTTTCCCAAGCCATTCATCGCTCAGTTGTTGCTGCGGACGAGGTAAATTATAAGCCCCTACTAAGTAGGATGGATGAAATGATGCAAAGGCTTCCTTTTTGCTATCCGAAAGGACCTTTGTCTCAGCATCTGCATTCTGCAGGATCCATCTAATTACTTTTGAACAAGGAAACATCTCGAGATGCATGGCTGCTTTAGATATGCAGGATTTTATGATGTTCTGGTACAAATGTCCTTCTTCCAGAAGTGCCTCAGGGATGTCTTGGTCTATTATCATATGGTATACTTCTCCCCATTTGACTTCTGGAGGCATGCCTGTAGTACACTTAGTGTCTTCGAATAGAGTTTCTACTCGTGTGTCAGTTGGTTCTAGTTCGATTGCCTTCGAATTTCCTTTGCCACCTTTAGGCATTTTGACTTAAAACCTGTCCAAAATCAAGCATAAGTATATAAGATACTTTCTCGATGCAGAAAACCTTACCATACTAACATTCTGAATATAACAAGTGTCTCTAAGAGATATAGAAGTGAGCACAATCATAATGCATTCCCATGATCACAATATGCTTCATAAAAATGGCATGGGAAAAATTCGTAGCAGGATAGGAACATGAAAGATATTCTCGCAAGGGTAGACACGACCGGCTCTAACTTCACATTGTTACTGATTTCACTATGGGGAAGAGGTATGCTGTGGAATTTCTTAACAAAATGTGACAGGTGATAAAGTCCCAAGTAACTTTTAACTTCTATGTTCGAATGAAACTAGGCTTGGATGTGTTTAGCTAGATAGAAGCATGGGTCGGCCTCGGTTGTAATAAGACTGAAAAAAAAACCTTTAAAGTCTAAATGGCTTGGGTGAAACAAATAGAACCATGACTACGACGTTCACCTCAAAAGACAAAGAACCAACCATTATAATTCAGGATACAAGGCTTGAAGGGTACCAACTTGACAGATTCTGATCATATTTGGGGATAGTAGTGCTGCAGCCGAACCAGAAATCTTAGAATAGATATGCTTTTGGTCTCAAACGGGACTAAGAATAGCCTCCAACCAAACGAAATAGTGAAAATCAAATGGGGTTCTAACCCTACTTATGGTGATCTGACGCGCGCAAGCAATTAATAGGGTGGTTGAAGAACTTAAACGGGGTAATGGTGCATACGGACAGGGTCAAATCGACACATTTGGCATTAAGTGTGACCACCAAACCCGAATGAACTTGGCTAACTCTCCTGATAGTTGCGGCGAGAACTCATGAGTTTAGACCTCCATTGCGGGAGGACTCAGTGAGTTTATCCACAAATGAAAAAAGGCACTTTTCCGCAAGCAAGGCGTAAAATCCACGAATTGGATGACTTAGCTGAGTCCATCCATCGTTGCGTAAAAATTGGGGAAGTGTGGCCAAAAAAGACTCCGGAAGAACTGGCGCAATCTTTCTGAAACGGTGAAGTTAAAGACTCAATCAAACCTTTCGTCCGTTGCGGCATAACTTGGTGAGTTTTTTCAAAAAGTGGAGCAGCTTCAAAAATCAGGAAAAATGATCCACCATTGTGGAAGAACTTAACGAGATGGTCTGCCATTGCGGTGAAGCTGGATAAATTTTCTGCCAATCTTTAACTTAGCCAATTTGTTTCCACTGTTGCGGTAGGACTCGGTGAGTTCTTCTGTCATTACGGCGCAGAAGCATGAGTGTTCTTTACTTAGGAAAAACAAAAGTAACTTCAATGGAAGAAGATGCAAGGCTTTTCTTTAGAAAAACTAAGTAAGGAAGGGTTCTGGTGGCTTTGACTTCTAGGAAGAATTCCATCTTTCAAAAAAAGAAGAGGGGCCCCAATATTCACAAAAAAATTTGGGGGGGATGTTGCAGCAACAACACTGGCGATTCACTAGTGAACATAGATCTCTGAAACAAACTTATCACAGGGTCAGAAAACTTACAAAGTGTTGGTTTCATGTGCAACAAAATGTTTTCATAGTTCAGATTCTGGAATGCAGTGATCACTCTTATCACAATGGTGATGGGAAAAAAGAAACTTTGACTCAGATTTCATTATAACTCTCCAAGGGCCAAAATGTGAGATTTATTTTAAAATTCTGTCTTTTAGAAGTTTACTTATATAAGACTCCACAGGATCGTAACTATATCTCATAGGCATATTCGTTTGTTCCTGATTCCCATACTATTTTGCATTCTTTTGGGTGTTTCTTTGATTTGCGACTTTTGCCTTTTGAGCCTTCCAGAAATGGATTTCCTCTGCTTTTAGCAATTGATGTGGGTTCTTCAATCCATAATGTCCTTTTGTGTGAGAGAAGAATTCATTTTACTTTCATGCTTCACAGATGGAGAAGAGCCTTTGTTGGGTTGGTTTATTTGAGCAGCTTCTCTAACTTGAACATATCGTTGCTTTTCTCGGACATGCTGTAATTGAGGCGAGAATTTTTGGAAACCAAACTCTTTGATATAAGCCTTTTGGCTTTTACTTATAGCATGGGATCATTTTAAATACCATACATCTATGAGACATGCTTCCTCTACGTGGGTCCATCATAGTGAACTTCGTGAGACAATCATTATTGTTAGAGTGAATGAGGCCCTAAGATAGTCAGAAGGAAATTCTAAATCTTAGTTATTTGACAAGGGTTACATTGACCAAGTAGAAAAAGATCTTTGCATTCCGGGAAACCACTCAGTGGAAACAAAGACACACATAAATATTAACCTTTATCAGTGAGCTTCTTCATGACCATCCTTTTTGAGTTTTTCCTGGAGTCTCATCTCTCAGCTACGCCAAAAATTCATCTTAGCTTTATTTAAACAAAGGACTCGAACAAAAGGGAAAAAAACAAACAAGAGAAAACAAATCAAGCTAAGTAGCAGACTAATATGTGATAAAAAACAATTAAAAATGAAACAAAAGAAAACAAACCAGAAAAGAAAAGACAACGTTTTATTTATGTACAAGAGTCCACCTAGGACTTATGCGAAGTATTGTTTCAAAGCGAGGCTGTTGAGAGGGAGATTTACTTCTTCCCCTTGTAGATCTTTCAATTTATAGGTTGATGGGCCAAGCTTTTCAGAAATTTGGTAAGGGCCAACACATAAATGTTGAAATTTTGTGTGCATTCCCTTACCTTCATGCTGGTGATCCCATTTCAAAACTAATTCACCTACTTCGAAATTTATTTTACCAGATTTCTTCTTATCAAGCCATCTTTTGACTATGTCTTGGTGGTGATGGAATTGGTATTTGGCTTTCTGTCGTGACTCTTCAAGTTTTAGCAGGGTATCGATTCTGTGTGCATTCCCTTACCTTCATGCTGGTGATCCCATTTCAAAACTAATTCACCTACTTCGAAATTTATTTTACCAGATTTCTTCTTATCAAACCATCTTTTGACTATGTCTTGGTGGTGATGGAATTGGTCTTTGGCTTTCTGTCGTGACTCTTCAAGTTTTAGCAGGGTATCGATTCTGGAATGTAGGGCTTGACTGCTAGAACCTCGAGAGGCTTGGGCCAATTGCAAAGATGGGAGTAGAATATTCGGAGGAAGGATGGATTCTTTTCCATATAATAGGGTGAACGGGAAGACCCCTAAGGCATTCTTGGGAGTGACTTTGTCTGCCAATAAGGTGTTTGGGAGGGCTATGTGCCAGCTTCTCTGATTTTCAATCATAGTTTTCCTAAGGATTAATATGATATTTTTATTGGTAGACTCAGCTAATCCATTTCCTTGGGGATAGTAATTGGCTGAATAATGCAATTTAATTTCTTTCTCGTACATGAATTCATTAACCTTCATTGATGAAGCATTATCAAAGACTAGGGAAATTGGAACCCCAAACCTGGTTATGATGTTTTCCTCCAGGAAGTGGATGACTGCATCTTCATTGACTTTATGCAGTGGAACGGCCTCATCCCATCTTGTAAAATAATCTGTAGCTGTTAGAATATACCGGTGTTGCAGTGAGGAGTTTGGATTTATTTTGCCAATAATATTTATTCCCCATTGCTCGAATGGTTCAGAGATGATAACTGGCTGCAAAAGTCCCGCTGCTTTTGGTAATTTTCTGGCACTTCTTTGTCATACGTCACAATTTCTGGCATAAGCGTGAGCATCCTTGAAAAGAGTTCGCCAACAGTACCCAGATTTGAGAATCTTGTGAGCTGTAGTTTCTCCAGAGTAATGTCCCCCGGTAGGGCCATCATGTAATTCTCTCACGAGGTTATTTGCATCTTTTGTCTCCAAACATCTGAGAAAAATACCATCATACTTCTTCCTAAAGAGTACTCTTTCAATGATTTGGTATGCTGCTGATTTCAGACAAAGTGCTATTATTTGCTTCGAACTCCAGTGCTGCAGAAAATAACCCGACTGTAGATAATGCACTAGGTCCCTATACCAAGACTGAGGAGCTATAAAAATTTGACATACATTGATCATGTTTAGCTCGGCTTCGTTCCTCCAATCTAGCTCTTCATCAGCTGGATTTTTAGTAAGCAGCTTGCATAAGCCTTGTCCTTTAATAATAGTGGTAGGTTTGAATTCCAAGTCATACTCCTGAAGAGCAGTGACCCAGTTTCCTCTCCTTTCTCCTAATTCTTTATGAACAAAAATCGATCTGACAGCGGGATGAGGAACTATGACTTTAGTTCTATTTTTTAGAATATATGACCTAAACTGTTTTACTACTTTGAAAAATGCATATGCTTGCTTATCTACCACGGGGTAGTTCAGTTCAGCGCCCTGCAAACCAGTGCTCATAAAAGAAATTGGGTATTCATCTCCCGATTCTGCCTTTTGAGTGAGCACAACTGCGAGAGAGTTATCAGAAGAAAAAGTATACATGATGAAATCCTTTTCAAAATCTGGACTTCTTAAAGAAGGTGCATTAGCTATGGAAGCCTTGATTTCTTTAAATGCAACTTTCTCCCAGTCCATCCATTTGAATTGTACACTCTGCTTTACCATTTGTTGCAAAGGTTAACGATTTGAGCAAAATCTGGCACGAACCTTCGAACAAAATTAATGGTGCCCATGACTGATTGCATAGATTTTTTGCTATGGGGCATGGGAATCTTGTTGATAGCTTGCACTCTCTCTTGATCTATCGAGATTCCTTCCTTTGAAATGATGTGACCCAAGAGTTTTCCCTCAATAACAGCAAAAACACTTTTCTTAGGGTTTAAATAGATACCATACTTCCAGCATCGATCAAAGATTTTCTTTAGGTGGAAAACATGGTCTTCTCTTTTCTTTGAGAAAACTGTCACGTCATCTAAGTAAACCACTACACATGTACCACCCAATCCTCCAAAATCAATGTCCATGGCTCACTGAAAAGTAGCTCCTGTGTTCATCAATCCAAAAGGAATTCTTCGATATGCAAAGGTTCCTCACTTTGTACGAAAATTGGTTTTGAGCCGGTCCTCTTCAGCTACTAGCACTTGGTTATAACCAGAGAAACCATCTAGTAGGGAGAACAGTTTTGATCCTGACACCATCTACAAAATTTGCTCCATTGGGGGCACAGGATAAATGTCTTTATTGGAAGCTTTATTTAAGTTTCGGAAATATACATGGTGAGCTCCCAATATGGATGCCTAATGTGGGTAGCTGTACTAAGAGGCTACTTTAAATGTCAACCCAGGAGATGTACAAACTTTAGAGGTGCAGGAACTATCTGTGCTCTTATAGGATAATCTTTCTCATGGTTGGGTGTCGGTATAGATGTTCTAAGGGTTTCCTACTCAATATGTAAAACTGGTTATACTAGGGAATTAAATACTGGAAAGCAATAAATCTATTTTAAAGAATTAAAGTACTAAAAGCAGTAAATCTATTTTAAATAATTAAAATGTTGAAAGTAGAAGAGATAATCTTATGAAGTTACCTACGTGCAGAATGGTAAACCTAGAAAGTGAAATGTCACAACAGATCTATTCTAATACTAGAGAAAACAAGGGTCGTAATTACTTTATGCATAAAACTAGAGTTCTGATCTAAATTGTTTAAATACTAAAACTAAGATTGAAGTGCGATCGTTTCATGCTACACATCTATTTACTAAGAAGTCAGAGTAATTAATCACGATGGGAAACATTCATAAACCTCATATCGAAACCACAACTTTTGAAAGCAAAGCTAATACATATGTAATCGTTTGTTAAAATGTGCGTTTGGAAGAAAGCAACTACGGGACTATTGAAACCGTTTTGAAGTACTACAGAACGTATTATAAATTACTATAGAACTAATACATCATTCAAGCGCTTCCATATGAAATATAACTGTTTGTCAATATAAAACACATAATTGGAAAATACTTGAAAAATGGAAATCCCCTGACTTACGTGTTGGAGGGGCCCTCTCCAACCCGTACTCAGGAGAGACATAAACTTATAAACGCTGGCTGGAATTTAACATCAATCTCTTATTAAAATATAAAATCCATGTCTTCACAAAGGTCTGTAACTTCGCAATATCTCAATAGTGCAAAAAACTTAAAACTGTGTTTCTCCAAAAATGTCAACAGAGACCTCTTGCTACTCAAGAGGTCCATATTTATATGATTCTTAATGCTAACCCTAACTAACTATCTAAATGTCGATTCTCCTTGAACAAGAGTGCATTCTCTATAAATCAGGAAACATGGTGTTGGGCTTGGTGATCCCTCAGTCTTCTATGCGTTCATCATTTAATGTCCCTGAACCTACTCAATCACGCTTGGTTTCCACAGAATTAGTTTATTGAATATGCAGTTTAACATACAATAATAATCATCCAAAACAATTTCATTAAATAATTAAAGTAAAACATTTTTCCCACAAATGAGTGTGTTTCTTCGCCATTGCTTGAGCTTGACTGCAGGAAAAAGGTTTATCAAATATCTGAAAATTGGACTCATCATTCTCTCCCATACTTGAAGGATTAACCCATCCTTGGGTGACTTATTCAATTTGTCGATGACCTCCCTAATATCCTATGTTACCACCCTAGGAATCCCTGCCTGCCTGTGATATCCAAAATTCTGATCCTCCCTGGCCCATGCCCTCCTCTCTTCCTCTTCATTAATCTGTTCCTTGATGACTAGGGAAAGAAAGAATGGGGGATTCAGCATCATCCCAAACCATCTGAGTTGATTTCTTGCCAGGGATTCTTTGTAGAGTGTGGTTTTGAAAATAGCATCATCAAGCCTGAGGGGAGAGTGGAGTTCTCTTTTCTTCAGATTGTTTGCCACCCTGCTCAACCTTTCCTTAATGGACTCATTAACATCTTTCTGTGTGCTTCGGAGTGTAATGTCAAAATAAGTCACAACCTCCTGTTGTTTTCCAAGGAGAATGGGTATCAGTTCCTCATCCTGGGTGAGGATCCTATGGTTATATATTATCCCTTCAAGGTGAGTTGGCTCTGGTCTGATCATTAATGGGGTTTTCCATTTGGATGCGACATAGAGATGGTAGTCCTGGGCTCGCTCAATTTCATGGTTCATCCACGAACATAATGCCCTTAACTGGAAATCGCCCACATATCGGTTTGGCAACCAGCTGGGTGAGCCAGAAACTACGAAATTATGCAAGAAGAACTCACTCAATTGGTCTTTCTCCAGCTCTGTGGAGTTCAAAGATGCATCCATAAACTCTTTGGGAGTGCTTATCTCTATAGGGTGTCCTTGCTTCAACCTCTGGAGCTGGAATTCACCCCATTTCTCCTGCATATAAACTGCATATATTACCGACGGTGGTATGAGGTCCCGTAGTCTATCATATATGCCGGTAGTAGTGGCAAAAATGTCCTTTAATTTGGTAATCTCTTGGTCTTTTTTTGCTAATTCATTTTGTGCCGCGACCAATTTTTCTTGAAGCGTTGAATTCTTCTACTCATCCAGCCATAGATCTTCTGCATGATGCATCTTTAGGATTTGAGTCTTCTCGGCTGAGAACGAGGGAGGTGTGGGTTGGCTTCCTGGTCCAATTCTTAACGTTTCCAGCTCATTTCCGAGCCTTTCCAATTCTTCCCATGCCTCAGTGAGTTGGGTAACAACCTCGAGGTTTTCATTATGTTCTGGAGGATTCCTCTAGACGTTGCCTTTCTTTTGTAATCACTCCTCTTCTTCTTTATCCATTTCTTCTTCTTCATCCCGTTCTTCTTCTTCATCCCGTTCTTCTTCTTCATTCGTTTCCTCTTCTTATTATTCTTCATCCTCTTCTTCTTCTGTAGTGGGATCCTTCTGGTCTATAAAAGGATCAATGTCATTATCAGACACATTGGTAACCAGGGGGCTAGGTTCCCTTTCTTCCTCCTTAGAGACTTGGATTTTAGATACCTGTGTGAATCTTTTGCTGCGCCTCTTCAACCCTTGACTACTAGTAGGAATACCTGGGTCTGATTTGGGGGAATCCTCACTTGAATGTTTTATCTTCACCAAGGTGTCGGCCACACTGTCCAAGTGAATTTTTCTTTTTCCCCCTAATACACAGGTGGTCCTACTT
This sequence comes from Larix kaempferi, assembly GCA_027924585.1. Lineage (NCBI taxonomy): Eukaryota > Viridiplantae > Streptophyta > Pinopsida > Pinales > Pinaceae > Larix > Larix kaempferi. The sequence goes on from BSBM01000208.1 coordinate 8,990,235, forward strand.
TTTTATTCTGGTGGCAAGGGTGTAGTCTTCATTCTCTAAACGTCCTCAGCAGATACCAATATGAAGCCCTCCCAAGAGAGCTCTGGAATCTGTACTTTTAGTTCCTCACCAACTATTAGTTTGATCAGACCATGATGGGCCAAAGCATCCTCTTTTCCCTTAGCCACCTTCCTGCTCATTTCTGCTAGGGATTGGAGCAGGTAAAATGGAATGCTAATGTTGTTGTTTGATGAAATGTGACTCCTGTACTTGAGAAGTTCCAAAATATGAAAATGGAAAATGGGAACATAACTTAACCTTCCAGTGCATGTAATGTATCTCTGGACAATTGCAGCCATTACATCCCATGGTGCTAGCATGGATAGTCTTTTGAATCCATTTTTGTCTTCATCATAGACCTCTCCTTGCTCAAAGAATGTTGCTTTTGCTGTGTGGTTTGCCTCCCGGTCATTGCTGCTCCAATGCAGGCCCATTGGTAGACCAATGTGTTTGGCAATCATGTCCTCATCGAATTTTATACGTAACCCTTTTACTCAGGTGGCGTACTGTTCATCCTTGATATGTTTGAAGTTTCTTGCAAACTCCTGAGCTATCCCTATATCGTATCCTCTCAATCCAAGGATGAAAGGCATCCATCCTGAATTGCGAATGATCTGCAGGACACTTGGGCTCTGATAAATGGCGTTGTGATCTTCTGGATCACTTTTATTAAAACCCTTTGTCATTTTAGAATCTTCTTTATAATCAGACAAAACCAGAACTTTGGAATATGTCTTATACCCTCAACTGGTCGGGCTCTGCCTACCGGCTCAAGGATTGCAATGTTGGATGAGTGAGCGCATTAGCTTTGGTCTATTGCTTCTTGGGAATTTTGAGCAGTTCCTTATATGCAAAATTGTGGAATATTATGCAGCCTTACTTGCTATCTTTCTGCACCTATCCTTTCCATCATTCGTGTACTTGCCTCTTTTAATCCCCTTTTTTCCATGATCGATCTCTGTATTCCCATGATCGATCTCTATACTTCATATGGTGAAGGTTGCGATCATGATTTGTTGACGGTGACGGGACTTAGGTAGCGATCATGAGTTATTAAGGTCATTCGACCATGCCACCGATTTAAAATAGAAGTTGTCCTCAGTTGACTAGAAACGAATGTAGTGTGGGATAATGTTTTACCTTAAGAATAAAATAAAATTCTTCTAGAGATTACCTTGGTATGTATGCGTACCTGCATTGATGATCTGGTGCGTTTTTCATGCATGGCAGATTTTGTAATAGATTTGGCGGTGTCTGTAGTTGATTTCTGCATGTCAGTAGTTACATGTGTGGAATGCTTTTTTCTTTTTGCCCATTTGAATTTGATGAAGTATCTTCTTTTGAAAATTGTGCCAGTTGTTGATACGACTCATGTGATGATGCTTCGTATTTGGATGATTGCATAGTTGTATGTGATTGGCTCCCTTGAATAACTTGCAGGCTCACTTGAGTATGATATGTAATGTATCTGGCTCATTTGAGTTGAATTGCAGGCTCGCTTGAATTGAATTGCAGGCTCACTTGAGTATGTTGAAAAAGAATGGCATGGCGTGTTTGAAGAATTCCGTAGTAGTTGATGACCGATTGCTGAATGTAGACGTGGCTAGCTTGCTTGAGTGTTGATATGTAATGTATCTGGCTCGTTTGAATTAATTTCAGGCTCACTTGAATAAATGGCATCCTCGCTTGAATCAATTGCAGGCTCTCTTGAAGTATGGTCAGGCTTGCGTGATGATATGGCAGAGTTTGAAATGAAGAGTGTGCTTGGATTGTTCCTGTAGTGGTAGATATTTATGCTGGCTTTCTTGAATGCATATCCGGCTCGCTTGATTGTTGAATGTGTTTGAGAGTTTGCTGACTCGCTTGAGTTGTGGTTGATATTTGGCTTTGCAATAGTAATGCTGGATCTTTCATAGGGATATTCGTGGCCCTGTAATTTTCTGTTACTTTTTATGAATTTTTCATTCTCTATTTTCGTTTTTTTACTTTTTTTCATTTTTTCTCTCTTTTTTTTGTTTTTGTTTTTATTGTAAATGAGTTGATTTTCACTTATTTGTCGCGTCCTCTATCAGCATCAATTGTTGTTGGTAGAGTACCTGTGCAAATTCTTCTTTTGACTGTGGTTTCTTGTAAAGTTTTAGGCGATGCCCATTCACTATCATGGGGAACCCTTCTTCATCAATTGTAATAGTTCTCATAGCTCCATTTTCATAAATAATTTTGTATAATGTAATGCCCAAGCCATCTAGTGGTTAGCTTTCCTTTGAATGTGTGAAATCTGGAGTCGTAAAGTAGTTCCCAATCACCTTCGTTGAACTTTTTATCCTTCAGATGTTGGTCATGCCATTTCTTTCTTTGCTATTGGATGATTTCAGTATGTGTAAGTGCTTGTTGGCAGTGTTCATCCAGTTGATTTAGCTGTAGCATGCGTTCTTTTTGAATTTTTGATAGGTCCATATGTAAATCTGCTACAATTCTTAATGTCTTTATTTCAAATTCGATTGGCAGCATGACCTTTTTTCCATAGAGTAGTTCATAAGGTGTGAATCCTGTAGTTGTTTTCCATATAGTATTGTAAGCCCAGACTACCTCACTAAGTCTATCATCCCAATCCCTTTTGTGAAGTTGGACAGTTTTTGTCAAGATTCTCTCTAATTCCCTGTTGGTTACCTCAGCTTGACCATTTGCTTGAAGGTGATAGGAGGATGACTATCCGTGCTTTACATTGTTTCTTTTCATCAAGTCTTCAATTATATTTGATGTGAATTGTGGGCCCTGATCAGAAACTACTTCTCTTGGCACCCCAAACTTGTGAAAGATCTGCTTAGTAAAGAATTTGGTCACACTGGTTTCATTTGCAGCAGCCAGTGCTCCTACCTTTGTCCATTTTGTAAGGTAATCAGTGCATACGAGGATGTAGCTTTTCTAATTGGACTGTGGGTTGAATGGGCCAACAAAACCAACTCTCCACTTTTCAAATGCCTCCAAGGAGATTTGTGGATGGAGTGGCATTTCTTGTTTTTGTGTTGATTTTCCCATTCTTTGGCAATCATCACAGTGGGACACATACTCATAAGCATCGTTGTGGAGTGTTGGCCAATAATACCCTGTTTGCAAGATCTTGTAGGCTGTTCTTTTCGCAGCATAGTGTCCTCCACAAGGTTCATTGTGGGTGGAATGCATTATGTCATGTACTTCATCTTCTCTAATGCACCTTCTAAGTACTTGATCTGGTCCCTGTTTAAAAAGCATGCCCTCTATCCATGTATATGTGGCACTTTGCCTTATTACTTTTGTCCTTTCTTTATAACTATAATGTTCTGGAAAATTTCTGGATACTAAATAGTTTGCTATGTTAGCAAACCATGGGCTTCTTATTGATATGGAAAAAAGGTTCTCATCAGGGAAGTTATCTTGAACCAATTCGTTATCTTTTCCATGTGTGACTCTTGACAAAAAGTCGGCTACCAGATTATGCTTTCCTGGTTTATCTATTATAGTCATGTCAAATTCTTGTAGAAGTAGCATCCTTCTAATAATTCTTGCACTAGTATTAGGCTTGTTCATAAGATATCTGATTACTAAGTCGTCAGTGTGGATAAAACTTTGGTATCTTGTGATGTAATGCCTGAATTTATTGATTGCATGTATGACTGCCATAAATTCTTTCTCTATGACTGTGTAGTTGAGTTCTGCTCCAGCCAAATTTTTGATTTTATAGTATATGTTATAGGGTTTCTTGTCTTGTTCTTGTCCAAGCACAGATCCGATGGATTTATCTGATGCATCTGTGTGGATATGAAATGGAATTTCCCAGTTTGGTCCTTGGAGTACTGGTGCTGTGATTGTTTTCTGCTTAATACTTTCAAAGGCTGTCATGCAGTTGCTTGTCGATATGAACTCATTATCTTTTGTGAGAAGTGAAAACATGGGGGCATCAATTCTGCTATAATTTTCAATAAACCTTCTGTAGTACCCTATCTATCCAAGGAAACTTCTCACATCCCTTTGTTTGACAAGTGGGGTTAGCGTTCTGATTACTGAGACTTTGGCTTGATCAACCTCTATACCTATTTGTGATATATGGTGTCCTAGAACGATGCCTTCTTCCATTAACATCCTGCATTTTTCATTGCTTAGGCACAAGCTCATTTCAATACATTTTTTTAATACTAATTCAAGATTGTTTAATGCCCAGTCAAAGTTCTATCCATAGGGTGTGAAATCATCCATGAAGACTTCCATTTTTTCATTCATAAAATCAGAGAAAATACTCAACATGGCTCTTTGAAATGTTGCTGGGGAGTTACATAAACCAAAGGGTAGGACCCTATAGGCATAAGTGTTAAAATTTGAGCATTAATTCACAATACTCTTGGATATTTACTGAGATAATAACATATATAGTATATCAATGCATAACAATCACAATAAGCATGACAAGCATCACAAGAATCAAAAGCATAAGAGACAAGAGACACAGAGTTTCCATGGGGAAAACCCCACAACTTCCTCAGAGATAGAGAGAGCAATGGCTCAGCCAAAGTACAACCAAAATACACTTGAGATAGTCTCCTAGAGTAGATGATCCTCCTCCTCACTAGTGCGCCACTTTCTGAGTGAGAGAAGTGTGTCTTTTTGAATGATTCCAAATAGAGATCTCTCGATCTCTATTTATACTTAACCTGTTTTCCCAGTGACCTTATGGGGCCGAATTGTCTATCTAGATACATCCACAATATAATATATATTTTAGGGCCGACCCCACACATGGTGGTCTAATAACCCATCGCCAAGTACACACACTTGCGACACTTGTCAATCCACATGAGGACACTTCCTTATAGAGGAATAACACATCTCTTATAAGGGTACAATAAATATATATGAAATACATAGATGAAATACATTCCGAAGTTACATATACATCAACACTCCCTCTTAACTAGGAAGGTATTTCTCGACACAGTTCTGCTAGACAAGTCTTCTTCTCGGGATCATCGTCATCGATGCATCGTCATCATCATCGTCACTGCTACTGCTATCTCAACCAATCTCTGACTCTACTCGACATAGGAAGTTCTACAGAGCTAGTCCTTTTTCATACTGGATGTAGTCCCACCACCTGCAGGTCTTCGTCATATGTGCGAACGGTCTGATAGAGGTGGCCTCTCAGGACTAATTTTATGTGCGGATGCAATACTGAAAAGAGTATCCCAGGAACATTTATGTGCCTAAGTACGATCGGCAAGATCTCCAAGGACTGATTACATGCATCTCCTCCACAATACCTTTAAAGAGCATCCCAGGAACATTTATGTGCCGCAGCACGACCGGGAAGATCTCTGAAGAGCATCCCAGGACTTATTATGAGCATACAGCTCAACCTCTCGGATCTCGAGGACTGATTACATGTGGATAGACAAAACCTTTAAAGAGCATCCCAGGAACATTTATGTGCCGCAGCACGACCGGTCAAGATCTCTAAAGAGCATCCCAGGACTAACTACAAGCACACAGCTCAACCTCTCGGATCTCCAGGACTGATTACATGTCTCCGTAGTAATACCTCATCCCAGGACTGATTACAAGCACATAGCTCAACCTATCGGATATCTGAGGACTGATTACATACTACATAGCAATACTAGAAAGAGTACCCCAGGAACATTTATGTGCCGCAGCACAACCGGCAAGATCTCCTAGGACTGATTACATGCTATTTGCACAACCTGCCACATATCATCTCTGACCTCCAAGTATCAACCTGATACTCATGATCCAATGGATCATCATCACACGAGGAATCATCCTGATTCCCATGATCATACTGATCATCATCACTTGTACCATCCCAGTACATATAATTTGGAGCAACATCCTGAAGCTCATCATCATGATCCAACTGATCATACAGTGTATCCACCTGATACAAATACAAATACATGATACATATCAACATACATTATCTACCTGATCATACAATGTATCCACCTGATACAGATCCATGGTCCAAGCATCCAACATGATGCATATACAAATACATACAAATGATCCAACCGATCATATCCAACATCCAACATGATGCGTACATACATATAAATGATCCAATTGATCATATCCAGCATCAACACGATGCGTACATATAAATGATCCAATTGATCATATCCAGCATCAACACGATGCGTACATACATACAAATATAAATGATCCAACTGATCATATCCAGCATCCAACATGATGCATATACATAGTAGTAACTAGAGCATCATCCTGATACTCATCATCCAGCGCTTACATCCACAGCCATGTGAAGGATCCTCCTTCCAACATTCTTGGGATGGCTTCAGAAAATGTGTCCATCACTACTTCCTCGAAGTGTCGTCGATCTGAAGAACACCAAGCCTCTCCCTGAAGTACTTGAACTTCACCCTGGCTAGTGGCTTCGTCAGCACATCTGCAATCGGCTCGTCTGTCGCAACATACAAGAGCTTCACGGCTCCTCTCTGCACCATATCCCTGATATAGTGATATTTGATCTCTATGTGTTTCAACCTGTCATGAAACACTGGGTTCTCAGATAGCGTCACACAACTCTGGTTATCGCAGAATATACCAGTAGCATCCAATGGGAGATCAAATAACTCATACAGTGGCTTCCATATCCATACTGCCTCACAACTATCTGAATAGGCTGCAACATACTCTGCCTCAGCTGTACTCAGTGCTACACAGGACTGCTTCCTGCTGAACCAAGAGATCACACCTGATCTCATATTGAAGCAGCACCCTGATGTGCTCTTCCTATCTGCAACACTACCAGCCCAATCTGAATCAACATAACCCTACAGGTTAAACTTTTGATTCGCTTCATACTTGAGCCCATAATCCACTGTACCCTTCAGGTACCTCAAAACATGCTTTACAGCAACCAAATGAACACTCCTCAGATCCGTCAGGAACTGGCTCAATGTGTTCACTACAAAGCAAATATCTGGTCTCGTGTTTGTCAGGTAAATCAAGGACCCAATCATCTGACAATACATAGAGACATCAACCCACTCAGATGAAGCATCACATAGAAGCTTTAGATTCGATGCCATGGGTGTGGCCATGGCCTTGCAATCCATCATCCCAAATCTCTTCAGAATATCTACTGTGTACTTCCCTTGACCAAGGAAGACCCCACCTGAATTCTGCCACACCTCCATACCTAGGAAATAATGCATCATTCCCAAATCTTTCATATCGAACTTAGCAGCAAGCTTCCTCTTAGTATCTGCAATCAATCTATCATGTCCTATTACAAATAAGTCATCCACCTATAGGAGTAGAATCATAGGATTCCCTTCCTCAACCTTGTAGTAGAGGTTGGAATCCGCTTTACTCTTGGTAAAGCCCAAGCTAGATAGGAAATTGTTCATCCTACGATACCAAGTTCTGGGAACGTGCTTCAAGCCATACAAGGCTTTCTTCAATCTGCACACATATGACTCCCTGTCGTGTATTTCAAAACCGAGTGGCTGCTCCACATATACTTCCTCTTCAACTACACCATTCAAGAAAGCAGTCTTGACATCCATATGTTGTATTTTCCATTTCATTGCTGCAGCCAGGGCAAGTACTGTTCTGATGGAAGTATACCTGGATACAGGTGCAAAAGTTTCTTCATAATCTATTCCCTCTTTCTGAGAGAAACCATGAGCTACGAATCTTGCTTTGTATTTCTCTACACGGCCATCTGCAGCATGCTTGATTTTGTAGATCCATTTGGAAGTCACAACAGACTTCTCTTTAGGTCTTGGGACAACATCCCAAACATCATTCTTCATTATTGATTGGTATTCCTCAACCATGGCATCCTTCCATTCTTTCTTTTCCGCTACTTCTTCATAACTGGAAGGTTTGTTGTTCATAATGTCCCAGAGTAAAGCAACATAGCTGGTATGTGATCTGGTTTTCTTCTTTGCTCTGTGTTCTTCTTCTGGAATGCCAAATATTTTTGCATATTGAATGAGCTCTCTAGCCCATGCAAGTTTCCTCTTGTGAGAGTTATCCTCACGAGGTGGATCTACAGGTTCTTGCGGATCTTCAAACTCACGAACAACTTCTGGAATTGCTTCAGTCATGGTAGTGTCTTGAAATCTAATTTCCTTAGGTTCTTCATAAACTTCGACATGTGCCTTCCTTGATTTGATGAATGCTGAGTTTTCATCAAATGTTACATCCCTGCTGACATCAATCTTCTTGAACCCTGGAATGTATATTCTGTAAGCCTTCGAGCTTTCACTGTAACCCACAAAGATACCCTTCTTTCCTGAAGGATCTAGTTTGGTCATCTTTTCCTTTGGGACATGAGTGCATACTGGACAACAAAATATTCTGAGATGGATGACTTTAGGATTCTTACCAGAAAAGACCTCTTCTAGTGTCTTGTTGTCCAATATCTTGTGGGGTGTTTTCTTTTGCACATATACAGTTGTTCTAGCTGCTTCTACCCATAGATGCATAGGTAGATCCTGGTCATGCAACATTTCCCTTGCTGCTTCCATGATTATTTTGTTCTTCCTTTCTGCAACTCCATTCTATTGAGGATTATAAGGAGCAGTCAACTCCCTCTTAATCCCTGAATCACTGCAAAGTTTCTTGAAGTCACCTGAGGTGAATTCTCCACCATTGTCGGATCTGAATGTTTTGATCCTTTTGTCAGTTTGATTCTCCATCAAGGTTTTGAATTCCTTGAACTTATCAAACACCTCATATTTTCTTTTCAAGAAGTATACCCAAGTCTTCCTGGAGAAGTCATCAAGAAATGAGACATAGTAAACATACCTACTTAGAGAACTGGATGACATAGAACCACATACATCTGAGTGGATGATTTCCAGGATATCTTTTGCCTTGCTTTCACTGCTTAGGAAAGCCTTCTTAATATTCTTACCTTTTGCACATCCTTTGCAAACACCTTCATGTTTGGTCTTGATTTTAGGAAGACCCTCTACAACCTTGCTTGCAATTGGAAGTGCCCTATAGTGAATATGAGCAAGTATTCTATGCCAAAGCTCACTTGGCTCCATGGACTCATGCACCATGGCATGTTCAGGTTGTCCTTTTAATTTATACAAACCTCCCTCTTGCTCTCCAATCACAACTGCATCATCTATGGTCTTTCCCTTTGGCCACATTAGGACTTGTCCATCCACAAATTCAACCCTCATACCTTTTGTATCCAATGCAGAGATGGAGAGTAAGTTCTTCTTGAGCCCAGGTACATAAAGGACTTCTTTCATCTTCAAAGATTTTCCAGAATCTAGGTTATAGGAGGCTTCACCACTTCCTTTGATGGGATATTGATAATCATCCCCAAGTTTCACTTTATGGGATGATTCATGTTCAGACAAATTTACAAAGGATTCTTTAAACCCAGTCATGTGTTTGGAAGCCCCACTGTCAATTAACCAATCATTACAACCATGGGAGATAGTACCGTGAGAGAAGAGATTAGAACATACTCTTCTTCACTTGATGAGTCATCATTACTATCATCACATTCTTCCCTAGCCTTCTTCTTTGGAGGTTCATCATCTTTGGTAGCATGAGCATGGTACCTTCTTTTGTTACCCTTCTTCTTCTTGCTGGAGTTGTTGTTGTTGTGTTTGTCCCTTTTGTTCTTGGGACATTCTAAAACAAAGTGACCCTTCTCATTACAAGTGAAACACCTTAGATCTTTCTTGTCTTTGTGAAAATGATGAGAAGATTTCTTCTTGTGATGGGATGGCTCCCTCTTGAACTTGCCCTTCTTAGTGTGAGCTGTCAGAGCTTGATATTCATTTCCCATCTTCTCTTCTCTTGCCACAAGCCTTGCTTCTTCTTGAGAACATTCCTCCCATAATCTGTTGAAGGAGATTAAATTCTTTCTGGCATAGATCCCCTGGATAAAAGAGTCCCATGACCTAGGTAGGCCATTCAAAGTAGTCATACCAATTTCACCATTCTCCACCATTTCATCTACAGCTTCAAGTTGTTCATTGATCTGAGAAACCTTGGAGAAATAGGATTGAATGGTTTCTCCATTTGACATCTTGACCCCTTTCATTTGATTCCGCAAGGTCATCTTTCAATTTATGTTCTCTCCTTCAAATAGCTTGGTCAAAGAGTCAAACATAGCCTTGGGTGTCTTTAGAGAAGACACATGGTGTATGAGATGGTCTTTGAGAGAATCAGCAACGATTCTCTTTGCCTTGACCAAGTTCTTCTTATGCAATACCTTAGCCTCTTCATCCTCTGGGATAGGGATGTCTTCTTTTATATATGATTCCAACTCATTCTCTTCCAGGATTAACCCAATCCTATACTTCCAAGCTTAGAAGTTATTAGCCCCTTTAAGCTTATCCTCAAGCTTGGTGTGGTGAGACATCTTAAAGATTACTTCAAATGAAATAGAAAATATTTAGGTCTTACCACTTGAAATGTTGAAAACTGGATCTGGTCCCATATTAAGGTTTGTCGAAAAAACCCTAAAAATTCAAAATGTGAATTTCAACTTTCTGAAAGGATAGAAAGATGTGCCTTGATGAGCTGATCAGCCTAGTGTATTCAAAATTTGAGATCAACAAAGCTTTACCCTTCATATTTGCCTTTTTTTCCTCCTGGGTTCACTAGGGAGAGCCCTGAATTAGGGTTTGAGTTTCCCGGAGATCTACCCAATGAAAAATCTCAATCCAAAGCTCTAAACTTCGAGTTTTGCAAGGATCTTCCAGCTATGGCTTCAGATTTCAAAAATTCCTATTTTTGTGGAAACCCTAATTTTTAGGGCTAAATCTGAAAATGCTCAGAATTGAATTCTGATTGGACAGATAGATTCTCCTTGATGAGTAGAGTCAATCTACTATACTGCTTTTCCAAAAATTGTGGAGAGAAACCCAATAAACAAGAAACTCAAGTTTCCATCACTGCAAAATGTCTTCTTCTTAGGTTAGCTCTGATACCATGTTAAAATTTGAGCATTAATTCACAATACTCTTGGATCTTTACTGAGAGAATAACATATATAGTATATCAATGCATAACAATCACAATAAGCATGACAAGCATCACAAGAATCAAAAGCATGAGAGACAAGAGACACAAAGTTTCTATGGGGAAAACCCTAAGGTGAAAAACCCCACAACTTCCTCAGAGATAGAGAGAGCAATGGCTCAACCAAAGTACAACCAAAATACACTTGAGATAGTCTCCTAGAGCAGATGATCCTCCTCCTCACTAGTGTGCCACTTTCTGAGTGAGAGAAGTGTGTCTTTTCGAATGATTCCAAATAGAGATCTCCCGATCTCTATTTATACTTAACCTGTTTGCCCAGTGACCTTATGGGACCGACTTGTCTATCTAGCTACATCCACAATATAATATATATTTTAGGGCTGACCCCACACATGGGGGTCTAATAACCCATCGACAAGTACACACACTTGTGACACTTGTCAATCCACATGACGACACTTCCTTATAGAGGAATAACACATCTCTTATAAGGGTACAATAAATATATATGAAATACATAGATGAAATACATTCCGAAGTTACATATACATCAACAGCAGCTCTCCCAGGATTCCATAGGGCATGTACTCGTAGAAAAGCATATTAATATGGCTGAGAAGGTACATCTCTGTGATTTATGGTGGAATGATCCCACCCAGATGATTTTTGCACAAATCCACAACAGGCAGAGCCCTGTATTTAATTATTTCAATAGGTATTTGTCTAGACAAATTGTTCTCACTCAAATCAATTGTAGGAAGTAGCTTCAATCTACCTATTAGGGATGGAATGCTACCAGTAAACTCATTTCCATTGAGCAAAAGGCTATGTAAACTGGCCAAGCTTCCCATGGCCAGAGGAAGAGACTCACTGAGCTTATTTTCTGATAGATTTAGGATGCCCAACTTCCAGGTGACTAAAATGGATGTGGGTATGCCTCCTGTAAGATTGTTATAATGCATTTCAATCATATCTACTAATGGAAGTTTCAGAAAAGCTTTAGGAATCGACCCATTTAAGAAGTTTTGCCCCATAATTAGAACACTCATTAAGGTTGATTTGCAGCTACGAAGAGGCTCAGGGATGGGCTAAAAAAACAATTTCTTAAACATAATGAGAGTTCAGAACTTACCGTTTATACAGAGATAAGGTGGAATCATGCGAATTAATATGTTGGAAGAAAGATCCGAATGCAAAAGCTTGTCATTTTGACCGAGATGTTGAGGAATCACATCAAATAAGTTGTTCTCCCACAGATGCAGAACTTCAAGGTTGGGGTGCAGCTCTGATATAAAGGAAGAGAGGATGTCATAGAGCTTGCTTCGGAATAGATTCATGAGATTTAGGCTTTGCAGCTTGGAAAATAGTTAAGGGATCTCACTAGTGAGCTCATTGTTGGATATACCAAAAGATTTGAGGCTCGAGAGTTCTGCAAAATAAGGAGTGGGTTCAGGAAGATTGTTCACTTGCAGGAACAATGAATCGAGATTGGTTAGGATGCCAAGTTTGGGAGGAATATGCCCAGATACCATGGCTAGTATGTAAGATTAAATAAATTAAGGGTTTTGCTTGCAAAACTCTCTCAGAAAGTAAGTCCTAGTAGGAAGCAGGAATGCAGCTTTATCACCAAGGTTTAGTAGAAATTGCCGCCACATCTTAAATTTATCAAATGAAACCCCAACAATCTTCAACAATATTTGCTACTTCATCCAGGACGTCATTGGGGCCTGTGATCTCTACCGATCCACTTAGGCGTGCTGTGCAGCCCGGTGCTAATGGCCATGTAGAATGTGCTGGAATGGATGGGTCTACAGAAAGCCTTCCTATTCTTTCTACGTTTTATGATACTGCAAAAACCCCCTTTTGTCACAGATATATATCATTTTAATAAAAAATAAAGTCCAAAAACTTTTGAGATGAAAGCATATTTTGTTTTAAATAAATGTCTTAAGCCAACCCGACGTGTATTAGTGTTGGGATTTATTTGATCTGTAGGAAGCGTGGTACCTCCATCGACCTCCATTGAAATCGGTATGCAAACAGATATGCTCCCAGAACCCATTGATCCCATGCTTAACTCAAACTTTTATATCAAAACGCCGTGCTGCGTGTATTAATTTGCATGAAGAGGCTGAAGATACAGGATTTATCTGTAGCCTGTTGTTGTCTCTAAAATATGAAGGGGAATGAAGATACATGATTTATCTGTAGCCGGTTGTTGTCTGTAAAATATGAAGGGGGGGTGAATTATCGATTAAGACTTGGTTAAATGGGTCAAAGTGGGGGCATTTCCTACCTCATTTCGAGGTTCAACCCCCACCCCTTTTTCAAGTAGAGCAATCTCGAGGAGGAACGCTTATAGTAGAGGGGGCTCCATAGAAAAGGAATATAATTAAAACTATAAGGCCGTGTCTATTTTGAGGCCCCTAAAAAATTATAGATTGCTAGGCCACCTTTCCATATTTAAATTTACACTTGGATAGGCTACTTTTTCTTACTTAATTTACCATGCATGACTAAGGTTTGCATATTTCATCCCTTACGATCCATCTGACTTGTGCAACCAGGTATTTAATGTGAATGGACATAGGTAGCATTTTTAGGTGACTATGACATAATAAATACCCCACCCATGATCTCCAGTTAAAGATAACTTTTTAGAGTATTATAAGTTCACTACAATATTGTATTGCAATACCCCTAGATTAAGAAGGGCATGCTTGTCATATAGTGATAATAAAAAACATATCATTAAAAAAAATCATGGAGGGAAGAACCAACTCTTGCATTGAAGCTTCCTCAATCATCATCACTCCCCTCGAATAATAATCATCATTGCAGTCATGTTCATTCCAAGTATAATAATCATCATTGCAGTCATGTTCATTCCAAGTATATATGCACTGGAAATAACATTGAGATTGTATTGCCCCACATTCAGAGCCTTTGTTTGATCTTAACTTTGATGCCATTTTTATTGAGAAAATACATTGAACTACCTTTAACTAGGGTTAATTGGATGTTTGTATGGATATTAGATGTTGTGAGTTGCGTGAGCAAGTAATTATATTTTTCTTTTAGATATGCGGAGTGCAATCATTATCAATTTATGTTTATGTTGCTTTGAGATGTTATATGTTTCTAATGAACAACTTGACTTGTGATGATTAAGTTTTTTAAGCAATTGAAAATTGTTTTATGTATCATATTTTGTATTTTAATGTATGAAATTATATGTAGGGAATGTTGCATTAATATATTTGCACGTATGTATAATGTCATTCAATGTATGTAAACATGTGTGGGGATGTCACATGTATGTGCCTTATTTGTATATGTTTAATGTTTGTGATCTAATAGGCAATGATAATGGCAAAAGAGAGAATGTGTTTATGAAATCAACATTCAAATTATGGACCCCGTAAGCACCAAATGACAAATATCTTAATAGAAAGGAGGTTATCACATATTGGTTCAAATGACAATATCTATAACAAGGAGGCTATTACATATTGGTTTGGATAACAATATTAATAGTGATGGTATTTATTGGGATAGGGTTAGAGGTCGAAGTTATTAGCTAAAAAGGACTAGTAAAACAAGTAACAACAAATAAAATAATTGTTTGCGTGATGTTGGTGGTAAACAAATATTTTTACCTTTGTCAACTTCCTTATCTATTGAAACCAAAGTGCTCGTGGTAGGAGGAATATGTTAAGATACATTAATTGAAACTATTGGTTTGATTTTGAGGTAGTTTTTGAAAAGTTTGTCTAGTACAATTATGTTCAATTATATCATAATTGTGTTAAATGTAGTATTTTATTTGACCACATACACAAAGGACATTTTATTTTGTTGGAAGGTTTTTAATGAAATGTATATATTGTATTGGAATGTTATACACATGAGATCAAATTTCATGTACATAGTCGGTTTATGTAACATGGTTTATGCCATCTCCTCACATGGAGGGTGTGAATATATTATATTATATTATAATGATGTGATCCCATCAATTTTTATAGCAATGTGTTGAGGGTTTAACATGTCCATGTTAAATGATTTCGGGATTTGGTATCCTCCTCCTTTATATGGCTGGAAGATTGTTTTCAATGGGGCTTCCCATCAATTTTTATAGCAATGTGTTGAGGCTTCAACATGCCCATGTTAAATGATTTTGGGATTTGGCCTCCTCCTCCTTTATCTGCTTGCAAGGCCTTTTTCAACGGGGATTTTCAGGAACAGGTTTTTTTTTGTGGTATTGGTGCTCTCATTATTTTGGAGTTGGATCATCACTTTAATTTATGGTTAAATTACGGTTGATCGAGGACCAATACGAGAGGAGATCTATTGGTGCTCTACCCTATCCTCTTTTTTTCCAAATCTCAACATCTTTCTTTACACCATATTGTTGGTGGCTTTAAACTTATAGTTGATTGGGTGAAAGGTCTGTGCTCTTTAAAGGTGATGGAGCTCTCATCTTGGATGGCTCATGTTAATCTTCTGCTCAAGTCCTTTCCTGATGTTTCTTGTCTCATGCATACCTTCAGGGAGTTCAATACACATGCAAACACTTCCTATTTTTATATAAATACTAGGAAAGTGTTAGGAAATAAAATAGATAGTAAATACGAATACCTAATTAAGAAGAATATTTTCAGCATGAAGAGAGAGGACATGGGACAACAACTTGAGAGGTGGTTTCATATTTTTATGGTAAAAGTAAAACTAAATAATTATATATATTATACTAGTAGCTAGTAAGTAATTGCAATTTTCCCGTGACTAGCTAGTCATATTTATATTCCTGTGATTAAATTAGTCATTTATGTTTGTCATTTTTATTTTAGTCACTTGTTATCTAGTCATATATTTTATCCCGTGATTAAATTAGTCATTTATCTTAGTCATTTTTTGTTGGCTTATTTAAAATTGCTAAATTTTAGTCGTTTATCCCTTGAAAAAATAGTGGTGACTAACTTTTTTTGTCACCTAGTCACTTATCTCTCATTTTGTACTAGTGATTGTCTTCCTTGTATTCTCCTGCCACCATACTGGTGATACAAGGGTGATAAGGCAGAAGCGCTGAAAACCTTTTCCGACATGTCATGAACAAGGTAGCTTAGTGACTTTTCTACTAGGGCTCTTTTACCCAGGATCCCTTTCGGTAGAGGGATATCCTTCCATTATTGGTCTCTCATTTTGTATTGTTCAACTTGGATTTCATCACCTTGCGAAGGATACAACTTGTTGAGGTCTCCAGCTCTTAGTTAGGAGGTTTTGCTTGCTATTTCACCTTTTTAGAGGGTCTTTTTCTTTTTAGTGTTGCTTGTTGGCATTCTGGCCACTTTGTTTTCAGCTCGCTTACTGCGACACTGGTCCCAGTATAGTTTTTTGAGCTTATCTGATGATGTGTGATGTCCTCTTCTCCTAGGTCTTCGAGATGGTTGAGTTAGATGGTCTTCTCAAGGGACTTAACACCTCTTGATGGAGCCACTGATGCTTGAACTTAGGAGTAGTCTAGAGGACCACGTGATCACATCATCTGTGTGGACTTCTCCATTTATTGTGATGATGGTCTTTTAGGCTATATGGAACAATGGTACATTTGAGAGAGAGATGATTGGTACGTTGTACCCCACCTTGGTTGATTGTCTTATGGTCCTTCCATTTTGTCGATAATATTTTTGTGGTATCTTGCCTTTTACCTTTTGGGTCTTTTACTCATCTTGGTATATCTTTTGATTTGTACCACCTTTTATGTTTTTGGTCTTGTGGGTACTATGGTAGTTTGTACACATTTGAGGTACACACCCTAATTTGTCCAAGTTGTTATGAGTCTTTATACGTTTTGGTGGTCCTATTTGAGTTATAAGAGGTAGTTACAAGGAGCTATTGCTTATATTTGGCATTATTTGACCTTCCATCTTTTTGGCATGTCAAATAACAGGTAGTTAGAAGGAGCTATTGCATATAATAGGTAGTTACAAGGAGCTATTGCATATAAGAGGTAGTTACAAGGAGCTATTGCATATATTTGACATTATTTGACCTTCCATCTCTTTGGCATGTCAAATAATAGGTAGTTACAAGGAGCTATTGAAATATATATTTGACCTTATTTGTACCTTCCCCACAATGGTTGATTTACTTTTGGACCTTACACCCTGTTGTTTATTGGTCTTGTGGTAGCTTGTCCTTTAATCTTGGTCATTTCATTTTTTTGTGGTACCTTGCCTCTCACCTTTTGGGTCTTTTACTGATCTTGAGTTATCTTTTGAATTGTACCACCTTTTTTTTTTTGGTCTTGTGGATATAACTATTATAGATTGTCCACATTTGAGGTACTACACCCCCTTAGTCCTAAGGGTTATGAGTCTAATTTATACCCACTCTTTTCTTTTTTACTTGTACCTTACCGGTTTGTTTTTTTACCCTTTGGTTGGTCCTTGTACCTTACTGGGGGTCGTGAGTCTGGCCTCAGTCTGTTGGCTGTTAGCTCATATTTATTGTGATTGTACTGAGCCTTTTGACTATCATTTCATTTCTTTGATTGACCGTACCAATATAGCCAGTCATCTCTCTCTCTCTGGTTTGTACTAACCCTATAATAGGGTCACTTGGTTCCTAGAGTTGACTAGCCTCTATGAGGCATAGTCATTTTGAAAGTAACTCTTCCGAGTATATTACAGGAAACGTCTACACCCAGGTAATTAAATATGTGTTGGTTATAAGACTTAATTAGTAATCAATGTGTTGGTAATCAAATACGTGGTAAATAATTTGAATTATGTAGTTAAGGCTTGTCCTGTCATACAAAATTGTTGGTAATCAAATTATATTTGTTGGTAAATAATTTTAAGAGTGGTGGAACTCAACCTCGACTGAACTTGTGAGGAAAATTATCATGGATAATAATTGTCCTGACATAAAACTGAGTAGAACTATGAATTTATTTCTTGAGCCATGACCTTATCATAACTATAACAGATTGCTCCAAACTTCCATTTGTGAGCTAAACAACAGAATAAAATTTGTAACAACAAAAGGAAAGTTTGCAAGATGGGAAGCATTGTTCTGATGTTATAACTGTATTGTTCATGAGCACATTTCTGGGAAAGCAAAAAGCATTCCTGACTTTATAACAAGAGAATATTTGACATAGAAGTGTGCTGTTAATTTTTAAGAAGCGGGCCTGAAGAAAGAGAGCCTGAAACAAGTGAGCCTAGTGCAAGCGAGCACGAGGCAAGAGAGAGTAGAAGTTCAAAGAGGAAAAAATCATATCTATACTATCAATGATTATATGAGTTGGTTGGATTATATGCAAGATTGGAAACCTAGGTGGGAGTTGAGACATGCTGAAGTATTAGATGCTAACTTACAAGGATCTGATGCTTTTATTAGACTAGTGCCAGAACTCAGAAGAATGCCTATAGGATCTAGTATTGATGTACCAGAGATGATTTACAACAACTCCTTGAGAAAAGCAGCTGATACAAGCAATTGGTTAACTCACCTATACCGTGATCCTAACCTAATCTCGACGGAGAGCTCTACACCTCACCCTGGGCTACGACTAGAACAACAATACTACTGTATTAACTGGATACGTTCTTTGGAAGCATGGCCACATCAAGATGCTAGTCTCCGGTTTCCAAGTACTACACACACTTATGAAAAATATAAAAAATTATGGTGGAAATTCTTGAGAAAAGAAAATAAAGATAGAACATATTATACCATGCTAAAGTTTGGACCTCAAATGACACATATCCATGAGGATCCTGCATGGTTAATACCTGATTGGACTAGAGACTGGTGGCAGTCATTTGGCATCAGCCTGATAGCATTAGATCTAGGTGCTATTTATAATCTAAAATGGGAAGTTGGAGAATCTCTCGAACAGGTCAAAGATATTTTGCAACCAAAGCTTACTGAGGCTCAAATCCTTCGGTACTACGTTAAAAATGAACGACGGTGGCTTGTCAAAATCCACATAGACGTCCACATGCATCATAATAGACGTGTGGTCCTGAGGTCTGTTTATTCAAAGGCATGGATTGTTGAATCCAACGTCTTTCGAGAATTGTATGGTCCCCCATACTCTGATGAGTTGTAAATATCTCAAAAGTATTTGGCTATGAGTGGGGCTTGTCCATTCAAATTGTCAAAAAGATTGAAAAGAAAGTCTTTGTAACTATGCCCTGATAATATAAAGAAAGCCCTACTTTTCTCTCTATCAATATGATTGAAAATATATGTTATGTATTAAACACCCTAAGTCAATATTACAAGTAATTGTCAAAAGGCAGCATTAGTTGGGAGTATGACTGAAAGCTACCATTTTTCAAAACAACTTACATGTTTACGGTTCTGTTTTGCTTGATTCAATTACTTTCAGTCATCTAAGAAGACCATGCTTGAATAAGATTATACAAGTTCCACAACATTGTATATAATATTGTTTTGAAGATTTGTGAATACTTATTAACCACTTAAAAGATCTTACTTTTCAAAGTCTTAAAAACTTTTAGACGTTTTCCATAATGGTTAGTGATTTTTATTTTATATTATTATTGCTAGATATAAATATCTTACTAAATGTGACTGAACTTCGATTACCGAGTTGATGAACCCAAACTGATGGGATGAGAGAGGGTTTAGGGCAATGACAACACATCTGATAATTGGACGGTTTGATATGGGAGTCAAGACCCAAAGGAGCAATAAAAGAAAGCTCATAATTGCGTGAATTTGTAATCATAAGAAAGATAAAGTGCTCGTCTTCCTCATCGCTTGAATGCCTACATGTTGAGAAAGGGAATGAGGATAAAGTAACATTATGAAAGGTGCAACACGTCATCTTTTAAGAGGCGCTATGCCTTGCGGTCATATCTAAACTTTTTTCCCATGTTACAGGTAGAACCAAATAGGTATTTATCATATTTGTCTTGCTCGAGTGAGGGGATTTTAGGAAGGCTAGAGGAAAGTGAGACATCCAATAGGTCTAGAAGAGTTGTATATTCAACTAGATGTCAAAAGACCAAAAGAAAATTCGAGAAATGCAATGAATTTTTTCACAGTCAAGGGGGGTCATGTTCCTATGGTGAGGAGACAAAAGATAGCCTCGAGGTGCCCTTAAGGTATAGACATTTAGTGAAACAATGGGAACCCAAGGATTTTCCTCAACCAAGCACAGATTTTTGTGTGAATGATAGGATATATCCAATAGCACCGTCATCAATACTAGGTTTCAGGTTGTTCAGCATGGATGGCATAAGGGTCCCTTACAACACATGTACAGAATTGATGGAGTATGTTGGATCCTGTTACAACTACAAAGATTGGATGCGCCTGGTCCAATTTACAAAAAGTATGCGTAGCTATGGATGGTCAACAAACTATTTACAGTTGAAAGACAAAAATCAAAATAAAGGAGCAACATTGTACATGGATGGAAGGCCAAAGGCCATAGGGAATATTGCGGGGTTTATAAACAGTACACAACTAGGGTCTACAATTAAGAAACCAAACTGCGAATTTGAGGAGCATGAAGGAAACCGTGTTTTTGTAGTTGCCATTAAACCAATATCTGTAGGGGAAGAGTTGCTTATTAATTACAGTTTGAACCGAGTAGATACAAAAAAGGTTACTATGGGAGTGGTACATATAACAATTTACCCAACCTTTTATTAATGAATTTAACATATTAAGGATTTTTTCGTTAGTTTATTTCGTTTAAATTTTCCCCATTTACTTCGCAGGCTAGTGATGGGGATAAAGAACCGCTAGTAGATGATCGGAGGAGTACATCCTCGTCGAGGGATCAGGTATACATCTTTGTAATAGTGCAAATATAATAAGAAAAAATAGTTGACTTTCACTATGTTTTTTATTTAGGTTTCTGTAAGGGGCAACTCCCAGTTATTAGCATATCGGGGCAAGTCACCTATGAGCATCGATCCGAGGAGTGGATCACGATCCTCTACATTGCAGGTATAATCCATTAGAATTGCTCATATAATTTTAGGAATCTATCATGATATAACTCAATAGTCTTTTATATTTTTTTGTTACAGCCCGATGAATCGCTGTATGAAATAGCATCAGAAGAATGTCTAGTAGATCCTGAAGTGGCTGAGATCCTTAAAGATGATAGAAAAAATGGTGAAGCCACAAACCAGTTTACGATGATAGACAAATTGTTGGAAAAATATACTGCGGAACTCATTTCTCTGCTTATCAAGTTTTCGCAGACAAGCAAGAACCTGGCAAGGATTGAATTGTTGGAATGGAAATCTAAATCCTTGGAAGTAAGTTGAGGAATCTTGATTCATAAAATAGTTAATTTATAACTTTATAATTTTCTCTTTTATATGATAGTACTGAACGTGTAAGACATGGTTTGTATTTGCAGAATTATCAAAAAACACACAATAGTGGTGGAGGAGATGTTGGCCGCAGCGAGGCTCATGGAGAGATGTGGCATCATGAGAAAACGACTCCACATACTACATCGACTCCTTCGCCATTGTTGTCGACTAAACAGTCGAAAACACGTTTTGACACATCGCGAACCCCAACTATGAGAGCACCGGCCGCTGGTGACCGACTCACACCGGATCGTCCACCGGAAGAGGTTGACAACGAGAATATTTGTAATATTGATATCGACCTAGTTGCATTTCCAGGATCTTCCCATTTCACTAGCACAGGAACAATGGAGGTAACATTTTTGGTCGACGCTGATCGCATCCCAATAAAGATCAATAAAGTCCCAGGTAATTAATATACGTTGATCAAGTTACTGTTTATAACTTCATTGTAATATACCGATAAAACATTTTCCTTCAACTAATTATGATCATGGCATGATCGTTTTGTAGGAAATGACGTTTTATATAAACAAATGAATGACACATGCTTGGAGATCTTCGAGCCCACCATCCGAGAAAGGTGGGATAAACAACGGAAATGTTTAAAAGATGAACTCATGCATCGGTTGGTTGGCATGTTCGGCAACAAAACCTTTAATAAAGTCAAGGTCATGAAAAAGGATTGTCAACATGTGAAGGTTGTCTGAGACCAATATAGGACACACCTTGAAAAAAACCCTAAGTATGAGCGCCCTCCAATGATTTCACCAATGGAGTGGAGAGCTCTAGTGGATGATGGAAGGGAGAGGGCTCAGAGAAGAGAAGGAAAGATAACACCAGGCACAGGGAGGTATGCAATACTTTCCGCAATGTAATTCAAAACCTTATTATTATTGAATATTTCTATATCGAACTTGGAACATCTAATGTACTTCAACACTTGGATAGGTTGCCAAACACATCAAAGGCCACAGA
Organism: Larix kaempferi; assembly: GCA_027924585.1. Lineage (NCBI taxonomy): Eukaryota > Viridiplantae > Streptophyta > Pinopsida > Pinales > Pinaceae > Larix > Larix kaempferi. The sequence continues at coordinate 9,012,668 of BSBM01000208.1, forward strand.
GGAAAGAGTTGAAAAAATAGGTCAGCACAAGCTTGGGCCTGGTGGTTATTCCAATTTCATAGCACGATTTGTAAGTTTCGAAAAAGCAATAATGCATGCAAATAATAAATTGCAATTTTTTTTTCATTTTATTGCACTGGAAAATGTTAATTAACGATGTTATGCTAATATGCAGGCCAAACAATTCAATGAACAACCCACTGAGGAAGACATGAAGCTTGGCTTCAAGGAAGGCTTTGGAGATGTTGTTTAATGATGAAAAAGCTTTCCTAGACAAACTCAGTCTTCTGGTACCAATCCATCCAGTGCTCAAGTAAATAGAATCTATATATTTATTGAATATTAACCGCTTGTACAATCTATTCATTATAAATACTTGAAAAAAAATATTGAATTTGTTTTGAGCAGGAAAGCAATGGTCCCCTAATGTCGAGGAGGGAGAAAAACAAAACGAAGATCATGCTTCTAATCCTCGTAACGAATTTATTCATATGCTAAAAATTTATGTATAGCATTGCAAATGGTGAACATTAATTGTAGTTCACCATATTTCAACTACAGAGCATGTAGAGGGTGAAACTGTACAGGTTGAGGATGGACAAGAACATGAACTACATGATGTGGCCACACCAGGTTAAAAAACACCTTTGTAATGTTTTTTTTAAATCAAATACTTGTCATTACAATATCAAAATACAACGATGTAACATTTTCACATTGTTGCAGCAAATCCGAACCCCTTGCCACAGACATCACCACAAGCACCTGATGAAGAACCAAGAACTGGAATAGAAAGTCTAGGGGTAGATACTCCTCTTAGAGATTATTTATCATTTATAAAGAGAAGAAAAACTACTAGTAAAAAGAAGTGACTTGAAAAATGTACTCATCTAATTATTTTTTATAACAATATATCGTCCATGATTTTTGTCCTAATGAATGAATGAATGGTTTAATGATTCAGTGTAGTAAACTGTTACCTTTATTGAATGTCAGTTTTTATTGAATGAATGTGTTGACTGAATGAATGAATTAATGAATGGTTTATTGAATGTTATTTTTTATTGTATGAATGTGTTGACTGAATGAAACAATGGTTTAATGAATGTTAGGCTTTATTGAATGAATGGTAGATGAAAGTTCATATGAAATATGGATGAATTTGCATGTATTTGTTTTTTTCAAGTACATGCATTGGGTATGGGGAATTGAGAGTGATGTGGGGGGGGAGGGCCCATAAGAGCTTCTGCCTTCACATGGTTGTCCCTATTCAGTAGAGAATATTAAATTATTCTCAAAACAGATAGGATCTCAATGAATGGCTACGATGCTGGCTTTCTACAACCCACTAGCATGTCATCTAAATTTTGACAATTTCTTGGAGCTTGTTGTGATGTTTGGTTGCTCATCATAACCAATTTCGAGTTTTCACAACTTCAAAGGCTGAGTAAATGATGCACTAGAATCAATATCCTTAACCTTCTCTTTAATTTCATTGGAATCAATATCCTTAACCTCACATTGAAACCTTCCAAAATGGTCTATTTACCATTGAAGCATGGCTTCTGAAGCATGATATTTGCAACTAATCTAGCATACACCAACAACAATTAGAAACATGCTGCCTATTGTCAATGTTCATCATTTTTTATGGCTGCCACTTAACTAAGGATATTCGAACCTGCGACCTATGTCTAGTCCCAAGGCTAACACCTTCAAGCTTGAAGTGCAACTGACAATGGGAGACCACCTTCAAGCAGCTTGATTCATTCTGCATGCATTTCATAGTGGGAGACGATGGGATACCACCTTGCTTGATTCATTATGCATGCATTTCACTATGCAACAGTATCAAATCCCCTCTACGCTTTCCCTAAATTAGTTTCTCGATTTAGCATGACCGACGCCTGCCATCCAAAGAGTGTTGCCAGCGGTCTAGAGTTTCATCATGGCAACGGTGATGATTCATGGTATTATGTTTCCCTTCGGCTACAATATGACAAAATCAAATCTTTCATACGAAGTTTTGTTTGACAAATGTGATGGTTTCGGTTTCTCGATTCAGCATGACCCAAACAGTCACATTTGTCAGACAAACCTTCGTAGTTGACTATGAGTTTTCCATATTGCAGCTGAAGGGAAACACGATACCATGAATCATCATCGTTGCCAGGCTGAAATGCAAGACCATTGGAAACACTCCTTGGACGGCGGGTGTGGGTCATATTGAATTGAGACACTAATTCAGGAAAAACGCAGTGAATCTGAGACCATTGCATAGTGAAATGCATGCAGAATGAATGAAGAGTACTGGGTGTCGAGAGAAATGGTTGTGGGACTTCGTATGAGAGTAAATGGCAATGGGAATTTATTGACAAGGTCAGGCTTGAAGTTGGTAGCCTTGGGACTAGACATAGGTCGCAGATTCGAATCTCCTCAGTTTAGTCCGTACCCGGTTATTCTTTCGATGCAAATTATAGATTTTATTTATTTTCCTTTGTCAACTTTATGTATCCCTTTATGTGTTTTCTTTATTTTCCTTTTTTAACATTATGTATCCCCTTTTGATAATCGGAATTGTTAATATCAAGTCACTCGAGAAAAAATGTAAAGAGGATTTCCACGGAAATTTGTTCCATCCAAACCTATCAAGTGTACTTTTAGGTCAAAAATATTCTTGTAACAAAGCGATGAAAGATCTTAGAAGCAAATGTAACAACTTGCCCTGAAAGAAGTTCACGTAACATAGTGGTTTGTGTTTGCAGGAATCCTTCCTTTTTTCCACTCTATTTTCTTTTGTTGCACTTTTAAATTCATCTGCAATGATATCAACACACTACACGTTATGGGAATAAGACGTTCACATTTGCATCTTCCACTACTACATCTAATTAAATATCATCTCCTTGAAACTCCACCATTGTAACACCACTCTCTTCTATAGTGTCATCTTCTACAACACCACCACTCACTACTGCAACATATATCCATTACAACTTTTTCATTGTTTATTGAGTTTCTTGTACAAGCTCGACCTTTACCCCAAATTTTTTCCTTATTGTATTTTGCTACAATCAATTCTTCTACACCTTTACTTGACTTGATAGCTTGAATATTAAATAATACTAAGTATGGTTTTAGCTTGGAGTGAACACTTAGAGTTGTCGTTTCAAGTTTGATAATAAAAGCCGCCTTTTAAATAATGGATTATTATAATAATTAGAAAATATTTTCAACTTTATTATAAAGGTAAAGTTAAATTATTATATTAAAATCATATATAATTTATAAATGATTTTATAATAATAATTTAAACTTATTTGGCAAAATATTCTCAACTTTATTATAAAGGTAAAGGTAAATTATTATATTAAAATCATATATAATTTATAAATGATTTTATAATAATAATTTAAACTTATTTGGCTTTGAACAAGAATGAGGCATGGGACAACTTCAGGCATGGTACAACTTGGCATTTGAAATGAAGTAGGAAGGATATAATAGAGCTTAATTTGGACAATGAAAGGCAATGGTCATTTAAACATGAATTCACAAAGTTCAAGACTCCAAGGGTGTACTAGAAAAGAAAAAGACGGATTGTAGCAACATACACTTCGAAACAATATTTTTTTTTTAAATTTTCCATAGGTGTCGGATAACTGATTGCCATGTCAAAGAAAACCGATGACTTCACCATAGATCCGACGTCCAACGACGTCGGTGCTCAGTCATTTTCAAGTGGGATAGGTATTGGTTTTCCAATCTCCACAGTGCACAAAACCGACGACTTTTCCATAGCTCCGACGTCAAAAGACGTTGGTGCTCAACCATTTTCAGTTGTGAGAGCCATCGGTTTTCTCACCTCCACAGTGAAAAATATCGACAACTATGCCATAGATCCGACCACAAAAGATGTCGGATCCAAGCCATTTTTAGTTGTGAGGGGCGTCGGTTTTTCGATTGCCATAGTGAAAAATACTGACGACCAAAGACGTAGGATCCAAGCCCTTTTTAGTTGTGAGGGGCATCAGTTATCTAACCACCAGAAGTGTCGAATAACCGACGAAGTTCGAGCCATCGATTTTAATCCGAAATTGGACTGACATTAAGGAATTACTGAGGTTGTCAGATAGTCGACCACAAAATGGAGAAAATCTGACTTTTTGGCCGTCGGATTTTGGGTCCAAAAAAGCTAATGACGAAAGGTATTTTCCCTCAAAACATCCAAAGGTGTAAAGACCAACTCTAAGTTGGTTCCAATGCTTTAGTAAAAACCTACTGAGCCGAGCATTAAAAGGGACTGAGGATCAACCTCTTACGTCTTGACATCAAAGCAATTTGAAACTAAAAACATCGCAGTCGGCCATCACTAAAATAAGACGAATGTTTCCAACTCTCGGCATACAACAAACGCCACCAAGGAACCTACGAGATTTGTTGTGAACCACTGGAGCTTACCAGGAAAACCGTAGCAACATCTAGTTTCCTATCCGTCACACAGCAACCTCATTCGAGCGGGTACTTGCCAAAACATGCAGTGAAAGGTTAAAACAAGATTATGCAGGACCAAATCAAGTATTACAGTAGTATGTTACATTTCTCAAATATTTACCTTTAAATTTGGCATTTCGAAATATCAATCCATTACACCATCAAACGATGAAGTAAGTTGGTATTGAAAACAACCCTAAAGCTATCACAACAAACCTATCTCAACCGTAGGAGATTCGAACCCTGTCCGAAACACTTCTACTACACTGGAAGAAGAACACCCTGTCACTATTTTGGTATCGTAGCTAAAATGCAGAAGGTCCAATGACTATAACTATTTAGAAAACTACCACTCACAGGTCATGAGATCGAAACCCTGAGAGACACTCTTGCCAAACCCTACATTTGGATAGCCTGTCGGCCTCACCCTAGTGTAACAATGAAGACCGGGAAGCTTGCAAAACATTACATACAACGTGGTTTAGGGTAACAACATCAATGATCGAGGTTTGATGAGATCAACGAGCATGGAGATGCTAACGATGCTACATTGGAAGCTGAGCAACATCGCATTAACATCTCATTAATTACTTCACCATGAAGTGGCCAACATTACATGGCAAGTGAACATTACCGTGTATAGTGTGGAGGAGAGGCGATACAACAACCTGGCGAGCTAGAACTCTTAGTTACACTATCAATCAAAGTTCACGTGGTTGGACTACGTGGTTGACAACCAGGCTTTCCACTATAGAGTTCGGTCATAACAATTAATACATGATCGTAATCTTGTCAACCTGTCAACAGCATTTTCAATGCACATCAACTCATCACTCCATTAATGATAGCTTGGTGATTACAATAACATATGTTAATAACACTTAGAATAAGAGCTAATACATATAGCATGGGTCAAACTACTGCTTAAGCCATAACCTTTCTAAGGTTGTTTAGAATGTATTCATGTCTGCATATGATAATATCCCATAGCGCTAACGTATAGGTAGGTTTGCATAATATAATCATATCTTTGCATAATAAAAACCTTATCATTTTAAAATGTAGCGTAAACTTTATATAGTCGCAAGTTTAAACATAGCCATATAGATATTATATTGCTAATTCATGGAAAACTAGATATAGTTAGGATTCTAACTATGTACAAGAATATTAGATACATGTACACTATAGCATGCTTATCCAATGCATAATATTAATATGAATCTATAAGTATAGATAATGGCGTACTACACATTCAATGTAGTGCTCTGGTTTTTACAGCAGAGCACTAAGTAAATTTCTAAGTTAATTTCCTATGTATTAATTCATTCAGGTATGTGTGAGTAACTAACATATCAATATTTCTATGCTTTTAAATGATGTTTAGCATACTGTGTTGTCTCTGATAATCATACATTCGTATTTAAAAGAATAACTAACATATCAATATTTTCCTTCAACAATTTGTGGTTTCCGCATAAGAATATGTTCACAGTAATAAATCACTAAGAAGGTTTCAGAGTACGTTTCCACATAATAATTAAATAAAATAAATAATCAAGGAAATTACCTGATGCTGATGCTAGTAGACCGTAGGTTGTAGCAGGTTGTATATCCTCTTAGTCAGCCAAAATGAAGTGTCCACCCTACCGACCAGCTATTATCTTGCTGGCCCTTGAAAATCAAAGGATTTCCAAGCCCCCGAGCTCACAATCTGATAATCCCGAGAGCAGTCTTCACATAGGTTCTCCAAACTTTTCTGTTCTCAAATCTTCTTTCTGTTCCAAAAAAAAAAACCCCTTTACTCCAAGCTCTCCCCCTCTATATACTTTCCCTTCCTCGAGAAGACCTTGGGCTTACTCCACCGCCCCAAACTCCCCCTCTCGAGCCCCTGAAACATTTTCTCCTTTCACCAGTTCATTCATACACGTTTCTTTATAAAAATGTATAATTAATTACTCTCATGGAAAATTTATTTGGTTTTGATTGACGGTCGTAAGTATTTATTACGGTGGGAATTATCACCCAAAGGTTATCCATTCGGGACAAGGTTTATTAATTGCAAGTCTATTCACCAACTTTGTATTTAATGTTATTAATGTAATTAATAAAATATTATATAAATAGTTGACCCCTTTCAACTTGGACATGGCGTGTCTTAAGGGTCTACCTCATCCGTCGAGATCACTTATCTTGAGATTTAAATTCTAAGATTCGTATTTGAATAATTAAATAGTAATAACCATTTTCCATCACATCACATCCATGCAAGAATTGTTATCCTATTATTTTTAACTTAGTAATGGAAATAATCACACTTTAATCATATATTAATCAATATTTACATTTTACCTATACTGCAATTGTTATGACATACGTAGTAATATTATTAAAATAACATTAATTAAGTAATAATATTAATTAAATCACCACAAGGTAATAATAAATGGTGAATTTAATAAAAAGGTCTTTTAAATCATTTGTTTATCACATGAGTACCCTAACATCTACATAGTATCATCGTTCTTCTAAACAAAGCACCCTTAAGGGCTTAAACAATCTTACTAATTAATTAGACAGTACCATTACCTTATTTACAACAATTCTCAGACGATAATGTTAACTGATGACACTTGTCTCAATTGTATATCACGATGTTTACCAATGAGTAATACATAGCTTAATTGACTTGTTTTACACATCTTAAATAACTTTATATTCATTATCTGAATTCGGTCAATGCATGATAAACCTAATTACTTATGACAACTTATACATTTATTCAATATGTTAAGTGTTTGTATATCGATACTAGTGTACATGTGCAAGGTGTGCATGCGTGGCCAGCGTATGCTCAGATCATAAATGTACTATAGACAAACCCCATCCTGCCTATGCATACTTGCTAACTAATAGTAGTATTTACCCCCATGTAGAAGAACAAACATAATATATATAGTACAATTACTTCAACATTCTCAGTTATTTAACAGTTAGTTCTTTACGATTTCACATCATTATCTTTATCTTTACATTAGTTTAATCAATCATGTAAAAGGAAAGGTACCTACTACCACTAACTCGGAATCAAGGAATACCAAACCCTCAATAGTACTAACTAGCACATCCTCCCATCATAACCTACGTCCAGCATCCTCCCTATCCTTCCTCTGCTAGTACAAAAGTGGATGTCGGACTCACCGATCTAACCACATAGAACTTGAAAGCAATAGCGTCGGCTGAACAACAGACCTATCCTCCCCTAGTAGGCATCCGACTATCGTCATCACAACAACATGGGGAGCGTGTCTTAGCACGGCCCTCCCACGACCTCGGGTCTCATGGAAACATAGGGTGGGAAACACATCCATCCCTCTCAACATACTAGGCCTACGCCCTTATCAACTCATACTTTGGTGCTATCGGGATTATCAGTTTGTGTTATCGTAACATCATTTTTGGCTGCTAAGGTTTACTGTACGAACATTTCCAATATATATCAGATCAAGTAACTGGCTATCCCATAGCCCTTGTGTCCTGTAGGTTAGTATTTTGCAAAATACAATTTATAGAAAGCATTTCCCATTGATCCATGTTATCAAAAATCATTTTATTTCATGTAACCTTTTTAGTTCATCATAGATGCATATGACAGATAACACTTCAATAATTCATATAAGAAGATGGTATCCACGTACCGAATCATATATTTCACATCTCATTAATGAAAACATATAAACATATACTGTAATCGTGAAATAACGAAATCATATGATAATCATGACATCATAACCACATAACATAGTAGCATCATAATCATGGTGAAATCATAAAACAAAGTAACATCATATAATGAGGTCCATCATATCGTAATATAGTTTACTTAGTCGAGCTGAGTTCAACAAAATATATAAGAAAATAAAGTATGGTGTGTCTAACTGATAAATATGTCTAATCAAAATATGGGCGTTACATTCAATACTAAATCAATTGCAAAATCATCTACGTACAGCATCTTAGAATTGTTAGCTATGTATTACGAAGTCTAACGACAAATGTAATGTTAAGAATATTTAATTATATTATTATCTAAATGATATAATTAAGACATTATCAAAAGGTGTAATAGAACACATGTGACTATTGTGTTGATGTATATGTAACTTCGGAATGTATTTCATTTATGTATTTCATATATATTTATTGTACCCTTATAAGAGGTGTGTTATTCCTCTATAAGGAAGTGTCGTCATGTGGATTGACAAGTGTCGCAAGTGTATGTAATTGTCGATGGGTTATTAGACCACCATGTGTGGGGTCGGCCCTAAAATATATATTATATTGTGGATGTATCTGGATAGACAAGTCGGCCCCATAAGGTCACTCGGCAAACAGGTTAAGTATAAATAGAGATCGGGAGATCTCTATTTGGATCATTCGGAAAGACACACTTCTCTCACTCAGAAAGTGCGCACTAGTGAGGAGGAGAATCATCTGCTCTAGGAGACTATCTCAAGTGTATTTTGGTTGTACTTTGGTTGAGCCATTGCTCTCTCTATCTTTGAGGAAGTTGTGGGGTTTTTCACCTTAGGGTTCTCCCCACAGAAACTCTGTGTCTCTTGTCTCTCATGCTTTTGATTCTTGTGATGCTTGTCATGCTTATTATGATTGTTATGCATTGATATACTGCATATGTTATTCTCTCAATAATGATCCAAGAGTATTGTGAATTAATGCTCAAATTTTAACATGGTATCAGAGCTAACCTAAGAAGAAGACATTTTGCAGTGACAGAAACTTGAGTTTCTTGTTTATTGGGTTTCTCTCCACATTTTTTGGAAAAGAAGTATAGTAGATTGACTCTACTCATCAAGGAGAATCTATCTGTCCAATCAGAATTCAATTATGAGCATTTTCAGATTTGGCCCTAAAAATTAGGGTTTTCACAAAAATAGGAATTTTTGAAATCTGAAGCCATAGCTGGAATCTCCTTGCAAAAATCAAAGTTTAGAGCTTTGGATCGAGATTTGTGGCTGGGTAGATCTTCGGGAAACTCAAACCCTAATTCAGGGCTCTCCCTAGTGAACTCAGGAGGACAAAAAGGCAAATCTGAAGGGTAAATCTTTGCTGATCTCAAATTCTGTATACACCAGGCTAATCAACTCATCAAGGCACATCTTTCTATCCTTTCAAAAAGTTGAAATTCACATTTTGAATTTTTAGAGTTTTTTCGACAAACCTTAATCTGGGACGAGATCCAATTTTCAGCATTTCAAGTGGTAAGACCTAAATGTTTTCTATTTCATTTGAACTAATCTTTAAGACGTCTCACCACACCAAGCTTGAGGATAATCTTGAAGGGGCTGATAACTTCCGAGCTTGGAAGTATAAGATTGGGTTAATTCTGGATGAGAATGAGTTGGACTCATATATAAAAGAAGACATCCCTATCCTAGAGGATGAAGAGGCTAAGGTATTGCATAAGAAGAACTTGGTCAAGGCAAAGAGAATCATTGCTAATTTTATCAAAGACCATCTCATACCCCATGTGTCTTCTCTAAAGACACCCAAGGCTATGTTTGACTCTTTGACCAAGCTATTTGAAGGAAATAACATAAATTGAAAGATGACCCTCCGGAATCAATTGAAAGGGGTCAAGATGTCAAATGGAGAAACCATTCAATCCTATTTCTCCAAGGTCTCTCAGATCAAGGAACAACTTGAAGCTGTAGATGAAATGGTGGAGAATGGTGAAATTGTTATGACTACTTTGAATGGCCTACCTAGGTCATAAGACTCTTTTATCTAGGGGATCTGTGCCAGAAAGAAGTTAATCTCCTTCAGCAGACTATGGGAGGAATGTTCTCAAGAGGAAGCAAGGCTTGTGGCAAGAGAAGAGAAGATGGGAAATGAAGATCAAGCTCTCACAGCTCACACTAAGAAGGGCAAGTTCAAGAGAGAGCCATCCCATCACACGAAGAAATCTTCTCATCATTTTCACAAAGGCAAGAAAGATCTAAGGTGTTTCACTTGTAATGAGAAGGCTCACTTTGCTTCAGAATGTCCCAAGAACAAAAGGGACAAACACAACAACAACTCTAGCAAGAAGAAGAAGGGTAACAAAAGAAGAAGGCTAGGGAAGAAAGTGATGATAGTAATGATGACTCATCAAGTAAAGAAGAGTATGTTCTAATCTCTTCTCTCACAAGTACTATCTCCCATGGTTGTAATGATTGGTTAATTGATAGTGGGGATTCCAAACACATGACTGGGTTTAAAGAATCTTTTGTAAATCTGTCTGAACATGAATCAGCCCATAAAGTGAAACTTGGGGATGACTATCAATATCCTATCAAAAGAAGTGGTGAAGCCTCCTACAAACTAGATTCTGGAAAATATTTGAAGATGAAAGAAGTCCTTTATGTACTTGGGCTCAAGAAGAACTTACTCTCCATCTTTGCATTAGATACAAAAGGTATGAGGGTTGCATTTGTGGATGGCCAAGTCCTAATGTGGCCAAAGGGAAAGACCATAGATGATGCAGTTGTGATTGGAGAGCAAGAGGGAGGTTTGTATAAATTAAAAGGACAACCTGAACATGCCATGGTGCATGAATCCATGGAGCCAAGTGAACTTTGGCATAGAAGACTTGCTCATATGCACTATAGGGCACTTCCAATTGCAAGCAAGGCTGTAGAGGGTCTTCCTGAAATCAATACCAAACATTAAGGTGTTTGCAAAGGATGTGCAAAAGGTAAGAATATTAAGAAGGCTTTCCCAAGTAGTGAAAGCAAGGCAAAAGATATCCTGAAAATCATCCACTCAGATGTATGTGGTCCTATGTCATCCAATTCTCTAAGTGGGTATGTTTACTATGTCTCATTTATTGATGACTTCTCCAGGAAGAATTGGGTATACTTCTTGAAAAACAAAGATGAGGTGTTTGATAAGTTCAAGGAATTCAAAACCTTGATGGAGAATCAAACTGACAAAAAGATCAAAACATTCAGATCCGACAATGGTGGAGAATTCACCTCAGGTGACTTCAAGAAGCTTTGCAGTGATTCAGGGATTAAGAGGGAGTTGACTACTCCTTATAATCCTCAACAAAATGGAGTTGCAGAAAGGAAGAACAAAACAATCATGGAAGCAGTAAGGGAAATGCTGCATGACCAGGATCTACCTATGCATCTATGGGCAGAAGCAGCTAGAACAACTGTATTTGTGCAGAACAGAACACCCCACAAGATATTTGACAACAAGACACCATAAGAGGTCTTTTCTGGTAAGAAACTTGAAGTCAGCCATCTCAGAATATTTGGTTGTCCAGTATACACTCATGTCCCAAAGGAAAAGAGGACCAAACTAGATCCTTCAGGAAATAAGGGTATCTTTGTGGGTTATAGTGAAAGCTCGAAGGCTTACAAAATATACTTTCCAGGGTTCAAGAAGATTGATGTCAGCAGGGATGTAACATTTGATGAAAACTCAGCATTCATCAAATCAAAGAAGGCACCTATCGAAGTTTATGAAGAACCTAAGGAAACTAGATTTCAAGACACTACCATGACTGAAGCAATTCCAGAAGTTGTGCATGAGTTTGAAGATCTGCAAGAACCTGTAGATCCACCCCGTGAGGATAACTCTCAAAAGAGGAAACCTGCATGGGATAGAGAGCTCATTCAAGATGCAGAAATATTTGGCATTCCAGAAGAAGAACACAGAGCAAAGAAGAGAACCAGATCACATACCGGCTATGTTGCTTTACTCTATGACATTATGAACAAAGAACCTTCCAGTTATGAAGAAGCAGCGGAAAAGAAAGAATGGAAGGATGCCATGGTTGAGGAATACCAATCAATAATGAAGAATGATGTTTGGGATGTTGTCCCAAGACCTAAAGAGAACTCTGTTGTGACTTCCAAATGGATCTACAAAATCAAGCATGATGCAGATGGCAGTGTAGAGAAATACAAAGCAAGATTCGTAGCTTGTGGCTTCTCTCGGAAAGAGGGAATAGATTATGAAGAAACTTTTGCACCTGTAGCCAGGTATACTTCCATCAGAACAGTACTTTCCCTGGCTACAGCAATGAAATGGAAAATACACCAAATGGATGTCAAGACTACTTTCTTGAATGGTGTAGTTGAAGAGGAAGTATATGTGGAGCAACCACTCGGTTTTGAAATACACGACAGGGAGTCATATGTGTGCAGATTGAAGAAAGCCTTGTATGGCTTGAAGCAAGCTCCCAGAACTTGGTATGGTAGGATGGACAGTTTCCTATCTAGCTTGGGATTTACCAAGAGTAAAGCGGATTCCCACTTCTACTACAAGGTTGAGGAAGGGAATCCTGTGATTCTACTCTTGTATGTGGATGACTTATTTGTAACAGGAGATGACAGATTGATTGCAGATACTAAGAGGAAGCTTGCTGCTGAGTTCAATATGAAAGATTTGGGAATGATGCATTATTTCCTAAGTGTTGAGGTGTGGTAGAATTCAGGTGGGATCTTCCTTGGTCAAGGGAAGTACACAATAGATATTCTGAAGAGATTTGGGATGATGGATTGCAAGGCCATGGCCACACCCATGGCATCGAATCTAAAGCTTCTATGTGATGCTTCATCTGAGCCGGTTAATGTCTCTATGTATCGTCAGATGATTGGGTCCTTGATGTACCTGAAGAACACGAGACCAAATATTTGCTTTGCAGCGAACACATTGAGCCAGTTCCTGACGGATCCGAGGAGTGTTAATCTGGTTGCTGTAAAGCATGTTCTGAGGTACCTGAAGGGTACAGTGGATTATGGGCTCAAGTATGAAGCGAATCAAAAGTTTAACTTGCAGGGTTATGTTGATTCAGATTGGGCTGGCAGTACTGCAGATAGGAAGAGCACATCTGGGTGTTGCTTCAGTATGGGATCAGGTGTGATCTCTTGGTTCAGTAGGAAGCACTCCTGCGTAGCACTGAGTACAGCTGAGGCAGACTATGTTGCAGCCTGTCTAGCTAGTTGTGAGGCAGTATGGCTACGGAAGCTACTGTCTGAGTTATTTGATATCCCATTGGATGCTACTAGTATATTCTGTGATAACCAGAGTTGTGTGAAGCTGTCTGAGAACCCAGTGTTTCATGACAGGTCGAAACACATAGAGATCAAATATCACTATATCAGGGATATGGTGCAGAGGAGCCGTGAAGCTCCTGTATGTTGCGATGGATGAGCAGATTGCAGATGTGCTGACGAAGCCACCAGCAAGGGTGAAGTTCGAGTACTTCACAAAGAGGCTTGGTGTTCTTTAGATCGACGACACTTCGAGGAATAAGTGATGGACACATTTGCTGAAGCCATCCCAAGCATGTTGGAAGGAGGATCCTTCCAATGGCTGTGGATGTAAGCGCTGGATGATGAGTATCAGGACGATGCTCCAGTTACTGCTCTGTATATGCATCATGTTGGATGTTGGATATGATCAGTTGGATCATTTATATTTGTATATATGTACGCATTGTGTTGATGTTGGATATGATTAGTTGGATCATTTATATTTGTATGTATGTACGCATCGTGTTGATGCTGGATATTATCAGTTGGATTATTTATATGTATGTACGCATCATGTTGGATGTTGGATATGATCGATTGGATCATTTGTATGTATTTGTATATGCATCATGTTGGATGCTTGGACCATGTATCTGTATCAGGTGGATACATTATATGATCAGGTAGATCATGTATGTTGATATGTATCATGTATTTTTATTTGTATCAGGTGGATACACTATATGATTAGGTGGATCATGTATGATGATATGTATCAAGTAGATACTTGGTGTGCATTAGGTGGATGCATTGTATGATCAGGTTGATCATGATGATGAGCTTCAGGATGTTGCTCCAGATGATATGTACGAGGATGGTACAAGTGATGATGATCAGTATGATCATGGGCATCAGGGTGATGCCTCATGCGATGATGATCCATTAGATCATGAGTATCAGGTTGATACTTGGAGGTCAGAGATGATATGTGGCAGGTTCGACAAATAGCATGTAATCAGTCCTGGGAGATCTTGCCGGTCGTGTTGTGGCACATAAATGTTCTTGGGGTACTCTTTCTGGTATTGCTATGTAGTATGTAATCAGTCCTCAGATATCCGATAGGTTGAGCTGTGTGCTCGTAATCAGTCCTGGGATGAGGTATTACTATGGAGACATGTAATCAGTCCTGGAGATCCGAGAGGTTGAGCTGTGTGCTCGTAATTAGTCCTGGGATGCTTTTTAGAGATATTGTCGGTCGTGATGCGGCACATAAATGTTCCTGGGATGCTCTTTAAAGGTTTTGTCTATCCACATGTAATCAGTGTTGGAGATCCGAGAGGTTGAGCTATATGCTCGTAATAAGTCCTCGGATGCTCTTTAGAGATCTTACTGGTCGTGCTGCGACACATAAATGTTCCTAGGATGCTCTTTAAAGGTATTGTGGAGGAGATGCATGTAATCAGTCCTGGGAGATCTTGACGGTCGTGCTTAGGCACATAAATGTTCCTGGGATACTCTTTCCGGTATTGCATCCGCACATAAAATTAGTCATGAGAGGCCACCTCTATCAAACCGTTCGCATAGATGACGAAGACCTGCAGGTGGTGGGCCTACATCTAGTATGAAAAAGGACTGGCTCTGTAGAACTTCCTATGACAAGTAGATTCAGAGTTTGGTTGAGATAGCAGCATCAATGACAATGATGATGACGATGCATCGATGACGATGATCCCGAGAAGAAGACTTGTCTAGCAGAACTGTGTCAAAAAATACCTTCCTAGTTAAGAGGGAGTGTTGATGTATATGTAACTTCGGAATGTATTTCATCTATGTATTTCATATATATTTATTGTACCCTTATAAGAGATGTGTTATTCCTCTATAAGGAAGTGTCGTCATGTGGATTGACAAGTGTCGCAAGTGTGTGTAATTGCCGATGGGTTATTAGACCACCATGTGTGGGGTCAGCCCTAAAATATATATTATATTGTGGATGTATCTAGATAGACAAGTCGACCCCATAAGGTCACTCGAAAAATAGGTTAAGTATAAATAGAGATCGGGAGATCTCTATTTGGATCATTTGGAAAGACACACTTCTCTCACTCAGAAAGTGGCGCACTAGTGAGGAGGATGATCATCTGCTCTAGGAGACTATCTCAAGTGTATTTTGGTTGTACTTTGGTTGAGCCATTGCTCTCTCTATCTCTGAGGAAATTGTGGGGTTTTTCACCTTAGGGTTTTCCCCACAGAAACTCTGTGTCTCTTGTCACTCGTGCTTTTGATTCTTGTGATGCTTGTTATGCTTACTGTGATTGTTATGCATTGATATACTGTATATGTTATTCTCTCAGTAAAGATCCAAGAATATTGTGAATTAACGCTCAAATTTTAACAGATTGGTCAAGATTCACCTCAAGAACTATAAAAGCTAGACTTATTCTTATTGTAAAATATCATTCAATTTATAATCAATTATTTGTGGCTTAATTTGAATACAATGTGGCTTTAGAAGTATTTTCCGTTCATTCATTTTTATTCAATATCATATTTATATATATATATATATACACTTTTATATATCTATTATTATAAGCTTCCACAAATTAAGCGCTACATTGGTATCAGAGCTTTGGAATGTTCCTACGGAAGAAATTCGAGAGTTGGTCTTACAATTAAAAGTGAGCTTCAATCATGCAGCTGAAAAGAGACGTGAATCAAAAGCAAGGAAAAAAAAGGCATTTGACAAAATTCATAAATTAATAAATGAAGTAAAAAGGGATTTTAAAGATTTAGAAAAAGAAAGTATGAAGTCAATAAAAATAAGTCCATTAAACGCAGAGTTAATAGAAGGGAACCAACATATAAAAGCTGAAATAAACAACAATTTTAGTGATGGTAGCCAGGGAAAATTCCCAAATTCAGAATACAATGAAGCAAGTGACATTGATTTTGACGAAGAGAAGAGAGATGGTAGCGTTGAGGACGGTGGAGCCAATCCATGGGTGGTGCCGCTAACCAAGGAAGAACAACCATCTATAAAGGAGTTGAATGAGCAGTGGTTCAATCAAGATCTCTTCGTGGGTTTTAAAGACACCTGCAATAAAGGAGATATTGATTCTGACATGTCAAAAGGAGGTCGAGATGTTGAATCATTAAAAAAATCATTGTGTGAAAGCATCTGTAAGCCTGACAATAAATCCAACAAGGAGAGCATTGTTATTCCAGTCGAGTCCAAGGTTTTGCAAGACAACAGATTTGGGCCAGTGAGAGATGATGACGTTGAAAAATTTCCTTCTGCATTATCTGGCTCAAGTGATGAATCTGCTTCGGAAGATGAATCAGATTATGACACTGATTCAAAAGCGGAAAGATGGTATCAGAGAGGTTCTATGTCAATGGACACACAAATACAAAGAATTTAGGATCTAGTAGAAGAATTAATAGAAATGAATAATCGTGCAATGGAAAGAGGTTGTGAAAGTCTTGATCCAACAAAAAAAATTAAGAGGAAATACTAAGAACGTGGCAAGTATCAGCCAGATGGTTGAACTACTAATGGCTGAACCTGTCACGAAGGAAGAAATGAAACTTTGTACCAACAAGAGACTATTTCTAGAAATCAATTCAGAGAAGAAGCGTGCACCGTCACCAGCAATTTCTCATTTAAAACATAAAGCTGGAAGAAATAAATCAATAGAAGAACACAAACCTAAAATTCATGACCCGTTCTTTGATAACAAAGGAAACGACGAATCATTGATTCGGACTTGGGAGAGGATGAAGAAAGCAAATAACCACACAGACCAATTTCCAATCAACAACAAAATGATTTTTTTTACATTTACATCACGGGGAGAACAAATGAAACTTATGGCAAATGAAACTTATCACATTCTTCCTCCTCGTTTTCTGTCAGAACATCCAAAGAAAGTTTTCTGCAACAATGGGTCGTTTTTATGGATGATGTGTTCTAGGATAAAAGAGAGTGAAGTTGACACAGATGTCAAAAAGACTAGAGACCCTTCTATATATGATACCGTATTATCATCTTTAAAGGCATCTGTTGCTCATGTTTATGATAAGCTTGAAAATCCAATGGCAGTGTCAAATGATAACACCCTTGAGTATAGGAATGATGAAAGGTGGTTTAAAAGGAAGAATTCAGACAACCCACCCGGGCTGCAAACATCTTCGCAGAGGACAACTCGCTTGGGCTGCAAACGCCTTCACAAAGAAAGAGACGAGAAAGTGAAATTCTGCTACCTTCCATGCTTCCCTTGCAACAGGCTGAAGAAAATACAAGATATTAGGAAACAATCATTAATATACAACAAGCTTTGGAAACATTAGAGAAATATTCATTGTTTGCCATATTTAAGAAACATATGCGAAACTCAGAAAGTGTTGCACAAATAAATAGGCTGATAGCCACAGACCCACAGTATTCACAGTTACACCTGGTGCTCTATGGCATTGGAGACCTGGAGCATTCAGATTATAGAGAAGATGTGGAAATTTGTCACATGCAGTTAGCATTTGCTATTTTATTCAAAAAGAAAAATCGATTGGTGAACGATATTGTGGTGCACGATCCAAGCATGAGCCCATTGCAACAGAAAACTATAAGTGTCGTCAACTGCACGTTTCTATCTGTGAATGACCTTGGAAGATGCACAGTAGACAGATCTACCTTATTTTTCATGCCTCAGTACCCATCTGTTCTCTTTAACCATGTGTTGAGTGTAAATTGGACAAATGCCAATTTGAATAAGGCTATTATTTTAGGCAACAGTTTTAAGGCGATCAAGAAATATGTTACTGTTGGATGTCATATTCTTTGTGCAATGAATCATTTGATGGCTATTCTCTACAGTGATAATATACCGAGTGAAATGCCTTTTCCAGAACCAGAAACATGCGGGCCGTCAGCGTTATATCCACGTGGAGTGTATAAGCCGCCATTTGGTCAATTTAGTTGGCAATTCTTTCACCTCGTCGGTTCATTTATACGTCGAGAGCAGGTCACCTATGTGCTCGCATTCATCCATTCCACGTCATTCATATTAACTAAATAATTTTCATACGCCGGAACAAATAGACCACAAACTAGAATAAGAGGTTGTTTGGCATCGTATCTGAATGCAAGTGAAATGCATAGGTTATCAAAGCGTCGTGTCTTCTTTTAACAATTAGATGGATGCTTTGTTAGTTTTATATATATATATATATATATATATATTCGTGGAATATGGACGAGAAAAATAAAAAAGATTAAAAAACCAATTTGAAGGCATACGTGGATAGAATTCCAAAGTATGAAATTAAAAGTTGACTAGCATATAAGTAAAATGGGAATTAAGGATACGTGGATTAATATAGTTGAAGGATATAGTATATTTATAAGCTATTTTATAAATAGTTTACATCATTAAAAAAAAAATTATATAATAAAGAAAAAGTTATCAAACATAAAAGGTACTTTTAAGGGTAAATTGAAGGGTCTCTAAATTAAAATTCAAAGTCATAAAAAGGACATTTCAAGGTTATTGGTTGGAAGATAAATACATATTAAAGGTTAATTCAAGCACTTTATATTAAAACCAAGGATGAAGTTATTGATATAGTTTTGATATAGTTTCGAGTAGTTTTGATGATATAGCTTTGAGGATAAAGCTTTTCTTAAGGAAAATGAAATGTTATAAATATTTAATTATATTATTATCTAAATGATATAATTAAGACATTAACAAAAAGTGTAATAGAACACATGTGACTATTGGTCAAGAGTCACCTCAAGAACTATAAAAGTTAGACTTATTCTTATTGTAAAATATTATTTAATTTATAATAAATTATTTGTGGCTTAATTCGAATACAATGTAGGTTTAGAAGTATTTTCCGTTCATTTATTTTTTATTCAATATAATATATATATATATATATATATATATATATTATTATAAGCTTTCGCAAATTAAGTGCTACATGTAATACTATAAGTATAGTTTAAATAATGACGATATTCATTCTTTTACTGTGTATTGAAATGATAAAAACTTGACATAGAGTGGTCTAAGACTTGTAGACGCCAAATATGATAATAGTTCAAAGGTGTTCACGATAAAGACAGGAGTCTTATGATAAAATTTAAATAGCATTATATCAATCAACTAACAACATGTTTTTTTCAATAGCATTGAAGAGTTTGTATTTCAGCACATTGACATGTTTGGAAACCAAATTATTCATACCTTCAGTAACTTGTTTCACAAGGACGTACTTAGAATTTAATTCTATTTGAAGATGAATTGAAAGATACTCTAACTTTGTTGTCGTAGAATTCTTACATGTGTCTGCACATGGAAATTGTTTCAAATGCCTTAGCTAATCATAGCTAAGTAAAATCCGGGGTACTTCGTAGGACCCCTTCATAATCATACAAGTAAACTGTCAATATGTCATCAATTATAACATCTTAATATAAGCATATGTATAGCATAGAAGTACTTTTAGAACTCAGACAGGTGAAGACTGCATTTAATGATGTTACAATTATAAAATATCTTACGATCAAAGTTTAGTATCTACTTGAATTCCATATTAGCAATTCATTTAGTGTTATGTTTTATATGTATTAATTTCGACATGTCACCATGTTCGACTATTCTAGATACGAGATTTAATTAGTTATTTATTCCACATTACTGATTTCGATAATTATTGTTATTATATTTTTTTTTTTTCGGTATTTTTCAGGATGTTACATGTGGTATCAGAGCTCATGTTCGAACTCTCGGCCTAAAAGGGTCCAAAGAGCATGCAACAAAAAATTTTATAACATCAGAAATTATTATTAATAATTTAATTTAAATTATCTTGTATACAGAAAATTTGTTTTCTAAGCTACAGGTATGGAAGGATCGGCTGAACATATGGATGACAGATTTCGACCAAACAGTCATAGTACGAGACAACATTTTGAAGAATAAGTCCATGGCAATTTGAATGACAATTCATCAGAATTGTTACGTGCATTTTAGGAGTTAAGAGTGGAAATCAAATCTATAAAACAAGATAATGAGAGAATCTTGAAGGCGCAAGAAGAATTAAATAAAGTACTGTTCGAACAATGCCCAACCGATGAACAAAATAGAGAAATTGAGAATACTTCCAAGGTTGAAGATTTTCCTCATCCAAACAGAAGTAAAAAGATGAAAGCTGATGATGCAAACAACATTTCAATATCATCAGAAGCTGCCCATGAAAAATGGAAAAAGAAAAGAAATTATTGAAGTAACAGTAGCGAAGGGGACTACTAACCCAAAAGGAAAAGTCACAAACAGTATAAGCAAATTTCTGGGGAGTTCAAGAAAATCAAACCCCCAACCTTCAATGGTCAAACTAAAAAAGGAGAGACAGCAAAAGCTTGGCTGTCCGACATGAAAAAGTATTTTCAAATATATGATTATTCTGAATCTTTGAAGGCAAAGATGACAATCTACAACTTGATCGGCAAGGTGGATATTTGGTGGCAGGACATCAAGAGAGTGAAGGGAATCAAAGAGAAGGACGTCAACTCGAGTACTTTCAAACGATATTTCAAAAAGAAGTTCTTATCATAACAATACTATGAAGAAAAATCAAAGGAGTTCTATGACTTAAAGTTGGGAAGTATGAACATGAAGGAAATGAACAATAAATTTCTGAACATTCTGAGATATGTGCCATACCTCGTGGAAGAAAAATTGAAGATCTAGAGATGCTTGAGTTGTCTACCTTTCAATATCAAGGACAAATTCAAGTATGACAATCCAAAAACCTTATAAGAGGCCATGAGGAAAGCAATTTTGTGTTATGACACTAATTGGAAAAGAGAAGGAATGTAAAACTGGAAAGGTCATAAACCCAGCAATTTTGAGCTGAAAAAGAAAAATTTCAGATTTAGTTGAAATTCTGGTTTCCAAAAGAAAAAATTTCAGAATCGGAATTTTCAAGGAAACAATTCTAGAAACAGTCAGCAGCAGAATTTTACAGCTCCTAGAAACACTCCCAATGCTACCAGAAATAATGATCCAAAGGCACCTATCAAATGTTTTGAGTGTCAAGGTCCTCACTATGCATCATAATGCCCCAAGACGAAGCAGACAGCTAACAACATTCATTCTATTCAAACTGAATCGACCATTAGAGACTTGGCAAGGGAGATGCCTAGAATCAATGCAACACTCGACAACAGGCAAGCAGATCATCAAATCTTTGTGGTAGAGATTGAAGGTATGGTACAAAATCATCCTGTTACTATTTTTATTGATCCAGGTGCTAGCTTAAGTTATATATCACCAGATATTGTGAAAATTTTTAAATTGAAAACAGAAAAGTTCAATAAATCTTGGTTAGTTAGACTAGCAACAGGAACAAAGAGAAAAGTATCAGATTTTATTGAAAGTTGTGCCTTATCCATGAACCAGTTAAAGACGCAAATCAAGTTAAACATTTTACCTTTAGGATCTTATGATATCATAATTAGAATGGACTAGTTAATGGCCCATCATGTCATTCTGAACTGTTACGAGAAAAGTTTACATGTTTAAATAATGAAGGAAAAACTGTAGAAGTAAAAGGTATTCCAAGAAAGACAACCCTTAGACAGATTTCAGCCATACAAGTTAAGAGGGCAGTTAGGAAAAGATGTCAGTTGTTTGTAGTAAATGTAGTAAATGATGAGTTTATTTGTAAAGAGGACAAACTGAATCTAGAAGACATACCTGTCCTGAAATATTTCAAAGATGTTTTTCTTGAGGTGATTCTAGGATTGCCTCCTAAAAGAGATTTAGATTTTACCATCAAGTTAATACCAAGAGCAGTACCGAATTCTAAAGCCCCATATATGATGAACATACTATAAATAAACAATTTGAAATCACAGTTGAAGGAACTGATTGATAAGAATTATATAAGACCCAGCATGTCTCCTTGGGGAGCACCTATTATATTTGTTAAGAAGAAAGATGGAACCTTAAGACTGTGCATAGATTATCGCCAGCTGAATAAGATGAAAATCAAGAATCGATATCCGTTGCCCCGCATAGACGATATATTTCATCAGCTGCATGGAGCAACGATATTTCAAAGATTGATCGAAGGTCAGGATATCATCAACTGCGGGTTTAGGATGAGGATATTTTCAAAACAGCTTTCAAAACTCGATATGGACATTATGAGTTTGTATTCATTCCATTTGGCTTGACTAATGCCCTGGCTGTATTTATTTGTTTAATGAACAATATTCTACACAAATACTTAGATAAGTTTTCTGTGGTGTTTATAGATGACATTTTGGTGTATTCTAAAAGTAAAGAAGAGCATGGTGAACATTTATGGATTATCTTACAAGTTCTGAGAGATCATCAACTATACGCTAAGTTTAGTAAGTGTGATTTTCACAAGGACAAAATTTAGTATTTAGGACACATAACTTCTAAAGAAGGAATCTCGGTTGACCCCGACAAGATAAATCCCATTAATGATTGGCCGGTTCCTAAGGATGTGTCAGATGTAAGATCATTTATGGGTATTAATAGATATTACAGAAAATTTATAGAGGGTTTTTCAAAGATTGCAAATTTCATAACCTCCTTGCAGAAGAAAGGGAAGAAATTTGCGTGGGATCAGAAATGTTCAGACAGTTTTAAGAAGTTAAATGAGTTACTAACTACAACGCCTATTCCAAGGATAGCGGATCCTAATAAGGATTTTATAGTTTGCACGGATTCATGTAATGATGGACTCGGTGGAGTCCTAACACAAGAAGGGCATGCTATGGCATATGAATCAAGAAAGCTGAAAATACATGAGAAGAACTACTCAACTTATGATTTAGAGTTATTAGCAGTAATTCATGCTTTAAAAATGTGGCGTCACCACCTTATTGGCAGAAAATTTACCTTATTGACAGACAACATGGGTCTGAAATATTTATTAGATCAGACAAATCTGAACGCTAGACAAGCTAGATAGTTAGCTTTCCTAAGTAAGTATGATTTCGAAATTCAACATATTAAAGGGAAAGAGAACAAGGTTGCAGATGCATTAAGTCGCAAGGAAAAATTGAATTTTATTTCAGCCATTAGTACTTATTCAACAGAATTAGAAACTCAAATCCTTGAAAGGAGTCAAACGGATGAAGAATACAGGAAATTACAAGAAAAGATAGCAAATAACAGTTCTGAAAATTCTATGGCAGATTATAGTTTGAAGGAAAATGGACTATTGTTATACAAAAACAGATTGTATGTACCCAACATACCAAAAGTAAAAATTCTGATTTTAGATGAGATGCACAAAAGCCATTACTCTGGCCATCCAGGTTATCAGAAGACCATTACTATGCTACAGAAAGAATACTTTTGGCCCTGAATGAAAGATGAAGTAGCAGAGTACGTAGCTAAGTGTTTGGACTGTCAAAAAGTGAAAGTTGAACATCAACATCTAGCTAGATTGTTGCAGCCATTGCCTATACCTAGTTGGAAATGGGAAGTGATAAGCATAGGCTTTATTACTAGACTACCCAAAAATCAGAAACAAAATGACTCTATCATGGTGGTAGTGGACAAACTTAGCAAGGCAGCACACTTTATACCTGTGAAGACTACTCATAAGGCTCCAAACATTGCGAAATCTTCATGAAGCAGATTTTTTGACTACATGGTATACCCAAAGTGATAATTTCAGATTGTGACTCTAATTTTATTGGAAAATTTTGGAGGTCTTTGTTTAAAGGGTTGAATACAACCTTAAATTTCAGTACAGCATTTCATCCACAAATGGATGGACAGATAGAAAGGGTAAATCAAGTTTTGGAAGACTTACTGAGAATGTATGTTAAAGATCAGCCTAGTAAGTGAGAAGATTACTTACGTTTAGCAAAATTTGCATATAATAACCATTATCATGCATCATCCAGACTTAACCCATTTGAAATTCTTTATGATAGGAAATGTGATACACCTATTTCTTGGAATGACCCAGTAAATACAATTGTTTTAGGACTTGAATTGTTGCAGGAGTTAGAACTAATTGTGAAACAAGTACAAGAAAATTTAAAAGCTCCCAAGATAGGAAAAAGAGTGAAGTAGATCTAAAAAGGACTCATAAAGAGTTCCAAGTTAGTGAACACGTGTTCCTCAAGGTAAGACCGAAAAAGAGTTCATTGAAATTGGGAAGCTGTGCCAAGTTGGCACCCATGTATTGTGGTCCTTTCAAAATATTGTCAAGGGTTGGACTAGGGCATACCAAATGGCTTTGCCACAAAATATAAAGATATATAATGTTTTTCATATATCATTTTTAAAGAAGTATATACACGATGCTACTCATGTTGTAAACTGGAATGATGTACAGGTGGGACAAGACGACAATTTTCAGGTGGAACTGGACTGTATCCTCGAAAGGAGGGAAACTCTGCTCCGAAATCGCACCATTGTCCAAGTGAAAGTGCAATGGAAGCACCTTAGCCCATAAGAGGCAACCTGGGAGTTGGAGAGTAGTATGTATGAAGCATACCCAACTCTATTTCAGGAACACTTAGAGAGTGATTAACCAACATCGAGGACAATTTTGACACTTAAGGGGGGGGGGGTATGTCACCTACCTAAAATCTGAAAATATTATTTTATTGAAAAAATACTTTATGTTAAATTTTAATTACAAAGTTTTGTAATTATGACCAAGTTTGGTCAAGGATGAATGTAATTACTGATTATTATTATTTAATAAATTAAAGTAGGAGACAAACACCCAAGGGAAATGTTAAATGAGTGTTCACTGACCCACTAGGAGAATGGAAGCTGTTAGAAGGCATGGGACAGATGGCAGCAATTGCACTTCACCACTAGCTATTGGTTATGGGACAACTACCCCTAAAAATGTGGCATTATCCCCTAGGTGGTGGGAGTGAGTAGGCAGCTCATTAAATGACTAGTTAATGACTAAAAGGCCTAGGCAGCCTACATAACGCAAATTTGAATTGAGCAGGCATCTCTTACAATATTTTCTGCAGAAATATTCCTCAAGTGCATCAGGTGATCACTGAGAGATTCGAATAGGGAGGCTATGTGAGAGTGCAACTGTAAGTTTGCAAATTATTCTGAGAAGGAGAACCATAGGTGTTGGTGTAGGTCCCTTTGACTGCTAAGTCTTTAAGATTGGATAACTATTACTACTCCAAGTTGAGGTCCTAAGCTTCTAAGTTTCTTCCTCCTGGTGGTTTAGTGAACATGCTTGGGGGTCTTAAGGTAAGTAACTTGGTTGTCTTCAGGAATTGGTTGGGTGGAACAGGTTCCTTGGGCTGTTTGTTTCCCTGCAGTTAACAAATTTTCACTACTCCTATTTGGTTATAGCTTAATGCTTCTACTTATTCAAACTCTGTTATGTGAAAGAATTTTATTTTATTTTCTGATCTATGTTTGATTCTAAATGATAAAACCTGTGAATTATTTGATTAGATAATCATCTCTATATTTTTCCCCACGTTGTTCTCTGCATAGTACTCTAGTATAGAGAAGGAAATTAATGATAGACAACAGATAGGAATATTGCCATTGATTGGATAAATTATTGCAATAGTGTTTTGGTTAAAATTCTGTCCTATGCTTAAACACAGTAAAACACTACAGTATAATATCAATTGCAGCATAGAATTTATTTAAATGATACGTGAAAGAAAAACATAGTATGCTTCTACACATTTCTATATCTTTTTCTCTAACTCTATTCCTTTCAGATAGCAATATTTTGTATTTCAAACATTCTGAATTTATTATTTTTCCAGTCCTTCAAATTTTACAAAATATAGCAGCTGCAATTTATTTTCATATAATTTTTGTTATGAGAAAACACTTTTCATTCTCCTCACATTTGTCATACATTATTTCAATACAACTGTATTTTCAATGATTAGTTATGTATTAATCTAGTACAAATATTCACATTTCATTTATGCAATACTTATACTTTTGTTTTCAATCATTAAATATCTCAAAGAAGTATCAAACCCTATTTTAATTCCAAACCCTAGAATTAATTACACAGTCCATCATTTTTCTGCTCAAAGCCTTTCATGGTGAATCCTAAACATTTCTTTTACAAACCCTAGCTAGCATTTCGAAACCTCTTCAAGATAGTAAATTCACACAACAAAAAGCACGATTCCTTACCATTGTTTATCAAGAAACTCATAACCCTAGTAGAACACATCTCAACATTTGAAAACAATCACACTATCGAAATTATTTATACACAGGTTAAGCTTTTGGAATCATAGCTTAATGCTAGTCAGATAGAAATCAAAGGTACAGGCAGAACACTTTTACATTTCAAATTTAGACCCTATGCACTATCTTTTGCAGAATTTCTTGATATTCGAACTCATTTCACAATCTTTCAAAAACTTCACTATCGACATCATTGAAGAAGAATAGAAAGGAACCATTTACACTAGACTTGAGATAATTTCATTTTCAGACTCGAATCAATAGTATTCAAAACAATCTTATACTTTTATCAAAACCAATAGCTTAGAGGCAAGTAAAAATAAACACGACTCCATTAAAGATTTCCCAATAGCATAGTTAAAACATGGCAGAGGCTGTATCACTTTCCATTTAAATTTTTCAAAAAATAAAATGAAAGGTCTTTTCCCTCAAAACATCCAAAGGTGTAAAGACCAAATCGAAGTTGGTTCCAATGCTTCAGTAAAAACCTACTGAGTCGAGCATTAAAAGAGACTGAGGATCAACCTCTCACATATTGACATCAAAGAAAGTCAAACTAAAAACTTTGCAGTCGGCCATCACTGAAATAATACGAATGTTTCCAACTCTCGGCATACAACAAACACCACCAAGGTACCTACAAGATTTGTTGTGAACCACCGGATCCTACCAGGAAAACCGTAGCAACATCTAGTTTCATATTCATCATAGAACATGCAGTGAAAGGTTACCTGCCAAAACATGCAGTGAAAGGTTAAAACAAGATTATGCAGGACCAAATCAAGTATTACAGTAGTATGTTACAGTTCTCGAATATTTACCTTTAAATTTGGAATTTCGAAATATCAATCCATTACACCATCAAACGACGATGCAAGTTGGTATTGACAACAACACTAAATCTATCATAGTAGACCTATCTCAACCGTAAGAGATTCAAACCCTGTCCGAAACACTTCTGCTACACTGGAAGAAGAACACCCTGTCACTATTTTGGTATTGTAGCTTAAATGCAAAAGGTCCAATTCCTATATCTATTTAGAAAACTACCACTCACAGGTCATAAGATCGAAACCTTGAGAGACACTCTTGCCAAACCCTACATTTTGATAGCCTGTCGGCCTCACCTTATCGTAACAATGAAGACTGGAAATCTTGCAAAACATTACATACAACGTGGTTTAGGGTAACAACATCAACAATCAAGGTTTGATGAGATCAACGAGCATGGATATGCCAACGATGCTACATTGGAAGACGAGTAGCATCGCATTAACATCTCATTAATTACTTCAACTACGAAGTGGCCAACATTACATGCCAAGTGAACATTACCGTTTACAGTGTGGAGGAGAGGCGATACAACAACCTGGCTAGCTAGAACTCTTAGTTACACCATCGATCAAAGTTCATGTGGTTGGACTACGGGGTTGACAATTAGGCTTTCCACTATAGACTTCGGTCATAACAATTAATACATGATCATAATCCTGTCAACCTATCAACAGCATTTTCAATGAGCATCAACTCATCACTCCATTAACGAGACCTTGGTGATTACGATAACATATGTTAATAACACTTAGAATAAGAGCTAATACATATAGCATGGGTCAAAATACAGCTTAAGCCACAACCTTTATAAGGTTGTTTAGAACGTATTCATGTCTGCATATGATAATATCCCACAGCGCTAACGTATAGCTAGGTTTGCATAATATAATCATATGTTTGCATAATAAAAACCTTATCAGTTTAAAATGTAGCGTAAACTTTATATAGTTTCAAGTTTAAACATAGCCATATAGATATTATATTGCTAATTCATGGAAAACTAGATATAGTTAGGATTCTAACTATGTACAATAATATTAGATACATGTACACTATAGCATGCTTATCCAGTCCATAATATTAATATGAATCTATAAGTATAGATAATAGGGTAATACACATTCAATACTAAATCCATTCCAAAATCATCATATGTACAACATATTAGAAATGTTAGCTATGTATTACGAAGTCTAACGACAAATGTAATACTAGACTTGTAGACGCCAAGTATGATAATAGTTCAAAGGTGTTCACGATAAAGACAGGAGTCTTATGATAAAATTTAAATAGCATTATATCAATCAACTAACGACATGTTTTTTTCAATAGCATTGAAGAGTTTGTACTTCAGCATGTTGACTTGTTTGGAAACCAAATTATTCATACCTCCAGCAACTTGTTTCACAAGGACGTACTTAGCATTTAATTCTATTTGACGATGAATTGAAAAATACTCTAACTTTGTTGCCGTAGAATTCTTACCTGTTGTCTGCACATGGAAATTGTTTCAAATGCCTTAGCTAATCATAGCTAAGTAAACTCCGGGGTACCTCGTAGGACCCCTTCATAATCATACAAGCAAACGGTCAGTACGTCATCACTTACAGCATATTAATATAAGCATATGTACAACATAGAAGTACTTTTAGAACTCAGACAGGTGAAGACTGCATTTAATGATCTTACAATTATAAAATATCTTGCGATCAAAGTTTAGTATCTACTTGAATTCCGCATTAGCAATTCATTTAGTGTTATGTTTTATATGTATTAATTTTGACATGTCACCATGTTCGACTATTCTAGATACGAGATTTAATTAGTTATTTATTCCGCATTACTGATTTCGATAATTATTGTTATTATAATTTTTTTTTCTTGGTATTTTTCGGGATGTTATATGGCTGTGCAACAAAACTGTGTTCCGGGGACTCCTGCAAGTCTGTCTAGAAAGCTTCCAGCTGGGAACATTATCCATAAGTTCCCGGTAGATGATTTTGCAAAGTTGACCCTCGTGTGCAAAAATTGCACACTCCCTTACTGAGCAAAACCCTAGTTTCAAAAATGGACCTACAAGATTACACCTTGGCCATGGGACTAGAAGAGAGGGGAACCCCTAGCACTATCCCGATGTCTTGAATCCAACAGTGTCAATGGTTTGTTGATCCAAGCCATGGTCATCATTCTATGGCTCATTCCGTCTCATATCCAAAAGGCATTCAGGGACACGTGTTGGATACCTACCGGGGGCATAGAATTACGACCGTGCAACAAAACTGGGTTTCGGGGAGTCTTGCAAGTGTGTCTAGGAAGGTGCCATCTGGAAACATTAGCCATATGTTCCCAGTGGATGATTTTGCAAAGTTGACCCCCGTGTGCAAAAATTGCACACTCCCTTACTAACCAAAACCCTAGTTTTGAAAATGGACCTACAATATGACACCTGAACCATGGGACCAGAGGAGAGGGGAACCCCTAGCACTATCCCAATGTCTTGAATCCAATGGAGTCAATGGTTTGTCGATTCGAGCCATGATCATCATTCTATGGATCGTTCCGTCTCGCATCCAAAAGGCCTTCAGGGACACCTGCTGGATACCTATTGCGGGCATAGAATGACGACCGTGCAACAGGACTTGGTTCCGAGGAGTCCTGCAATTGTGTCTCGGAAGGTTCCATCTAGAAACGTTGGCCATAAGTTCCCGGTTGATGATTTTGAAAAATAATACCTTGTGTGCAAAAATTGCACACTCCATTACTAAGCAAAACCCTAGTTTAAAAAATGGACCTACAAAATGACACCTGGGCCATCGTACTGGAGGAGAGGGGTACCCCTAGCACTATCCCAATGTCCTGAATCCAACGGAGTTGACAGTTTGTCAATCTGAGCCACGATCGTCATTCTATGGCTCGTTCCGTCTCATATCCAAAAGGCCTTCAGGGACACCTGCTGGATATCTACCCGGGGCATCGAATGACGACCGTGCAACAAAACTAGGTGCAAGTGTGTCTAGGAAGGTTACAACTGGGAAAATTAGCCATAAGTTCCGAGTGGATGATTTTGAAAAGTTGACCCCGTTTGCAAAAATTGCACACTCCCTTACTGAGCAAAACCCTAGTTTCGAAAATCGACCTACAAGATGACACTTGGGCCATGGGACCAAAGGAGAGGGGCTGTTACACCTAAAATCTACCCATAATCCTGATTTAGTGTGTACATCCTTGAAGTCACTTGGACTGATTGATCATTTGGGATGATTGGTGCTCAGTTTGCACAACCTTTTGAGAGGTCGTAGCAGGTTGCACACTAGCAACATGCGACATCGCAAGTTGCTCTTTAGCAAGGTGCAACGAGGTCTGTTAATGGGAAAAAATAGCCATTTCAAAATCCTTCTCAAAACTTGCCTATGTGGGGGCTTATCCCTGATCTCTTGGAGAGATGGTACTCGACCCCTAACCTATTGGGAAGATCCCCTATCTCTCTCCTATCATCTCTCATCCTATCCTATCCATAACCTCATCTACTTAGTCCTATATATGTGAGGCTCACTCCCATACCAAAGGGAGGAAGACTATGGTATCTACATGCTGGTGAAATCTCTCTTGGACACTTTCCCTCACCTCTTGGAGACTCTCATGCTTCCTTGGAAGGGCTTGGAAATTGGCTTGTGTGGAGAAGGACCGCTACGTTA
Source organism: Larix kaempferi (assembly GCA_027924585.1). NCBI lineage: Eukaryota > Viridiplantae > Streptophyta > Pinopsida > Pinales > Pinaceae > Larix > Larix kaempferi. Next base: position 9,044,012 of record BSBM01000208.1, read on the forward strand.
ATTCATTGGTTGTAGTTCTATATCTCTATCATGTACTCCTCTATTTGTAGTAATACAAATGCTTTCCACCAATATTGTCTCTTATGTATGATGATGTTGTGTTGTTTACCTACTTAACTGTTTACATAGATCTCTTATTGTATAGATGCTCTTTACTCGTTTCTCTTTTCTATGTCTTGAAAGGTCTTCTAGCTTGGATCTAACGACCATGGGACGTGGAGCAACATAGCGAGAGAAAGGATAGCGAATCAAAGAGGTAAGACATCTAGCACTTGATCCTTAAGTAGATCTGGGAAACACATTTGTAGTCTGTTTTATTTGTTCTAGACTCGCATTGAGCTAGGGAGATCCGGCTTGCCTCCGGTAGAGTGGATTGTCTGTCAAAAAATATGGCGACTCCGCTAGGGAGTTTCCTTGTCTAGTAGTCGTTAATCTGAGTCATTTTCAGTTGATTGCTTGACACAAGCCTTGTTATCATTTTTGTCATTTTTTTCCTTCTTTGGAGTGATTCCATTGTCATATCTTCACATTGAAGATCCTGATCTTCTTCCTTTGAGTTTGTATAACCTAGTTTCAAACCTGTTTGTGGTTCATCCTTGAGAGATCTAATTCATTTTTGAATCTAGAGCTCACCTGTCGCACCTAGGCAGTGAAAATAGAGTGACACTGTGTTTTCTTGAGCTTCTGCTTGTGACTGTAGCTTGCTCGTCGCGACCCGTGCATTTGTGAACTGCGACGCTATCGCACCTTTCGTATAGGTAAACTGCAACGTCACACTGTCTGCAAAGACAGACTGCGCTGATCAGTCAATGCTTGGCATATGAGCATCCATTCCCTTGTTTGACAGTTTGAGCCTTGGTTTGGTGTATAAACTCTCTCCTGTGCTGCATCATTTAGCCATAGATCCCATTTGTACTTTGTTTGGTCTGTTTGGATTGATCTTGGGTTCCCTTTTGGTCAAGTCTGAAACTAGTAGTGTTGGGTGTCTTTGTCCCCTCCACCTTCATCCATTTCACTCTTGCATTCCCGTCTTTCCATCCCTAATCTGATCAGTACATTAGATCAGCTCCCATACCTCATCTACTTTTGTTTTGAGCTTTGCTTCCTTAGTTTGCTTGCTGCTGTTTGATTTTGAGTCAAGTGTGTCTTTTTGCTTGGTTTGAGTGCTTGTCTTTTCTTGAATTTTCTGAGTGTATGAGTGCCGCAAGTAGAATTTTCTTTTCAGTTGTTTAGATTTGAAAGTAAAAGTTGTTTTAAAGTTCATTACTTTGATACGCTCATTGAAAGATCAAAAGCGCTTCTTCCCCATTGTTTCTCAAGAAATTTATTGAAGAAAGATTGTTGTGCACTGGAATGTTTTTGGAAAAGTTGAATGGAAATATGATTGGTTGTGTTTTTCTTGAATTATGAATCATTCATCTTCTTGAAAAAACTCAAGTACTTTCGATTTTTTGCAAAAGGTGTTCCATGTTAAGGAAAGGTAGATTCATTTTTGTTTCTTGTTGCCTTAAGATCATTGAAAAGAGAAAGTGAAAAGTTTGCATATTCCATTTCAGAACTCTTTCATTTCATTACTTAGTGTTGCTTTGATTTGAAAAGCAAAGAAAAGAAAAGAAAAATACTTTGATTTGGATAGTAGTGTTGTGTTTTTTGAGTTTCGTTGAAAAAGAAAGGAGTACTTTCATTGTCAAATTTCTATGAATTGAGATTGTGTTGCATTGAGTTTGTTTCGGCAAAATCATTGGAAAAAATTTTCTCCTTCCCATAGGTATAATTCATCAAAAGAAAAAGATCATTTCGTGCATGTAGCTAGGGCTTGCATTATGTTTTCGATTATGTACTCACCTCATGCATTCACCTAACTGTCCAAGATAAAATAAACGGTAGAACTAGGTAAAATTTTTAGTAACTTGTGTGTAAGTTAGAGACGTGTTCCGACATCGTTAAGAATGGCAGCTGTCGTTACTTGCCAACACTGTAGTCCGAGGGTATTGTAGTCTTCCATGTACATCGGTATATAGAGCTCCTTCATGTACCCACCAAGTACCATAATCCGTACTTGGCGTATATCGAAGGGTGTATCACATACTCGACACGTATATTGGAAGGTCTTGTGCCAACGACTATGCATTAGATAGCACCACTACGGATTTGAGCTCCCACGTACCTTGCGTATATTGGGAGACACCATTAGGATTCCTGAAACCAACCGAGTTAACCATTTGGCCGTCTTGGCAAAGCAATACACCGAAAACAACACTCGGGGAGATTAGCACGCACATCCTGTCCAGGTAGTTGGGTATGTAGGTAAGGGTACGGTCCCAATCCTCCTTGTCGCGTCATACTGTTGGACCCTACAGTATATTGTGGTTTGCAATGCCTTGATAATCCTGTGAGGTTCCAGACTTTTGAATCCACTCTGTCACATAAGTTTGCTTGTTGCCTTAGTTTGAGTAGGTTTTCTTGGACTGCTTTTCTTTTAGAATACCTTTAGGAGAGAGAGACGTTCTTTTGTCCTTTTTTTGGCTGATTTTCCTGATACTCTGGTGGATTTTCCCTGGAGAAGGTCTTATAGGATCTTGAACTTGCCACCCAAATTTCCCCTTAATCCGGAGGTTATTTCGAGGGTAAGAATGGATCAACGTAATGCGGTCTTAGTTACTGAAGTAGGGAACTCCACTTTGAATATTGGCGGACATTTGTTTCCACCAGATTCACCTACCTCTCATCCCATGCAGGATGAAGAAGCACATACCCCCACATCTCAAAACCTTCCTCCCATCATCCCGGGAGAACCTGGATTGTTGGAATGGATAAAACAACCCCAGGACGACCATACTGTAGATTTTGGTCCTTCAGCAGCTTACTGGACATCCTCTACAGAACACCCAGTGGCTCATTTTGCCATCTCATCCCCACCTAACTAGACTACTCCAGAGTTCACTAGGCCTTACTATAGGCCAGACCCTGCCAAAAGTTTTGGCCCCATCCATGAACATTTGGAACAGTTACATGTCAAAGGAGACGAGCTTCGAAGACAAAGTCTCGAGCGACACTCTGAAGAGTTCCATAATTGTCATTTCCAAATAAGACTTGACGACAAAACCATCTCAGTTCATTCGATATCTTTCGGATCACCTGAAGCACCCCACCATGTGACCACTAATGAGACTGGTCAACCTTCGCAAGAGTCCAGAACTACACCTCAAGTGAACCAATCAGTGGAAGGACAACGGTCCAACACACCTGTCACTACCATGGTTACTTTACCAATTCCTCCCCCACCTCAAAATTCGAGGGGAGGATATTCCATTCCTGTGGATTGTCTTATTGGTAATGTTATTACCACGGTAGCTAGTCAACAACCTACGTTGGTTCAACCTTTGAATAGTGGTCAGCCTATTGTGGTTGGGGGGAAACCCCTGTTTCCTAACCAGAACATTGGTGGAGTCCCCAACGGGCCTTCCGTTGGACCTACCCAACCTGCTAGACCATCCACCATGGCATTATCTCATGTTGGAGGGCCGTCAAATGTAACCCAACCCTCATGGAGTCAAGCGTATCCAAGTTCTGTTAACCCTACATCGGGCCAACCTAATCCCGAAAATGCACCATACGGGATACCTTATCCCGGGAATCCTTACACTCTATGGGGAAAACAACCTGTGTTGCAACACGGACCCCAACCGACTATCCCTCAAGTACCACCACCCCCGATCGGTCCTCCCCCACCTCCTGTTGGAGGCAACGGGCCCCCACCTAACATTGGTGGAGGCCCACCCCATTTTACCTACAATGCCCCTCACCCCATAGGCGGTGGTGGGAATGGTCCACCACCTCATCCAGGCGGAGGAGGCAGTGGACCGCCTTATCATGGTGGAGGAGGACATTTCCCTTCGGGTGGCAGCAGTGGTCCACCACCCCCTCTAGGCGGAGGCAGTGGAGGACCTAATTACCCTGGTGGTGGCAGTAGTGGTGGGAACCATCATTCTTCTGGCAGAGGAGGTGGTGGGGGCCCCCATCCATCTGGCAGCGGAAGTGGTCCACCACCCCCTCCAAGAGGAGGCAGTGGTGGGCCACCTTATTACGGTTATGGACCCCCACTTCCTCCCAGGGGTGGCGGCGGACCTCCACCCCCTCCCGGAGGTGGAGGTGTACCCCCACCCTATTGGAATGGACCACCTTATGGCGGCGGACCTCCTTATGGTCCATGCGACACACCCCCCTATGGTCAGTTTTATCCTAGTACACCTTACGGTTAGTTTAATCCTTACAGGCCATTTCTGTATTATCAATACGCGTAGCCTAATCCACAGCTGCCCTTTTTGGCTACCTTGGATTTACCTGACCTGTCTCGGTTAACCAATGATCCTATTTATCACGGATCTAACTGGCCACCTATTCTGGTGAAACTTCCATCCAATATATCCAAGTTTGACGGCAAGCCAGGTGAAGACCCGAAAAACCACGTGATGACATACCATTTATGGTGTTCATCAAATTCCTTAATGGATGATTCAATTTGTCTTAGATTGTTTCAAAGGACTCTCACCGGTTCAGTTGCCAAGTGGTACATTGAGTTTCCACCACACTCTTTTCCTGATTTTGGCTCCCTTGCTATGAACTTTTTGATGCATTTTCAGCTGCCTATACGGTATGAGACTGGTACGAAACTTTTAACCTCACTCTGTCAGAATACCGCCACTCACATTTCATATCATATCCACGAGTGGCGAAGGAGATGACGTCTTATTAAAGCTCCCATTCTAGATCAGCTCCTAGTAGACTGGTTTACAAAGTCACTCCTTCCTGTCATAGCAAAAGATGTTACCATGAGAGGTGCTATCACCGAAGAACAAGCCATCGCGAGTGATCATCTGTTAGACCTGGTCTATACCCAGTCTGGCACTCTTTTCAACATTTTGCTTGACGCACCCCGAGACGTTAACGATCCCATGAAACCACAGAAGGGACCCCAACCTGATGGAATCATTGGTTCCCTTACCACCCATCCTACTACTAGCACTCTTGGATCATCCAATCCAACCTCGGCTGGCCATAACACTGCCAAGTCTACTCCTCCCACTGTAATTGAAGAGGTGAATTCTGTTCAATCAACTTCATCTCAGAAGTTTAATGGCAAAAAGAAGAACAAGGGGAAACCCAAGAAATCTTCTTCCTAGCAGGAAACAAAGAGCACTCTTGAAGATACTAAGCAGGAAAGGAAACTGAAGTATCCTTGCTTACTGTGTGGAGAAGATAATTTCTCCAAAGAGTGTCCCCATAGAGACGAAGTTCAGAATTTTTTTAGGGGTAAACTGACTCCCGCAATCCTCAATGATCCATTTCCTGCTCAAAATCAGTAGATGATTGCTCAAACCCCCTCAGCCCAGGGGGAATCATCCAATACCGCACATGTTCTCATGTTGCGTAATGAGACGATCAATTTGAATACTCGTGCGCGATCGTTGGAACAAGTCCCTTCGAAGGAACCCACTGGAAGTAATATTGAAAAAACTTCTGACTCTCTGCCTGATGTCACTGTACCTTCGACTTCTCTTACTATTGAGAAGCCATCTTTGGATTCGATATTGCATCCTCCCAAGAGCACGATCGAAAAGTTGTTTTCAATCCTAATGCTTGCGCGGCACAGAATTACAATATCATCGAAGAATTGTCCTAAGATCCTTGTGCCATGTTTACATTGGAAGTTTTGCAGCATTGTCCCAATCAACGCAAAACTCTCCTCGCCGCCATTGGTGCAGTTGACCCGGATTCCTCAAACACCATCAGGTTCCGACTTGACAACCTTAAGTCGAGGCTCTCACACCAGCTCGCATTCCAAGTTACTTTGAACATTGCTGGGAAGATGGTCCATCACACCCTTCTAGAAGAAGGTGCCTCTACCTCTGTCATGTCGATCACCTACTGGAGAGCCATTGGTTCTCCCGAATTGAATCGATCTCCTACCATGTTAAGAGCATTCGACGACCATGGATTTCAACCTCATGGGATCTTACAAGATATTGCAGTTGATTTGGGCAGAAAGACCATAACCATTAACATGGAAGTGGTCTCGGCCCTGTTAGATTATAATCTCTTGCTTGGTTGCAATTGGTTTTACACCATGTAGGCGGTAGCCTCTTTGGTCTTCTACATAGTACAGTTACCCCACCAGGGACGAATTGTTACTATCGACCAACTCGATTTTTGTACACTAGACACCACTACTCATCTCGGTGACCATATTCCTTCCATCAGACAGATGGCACACCAGTATGAGAGTGTAGGGGTTGGATTTTTGAAAGATTCATCTCTCATGAGTGTTTATCCATCAATGGACCCCCCTAATCATGTCGCGACGATGAACATGATCTCTACAGAGATTTTATCTCACTCCAACGATGCTTGGCTTGTACCTGATGAAGCCACAACACATCTATTTGGAGACATGATGCCTCTTTCACCCGCTGAATGCATTTATGAGGCGATCCAAACAGTGCTGGAGGACCATTCATCCATGGTTTCTCCTTTCTGTTCTCTATGACGAACTTCCTCTCTACTTGATCTCTTGCTTTGGACTTTTCATTTAGACGAGTCCATCATGGAAGTAATGAATGTAGATGATGGTCCATGGGATGATCTCCATCACAGGTCATCTTTTCTTCCACCATGGGAGTACATAGAGAATAACATACATACCCTCTTTTCACTAGATATCTACCCATCCACTCATTTTCCCATCCTCACATGTTCTACGGACTCGGAGGGAAACCTGGCTAACATTTATCCAACCACTACGATAGACATCTCGGTGAAACCAGGAATAGTGGAACACATTCACATAGGCTAGAAGTGTTCCCCTGAAGAAATTGCTATTGGAACGACCTTATTCAAGCGATTTCGAGATGTTTTCGCTTGGTCCTATGAGGAGATGCCTGGGATAGACCCCGCGATTGTCTCTCACGACATAAAAACCTATCCCGACATCAAGCCTGTGCACCAAAAGTTGCGATCGGTACACCCCCGAAAAACTGCAGCAATAAAGGCAGAGATTGAAAAGCTCTTAAAGGTTGGCTTTATCTATCCCGTCCCATTGACGGATTGGGTCTCGAATGTCTTTCCTGTGAACAAAAAGTAGGGCACCATTCGCATCTATGTTGATTATCGGGACCTTAATCAGGCATGTCCAAAAGACAACTACCCGACCCCTTTCATTGACTAGATCATCGACAACTGTGCCGAAAGTGTTATCTTTTCATTCATGGATGACTTTTCTGGTTACAACCAAATCGAGATCAACCCAGCCGATCAGCATAAGACAGCTTTCATCTGCCCATGGGGTACATTCGCTTATCACAAGCTCCCATTTGGCCTTAAAAATGTTGGCACCACATTCCAGCGGGCTATGTCTTACGCTTTCCTTGATATTAAGGACTTTGTGGAACCTTACTTGGACGATCTCCTTGCTCATTCAAAGCAGCGTGAGTTCCACATTGATCAGCTGATGGCCATACTTCTCAGATGCAGACGGTACAATATCCGTCTGAATCCTCATAAGTGTATCTTTTGCGTCGAGTCCAGGAACCTCTTAGGATTCATTGTCTCGAAAGATGGGATCCGCATTGATCCCTTGAAGGTGGAGGCCATCATCAACCTACCACCTCTTATTGATGTTATGGAACTTCAAAGTCTCCAAGGGAAGGCGACTTATCTACGATGTTTTGTTTGTAATTTCGTGGATAAGACTCTGGGATACATGAAAATGCTTAAGAAGGACATCCCGTTCATTTGGGACGTTGAAGCTCAAAAATATTTTGACAGTATCAAACATGCTATCACGCATGCCCCCATGCTTCAACCACCTAATTATTATCGGGATTACATTTTGTATCTCGCTGCTTCTTCTACCACTATCGTCATGGTTTTGGTACAGGAAGATCAAAATGCTCAGGAACATGTGATGTACTATGCAAGTAAGGGTCTCATTGACACCAAAACTAGATACTCACATGTCGAAAAACTAGCTTTCGCGGCAGTCATTGCCGTCTAGAAGTTCCGTCATTACATCCTGCTCCGCACCACCACCATCATCACCAATTCGAACCCCATGTACCACGTACTAACATGTCAAATACTTGGGGGCAAGTATTCATGCTAGATTGTGATACTGCAAGAATTTGATCTTCTTTTTGAAAAGGCTAAATCTAAGAAGTCTTTGGTGTTTGCTGAGCTCATCTGCAACCTCCCCCGTTCTTATGTAGAAGTAGAGCACAATGATTCGTTTCCTGATGAAACATTGTGTCTCATCAGTATGTCTGACCCATCATATGGAGATATCCTGTTATATATTCAGACCCAATGCTTTGATCCTCAACTATCTCGCAACGATCGTCGTAAGATACGCCACCACGAAAAGTATTACTTGATCATAATTGATACTTTGTATCTCCGTGGCATCGATTCCATTCTTTGACATTGTTTAATGCACGAGGAAGCCAAACGCGTTCTGAATGACTCTCACGCTAGGGCGTGTGGCGGTCACCTCTCTGGGATGGCTACTTCCCATAATATTTTGTGTGCAGGATACTACTGGCCTACTATCTTTAAATATTGTATTGAGGCTGTTAAGAAGTGTCCCCCTTGCCAACACTTCCATACGAAGAAGCGCACGCATCCCTCCCCGTTACATCCGGTTATTGCCATTGGCCCATTCGCAAAATGGGGCATAGATTTTATGCATTGTAAGCCTACCTCGGCCAGGGGGCATAGTTACATCATTGTAGCTATGGATTACTTTACGAAGTGGGCCGAGGCTATGCTTACATACCAAAACGATGGAAAAACTACCGCACTCTTCATGTTCAACCACGTAATAGCACAGTTTGGACTTCCTCGGGCTATAGTCACCGATCATGGTTCTCACTTTCAGAACCATATGTTTGCTGAATTGAGCGATAGGTTGGGTTTTCGCCATGAAAACTCGACTCCCTACTACCCGCAATCCAATGGACAAGTCGAGGCCATTAACAAGGTCTTGAAAACTATGATCCAAAGGATGGTAGGGACACAAAAGTCCAACTGGCACAATATGCTCTTCTTAGCATTATGGGCCTACCGAACTACCGTTAAAACTGCCACAGGCTTCACTCCTTTCCAATTGGTATATGGATTGGAGGCTCTTTTACCAATAGAGTGTGAAATTCCGTCTCTTCAACTCGCTGTAGAAATTCTTCCTAACACTATTGCTGAGGAAGAACGACTCTTGTACTTAGCTAAGCTTGACGAGTCCCACCGCGATGCTGCTCTTGCTAATGAAGCACACAAGAAATGCATCAAGGCCCAGTATGACAAGTTAGTCGAACCTCGTATCTTCAACGAGGGTGACCTAGTCCTCACTTATGACCAGAAGCACGATAAGCTAGGAGCTGGGAAGTTTGAGTCCATGTGGCATGGACATTATGTCATTAATCATGTGTTGGAAAAAGGAGCCTACGAGCTCGAAGATTATGACGGCATCTCTTTGGGTGAACCCTGCAATGGGCTTTACCTAAAGAGATACTATGCTTGATTTCTCATGCATAGACTGACTTGTATATATTGTACATGGCATTTTTTTGTGTTTTTGTGTGGTGTGATGCATTTTATTTTTCGAGTGTCTTAGATCTTGTTTTCCACTCCTTACACCATTTTATATCTGCGTGTGTAGATGGCGACATGTTATGGATTCGCGGACGGCGCCATCTGGCATACCCGTAACCTTGCTTCGGTAGCCTGGGTACTTTATTCCCCTACAAGGGAGCTCATTAGCTCAGGAGGAAATTGTCTAGGGTTTGCGACCAACAATGCCACAGAATATCAGGCTGTAATCGGAACCCTGACCGACACCATTTCCTTGGGTATGGACCACATTGTCATCCATATGGATTCTCAACTAGTGGTTTCTCATCTCAACCAGATTTACACTATCGGTAATCCTACCCTACTCCGTCTCTTTAGATGAGTACGTCTCTTGGAAAGGTCATTTGAATCCATTCAATACCTGCACATTCCACGAGAGTTGAACACAGTTGTTGACTCAATGGCCAATTTCATCATGGATTGGTACATTACACACACATAAAAATCATAATATGTAAAAGCATTCATAACATGTAAATATAATGTACAGAAGCAAACATGTAAACAAGATCACATCACTAATCATTTCAAAGACACATACTGTATAAATCGTCAATAATATATATAAATCGCTCAAAAGTAGTGCTGGTACAAAATCTGAAGCACGCTGGCTTTCAGTGAGTCTCTACAAAAATCTGAAGCATCACAAGCTTTCAGTAAGTACAAAATCTAAGGCTTCTAAAGCTCTCAAGTACAAGTATAAAAGTGTCTCAGGCACCACGCCTGATCCACACACCCCTGACTCGCAAAGCTCTCTGTCGCTGTGTAAGGAAGCAGTCCACAGTAAGAGCCACCTTGCGGAGCAAGGCGTTGAAGCACACAGATGCTCCAACCCCAAATATCTACATGGGCCTTGAAAGGTCATCAATAGCAGGCTCTGGAACTGCCACGGTCAGCAATGACAAGTTCTGGTACACCTCCTCCATCTCCTCGATGGCGGCATGTGCAATGGCAAGAATCACTGCTTCCTCGCCTTTGTCTCTCCTTGCCAAAAGGGAGAGACCCACCGATCGTACAGGGCCAACATCTACACACACATTGTACTTGTCAGCACTACATCAAAAAAATAATATAATTCACAAAATTTTAAAATACAAGGGTTTTTGTTCTTACCGATATCAACCCATGTTGCACCCTCTTGCAGCGCCAAGTTGGGATCCTCCCAAAATTCTGTTCCACTATAAGGAAAGTCCTCCACCATAAGCATCTGGCCCTCTAGCTAGCTGAAAAAATCAGGACCAAAAGTGATGATGGGACCCCCACCATGGCGGGTCATCAACTCTACCCACCTGAGCATATGTGAATCTCTCAAATCCCTGTCATCCACTATCACCTGTGGGCGCAGGAGAGGAACCCGTTCCAAGAGGAACGACACTATGATAGAACCATACTTGAACTGCTTGAGATCCCCTCGCCGACACTTGGTTAGCTGAGATCGGATGTTTGCGAGGAGACCCTCACACCAGTTGAAGACCATGGGGGACATACAGTCCTCCGCATATAACATCTGGGTCCGAGTAGCTGTATGTGGAGCTTGGCTAACCGCCACCCTGGTAATAGTAAGCAGTACAGTCCTCAGTGGACGACTCACCACATCTCGAATGAGTATCTTCCAGCTGGAGGGACGAGAAGTAGCAACAAAGTGTTGTGACACCATGTCCTCGACAGTATGGTCACTGGCTCGTGTTCTAGTGAGTTGTACCATGTCCCCTCTTCGGGACAAACCGGTCAGAAAGTATATGTCCTCAATGTCAATGTTGAGGATGTGCTCACCTATGACGAAGTATTGTTGGGTTGCATCCAAGCTTCTCTGAAGCATGTGTGTCAAGAATGAAACTTGGGCTCTCATCCCCTGTACCTGAAAGAATTTGAGCAACCCACAATTTCGCAAAGCAGCCACACATTGTGGATCATTTGCGGCTTGCTCATCTTCCAACTCGTGTTCTATTTCTCTCCACTCTAAAACCATCTCTGCTTGCTGGGAACCTGCCAAAAGGAGCATTTAAAGCATGTTAGGACTTTCTCCAACTGGAAACAACTTATTTTTTGGGATATATTTGATGTTTGGAATTGGAGTTTTTGTCGTCGCAAGCTAACATCAAATACAGTGCGACGTTATCGCAGGTCCCATTTTTTAGACTTGCGATGACTTAGGCTCATCGCGAGTCCCAAAAGGACCACTTGCGACGAGCCGAGGGCGGATTGGCCCCTCCCCAAACCATCAAAAAACTCAAAAAATGCATAAAAATGGAAAAACTAAACCGCTACAAAGTTACTAGCTGAGATTTAGGCCTACCTGGTCCGGACGGCTGGTGAAATGGCGGATCCTAGCTCCCTGAATCGATGATGGAAATTTTGGCTCCAAATTGGTACTTCTCCACTCAAATTGGAAATTTGAATAATGTTTCTATTTTTGGCCTATATTTCTATTTATAGAATGAAATGGAATATTCCTTTTCAAATATTTTGATGCTTTTGGGCCATTTACTATGGTTTCGACCATTTGTCGTTATATTTGGGCTATTTGACACTTTTTCTAGTGTATAGGAGTCGTAAAAATGGTCTTTCATAACGTTTCTCGCATCACCAACGGCAATTACAGGTATGAACATCCCTTTGAATGTTTTGTTATTATTATTTTTGGTTAGTTGCATTAATTGCATGAGGATGAGTTTACTCTTCATTTGTTCTCGTATTCACCAAATCATGAGAACAAGTACCAAGTTATGATTTATCACTTTTCCGGGCTCGTTAAACTTCCATGGAAAAGGACACCCCCTGGAGTCCATAGTTAAGCTCTTTTCAGACTCCCTAAAATTGAAAATATTGCTAAGTGAACTTGTCGCGTTCATTCTTGTTAAAGTATTTGAATGGTCGTCTTCCTGGCGATAGTTTACCCCTTTTTCGGACTAGGAGGCACTAATTATGCAAAAGGAATACTCCAGCCAATCATGACTGGAAGAGTCCTCTTCCATGTTGTTTTACCCTTTTTCGGGCGATGAGGCTAACTTTACGAAAAAAGACCATTCAATTGCATTAGAAGTTTGCATCATTCTCATGTCAATACTGCCAAGTCATGCCATGCCCATGTTCAAGAACACATTCATCACTCATTATTTTGCGGTCAGTACACACATTGTCATGCTGTTGTTACTTTGCGTCAGTCTCACATGTTATTGTACCATCCGATCCACTCTACACATCTTTTGTCGTGTTTCGTGTCGATTGATGGGGGATTCATTATTGCCCTCCTTCGACGGATTCATCCTTGTCGACTTCAACACATCATCCGAGGATTGAATCTAGAAACCAACCAAGTACCTTGGCTCTGCATGCCTCAATGGCAGGTTACCTCACTTTCATCATGAGTTTACATCATTGACTCTTGATTGAAATATTTCATCTTGCTTTCAACTTCAACTCATTTATTCACACTTGATGAGATGTACTGTGATACCTTTGGAATCATTGACATTAATGATGATCTCCCTCGCACTTGTTAACGGTTTACATCAATGATCGGTAATCAAGTGGCTTCTACCATGTTCGACATCAAGACATTTGTAATCACATGGATAGATTCGTATCATTACAGGTTCAGCTTGAAGACCCTAGGGAGTCATGTTTTTTACCCAGGCTGCGATGGAGTTTGTATTGAGTCATATTACACAGATCCACTTTTGTATTGGTCGTGGCTATGTTATCATCTCATCATGGATCTACGTTTGTGTCTAGTAGCCATGATTGTGTTCAGTCGGTCATTACTACCATGGATATGCAATGTATTGGTCGACAACCATGCTGTACTACATATGAGATTGTCAGTTTAGAGTCATTTGTACTGCAGCAGTGTCCTTCATCCGACATGTCTTTTGCCAATATTTCTATCGAAGCACTTCACCTGTACATCCTTAACAGCTTCATGCTTTGGGGGGAATTCTGTTACACCTAAAATCTACCCATCATCTTGATTTAGTGTGTACAACCCTGAAGTCACTTGGACTGATTGATCATTTGGGAGGATTGGTGCTCAGTTTGCACAACCTTTTGAGAGGTCATCGCAGGTTGCACACTAGCAACATGCAAGATCGTAGGTTTCTCTTTAGCAAGGTGCAACGAGGTCTGTTAATGGTTGATCGAGGACCAATACAAGAGGAGATCTATTGGTGCTCTACCCTATCCTCTTTTTTTCCAAATCTCAACATCTTTCTTTACACCATATTGTTGGTGGATTTAAACTTATAGTTGATTGGGCGAAATGTCTATGCTCTTTAAAGGTGATGGAGCTCTCATCTTGGATGGCTCATGTTAATCTTCTGCTCAAGGCCTTTCCTGATGTCTCTTATATCATGCATACATTCAGGGAGTTCAATACACATGCAAACACTTCCTATTTTTATATAAATACTAGGAAAGTGTTAGGAAATAAAATACATAGTAAATATGAATACCTAATTAAGAAGAATATTTTTAGCATGAAGAGAGAGGACATGGGACAACAACTTGAGAGGTGGTTTCATATTTTTATGGTAAAAGTAAAACTAAATAATTATATATATTATACTAGTAGCTAGTAACTAATTGCAATTTTCCTGTGACTAGCTAGTCATATTTATATTCCTATGATTAAAATAGTCATTTATGTTAGTCATTTTTATTTTAGCCACTTGTTATCAAGTCATATATTTTATCCCGTGATTAAATTAGTCGTTTATCTTAGTCATTTTTTGTTGGCTTATTTAAAATTGCTCGATTTTATTCGTTTATCCCTTGAAAAAACAATGGTGACTAACTTTTTTAGTCACCTAGTCACTTATCTCTCATTTTGTACTAGTGATTGTCTTCCTTGTATTCTCCTGCCACCATACTAGTGATACAAGGGTGATAAGGTAGAAGTGCCGAAAACCTTTTCCGACGTGTCATGAACAAGGTAGCTTAGTGACTTTTCTACTAGGGCTCTTTTACCCAGGATCCCTTTCGGTAGAGGGATATCCTTCCATTATTGGTCTCTCATTTTGTATTGTTCGACTTGGATTTCATCACCTTGCGAAGGATACAACTTGTTGAGGTCTCCAGCTCTTAGTTAGGAGGTTTTGCTTGGTATTTCACCTTTTTAGAGGGTCTTTTTCTTTTTAGTGCTGCTTGGCTTGTTGGCATTCTGGCCACTTTTTTTTCAGCTCGCTTACTGTGACACCGATCTCAGTATAGTTTTTTGAGCTTATCTGATGATGTGTGATGTCCTCTTCTCCTAGGTCTTGGAGATGGTTGAGTTAGATGGTCTTCTCAAGGGACTTAACACCTATTGATGGAGCCACCAATGCTTGACCTTAGGAGTAGTCTAGAGTAGTCTAGAGGACCACATGATCACATCATCCATGTGGACTTCTCCATTTACTGTGATGATGGTCTTTTAGGTTATATGGAACAATGGTACATTTGAGAGAGAGATGATTGGTACATTGTACCCCGCCTTGGTTGATTGTCTTATGGTCCTTCCATTTTGTCAATAATATTTGTGTGGTACCTTGCCTTTCACCTTTTGGGTCTTTTACTCATCTTGGTATATCTTTTGATTTGTACCACCTTTTATGTTTTTGGTCTTGTGGGTACTATGGTAGTTTGTACACATTTGAGGTACACTCCCTAATTTGTCCAAGTTGTTATGAGTCTTTATACCTTTTGGTGGTCCTATTTGAGTTACAAGAGGTAATTACAAAAATCTATTGCATATAAGAGGTAGTTACAAGGAGCTATTGCTTATATTTGACATTATTTGACCTTCCATCTCTTTGGCATGTCAAATAACAGGTAGTTAGAAGGAGCTATTGCATATAATACGTAGTTACAAGGAGCTATTGCATATAAGAGGTAGTTACAAGGAGCTATTGCATATATTTCACATTATTTGACCTTCCATCTCTTTGGCATGTCAAATAACAGGTAGTTACAACGAGCTATTGCAATATATATTTGACCTTATTTGTACCTTCCCCACAATGGTTGATTTACTTTTGGACCTTACACCGTGTTGTTTATTGGTCTTATGGTAGCTTGTCCTTTCATTTTGGTCCTTTCATTTTTTTGTGGTACCTTGCCTTTCACCTTTTGGGTCTTTTACTGATCTTGAGTTATCTTTTGAATTGTACCACCTTTTTTGTTTTTGGTCTTGTGGATATAACTATTCTAGATTGTCCACATTTGAGGTACTACACCCCCTTAGTCCCAAGGGTTATGAGTCTAATTTATACCCACTCTTTTCTTTTTTACTTGTACCTTACTGGTTTGTTTTTTTACCCTTTGGTTGGTCCTTGTACCTTACTGGGGGTCATGAGTCTGGCCTCAGTCTGTTGGCTGTTAGCTCATCTTTATTGTGATTGTACTGAGCCTTTTGATTGTCATTGAATTTCTTTGATTGACCATACCAATATAGCCAGTCATCTTTCTCTCTCTGGTTTGTACTAACCCTATAATAGGGTCACTTGGTTCCTAGAGTTGACTAGCCTCTAAGAGGCATAGTCATTTTGAAAGTAACTCTTCCGAGTATATTACAGGAAATTTCTACACCCAGGTAATTAAATATGTGTTGGTTATAAGACTTAATTAGTAATCAATGTGTTGGTAATCAAATACATGGTAAATAATTTGAATTAAGTAGTTAAGGCTTGTCCTATCATACAAAATTGTTGGTAATCAAATTATATTTGTTGGTAAAGAATTTTAAGAGTGGTGGAACTCGACCTCGACTGAACTTGTGAGGAAAATTATCTTGGATAATAATTGTCCTGACATAAAACTGAGTAGAACTATGACTTTATTTCTTGAGCCATGACCTTATCATAACTATAAAAGATTGCTCCAGACTTCCATTTGTGAGCTAAACAACAGAATAAAATTTGTAACAACAAAAGGAAAGTTTGCAAGATGGAAAGCATTGTTCTGATGTTATAACTGTACTGTTCACGAGCACATTTCTGGGAAAGCAAAAAGCATTTCTGACTTTATAACAAGAGAATATTTGACATAGAAGTGTGCTGTTAATTTTTAAGAAGCGGGCCTAAAGCAAGAGAGCCTGAAACAAGTGAGCCTGGTGCAAGCGAGCGTAGAAGTTCAAAGAGGAATCCAGTGGGCCCACAATCCACAAGTAAACATGAAAATCTCTGCTTGGACCGGAGGAAAAAATCATATCTATACTATCAATGATAATATGAGTTGGTTGGATTATATGCAAGATTGGAAACGTAGGTGGGAGTTGAGACATGTTGAAGTATTAGATGCTAACTTACAAGGATCTGATGCTTTTATTCGACTAGTGCCAGAACTCAAAAGAATGCCTATAGGATATAGTATTGATCATAGTGCCGAGAGACACCAGTGGGGTCTTCTTCATGGATTAAGGAGCTGGAAGAAGGGATAGAATGGTGCTCAAAATGGTATTGTCATGTGGATTTATACAAGCCCAGGACAGTTCATGCTCGTGATTGCTTTCAATTTTAAGGAGTCTAAAAGCGATAAGAAGACTCTGAAATAATGGAATGGTAACATCATGTGGAATTGTACGAGCCCAGGGAGGTGCATGCTCATGGTTGCTTTCAATTTTAGAGAGTTTGAAAGCAATAAGAAGACTCCAGGGGGGTTCTTTTTCGTGTGTTAGTCTCCAAGGCCCGAAAAAGCATAAAAGGATGCAATGAAGAACTCTTCTAGCCGGTGTGACTACAGTATTCCTTTTTCGTAATTAGTCTACCAGGTCCAAAAAAGGGTTAAACTAATACCAGATAGACACCCTTTCAGGTACTTTAACGAGCATGAAAGGAAGGAAGATTGCTGAGCGATCTTTTCATTGTTTTAGGAGTCAAAAAAGAGCTTAACATAAACTCCCTAAATGCCTTTTTCGTATAGGACTTGTCTGACGCAAAAAAGGAATAAAAGTACACCGAACAAAAGGAATGGCCAAGCAAGGAGGGAGTGTTCAGTCAAAGGAAATCAATGAGAACCAAGAATGAGGGTTGGGGGGAACACTGGTGGTGCCTCCTTGTAGGAT
The DNA here is from genome assembly GCA_027924585.1 of Larix kaempferi. Classification (NCBI taxonomy): domain Eukaryota; kingdom Viridiplantae; phylum Streptophyta; class Pinopsida; order Pinales; family Pinaceae; genus Larix; species Larix kaempferi. The sequence goes on from BSBM01000208.1 coordinate 9,061,731, forward strand.
GATGAATGGTGGCACAATAACGAAATAATTGCAGTATGAATGGAGCGGAGGGCTCATGGATATGCTTGTAAAGTAATGGTAGGTGATGTGGCACATGATTAATGATTACAATCATCGTCATGAGCGTGGAAAACTGAATCCGGCGATATAAAGAACGTCAAAAAGGGATCACAGCTAATGTGGCATGTAAATTGAGGCGACGAGGGGTGCCCTTAAAAATATTCTAGAAAAAGGGGCCAGGAAAACCGAGAAACTGACTCGACCACAATGAGGGTCTCGTCGTCCTGATTTCAGTGGTAGAAACGGTTTGGAAAATAGATTCTGTATGGGTCCGGAATGGCCGAATCAAGAAATGGTCAACTATCTATAAATAGTAAGTGGACCCATAGTGCCATGTGTCATTTGTACGGTTGACTTTTATAGGAGAGGGTAGTGAGTTAAAGTTGATTTGGCATTTGTGGGTCATCCGACCAGTCGATTTCATTTTCGTGAGTTGCAGGTATTTCACTGAGCTTGTACCTTTAATTTTATCTCGAGTCGAGTGGGTAGTGGATCCTGAGGTGGATGGTACTGGTCACAAGGGGCGTGGACCGTGGGTTCCTAGGCGATGGCCGTGATCACGGATCGCGGTTGTGGCCCCCACATCCAAAGTCCGAGATCGTGACTGTGGCCTCAATAGCCGCTATCTGAGATCGCGACTGTAGTCCCCACAGTCGCAATATGGGATCGCGGCTGTAACCTCGAAAGCCACGTTTATGGATCGTGACTGTGGCCCCCATAACCGTGATCCTGGATTGCGGCAGTGGATCCCATAGCCGCGATCTAGAATGCGATTGTGGAGTTTGTAAAGACATCGTTTTGGGGAGAATGATAGGTTATTTGAGGAGGTTCTAATCAATTTTCATGGTGTGATTGACAGGATGCCGAGATTATGATGGCGAGAGTGCGAGATGCCCGACGATCTCATGGAGTACATATGGTGTGATCGACATGTTCGAGGGACCTTGGGGATTTGCGGGTTGCTGAGGTTCGTGCAGGTGCCAATGATGCATTCATCAGCATTGTTACTGAACTGGTTGGTGGGATTTTGGGAGCATGGTATGGAGGCATTCATGGTGCAGGGGGAGAGATTTGATCTAACCCTAGAAGATGTTTACTTTCTGACGGGATTGCCTTGTTTGGGTAGGGTGGCGGATACCTAGCCACGGAGGTCCGCGGACATGGATATGGAGGAGATGCTGGACCGATACTACTTCCCCATGGCAGAAGTGCATAAGAATGCACTTTTGGTCTACGACTTCCAGGATCTATCGATTCGAGCGATTGTGGCGTGTGTGGTTTGAGTATTAGGATCATAGGTGCCCCACCGAGTGTCGGGGGGGGACAGATGTAGCTGGTAGTGCGGGTGATACAGGGTACCTTCTTCACTTGGGGCCAGATGTCCCTCACTTGTGTTGAGCGGGAGCTGAGAAAGGTGAAGGTATCGGGAGGGGAGTTCTGTTATGGGTTGTTCTTGTGCACTTTCTTCATGGAGTGGGTTCCGATGTTGCGACAGCGTGTGACGATCCAGGATGGTAGGCTGAGGGAGCCGCGGATGGTGTGGTGGGGTCAGATGATGTGCTGGTGGGGTGGTGGGGAGGTAGGGCGGTACTTTACGGGGGAGCTATATATGTAGTGGTTGCAGATGCCGATGGTTTTCTATGACTACCCGTACCATGAGATGGACTACCGGGGAGATCCAGAGGCGCCACGACCTCCTGGGAAGGTTTGGGGTCTAGACGATATGTGTCCAGCTTTTTTATTGTTGGTTTTATGTTATATATGGAGCTACAAATATATGATGATTCTTACTATTTGTGATTTGCTTTGCTGTAGATGTGGGACTGAGGCCACCGCAGGGGCATAGGGATCGTAGGGGTTGCATAGCAGTTCCATCCCTATCGTACCGAGGGGAGGTGTGATGATGAGATGCTGACGGAACTTTGGAGTCCCTATGGGTTACCCTAGATCAGCTACTAGCAAGGATTACCGATGAGGGGTGGCGAGAGCTGGATCGGTGGGTGATCGAGGACTACTACGATGCTCCACGGGACTGGTGGGAAATTCTGATGTGGGTGACGGTGTTGGTCAAGGAGAGGAGGGATACGGATCGAGAGGGGGATGACGGGGATCCGGAGGAGGAGAGAGGAGAGGTTGAGTCAGCAGTAGAGGCGACTACGGCAGGGGGTGACGAGGACTCAGATGGGGAAGACGACTCTCATTAGGGAGTTCTGGGTACTACCCATGATACGTATGGGAATTCAGGATTTTTTTGTATATCGGGCATGAATTTATGACTAGGATGTTGTGGGGGCTCCTTGATGTATATATTTTTTATAGCTGAGTGCTAGGGAACTTATGAAATTTGTATGATGATGATATATATATATATATGCACATGGATGCATTTTGCGGTGATTATTTTTTGTACGCACGTGGATGCGCGTTTATTTTTTTGTGTTGGTTTTCATGTGGATGCAAATGATGTGGTGTAGTAGGCACGTGGATGCCCTATTGTAGATGTAGTCTTTTTGGGATTTTTATGTTTTTTAATATATTTACATGTTGTGATGATGATGCATGGTGGATGGTTTACATGATGTGATTGATATGCCAATCTAGGATGTTGTTAGCCATTTGATCTGCGACGCTGTTTTGAGCTCTTGGGACATGAGTGAATGTGATGAATTCAAACTGTCGGCTAAGTTTTTTTGTGCGTAGGAACTTTCTAAAGATGAAAGGATCACATACCTGGTAGTAGTTGTTGAGCTGGGAGATAAGAAGCTGGGAGTCAAGGAACACACGAAGGTGATGTATACCCATCTGAAGGGTAGCAGTCAAGAGACCGATCACGGCATCGTATTCAGCCTGGTTATTGGTAGCAGCACCTATGCACATTCCATCAAGGTGAATTAACTCATGTGAAGGGGAATATAAGACCCAAGCTACGAAGTCCAGGTTTGGAGACCAGTGACTTGCTCCATCAGCGAAGCCAACGTAATAAGGTTGGAAATCGTCCATCTGTGATCATGCAGGAAAATGATGAATGTAAGGTTGTAGAAAAAAGTGTAAAACAATGAAATAAATCAACTGTAAAACATGGACTAGCGGGTCCGAAGGAATATTAAGGGTAAAAAAATTTGAGATACAACCCATTACGGGGGTTGTGCAAGGGGTGGCCTTCAGAATCGGTGAGGATATATGCCCCATGTCAAAGGCAAATATGTACTATCTATGGGCCTTGCCACATGGACTCAAACTTCCCTTTACCTCTCTTGTCGTGAGCTTGGTCGTAAACGAGTACTAGATATCCTTCACAGAAAGCTTGTGGGTGGACATGTTTGTCATAACTGGCTTTGGAGCGGCTCTTGGCGGCCTTAATGGTTTGGAGGGATGAGCGACAGTCCTCGTCATCTTGTTCTAATAACAACAGACGTTGTTCAAGTGGTGAGGTGTTCGGGAGAAGTTCAATCACAATGTGTAGGGCGGGGATTTCACATTCGATGGGGAGGACAAATTCGACACCATGAACTACGTGAAAAGGGGTGAAACCGGTGGCAGTCTTAGTTGATGTGCGGTAAGCCCATAATTTGGGGAAAAGCATGTGATGCCAATTGGACTTATGTTAGTCAATAGTTCGTTGGAGGATGGTTTTCAAAATTTTGTTAATGGTCTCAACTTGGTCATTCCCTTGGGGTAATAAGCAAAGGCATACTGATGTTTGAATTTAAAGAGAGTTGACAACTCGTTCCAAATGGCATCTTCAAAATGTGAGCCATGATATGAATCTGGTTATACCCATAGAACCCGTCCGTGAAGGATAGGACTTCATGCCCCGCACACGCATCTATGAGTTGGTCAATAAATGGTGTGGAAAAGTTGTCTTTGGGTCATGCTTGGTTTAAATCGCGGAAGTCATTAGATACCCGGATGGTGCCTTGCTTTTTATTAACTGGGATGGGGTTAGAAACCCAAGTGGTGTATGCGATGGGATAAATGAAACCTGCTGCGTGAAGCTTCTCAATTTCTGCTTTGACGGCGGGGAGCTTTGATGGGTGAATGGGGCGTTGTTTTTGGCGAACAGGGGGCACGTCTGGCCAAGTGTCAATGTGGTTCTCTATGATAGCGGGGTCAAGACCAGGCATTCGGTGTAGGACCATGCAAAGACATTGCGAAACTGCTGAAAAAGTTTTTTGTATTCTCTGATCTCGTACTCAGTGCAGGAAGCTCTCAACATAATTAGTTTGGGGGCACCAGCTGGGGCAGATATATCGATGTGGATCGTGGGTGAGATGTTTACCATGTTACCGTCCTCGAAGGCATCGGGAGCAGGAATGGGATCTTTAAACCAATCGAACTTGGTTGGGAGAAAATATTTGGAATCAACAGAGAATTGGGTGGCGGTGGTGGGGGAGGACTCCTCTGGGAGGAAATAGGAACAATGGCGCATATCATCCAAGGGGAAATCAGGTGCGATGAGAGCCTCGAGAATCTCCTCATCATTGCGGAAACTTTTGGTCATCATATCGGTTGAAGAGGGAACACTACTAGTAGAGATCATATAAATGGTGTTGATTTCTCCTGTTGGTGGAGATTATCAGGGGTGTATCTCTTCAATGGTGAGAGGAGATGTCTTGAGATCCCTGTTATTCATTTCATAGAGGGCGGCTCTGTAATCCGGGAGAGGGCTCTGTAATCCGGGAGAGGGCAGTGATGTGAGTAATGGCCGTAAATACCGCATATTGCACAAGGGTGATTGGTATGTAGTGATTTATCATGAGGCTTAGGGGTAAGGTTGAGTTGGACAACCGAGATGTTGGGGTCATCATCAAGCATTTGCATGTGCTCTTGTAGTGCAGGTAATTGTGGACATTGATGGGTAGCATGGCCTAACTCATCACACAAAGAGAATTTGGGAGGAGCTCGAAATGGTGGAGGATTTTAAACTGTTTTGGGCGAGGGCAGAGCGGTATAAGGTAGTGGGCCTTTGTCCCCAATGTGTTTGGTAAGTTTGGTAAGAGGGGGTGGATTGGTGGATGAGGAAGGAGTGGTGACACTAGGAGGTGGTCGACTAGTAGTAGTAATGGGTTGTACTGGTTTTAAGATGATGTTTGGTGTTAGAGGGGAAGCAGGAGGTGTGAGATACCACACAGGTAGTCCTAAAGTTAACCTTGGGAGGTTGAGTGTGGCCATGACCAGGGAGCTTACTACTCCTAGAGAGGGAAATAGGAAGGGGATTGTAAGGATGGGTGTAGCGCCAATATGACTAGGTACCGATGGTGGTTGGGGTAGTAAGGGTGGTTGATAGTTGGGTGTTTGTGTATTGTGGGATAAGGTACATAGGTCAGATATTTCGGTCGCCTGTGATGGGGGTGGAATGGATTGGAATGTGGTAGTCATCGGCATATATGAGTAGATTCCGGGTCCAACTGAGGAAATCAATGAGGTAGATGCACCATGAATAGGTTGTTCAACCATGGGGAGAACATTTTCGGTTGTAGCTGGGGCATTGGGATTGTAATAGGTGAGTTGATTAATCTTGACCACTCGTCCTTAATGGGGGAACATCATGATATGGAAAACGGATGAAGCAATCGCCTATATGGCATACATGTAACTACGGCCAAGTAAGTGGTTATAATCAAGTTGGGCATTGATGATCTCTATGTCAATAAGCATTGTTTTACTAGCCAACTCGAAGGGGACATTAGCTAAGAGACCTTGGGGTTGAGCCAAATGACCATCATAGGCTCGCAACGCAGTGGTGGACGGTTGGAGAGTAGGGGATCCTAACTTCTGCCAAACGAATGTGGACATAACACATGTGGAGGCACCCTCATCGATGATGCACCAATGGATTACAAGATTCCAAATGGATACAAAAACTTGGAATGCTAATGTGGATGGAAGGCATGGTTTAGATTGGTCCAAGTCAAAGGCCATCATTCGTGAGTCAGTGGGATCGATAGCACCAATGGCGGATAGCAGGGTCTAATGTAGACATGGCCACGGGGGACTGGGCTAGGTCATCCACAATGTTGTAATTAGATGCAGCCTGAGCATTGGGGTTATTATTGATGCGGTACAGTGGGAAATGAGGGGCTTTTGGGGCTCCATCTAATGGGGCAAGAGGCATGCATAATGGCTGATCGATGGGAAGAGTGTTGGTGATTTTTTCAAGGAGAGGGGCTTCAAGGGTGGAGCCATATTGATTCCTTTGGGTTTGAAGGTTGACATCAGCAGATGACATCATTAGCAAGTGATGGGTACCTAAGTCTAAAGTGGGGTGGGTAGGCGCAACATACGTGACTTGCTTTTGGGGTGGTGCGGTTCCTTGAGGGGGAGCCAACGGTTGAGTGTTCACCACTCCTTGGGTTGGTAAAGGATTTTTTAGTACCAAGGGTTGAGTTTGAGGTGGTGGGGGGTTGGGTGGAACCGGTGGGGCTGCATGCCCTTGGCGGTCGGCATCATCGGTCCAAAGTTGTCATGCTCACTCCAAATGTGGGAAAGTGTGTGTGTAATGGCCATAGACCCCGTAGATGGAACAAGGATGGTTTGTTCGTAAGTTGGGGTTTTTGGCTTGCTTTGGCGGCCTATCGGTGTTTTGGTTGGTGGGTGCAGCATTATTATTGTTTGGGGGATTAGGTGGCTAGCCACCTTGGTCTGGAGGGGGGTTGTTTCCACGGTTATGTCCTTTTTCGTGGTTTTGATGGCCTTGTTGGTTACATTGTGTATTTTGGTTTTGCTCAGGATTTTGCTGTGTGTACACTTTCCCTTGGGCAGCAGGTGGGTTCTAGGGTTGTGCCGGTGCGAGAGCAGGATGCGAGGGATAATAAGTGGGTGGGGATGGAAGTGGTACAAGTGCAGGACCTTGTGGGGGTTGTTGATACGTCTGTGTGACCAGTGGTTGAGTTTCCACAGGTGTTTCCTATGGTAGATAATAAGTGGTGGGGGCTTGAGAAGGTGCAGGAGCGTGTGCGACTTGTTGGTGGTAATATGTGTGAGGTGTAACCGGGGGGACGTAAATGGGGGGTGGGTGGTCGAAACACTGGGGTGGACATGAGGATCCATGGGAGTGGTGGTTATGTGCCATGGGAGCATACGAATTGGTTGCTCCAGAGTGGGATGTAACCCACGAAAGGTCGGGGCCAGTACTATTACGTGCAATGGAAAATGGTTGGTTATGAGATGCAGCCTAGCCAATGATCCGATTGGAAGCATGGGATGCCCCCAGCACATCGTTTCGGGAGGAAAAACCGTGAGGAGCATCAGGTATAATGGTATATAGATAACTAGACTAGGTGTAGATAAGGTCAAACTACTGGGCTTTTAAGATGGCTTCTTCTTTGGACTAGGGTTGCTCGGATGCCACATCCTTGGCAATGATGGGAAGAAGAGATTTGAGAAACCAATCTAGGAAGATACAGTCATCTAACTTGATTTTGTACAGGCTTCGGCGTCGATGCCACTCATGAATGTGATCAGTGATGTGGGTGGCCATAGTTTTTCTGCAAGATAGTAGGATCTCAACTCTCGTGTCATAGCGGATAGGTAACTGAAAGAACTACAGGAAGGTCGAGGCAAGGGAAGTAAAGGTGGCATGGGTCCCATGAGGCTGCTCGATGTACCACTTGGCTGCAGAACCAGTGAGAGTCCATTGTAACAGACAGAGTCGGATAGAGTTGTCTACTATGGAGTTAGAAGAACACCATAGGTGGAAGGACATAATGTGATTTTGGGGATCTTCACCTGCATTACCCTCAAACTTAGGGATGTCTGATGGGAGCTTGGTGGGCATGTCAGACCACATAGGATCGTGTCTGATGGGATCGTTGGTCAATCTGGCCAGGTTAGGAAGGTTGAGACTAGCCATGAATGGAAAACTAGTAGAAGGATGTGACATGCTGGTGGTAGCGGCCATGGTGGGGCTGATGCCCCCAAGTGTAGGGGCTGGGTTTGTGATAGGGATGTGACCCCCAAACGAGGGGGTGGAGGTGCTATGGGAGGGTCCTGCGCCACTAAGCATAGTGTGAGTCACCAGTGGGGTTGGGTTAGGTATGCTAGCCACTGAAATTGGCATAGTGATCAGAATGGTGGGTGTGGGCCCCATCGAGGGCATACCCAAAGCAGGTGTGGTGGCTGGGGTTGTTGTGGACATTTCACCGAGGGTCCCTACAAAGAAAGAGTTGGAGGTGGGTCTGGTTGGTGCAGTGTAAGTGGGGTGTTCGGACTCTGCCTCAGAATTAGATGTGAAATAAGGGGCATCAGATTCAAGGGATGAGGCTATATGTCATGGACGAGTAGAGTCAAATGACGAAGCTCTAGGTCTATGATGAGTGGTATCACGTGATGAAGCTCTACATCTATGACAGGTGATGTCAAGTTAACCGTGCTACAGGGGCTCGCCCTGGAGGTGCTGAGAGTGTCTCTGGGACTCAATGGTGATAGATGGTGTCAAGTATCTGGCGGTTGTGTTGAGTGAAAAACAGCTCAAAAACCCTAATGCAACTGAGTGTGCAGAAGGAGAGCGCAAAAAATATGGCACTCAGGCCAACAACTGGCTCAAAATGCTTACTGTAACATCTATGCTACAATAGGTGGAGTATCAAAGAAAATGGTTAGAATATCAACAAGCATGGGGTTCCCTAAAAATAAAAATGGTCGAATCGCTAGACTAAAGGGAGAGGGAGCATGCAAATACCTAGCTAACTAGTATTCTGATTCAACCAGACATATCCTCTGCAAGGTGATGAAATCGAAGTCAGACAATATGGGCAGTAGAACCAAGTGGCTAAGGGTATCCCCCTACCGGGAGGGACACTAGGTAAGACAATCCTAGAAGAAAGGAAACTAAGATACCCCATTCATGACATGTCCAGAAAGGTGAATTTGCAGCTCTAGTCCTATCACCGTGTGGGCCCAAAAGGAATCACCACATGTGGAACAACGAGTAGGTATCCTTCGGTGATTGAATGGATTGTGGTATTCCACTTAGGCCTCTGGAACTAGTCTTGCCACTTCAACCCTCCTAAGGGAGAGACCTTTTTGATAAATTGGTCATAACCGTGTCAAAAAATACTAGGGTATTTTAATACCCTAAAGGAAAACCACTATGTCTCAAGTGTAAGCGACCAAGGGGTGTTATTTGAATGCCTATCCCCCCTATCCTACCTAACTACAATATTCTTATGTGTTCCCCAAGTAGTGTTAGAATGTTGGTTGAGTTAAGTAGTTTTTTAAGGCTCACTTGAATTAGGTGAGAGAGTGTGTGTGTGTGAGGTGATGAACCCAACAAAAGTGCCATGCATGGGAAACTTTTTAACCAATAATCATGCAGAAATTTAACTTGCAATATAAAATATTCTTTTTCCAATGTAAAAGCTGAAAAATATTTTTTATAAAAATTCTGTAAATGGAACAGAAAGCAAACTGCAAAAAAATGTTGTAGCTAACTGGGGCTGCAAACAGAACAGATGGCTATGTGGGTGCAGAGAATGTTGCAAAACAATTATGGGCTAAAAGGAGAAAAAATGAAGAAAATAGATTGCGGCTTTGTGACTGAAATGCGGCCTGGGATGTGGCTGTTGGGATGGAACCTACGGTCTGAACCATGACTATGGGACTTGGATTTGCAGCTGGAGCATGGCTACAGGTTAGGGTTGTGCGGTCGGGAGCGCGGTGTTGGGCCCAAGTTGAGTTAAAAGTTTTGGGAAGCACCTTTTTGAGGAAAGCAGGGAAAGCTGAGCTAAGCGCAGCTAAGAAACACAATTTTGGCTAAGTATTGAGGATGCTGCGAAGTTGCGCACAGCATCCAACTTTTGACGAGACTGTGGAATTGCGCGCAGCGTCAAAGTTTTGGCCGTCATGTGAAGACCAGTGTTGCACAGAAGCAGTGCTACGGAGTTAAGAGGCCACATGGAGCCAACAAAGTGGTGTGCTGGACAAGTATCAAGTGTAGCTACCAGCTCGACCGGTAGCAGCCATTTTTGGAAAGATACTGCAGGATTGCCGAGCGACGGATGTAGGCAAAACAAGAAGGCGGCCACGTGTGGGTTGTTAAGGAAAGAGATGTTTGGCACGTGCAGAAGGTAAAACCGTTAGAGAGAAATGGTTCGGCAGAAGCAGCCTGTAGGCATGCGTGCGACAGGAAGGCCGATAGTGACAGAATGAGGATGTGGAGATCCACCATGATCAAGCAGATGCTACCAGGAGCCAGCAAGCCAGTTTGGAAAACCGGCGCAGTTTTGGAAACCCTTAGGGTTTTGGGTTTTAGGTCTTTGGTATTGTACAAACATGACCTTCGGGCATGATCTATTTAAGAAGACATTTTTGTATGGGATGGGGGTTCTCATAGTTATTCTCTTTTTGGATTATTGTTAGTCTTTTATTGTTCCTAAGAACTTAAGGAGATAACCTCTTTGTATTTTCAAATCTCTTCGAGCTGAGAATATTGTAAAGGCTTTGCAGCTGTGTCCGCAGAGACCTAGTCAAGAGAAAGAAGAGTCTACAGCTGAGTGCATAGACAAAGAACGGTTGCCCCATCCCTTTTGAGAGAAATATATTACCAACCATTCTTGTGGACGTATCTTTCCATCTAGGGAAGTGAACCATGTTAAATCCTGTGTTATGTGATAATGTTTATGAATGAATGACTGTCTGTATTTTCTGTAGAATAAATGCTTGAATGTTTCCTTGCATGCTGTAATATGAGAAATTTGATATGCATTTACCAATAGGAGAAGTTTGGGAATGATATGCTAGGTTCCGCGAAAGTAGATGAATGGTGAACATTTCAATTCTATGTTAAGGTCGTGAATTAGTCATTTAAGTATAATTACTTTCTTAAAACACAGTGAAGGAACGCAGTACAGTTAATCATGTTTATCATTTCATTTCACGTTGTAATAATTCAAGTTCTTGATGAATGCAAGAAAGATAGCTAGTAAGTGCCTGAATGAATGGATGAGTGATATTCATTTCAGTGCCTTAACGTTTCCGAGATTTTCCAATTAGAGGATAATTGTGGGTGATTCACAGTTCTAGTAGAAGATTCGTACTAGTAAGAAACCCTTGGTGCGGCTCGCAGGGTTGCTTGCACTGCGCGGTACTATTTGCAGCATAGATCCTACTACGTACCGCATCACTCTGACCACAGTGCCGTCCTTCTGTCCTGCGTTGCACAGCCTGTTCAGATAAACAACTCATCATTTACTATGGAAACCTAATTCTGCAGTACCCCATAGAGATACACCTTGGGTGAGACCTCAACCTACTCGCAGGTTGTTGCCGAAAGGGCCAGTGCAAAGGGGTTTTGTTGGTCAAAGGGAGAACCGCAAAGAACCTGGGTCTATTTGAAAACCTTTGGGTTAGTTTAATCCAACAAATGGTTCCGTTGCTGCACTAGAATCCATGATGAGTTGAAATGGTTCTGTTTCTGTGCTAGAATCCATGATGAGTTGAAATGGTTCCATTGCCGTGCTAGAATCCATGATGAGTTGAAATGGTTTCATTGACTTGCAATCACGATGTGTGAAGAAGAATATCAGTTCCTTGAAGGATCTGACTATTGGCATCCTGAAAAGACAGAAATCCAATTTTGGTGGGATAAGACCATAAGCGATTTTAACAGACAAGAAAATAGACATCCGCGTCTAAGCGACACACAATGGTCGGATAGATATCTATTAGATGACATTCACGAGATCTTTTGGGCATTGTTTCCAAATGAGCTACATGCGTGGATCTCGCAGCTTGCAGAGAAGAAAAATTGTTTCCAAGGAGGAGTTCCTAAGGAGTGGACTCCCGAGCTCACAGCGTAGCTTAAAGCGCTAGACAACCCATTGTCACATGCAGTTGATTAATGGGTCAATCATATGCTAGAGGGCTTTGTAACATAATTTGCTGTAGACACACTCAAATCCTACAGCCAAGTAGAAGCAAATTTTTTCAGAGGATTCCATGGTAAGTTTTTGAACAACCTCAGTCTATACATTAAGATGCTGTTAGCTAAGAAAATTGTTCTAAGAATGCAGTAGTATGCTTGAAGTTTGTCATGATAAATAGTACATATATTGATTCTAATGAAGAGACATATACTCTTAGAAGTGGTAAGAGATATAAATTTAATAAAGATCCGAAAGGCCCTAAACGTCATATAGATACTGAAATCCCCTGCGATCTTGATAGCGAAGTTACACAACCATTTACCCCTGAGAATCCTCCAGCTGCACAAACCATGCCACCCTTATCGCAGAATGCACCCGCTATGCAGCCCACCCCGTAGAAGAATCAACCTAGTCCATCTCTCCCAATAGTCCCATTTACATTTACTACGCAGATCCCTTTACAACAGCTGCGCACTAATCCCGGCACTCCACCACCTAGTAGCACAATGGCGAACACTGACATGAAACTACCAATATTCAGAGGAACTGGTTTAGAAGACCCTGATCATCATTGGTTCCTTTGTGAAGCCATATGGAGTGTAAGACAAATGAAGGACGATGCTGTGAAGCAAGCACAGCTCATCACCACTTTTAGGGATAGAGCACTACATTGGTTTATGAAATACTCTACTGTACAGCCGAGAACCCTGGCAGAAATTAAAGTTGTGCTGGTGGCAGAGTTCAAGAAACCTAAGTCTGAGTCTTAGTGTATAACTGAGCTGAAGGAAATAAAGTAGAGACCAACTGAAACAATCTGGGAATTTGATCAGAAATTTAAGACCTTACTAGACCAAGCAAGTTTTGTTATACCACCAGAACAGCATAAAGAATGGTTCATTGCTGCGTTGTTACCTCATATCAGATTACCATTGATGCAGCAGAAGGTTCTATCCCAAGCAGAGGCCTTGGAAATTGCAATGAATTTGGAAGCTTCACCGATTGGTGATACTAGTTCTGGGATGTCTCAGATCCAGAACAAGCTGACCACCCTGACACTTGAACTGCAAAGTATGAAAAATGGTAAAGAACAAAGATATGAACCTAGACAGGAGGTCTGGTGTACAAGTTGTAAAGGAGAAGGTCATGACCGCGAGCATTGCCCTCTATTCCACGACTATATTAACAGTGGTGCGCCTAACCCATTAAATCGGAATTAAGCCCCATGGTGTGAAATTTGTAGAACCACAGGACATAGACCTGAAGACTATTACCTAATCCAGAAATATGTGAAAACTCCTAAGAATTTATACTGCAATTTCTGTAAATCAGTTGGACATGATGAATCCAACTGCCGCGCATATGAATTAATGAATGAAAGAAAAAGGGATATGGAATCAATGCGAGGCGTTGGCTTGTACCGCGTACAAGAAGATACCAGCCAAAACAAGAAAATGCATAGTATGACCAAGGAGGATACAGAGGTCGTGGTGATGGATACCGTGGCAGAGGAAGAAATGTTGGTCCGACACAAGGAAGAGGCCGCGACCAAGTCATTTGTTATAACTGTGGCCAACCAGGGAACGTGTCTAGAGATTGTGTTAACCCATGCACTACGCGCAATTATTGTAAATCATTTGAGCATGTCATTGAATATTTCCCAATATTAGATGTGGAAATGCAGAAGAGAAGATGAACAGAGGCTCTGAATCCAAACATCCAGTGGATCGCAGTAGAGAATAGACCAGTGGATCCAAGCATTAACGTGGTCATGTGCAGTGGCGCTGAGATAGGCCGCGACAGAGGAGCGGAAGCATCAACATCAAGGGAGGCACATATGAAGAAGGGTCCCCTTGAAACAGTATGGATAAGGAAAGCTCCAGGAAAAGAACCCGCTCTTAACCTACAGAAGAACAAGGAGGTCTTCATTGACGTGTGGGATACCTTTAGAGAACTAGTGGATAAGTCATGAAGGATCCAGTGAAACACCGCATGTTGAAGACATTCTAGCTCCATATGACAAAACAAGTACTACGATAGATGTATGTACTTCTGTTGCGCAGTCTTGTGAAGCTGCATGAAGTTACTAAAAAGTGAAAAAGCCATAGTAGAGCTCTAGAAGCTTATCAGCCAGTATGAACCTTAGATCACAATAGAGACTCCAGATAGCGTTGTACATCATATAAGGAAGCACAAAAGAATAGGCCGAGAGATGAGGCTTACTGCGCAGATAGGAGATTTTGAAATGGATGAAGTCATCCTTGATCTGGGATCAGAAGTGAATGTCTTGACTAAGCAAACATCGCAGCAGACGAATCGACCAAATTTGCTCTGGTCACCTATCCAATTACGAATGGCTAATCAGGAGAAGGTCATACCTTTTGGCCACTTAGCTAATGTAGTAGTTGACATTGATGGAGTACAGTGTCATGCAGAATTTGAGGTTATTGAAATTGTGGATGATAGTCAACCTTTTCCAACAATACTGGGAATTGATTGGGCTATGGATAACTTGGCTATCATAAACTTGAAGACAAAGAAGATGATCTTTGAAGGGAAGCATCTTAGGGTCATCTCACCATTGGATCCTAAAGATGGTGATAGATACAGTGAGCCGATTCAGGAGGAATCCCAAGCAAAAGATTTAGATAGACTATACCAGCCGTCTGCGAACAAGGAAGACTACATTAATGCTACTGTGCATGGTACGCTCAGCTAGCGATGTGACAGTTCTTGTATCTTTGACTCGGATACAAGACTGGAGAATTGGCAAAGCCGCATGCATGAAGTATCAGCAAGAAGATGTGTGCAGGTTACAAAATCACTGCGCTGGATCGGAAAAGAGGTAAGTCCTATTCCCACATATGATGGTTCTGCTAATGTTTATAGTTTCATAAGGGAATATACTACAGCTATACCAGATGAGCATAGACTCTCAGCTTTAGAGATAACATTGCACAATACACATGCTAGATGGTGGAATACACATAAGAAAACATTGACCACTTGGGATCAATGCAGAACTAAGATGCAGATCCGATTCGCCGAAAAGGTTACTTTACCCTTTGAAAAGTATAATGGACAGACAGACCCTATTCAGCACATTGAAATCTGTTCAAAGGCATGGGTGGAAAGACCACTTACAGAATGGCTACATTTATTTGTACATACATTAGATGTGGGTATCCCAGAGAAATGGTACCTCGACCTGGAGTTGTGCAGTGAACTCACTGATTGGGAGCTGCTTGCTATGATCTTATAGAAGGACTTTAGTTTTGAAGACGAGAATCCATTAATCCATGAAGCATTACAGCTAATCAAGAAGCACAAATTCTAGGATGACTGTCATCATCAAAACATAACATTGTAGGATTTTTTTGGGACAGAGTGCATTCCTGTGCACCTACAGTCAGAAAGGAAGGAACATGAAGAGCACTTGATCGAGTGTTACAACTTAGCTAAAGATACCAATGATACAAATGTAGACGATGAGGACAACCCGCGCAACATAGATATACCAGATTCAGAAGGAGCGGATGAGGTAGAAGGACTTCCGTTGGAAATCCCAGATATGACTGGACCAGTGAGAACACAAAAAGTGAACATTGGTATAGACAAAGAGCCGAAGTTCGCATCAATAGGAGATTATTGGGATGATCAGACTATTGCATAGATCACAGATACCTTACATGAGTATCAGGAACTGTTTCCAGCAAAATTTACAGAGATGAAAGGAATTTTGGGAGACCTAGGGGTCATGAAAATACCTTTAAAACCAGGTGCTAAGACTATCAAGCAGAGACCATACAGATTGAATCCACTCTATAAGGAAAAAGTCTGCGCAGAGCTAGATAAGATGCTAGAAGTAGGAATCATTGAACCAGTTGAAGAATCCGAATGGATTAGCCCCATGGTTGTTCAAGACAAGAAAGCAAAAGGTGAGATCAGGATTTGTGTGGATCTCAGAAAGCTGAACGATGCTTCCTTGCACAACCCATTTCCTACTCCATTCACAGACGAAGTGCTTGATAACGTTGGAGGAAATGAGGCATATTCTTTCACTGATGGTTTCTCTGGTTATCATCAGATTAGGATTGATCCTGCAGACAGGCATAAGACAACATTTGCTACAGAATGGGGGTCATTCCAGTACACTGTCATGCCTTTTGGGCTGAAGAATGCACCTTCCATATTTTCTAGAGTCGTTGTTGCAGCATTTAAAGATTTTATGCACAAGTTTTTAGAAGCGTATTTTGATGACTGGACTATCTTTTGCCTATTGAAGAATCATTGCGTGAATCTCTGCATGATGCTCGAGAAGTGTCGACAGCATCAAATATCATTGAATTTGAAAAAGTGTATTTTCTATGTGCCTTATGGAATTTTACTTGGCCACATTGTCTGTAAGCAAGGATTGATGGTAGACCCTGCGAAGATTGCAGTTCTTGCGAACTTACCAACACCAAATTCAGTCAAGATGTTGCGGTCTACATTAGGCCATACTGGATACTCCTGGAAATTTATAAAGGGCTATGCACAGATAACCGCAGCAATGGAAAGGTTGCTGAAGAAAGAAGCACCGTTCATTTGGAACGTAGAATGCGAACAAGGTTTTGACACATTAAAAGAAAAGATGGTCACTGTGTCGATTCTAGTCTTTCCATACTGGACAAAGCCATTTCATGTCCATGTTGACACCTCATGTATTGCCCTAGGGATCATGTTAGCTCAACCAGGAGAGGGAGGTATTGACCACCCTATTGCATTTTCTAGCAGAATGCTTTCAACAGCAGAGAAGAACTATACTACTACTGAGAGGGAAAGCCTTGCGATGGTATACGCCCTACAGAAATTTAGACACTACTTGTTGGGATCGCACTTCCTTATGTTTACTGACCATTCTGTGTTGAAATATTTGGTCAACAAGCCAGTGTTAGGGAGACGCATATGCCGATGGCTATTGCTGTTCCAGGAATATGACTTTGAAATTATTGTCAAGCCAGGTAGACTCAACTTGGGACCTAATCATCTGTCAAGGATCGAGTCAGGAGAGGAGCCAACGAATATTGAAGACAGTCTGTCTGATACGCAATTATTTAGTATACAGGTTTCCGATGATTATTACAAGGATATCATTGACTTCCTAACCACAGGGTTGGCACCCTAGGAATTCTCAATCCAGCAGAAAAAATAGTTAGTGGTGCGTGCCGCGGACTTCACTATAATTGCAGGTCAGTTATACAAACTTGGGTAGAATGAAGTCCTGCGCAGGTGCGTACTTGATCATGAGAAGCCATTTATTCTAGCCGATGCACATTCAAGAATTGCGGGAGGTCACTATGCAGGAAGGGCTACTGTTTAGAAGATATTGCGCACAGGGCTATGGTGGCCTACGATCCATAAAGATGCCAAAGAACATTGCAGGAACTGTGATGTCTGTCAGAGGACAGGAAAACCATCACGCCGAGATGAGATGCCATTGAATCCACAGTTGACACTGCAGCCATTGGAAAAATGGCCAATAGACTTTGTGGGTCCTATAAACCCACCAAGAAAAAGAACGGGTGCAAGGTATATTATTACTGCTACAGATTACCTCACCAGATGGGCAGAAGCAAAACCAATTAAGGACTGCAGCGCCAGTACTGCTGCGCAGTTTATTTTTGAAGAAATACTCACAAGATTTGGTTATCCGAAGATTTTAATGAGTGACCAAGGTACTCACTTTCTGAACAAAATGACTGAGCGCTTACAGAGGAATTCCATATTCATCATCAGGGCAGTACTCCATATCATCCACAAGCGAATGGTACTATAGAGGCTTTCAATAAAATATTGGATAACGCACTCACTAAGGTGTGCAATGTAAATAGAGATGATTGGGACCTGTGCGTCTCATCTGTGCTATGGGCATACAGGACCACATGCAAGAAATTGACAGGACAGACACCCTTTCAGTTGGTTTATGGGAAGGAGGCTATAATGCCTATGGAATATATTGTCCCTAGTCTGAGAATCGTTGCATTTATTGGAATGGCAGACTGTGAAGCTCTAGAAGAAATATTACTACACTTACTCAGCTTGGAGGAAGATCGCTTCATCGCAGGATTCCACCAGCAAGCGCAGAAAGACTGCGAAAAATCATGGCATGATCGCCATATAAAGAACAAGTGTTTTCAGGTAGGTGATCTAGTCCTCCTGTATGATAGCAAATTCATGAAATCCATGGTAAATTTAAGATGCATTGGCTTAGCCCATATACTATGATACATGTTACTAACACTGGTGCAGTCCAGTTAGTCAATTTAGCTGGTGATACTTTTCCAACTTTGATAAATGGAAGCAGGCTAAAGCTATACCATGGTAGCACTGCTTTGCAGAACCCTGATTAATGAACCAAGGAAGGAAGTTTTAAGTGTCAAGTACAGTTGGAAGTGGACACTACAAATGTAAAGGAGTCTGTACATGTATGATAAAAGGAAAAATGTATGATAAGAAAAATGATCTATGCACTGCGCAGCATTGTTGAAGCTGCGTGAAAAAAAAAAGAAAGAAAGTGGAAGCTATGCACTGCGTATCACTATTGAAGCTGAGCGAAAAAAAAAGAGTGGAAGCCGCGCAGTTGGAAATTTTTGGCAAAAAAAAAAAGAGTGGAAGCTATGCACTGCACAACACTATTGAAGATGCACGAAAAAAAAGAGTGGAAGCCGCGCAGTTGAAAATTTTTGGCAAAAAAAAAGAGTGGAAGCTATGCACCGTGCAACACTGTTGAAGTTGCGTAAAAAAAAAAAGAGTGGAAGCTACGTAGTTGGAAATTTTTGGCACTGCGAAGTAGCCGCGCAGTTGGAAATTTTCAACACTGCGAAGTATCCGCGCAGGGTTGCAGATGGCTTGCCACGCAGTTCAGTGCAGCACCCAGAGAAAAATAGTTGTTGCATGGCTTTTTAGAAAAATCGTCGTTAGATGACCGTTGCAGCAACCGCTTCAACATTTAAAGAAAAGATAATCGTTCTGAGCGCGCTGACGATAGAAAAGACCGAAGGATCCACTCAAATTCACCAATGAACACCACATTAATGCTTATCTAGCCATTGAAGGGCGCGGGAGAGGGTCTGCTGCACCTATAAATAACATCGTTGGGAGACTCGCGGGAATTACCAAGCACTTAGAATTTTCTTGCGATTAACCTCTCTGAGATAGTAGCCATCTATAGTCTGTCTACTTTAGCCGCTACCTCATTTGTGAATGTCCGAACCTTCCTTTAGAGAAGAAGAACTAACCCTTGAAGAAGCCTGAGGATATTTCAGCAAGGAGGGATTCAACAGTTAATGAAAAATCCAGTTAAGAAGGTAGCCGTAGAACAAGGTGAAGGATCCTGCAGATCACCAAGAATTAATCCCACAATGCAGGAAAAACCAAAAGATAAGGGAAAAGTTCTAACTGCACCTCGATCCAATATCATAATGTTGGGATCCTCGGCACAAAAAGCACCAGCCTTTCAGACAAAACCGTTGAAGATGACACATGAATATATCTCCCCGCGGGCACTGAATGCCCCTGTGTTTAAATTGCTCAAGAGTGCGAGATATGACATCCCGTTGTTGCCTATGTCAAAGCATGTAAACGTTGGTAAGAATCTGCTGGGAAAGATAGCAGATTGTAAATGGGAGGATTATGACCTCTTGGGAATGAAGAAAGACGAGCCAGATGTTCCCAAATACCTGGATTTTCTACCAGACCAATATATGTGCTGGAAAAAGGACGCCAAGGGAACTCTGAACTTGGTAGCTGATAGTTGGTTAGCATCTGTCGTTCAGTCAGGGCTACTAAACTTGTTAAGATTACCACATTTTGGTCGTTCCCCAGAATTGAATATCATGGTTCGCACACTCATGGCACGAATCCATCAAGGTTATCTGTGGCTGGACAGAAATGTGGATATGAATATTGATTTGATCCACTACATTACCGGGTTAAGCAAGCGCGGTAAGGATCCGAAGCAATTCTTCCAGGGGAAGAGCAAAGAAAAAGAGGTTGTTGAGAAGATGAAGAAGACCCACTCCGTGGTAAAGGGAAAAAGAGGATTCCCGACAGAAGACATAAAGGACTGAGCAAAAATATTTGTAACGCAGTTGCAGACAGGCAAGCTGCTCAAAACAGCTAGGCCTTCAGAGGTGCCTGTGGGAACAATACTCCTTGGTGCCGTAGTGGTCGAAGGCCACAGCTTCAATTGGTGTCAATTTATGCTGAATGAGTTCCTTGAAGAACTCAACGACACCCAGGTGAATGGCGACCAGTTCCATTTCACTTGGCTCATCGTCCTGATTGTTTTCTGTGGATGGAAGGAGTCATGAGATTATGTTGGTGTCGTTATGGATCCCAAGGATCCTAGAGGGTTTAAATTTGTAAACCTCTAGGAAAACACAAATCCAGAGCACCAGCATGCAACCGCAGAAGTCTTTTACCAGTACTATATGCAGCTGCACGACGCAATCACGAAGACACCCCGTATTACAAAGGAGGTCACAACAAAGTATATCTGCATCATCGACTTTGAGGTGGATATGAAATGTATATTCATATCACCGAAAGCACAAATGAGGAAACCGAAGTGGTTCCCAGGAAAGTACAACATGTACGAGCAGGATATTGAGGACCTGAGGAAAGATTGGCCAGCACAATTCTACGTAGAGGTCATGGACGTGGAGATAGATTCAAAAGAAGATGAGCCGATCCCACTCTCATGCCTAATCATTGAAGAAACAAGGAAGAGAAAAGAAGCTAAGACTTCGCAGAAGCCAAAGTCGAGGAAAAAGGTGAAGGATACAAAGATTCAATCGGAGGCAGTCCTCAATGATGATGACTATGAGATGATAGCCGAAACAATCTCAGAGCAAATGAAGGAGCTAATGGAGGCTAAAGAAAAGAAGGACAAGGTCATCCACGATGACCTGCACCGAACAAGGCTCGCAATGCAGGGCCTAATGAAGAAAATGGACGATGTCCAAGAAAGCCTTATTGTGCCGCAGGAAGCAGGGGATAAAAGGAGGTTGGTAGGAACCTTGCAGAAAGGAAGTGAGCAGCTAGCAATAACGCTGTCGTTGAAGACTAGGATTGTCCATGTGGACCCATTGGCTATTGTGTTGACAATAGCAGAGCAAGTGGCCTTGGACACAAAAGGAGTCGAGAGGGTAGATCTCGACTTAGCCAAAATCTCTTTACCAGGATTGCACTTCATCCACATGCAGATCATGGAGGAGATGCATGAATGGACGGTTGAAGCAATGAAGTTATGGGCAGAAATCACCGCAGCAAACAGACAAATTCAGCAGAAGGAAAAAGTACATCTACGCAACGAACAGGACTGCCGACAAAATTTGGAGACCACCATATCCAATGTGGCAAAGGATATTAAAGACATAGACATCCAGGATGATCCTGCAGGCACAGTTCTGAGGATCGGAGACAAGGTGATATCCTTGCAGTTGGAGATGCAGGACAAAGAAATTTATTATGAGGCTGATATTGATACATTGAAGGAGAAGCTAAATAAGTAGGCGCCATTAAACGAACAGCAGGTTAGAGAGCAAGCAGTAAGCGCTACCTCAAAAAGCATCACAAGTGAGATGGCTAAGTGCCAATCTCTCCTAGATAAGGTTTCGCAGGAAATCGCGACCCTTGAAGAGGATCAAGGGTTGCTGCAGGTCAAGACCGCAGTACAAGAAAAACAGACCACACTGGACAAGTTGAACGCAGAGGTGAAAGCTCTGCGACCTAGAGAAAGGATGCCGGGATATAAGGAGATATCCATATTGAAGAAAGAAGTACAAGATTTACGACAAAAAGAGACTAATATGGATAATCAGTCACAGCATTTCCTGGAGAATTCCATGGCGGTATCGCAGAAGATTTAAGATAAGTTAATAGAACTGCGCGATAACTAGGAGCAGGTACAAGATCAAATTGGACAAGAAATAACTGCAACACTGCTTGAGGCAATTAAACAGGTTGAGGAGGATACAAGAGAAGCAGTGGTGCAGTTGTGCGGTACATATGACGAGTTCACGGCCAAGTTCATCCCATCGGTCTCGGTGTAGAGTGAGATAGCTGTAACAATCAGTGGCTTAGGGACGAGCCACATGTAAGTGTTCGGGGCATGTTGGGCCCAGGTTGAGTTAAAAGTTTGGGAAGCACCTTTTTGAGGCAAGCAGGGAAAGCTGATTTGAGCGTAGCTCAGAAACACAATTTTGGCTAAGTATTGAGGATGTTGTGAAGTTGCGCGTAGCATCCAACTTTTGACGAGACTACGGAGTTGCACGCAGCGTCGAAGTTTTGGCTGTGATGCGAAGACCAGTATTGCGCAGAAGCAGTGCTGCGGAGTTAGGAGGCCACGTGGAGCCAGCAAAGTGGTGTGCTAGACAAGTATCAAGTGTAGCTACTGGCTCGACCGGTAGCAGCCTTTTTTGGAAAGATACTGCAGGATTGCTGAGTGGCGGACGTAGGAAAAACAAGAAGGCGGCCACATGTGGGTTTTTAAGGAAAGCGACGTTTGGCACGCACAGAAGGTAAAAACGTTAGAGAGAAATGGTTCGGCAGAAGCAGCCTGTAGGAATGCATGCGACAGAAAGGCCAATAGCGATAGAATGAGGATGTGGAGATCCGACATGATCAAGCAGATGCTACCAGGAGCTAGCAAGCCGGTTTGGAAAATCGACACAGTTTTGGAAACCCTTAGGGTTTTGGGTTTTAGGTCTTCGGTATTGTACAGACATGACCTTTTATTTAAGAAGACATTTTTGTATGGGATGGGGTTTCTCAGAGTTATTCTCTTTTTGGATTATTGTTAGTCTTTTGTTGTTGCTAAGAACTTAAGGAGATAACCTCTTTGTATTGTCAAATCTCTTTGAGCTGAGAATATTGTAAAGGCTCTGTAGCTGTGTGCACAAAGACCTAGTCGAGAGAAAGAATAGTCTGCAATTGAGTGCATAGACGAAGAATGGTTGCCCCATCCCTTTTGAGAGAAATATATTACCAACCGTTCTTGTGGACGTAGCTTTCCATCTGGGGAAGTGAACCACGTTAAATCCTGTTTTATGTGATAATGTTTATGAATGAATGACTGTCTGTAATTTCTGTAGAATAAATGCTTGAATGTTTCCTTGCATGCTATAATATGAGAACTTTGATATGCATTTACCAATAGGAGAAGTTTGGGAATGATATGCTAGGTTCTACGGAAGCAGATGAATGGTGAACATTTCAATTTTATGTTAAGGTCGTGAATCAGTCATTTAAGTATAAGTACTTTCTTAAAGGAACACAGTATAGTTAAGGAACACAGTACAGTTAATCATGTTTATCATTTTACTTCACGTTGTAATAATTCAAGTTCTTGACGAATGCAAGAAAGATAGCCAGTAAGTGCTTGAATGAATGTGATGAGTGATATTCATTTCAGTGCCTTAACGTTTCCGAGATTTTCCAATTCGAGGATAATTATGGGTGATTCACAGTTCCAGTAGAAGATTCGCAGTAGTAAGAAACCCTTGGTGCGGCTTGCAGGGTTTCCTACACCACGTGGTACTCTTCACAACATAGATCCTGCTATGTACTGCATCAATCTGACTGCAGTGTCGTCCTTCTGTCCTACGCTGCCCAGCCTGTTCAGTTAAACAACTCATCATTTACTGTGGAAACCTGATTCCACAGTACCCCATAGAGATACACCTCGGGTGAGACCTCAACCTGCTCAGAGGTTGTTGCCGAAAGGGCCGGTGCGAAGGGGTTTTGTTGGTCAAAGGGAGAACCGCAAAGAACCTGGGTCTATTTGAAAACCTCTGGGTCAGTTTAAGCCAACAAGCGGCTAGGGTTTTGCAATGCGCGGTCAGGACTGTGGATGTGTAGAGGGTAACTACGGTTGAGGGTGCACAAAAATGCTGCAGAAGCTTGGGCAGAGGGTGTCTTAGGGATGTAGAGGGACGCAAAAAATGAAGGGGTTTCGCCAGGCCGGGACATGGGAAACAAACCGAGAAATGCGTTCGGGGCCGTGAGATGCAAGGGTTTTCTGCAGTCTGAGTCACAAAATGCAGACCAGGGAACGCTTTCTGGGTCGCGGGACAAAGTCGAATGGGGCCACATGAAAAAATGTAGGGAGATGCGGCTAAGGCCGCAGATTAGGGATGGGAACTCACGGTCTGGGCCGCGGCTGCGAGGAATAGAACTGTGCTTTGCAGAAGAAAACCCAACTGCCCAGAGCCATAGTTGAACAGGAAAAAACAGAAAAATATTTGCAAAAAATAAAAACTTTTTAAAATTTTAACCAGAAATTCAAAGGGCAATAGTGGAGTCGCCAAAATTGTAGCTAGGGTTTTCACCCTAGCTTGTGCAAATGAGCATCTACTAAGGAGAATGGCCTCCTTAGTAACAGTTCAATAAATAGTAAATTTAAGCAGTAAAACAATATAAAATCTAAGCTAACATGTGCATCAACTGAAATAAAAAGACAATGATAATATAATGGAAAATTTTCTTTTGTATTATGATATGACCAAAGTTACATTTAATTCAAATGTGGAGGCTGGTGGAGCTCTTGTAATAGTTCAGGAGGGCTGCTTCTGTGTTCCAATGGGTTCCTTCTCGTTCTCCAAGGTGCTTGGATGGTTGGCCAAAAGGCACACTCAAATGGGAAAACTAGCTCAAATGGTGAGCTTGGGTTTCACAAGTGATTTTGGTAGCGTGAGGATAGGATAGATTGTGGATGTGAAATGGGGAGCCTCCATCACCTATTTATAGGTTTTCTAGTGGTGGAGTGTTGACCCATGGTTTTTGGCACCATATGGTTTAGGTTGTTTTAGGGTTTTTGCTTCATTTTCCCCTCTTTCTCCTCTTTTTAAATATTTTTTATTCCCTTTTTCTTGATTTTTGGGAATTTAGGGCCTTTTTAGAGGGTTTTTGTTATCATTTGAGGAAAATTAATTATTTGGAGGGGAAAAGGGGGGTTTTTTGGCCTTTTGGTGACCAATTAATGGTTTTTTGAGGTTTTGGAGGCAAAGATGGTAGGAAAAATAGACAAATGAGTCATGTAGTGAGGGAGATGAGGTGGTGAGCATTTTTTGGGTGTTAACAAAGTAGATGTATGGATGTGGAAGATGTTTTTTCCATCTTTGTATAAACTATGAGAAGGCATGGCCATATCAGGCCTTTTAGGAATTGAAACATAGTATGATACAATCCTTAGGTATTGAATTCAATTAAAATTTTATCCTCGTTGTGCTTTCTTAATGTGAAAAGCTTCCCCCCCATTAACAGTATTCTCAAGCAAAAATATCCTTTACAAGCCTATCCTAGTTTTATTATTCCAATAGTGTGCGTATCTTGGGAAGTTACTCCATATTGTTGGGGAAGAGAAGACAAGAGACCATGCTCAGAAGGATTTGGAGAGTATTTCATTCCAGGCCGAGCTATTCCATTCATTGCCGAGGCATTTGAGGCTGAAAAGGATCTGCTAAGCATTCGTTTTTCAAAAGTGGTTCAGAGGCTCTTGCATCTTGGAAGTGACCAAGAGTATCTTGCAATGTGATAAGTATGCATTTTATGTTTCAGCAAATTCAAATATGACTCGGAGTCTCTTGCTTTGTGGGTCATTTACTGAGGTTTTTCATTTTACATTGCATTTCTATTGGCTACGTACTTCAACAAAGTGTTTCCAAGTAGATGCATGGATGTGGAAGCTATGTTTTCCATCTTTGTATAAAGTATGAGAAGGCATGGCCATATCAGGCTCTTTAGGAATTGAACCATAGTATGATACAATCCATAGGTATGGAATTCAATTAAAATTTTATCCCCATTGTGCTTTCTTAATGTGAAAAGCTCCCCCCTCATTAAGAGTATTCTCAAGCAAAAATATCCTTTCCAAGCCTATCCTAGTTTTATTATTCCAGTAGCTTGCATCTCTTGGGAAGTTACTCCATACTACTGGGGAAGAGAAGACATGAGACCATGATTAGAAGGATTTGGCGACCATTTCATCCAAGCCAAGGTATTCCATTCATTGATGAGGTGTTTGAGGCCGAAAAGGATCTGGTAAGCATTCATTTTTCAAAAGTGGTTCATAGGCTCTTGAATCTTGGAAGTGACCAAGAGCATCTTGTAGTGTGATAAGTATGCATTTTATGTTTTAGCGAATTCGAATATGACTCCGAGTCTCTTGCTTTGTGGGTAATTTACAGAGGTTTTTCATTTTACATTGTATTTCTATTGGCTACGTACTTCAACAAAGTGGTTCCAAATAGATGCATGGATGTGGAAGATGTGTTTTCCATCTTTGTATCAAGTATGAGAAGGGATGGCCATATCAGGCTCTTTAGGAATTGATACATAGTATGATACAATCCTTAGGTATGAAATTCAATTAAAGTCTTATCCCCGTTGTGCTTTCTTAATGTGAAAAGCTTCCCCCCCATCAAGAGTATTTTATGCAGCAACATAGTGTTTTCTTAATAGTGTTTAGCCCGTGATCTCTAGACACATAGTGTTTTCTTAATGCTGCAACATGTTGAAATGTAGCATATGTAGAGTTTGATATACAACAAATGATTAAGTCACTTGAAGTAGACCCATGTGCAGTTGTTGAAACAACCAATGCAATAGTTGCATTCAAGGAAACTGAGCAAAACCCTAGTTTATTAAATGAACACACAAAGAAGTCACTCGGCCATGAGAACACTAGGGCGAGGCCCCCCTAGAGGTAATCGCATGCTAGGAGACCAACATAGTTGACGGTTCATCGATCTGACCTTCGGTTTCCGAGTTATGTCAAGTTGCAAGTCACATGAAAATGTCGTTCAGGGACACTTTGATCCACATCGTAGTTGGCATTTGTTGTCATATGCTAACTTCGACACATCCTCGACTAGTCTTCGTTGTTGATACAACTTCGACAAGTTTCAACACGAAATGACTTCAACAACTTCAGCAATTCGACATGCTACGGCATGTTCCGCACCCGCGACATGTTTCGCACCTTCGACATGTTCAACAACCTCAAAATTCATGACATCGACATGCAGTGTCGACATGCGACCAACAACTGTCAAACTTCAATAGACTATCTCTTTGTCTTCCAGTCGACTATAACGGTTGAATAGTTGAACCTCTCTAACTTCTTCTTTGCAACTAAACGTAACGGGAAGGTACCCAAGCATCTTAGAATTCTATATAAGCATGTATAACATTGTAACATATATAAGTTTTTATCTGTTTTCCAGTAATAGAAGAACAGTTCGCATTCCTGCATATTGTTTGTGCGTATTTGTGTTTAGTGGTATTGCGTAATCCTGCCTTTGCTTATTTTGTTATTAATCTTCCGCTATAACAAACATAACCCCCTTATGCTTACTGGACACGACTTGGATCATTGGTATCAGAGTGTACTTAGTTTTTCTTTCTTAAGTTCTGTGCATACACTTCTCCCGAAGTTACCTGACTTATGCCTGTTCAAAATTGCTCGCAATATCAGTAATCCAAGCCGATGCAATCTCCATAAATGAAAGAAGAAACAGACGATAGACATGTATCCGATAAGACAGCACATCTTATTGAGCAAGCTCTGGCTCAACAATGAACTGAAATGTTCACCCAGTTCCATGAGATTATCTTGCGATTCACTTAGACATTCGGAGTTCCTTGACGAGAACTCACTTCGACAAAATCAACCCCTTCAATGTGCAAATGAATCTCGACATACCAAATCTTGAAGGTAAGATTGATGCGGAATCTGTCGACAATTGGGTGCAACAACTGGAATCCTATTACACTATAAATCTACTCTCCGAAGATGAAAATGTCACCATTGCATCCTTAAAGATGTCAACCTCCATGCACTGCTGGTGGGAGAACCTCTCAACAAAGATGGAGAAAAGTGGAGACCCCATCGACACATGGGATAAGTTCGTCGAACACATCCGAAAGGAATTTTACCCTCCAAAATACCTCAAGCAGTAGTCTAAGAATTGGTAGTAGGTAAGGCAATGGAAAGACAAATCAGTACAGAGTTACATCGATGAGTTCTATCGATTCATGGCAAGACTTGGCGTCCAAGAAGAAGAGAAATTGCTTGTTTTGAGGTACGTTAGTGGATTGTCCCAGTACATCTAGTAGGAGATTGAATTTCTAACTATTGATACACTTGTGGATGCTTTCCACTACGCCAACAAACTGGAAACCAAGCAGAAAGGAAAATCACGTTTCGCGACAAAGGCGACATTAGGACGACCACCCGAAAAGAAGGCACCAACCGACTTCGACAAGTCAAAATCTTCTTAGTCGACACCGCCAAAGCCTGACAACAGTAAGAAGCCTTTTCACAAAAGGGAATGTAGAAAACAACCATCGACCGAGAAATGGTGTGATTACCACCACTCATCTTGGCATGATACGTATGAATGCAAATCTCAGAAGAAATTTTTGGCAAAAGTGTCGACCTCCGATGCATTCGACAAGATGGTGGAAGAATCTGATCTAGACACGATGACCCTTTTGACCTCGACAATGCAAGCAACGTCGACTATTGTCGACAACAAAGAATGAGAGCTCCTGTTCCATACATGGATATGGGTCCAAAGCAACCCATTGCATCTGATCGTGGACAACAGGAGCCAAAAGAACTTCGTTTCTAAAGAACTAGTGAAGAAATTAGGTTTTGTTACCACTCCACATCCTCAGCCTTACAACATTGGGTGAATGAAGGATGGCTAAGAACTATGGATCACTTGACAATAAAAACTCACCTACTTCAAAAAGCCTTTTGAAGATGAAGTACTTTGTGATGTGGCACCACTCTCCGTAGCCGATGCCCTCTTTGGGAAAACTTACCTCTGGGATAGACATGGAAGTTATCAGTCACGGCCTCAGAAGGTGATTGTAAGAATCTGAAATCGATGGTTCAGCATACCAGAGTCTCAACCCACACCAACGGTTGCACTGATATATGCCAAACAGACAAAGAAGCTCATCAATCATGCTAAGAAGTTCACACTAATCATGATCAAGCCGCAACATTCTAAGAAAACCGCATCAATGAGTCGATTCACTAACTAATGCAACTCCTTACAGAAGCATCAAGTTGATCATATATTTGATGAGTACCAGAACCTCTTTTGAGCTCCAGCCGAAGTACCTCAACATTGCCAAGTAAAACACTCCTTTGAACTTGTTCCTGGTTCTTCATTGCCTAACGCATCTGTTTATAGAAGATCCATTCTCGAAAATGAAAAGATTCACAGATAAATCCAAGAATTAATCGAAAAAAGGACATATTCACCCTAGTTCCTCTCCTTGTGGAAGTTCAGTCATCCTAGTTCCAAAGGAAAATAGGACTTGGCGCATGTGCATCGACTACAAAGCTCTCAACAAAATATCGGTAAGAATCGGTACCCTCTGCCACGGATAGACGAGCTCATCGACTATTTGAAAGGTGCTAGATTCTTTACTAAGCTCGACCTCAAGTTGGGATACCATCAGATCCCAATCGAGCCCTCATATGTTTGGAAAAATGCTTTCAAGACCAAGGAAGGATTGTTTGAATGGCTAGTCATGCCTTTCTGCTTAACCAGTGCACATGCGCCCTTCATGCGATATATGGATAACCTTCTCCGACCTTTCATCGGAAGATGGTTTATTACCTATGTTGACGACATATTGATTTTTAGTCGATCATGGGAAGAACATGTTGGACATCTTCGACAAGTCCCCGACACTCTCCAGAAACATCGGCTCTATCTGAACATGGACAAGTGCTCTTTTGTGATGACCAACATCAAATATTTGGGGTATGTAATTGACTCTGCAGGCATTCACATTGATCTAGACAAAGTACAGATCCTCAAAGATTGGCCCATTCCTAGAATCATTCAAGAACTAAGAATTTTTCTTGGTTTGGAAAATTTATACCGACGGTTCATACTCGGCTTGAGTCACATAACCTGGCCCTTGAATCAGTCGACAAAGGGAAATGGGAAAATTGTCTTCCAATGGACAGAAACACATAAAGCAGCTTTTGAACAGCTCAAACACAGGCTCTATATTGCACCAGTACTTTTGTTACGTGATTTGCCTCAGCCCTTTGAGATTGAGATGGACGCATCGGACTATGCCTTGGCCGCAATGATCACTCACTCTGGTAACCCAGTCTCTTTTAGTTCTAATACTTTTAACAACATAGTTAGAAGATACTTGATGTACTAAAAAGAACTCTACGCAATTATGCAAGATCTCAAGCAATGGAGGCATTACATCCTTGGCAAGGAAACAATCATTCTTACTGATCATAAGCCTCTACAGTTCACTCCAACACAATCAATGTTGCAAAAAAACCGACAACTCAAGTGGATTAATTACGTACAACAATTCCAATTGGTGATTAAGTATCAGAAAGGAAAGGCTAATGCCATTGCAGATTTCCTCAGTCGTCCACCCATTACTCTCCTTTCAACAAAGATGAGTATGCATGGTTATGACACAACCATTTGGAAACAGTTGTAAGAGGATGACAGCGACTTCTCAGCAGTTTACCAAGAGTTACAGACCAACATGTTGTCGACCTTAGACTTTGACTACTTCCTAAAAGATACCTTGCTATACAAGCTTGGACAGATTTGTGTACCAACCAGTGAGCATCGACAGCAGTTCATTTGGGACGTGCACTACAATAAGACTACAGGACACTTTGGAGTATCAAAGACACTTTCTATTCTAAAAAAGTATTTCTTCTGGCCTACACTTAAATCCGACGTCAACAAGTACATTAGATCATGTGTTGTTTGTGCCATTGCTAAGCCGCCTAATCGACGACAAGGATTGTACACACTGCTGCCAGTTCCTAGTTGACCATGGGAATCTATTTCTATGGACTACTTGACGGGTTATCCTACTACCAGACATCAACATGATGCGATATTAGTAGTAGTCGACTGATTTTCCAAGATGGCCATTCTCATACCATGTAAGAAGACCACGACAGCGTAGCAGACCTCTCAGCTCTTCTTTACACATGCTTGGAAACACTTTGATTTACCCACAACCATCATTTCTGACCAAGATTCTAGATTCATCAGCATCTTTTGGAAGACCCTTTGGAAAAAACTAGACACGCGACTCTCATTGTCAACAACTTTCCATCCTCAGACCGATAGATAGATGAAAGTTGTGAATCACTTGGTAGTACAACTGCTTCGCATGTATAATCACCAGCATCGATGCACATGGGATGATAGTCTTCCATACATACATCACAGCTACAATCGTGCTTAGCACAGCTCTACATGGAAGAGTCCATTTGAGATATGTTATGGATTTCAATCCTCAGCACCTACCGACTTGATCATCTCCTCGACAAAGGAAAAATCCAACACAGACCACAGCCAGCGAGAAGTTAATAAAGCAGTCAAGTTTCAAGAACAGATTTGCGACATTCAATGACAAGCATAGGATATGTTACACAGAGAAAACGAGAAAGCTAAGGCTCGACACGACAAGCATCGCATTCCTCATACATTTCACATTAGGGATAAGGTATGGCTACATCTTAAGAAGGAGTGCTTCACAGGTCCTTTCAAGAAGTTAAAACCTTTGCGATATGGTCCATATAGTATTCTTTGATAGATTGGTGAGAATGCTTTCCCGCTCGACATTCCTGCTTGCTTGGGTTTGCATCCAGTATTCAATGTGGATCTACTTCAACCATACCATGCACCCTTGTTGGAACAGAATGAATTCTCAACAGCAGAACCCGAAGACATCCATCCAGATGTTCAGGAGCCTCTACTTGCGACACCATTTTGGGATGACGGGTATGCCTTACAAGGACGAACACAATTCCCTTATTTTAGGTTGCCAAAGATAGCTAGATCCCATGTCAAGGATAGTGGTACTCTGCTACTGAAGTGATCGATGAGTTTCCTCACCTTCACGAGAAAATAATGGGGTCCATTGCTTCTTAAGGAAGGAGTTCTGATCCACATCACAGTTTGCATTTGTTGACGGATGCTAACTTTGACACATACTTGACTAGTCTTCGATGTTGATACAACTTTGACAAGTTTCGACACGACATGAGTTCGACAACTTCATCACTTCGAAATGTTGCGACATGTTCTGCACCTGCGACATGTTCTACACCTTTGACATGTTCAGTGACCTCACAGTTTGTGACATCGACATGTAGTGTCGACATGCGACCAACGACTGACGAACTTCGACAAACTGTCTCTCTGTCTTCCAGTCGACTGTAACGGTTCAACAATTGAACTGCTGTAACTTCTTCTTTGTAACTGAACGTAATGGGAAGGCACCCAAGCGTCTCAAAATTCTATATCAACATGTCTAACATTGTAACATATATCAGTTTTGATCTGTTTGCAAGTAATAGAAGAACAGTTCGCATTCCTACATATTTTCTATGCGTATTTGTGTTTAGTGGTATTGTGTAATCTTTCCTTCACTCATTTTGTTATTAATATTCCTCCATAACATAGTCGACTCATTCAGTTGAACTATTGTCCCCCTCGTGCTTCCTAGTCACGACCCGGATCACACTTCTTGACTTTCGTTCTGGGAGCGAAAAAGAAAATGGAGCAGCAATATTGCATGTCGTTGGCTCCTGCAAGTGTGTATGGGAAATTACGACATGGGAACACTACCAACACTGGCTCGGTGGAGGGTTTTGCAGAGTTGACCCACCAATGCGAGATTGCATTGAAGGAAACTGAGCAAAACCCTACTTTACGAAATGAATGCACAACGAAGTCACTGGGCCATGAGAACATGAGGGACAAGGCCCCCCTATAGGTAATCACATGCCAGGAGACCAACGGAGTTGATGGTTGGTCGATCCGACCTACGGTTTCCGAGTTATGTCGAGTTGCAAGTCGCATGAAAATGTCGTTGAGGGACACTTGGTGACTTTTAGTCTGGGACTAAAAAAGCAAATGGAGCAACAAGATTACGTGTTGTTGGCTTCTGCAAGTGTGTATGGGAAATGCTGATGTAGGAACACTGCAAACATTGGCTTGGTGGAGGGTTTTGCAGATTTGACCCACCAATGCGAGAGTTGCATTGAAGGAAACTGAGCAAAACACTAGTTTACAAAATGAATGCACAATGAAGTCATTGGGCCATGAGAACACGAGGGAGAGGGCCCCCTAGAGGTAATCGCACACTAGGAGACCAACGGAGTTGATGGTATGTCGATCTGACCTCCGGTTTTCAAGTTATGTCGAGTTGCAAGTCTCATGAAAATGTCGTTCAAGGACACTTGGTGACTTTTAGTCCGGGATGGAAAACGAAAAAGGGAGCAGCAATATTACGTGTCGTTGGCTCCTGCAAGTGTGTATGGGAAATATCTATGTGGGAAGACTACCAACACTGGCTCGGTGGAGGGTTTTGCAGAGTTGATCCACCAATAAGAGATTGAACTGAAGGAAACTGAGCAAAACCCTAGTTTACAAAATGAATGCACAATGAAGTCATTGGGCCATGAGAACACGAGGGAGAGGTATCCCTAGAGGTAATCGCACTCCAGGAGACAAACAGAGATGATGGTTCGTCGATTCGACCTCCGGTTTTTGAGTTATGTCGATTTGCAAGTCGCATGAAAATGTTGTTCAGGGACAATTGGTGACTTTCGATGCGGAAGCTAAAAAGAAAACACAGCAGCAAGATTGCGTGTCGTTTGCTCCTACAAGTGTGTATGGGAAATTATGACATGGGAACACTACCAACACTGGATCGGTGGAGGGTTTTTCACATTTGACCCACTAATGCGAGATTGCATCTTAGAAAACTGAGCAAAACCCTAGTTTACGAAATGAATGCACAATTAAGTCACTGGGCCATGAGAACACGAGGGAGAGGGCCCCCTAGAGGTAATCCCACGGCAAGAGACAAATGGAGTCGATGGTTTGTCGATGCGACCTTCGGTTTCCGAGTTATTTCAAGTTGCAAGTCGCATGAAAATGTCGTTTAGGGACACTTGGTGACTTTCGGTCCTCCTAGGGTTTATTTTTTTTAAGGCTTCTATAATTTCCTTCTTGATAGCTCACCTCTTATACCCTGTTTAATTTTTGATACTTGATCTAGATAATTGCTTTATACCAATTATAACCATTAGTTCAATGCATAAATTTAACCATAACACATTCATATAAAGAATTTAACATGTAGGATCTAGTTAAGAATAACAATGCACAAGAGACACATAATTTTATCTCGGGAAACCCTCATGGAGAAGAAAACCTAGCAACCTTTTTTAGAATATTTGTGTTTAGAAAACAAGTACAATGAAACCATGAACAAACCCTAACCCTCAAGGGTTTTACCACATGAAAAAACCTTAATGAAACATGACAACAAGAGTACTTATCTCCATGAAGATGACCTCCAAGCCATAAGGATATCCCAGCATATCCTTCCCAACCAACAATAGAAGGAACTTTATTTCTTGAATCCCGGGGTAATGTTTATTCCTTTTACCGATGTTGCTTTGAGCACTTGTATGTAGTTACTCATATGTACTGTTGAATCTAATTGTACAATCAAATATTGGGCGTTGATGAAATGTGTAGCATGTATTGCACTTAGTTTTATTAAATCACACTTCAACATTGACTTAACTTGTAATTTAATCATTCCAACTCACAAATTTTAATTAGACCTATCCAATTAGTGTGCATGAGTTAGTTCATTGAAACCTTGAAAAACATTGTATTGCACTTAGTTTTATTAAATTACACAAGCAAGAACTTTGACTTAACTTGTAATGATCATCCAAAATCACAATTTTTAATTAGATATCCAATTAGTGTGCATGTAGTGAGTTCATTGAAACCTTTAAATATAATAGTTTTTTCTTTTGACATAGCGCATTCATGAGTAATAGATAATCCAGACAAATCAACACAATAGATTTACACAAGAACAGGTGGAAACTGAAGAACAAATACAAAGTGAAATGTATCATTCATTTATAAGTGAACTGTCAATGTACATGTCTCCAAAAGTACATATATATCCAAAAGTATCCAAAAGTACATGTATCCAAAAGTATCCAAGACTATCCAAGCCACATGTACATGTATCCAAATGTACATATATCCCATAAGGCACATCAAAATTCAAGCTTCCTCTTATTCTTTCCCGACGTTGATCCTCTAGGAACATCTCTAGGATCAGTGTGCGTCTATGGATCCTGGAAAGTAAATATCAATTGTTAAATTCAACTAACTATTGTAATATCTCCCAAATATTGATGTTAGGATTTAGTGAATTTAAAAAAAATTCTTTTCAAACCACATAATAAAGATAAATAAATCCCATGGAGTACTTTGTAGCATTCCACTAAGTAACATTATCTATTGATTTCTTATTCTTTCACTACATACATTAAACTGGACAAGATTGTCCTGCTGAAAAATTCATGACATTTACAATTTATCACATACATCTAAATACAACATTTATAATTTATCAGATACATTTAGATGCAACATTTATAATTTATCACATACATCTGGAAGAGGACATACAAGTAATTGACACAACATCCCAATTGACAAAACAATAAGCCAAATTTAGGCACACATGATCGAGACAAGGATATAGGTGGTTCACCCCGGATGGGCTACGTCCACAAAGGCAGGTCAATTCTTGTAATATTCAAAGTCAAGAGATACATTATACAACTCAATGTTGCTATTCTTCCAGCTTCTCCTCTAGAGAGAGATCAATCTCAACAATAATCAAATTATATTCTTCTCGAAAGAGATTACATCTTGCGACAAAGTTGTCGCCATAATTAATTGCCACTTTCATCAAGAGCATATTCAATACATAAAATTGTCTTCTTGTGGGCTTTTTCCAAGCCTATCATTCAAACTATAAATACTAACCAAACTTTGCACTATGGCTTACCCATTCCACTATACATAAATAAAATTGATCTTCTAATACCTCTAACCATTATATGAGGTCATGCCCTTACACACACACTACCTACAATCACTAAGCACAAGCTATAAGAGTCTTAGGTAATTTATTCATGGACTCTACCCATAATATAAAATGAGTTGTAGCACATCCCCTAGTAGCCTTATTCTATTGGAGAGGAGTATCTAAATTATAAGTCCGTGTAAGTTCATATACAATTATATATATATATACCTATATATATGTTTCTATACATATATATAACAATAACAAAAAGTATTCATACCAACTTCATAATATACCTATTAACCAACAAACAACCAATAAAAGAATAGGAAGGAGATGGATCGGATTTTCTAACATATTCAGCATATTACAGATCCATCATGGTATATGATTTCAGCACAGTAAAATTATGAAAAGAGAGATACGACTCCCACCTAACATAATCAGCTCGATGACAGCACGATTTTGCCACAATAAAGGATATAGACAGAGATCTACGATCTCATTTTAGCAAACAATCAAAAATAAAAGGAGATGGATCGGATTTC
This sequence comes from Larix kaempferi, assembly GCA_027924585.1. NCBI lineage: Eukaryota > Viridiplantae > Streptophyta > Pinopsida > Pinales > Pinaceae > Larix > Larix kaempferi. Next base: position 9,098,188 of record BSBM01000208.1, read on the forward strand.
TTACGCCCATCCCCAACACTTGCATATCACAAAAATCTACTCTAAAATCACAGAGATCCAATCGGTGATCTATATCGTAACTGAGGGATCTCTCCCACTCTATAACTCTGAGTTTCACTTAAACAGAAAACAACATTTCACACACCTATCAATAGGTGGCAGAGATATTTTATACCGGAGCAATATTCAAACCTTTCAGCATACTATAGAACTACCATTCTTCATCTAGCATAAGCAATGAAATGGTATTCACGTTTTCACAATAACAATCGAGAACACAATAACAATCGAGATCACAATACAAATCAAGATCTCGCAGTTTGTCCACAAGAATTGATTTTGGGTCTACTGAGACATCATTTAGAAAAACATAAGAATCTGAACCACGCAGTAATAACTATCAGGTAGTTATCCATAGGAATCGATTTCAAGTTTACTGAGACATCGTTTGGAAATTCCTAAGAAACTGTCAAAAATATCTAGAATATCAATCTAAACTTCATGCACATACTTTCCATAATATCAATCTAAACTTCATGCACCTCAACTTATAAGAATTGTCGATACTTTCCAGAATACCAATATAAGATTTTCTATCCAACATAATAAAAACAAGTAGAAAACCTATACGATATCAAGCATAATGAATAGGTAGATAAATGTAATCACGATCTCAACACTACTACATAGATCCTGAAGAACCAAGATCTACATCTCCCATTCAACATACAGACATAACTTGTATTTTTCTTTCAAGAATAAGCAATAAATGAAATCCTGATTTCCATACAATTACAGAGATTAGAGATCTACATTTTCAGCATAAGGAAGGAACTTAGCATTTTCATTCAAGAATTTAGCAAGAAAAGAGTTCACGACTTCCATAGATCTACATATTCAACATACAGACATAAATTTGGTGTTTTCCATTCAAGAACTCGGCAAAGAAATGAATCATGATTTCGCAATAACAATCCAGATCTGAGATAGGGATCTGCGGTTTCCAACCAATATCCATGATAGATATATGTTTTCAATCATCATAACATAGAAATGAAATATCAACACGGCAGAGATCCGCCATTGACTTCACGACTTCCATAGATCTACATATTCAACATACAGACATAAATTTGGTATTTTCCATTCAAGAACTCAGCAAAGAAATGAATCATGATTTCACAATAACAATCCAGATCTGAGATAGGGATCTGCGGTTTCCAACCAATATCCAGGATAGATATATGTTTTCAATCAGCATAACATAGCAATGAAATATCAACACGGCAGAGATCTGCCATTGACCCACGATTCCAATGAACCATGCGAGATCCAAGAGGAGCAACAAACAATTATACTACACTTTCCTAAAATACAGAGTTCCACATCGATCCACGGTTCAACTGAACCAAGATCCAAAGTGAGGGGCAACAATTAGGACTATACTTCGTATAGCTTACGGAGACCCCAAATGATCGACGGCTCCAATGAACCGAGATCCAAATGAGCAGCCACATAAAACTACCGTAATTTCAAATAATACCGGGATCTACAATTCACAAATCTAATTCATCAAACGAATCTAGCATGCCCAGTAATTCAAGTAATTCGGCATATCATGCAATACGATTTCACTCATTTCCAGAGATTGAATCTAAGCTTTCACATCCGTCCTCAAGATATATCCAAGCGTTTAGTTCCAGAATAAAATATGTGTTTACCAACAGAAAAATATTCAAACAATATAATATAAGATGCAATACGATTTCACCGCAGAGTATTCCAACTCTGTCCCAATTGGGCGCAGATCGAAAACCTACAGAGTATTTTAAACTTTGTCATAAATGGTGGATTTGAAATGTATCAAGGGTTAAAAGAAAATGCAGAAACAACACGGACAGAGATCGAATTTCGTGATATCTGCAATGCAAGGTAGCAAGCACACCTACAACGAGGTTAAGGAACAGATCTGACATGAAACCAGGTTGGCTTTATTGTTACCAGCTAACGCAGCAATCAAACCGGGCAGAGAACGACTCACACTTATCAGTAAACACAACAAATCAGAGTTCAACTCTCAAGCTGCCCACATTGCAAGGTGACAAACACATCTTCGTCAATGCTAAAGGTAGATTCAAATGAACCAGGGATTGGATCTTCTATTACCCGCAAATGCAGCATGGATGCGGGACAGAGAAATGGCTCTCACGTTATCGGTGAACACATCAATGAAAAGGAACAGAGATTGACTCTCAACAAGAAGATAACATTATAGAGATTTAACTTTATTGCTACATAAACTCAGAGCATCAAGAGTTTTCTGTCAATTGCTAAGGCCAGGTCGAACATGAAAAGTGCATAAATCGACCTTCAGAGTAAAGCAACGTGTGAATAAAAGTGCAGGCCTAGATTTTAGTTACCTCCACATAAGATGTATAAAATCCAAGGCAAAGGATTCGTTTCCAATCGCATCCTCCATCTATCGTAATGCTTTCTCCCCTCGCATAGATCGCTTTTTCCCAGATCTCAGTTTGCAGAAGCCCAAAAGAAATCCCCTGTACCCCCATCCGCATCACTTCTCCCCCTTTCTGCTTTCTTCTTTACCTCTTCCCGCGTTCTCTTTTCTTAAAACATAGAAGAGTGCACCTCCACCTCGATGAGTCCGCCCGACCCAGAGCTAAGACCTCGGGTACCATCCACTTGGAAGGCGGTGCCCGTAGTGGTGTCAAATGTGAACTCATGAGTCTCCTCTATGCGCTCTAGTGGATGACACGTCTAGGTTTAATATATATGTATTCAAATGTTTTTTTTTTAACTAATGTGAGTTCTCCCTTTTCATGAAATAACAATTCTCTTATAACCCGATAATGATTTTTAGAGTATGTATCCTATTTTAGCATCTATTCTAAATAATAAACCCTTTAAATGGCAAGGATCTACCAAGGCTTTATATTCAAAACTCTAAATTCCTTATGCTCATATATATATATATATATATATATATCTTTTGTATATCTATGTAAGAAGTAAATATCCTTCTCTCACATTTAAAAATAGTGTCTTATAGCATCTAGTTAGTTTTAATGTTTAAGCTTAAATTCTTAACTAGAGGTTCTAGCCATACCCTAATTAAGATTAATATAATCTTCCTTAATCATATAGGGTTTAGAAAACCTTTCATTTAGACATTAGCCGACACTTAGCACCTCAGTCCAACCAATATTTACGTCGACTTAGAAAATGCCTTAAGTTTAAGCATTCAAGTGCGTACTCATTCTTCTTATCATGCATGAGGCACCAAGACGAAAACACGTCTTCAACTCTGGGTTTTCCTACGCATTTCAACTTTCCCCCAAGTCGTCAAGCTTTTAGTCTCCTAAGTCTACAAATTCACTTACGAAAACCTAATCATACTTACGAAGTTTTTTTTTTTTACCTGCGGAGCCCTTCCCACGAACTCCTTGCTGTTGGTGGGTACACAGTTTGTACTTCCTGCTACAAAATCCTAAGGGAGAAAGTAGGATATTACATCCCTTCCCCCTTAAGAATAACACTGTCCTCGGTGTTCGTCATTTCTGTTTTTCCTCCTTTGCACTTTCATGACTCTTTTTCAAGTCCCTTTCAATCACATCTACATTTTTCACTACACAACCAGAATTCAAGAAACCGTAAAAGAAAACTTATCATCAATTCCATAATCAACATCATAAATATAAATAATGAGTCTTTTTATTGCAGCGTATCATTTGCAATTCATGGAATATCTTTAGTCCTTTTTTTTTTTTTTTTGCTTTTATTATCACAAGCACACTTAAATCCAGTGCTCTAAGAATTGTAGACTGTTTAATTAATCAACACATCAATCAGTTGATCCAGGAATTCTTGCATAACACCCCAGTGTTCACGCAGCAATCCTTTCAGAGATTTCTTGCCTAACACCATAGTGTTCATGCAGCAAACATTTGTCTCATGTCTTGCCTAACACAATAGTGCTCACGCAGCAATTCATTTAGAGATTTCTTGCCTAACACCATAGTGCTCATGCAGCAATACTTTCTCTCATGCATACTAAGTAGCATCATGCCTCCTGCATATGCATTCTCTTGTAGTTTGCCTAGGTCTTTACAGCTCGCCGATTCCTTCGCGAATCCTGGCGGCTGTCAACTCCCTGATTTTAGGGAGTTTTTTTTCAGTGCCATAACTGCACTCTTTACACAATTTCCCTCAAGCCTTCTTGCTTGAATCCCGAAATTTTATTTCTGCTCAAGCCTCCTCGCTTGTCAAAACCCAGTATTTTCAAAAAAAATTAAAATTTTTAAGATAGCGATAAATGTTATTAAATGCAGTCATTTATCTGTTGTTTAGTTTATGTAGTCGTAAACGTGTCTAAATGATCTTTTGTTATAATTGATGTTGTTATATGTTTTCTCTTTTTTTCTACTGATTTGTTTTATTGGTTCATGACCTCAAGGGGGAGTTTGTATGTCGAACTGGGCTTACTTAGCTTTCGAGCTAACCCAATCTATTTTCTATCTCTTGCAGATATACAGGTAATTACGGTTGCTACCTTTAAATATTTCAGGTATTAATTATCAATATAATGGTACCTAATCATACAGTGAAACGTGTAACATGCTAATCTGTTTGTTTTTATCAAACTAACTTTGAGGTAGATATCCTCCCTGTAACATGCCAAAATTCAATTTCTGAATATGTTTGGTTTTTATATTTCTAAATGCAAAAATTTGGAGTTTAAAAAAAAATCACTGTAGTTATAATTTTCGCATTTGCTCATAAATGATTGAAAACATTGTAAGACAAGGATAGAAAAGGTCTTTTATTTTCCTTAAACAATTATTACGATTTGCATAACTTAATTTTTCATTAGGTATAGTTCCATAAAGGGAAAATGGGCAAGTAATAACTCTGCTGTGCGTTGCTATCTCCATGAAGAATTTTCATTCATTAAAACTCTACATTTCCACTATAACTTAGAAAATTACAAGAGATATAACCTCTCCGGTTCATTCATATTAGACTTAAGATAACAAAATGGAGATAGGCTTTTTAATTAGCCTACATTCACTTGATGACTACCTCCTTGGTGGAAATAATATAAGCTCTATGTTTTGAGAAACATACTCCACGTCTAAGACGCAAAAGCTATTGACTAAACTTCAGCCCAAGGTTTTGATTATTATATGTTGTCAAGTGAACTATCAAATAGGTAGAATCATACAATAATCTTGTGTACACATGTTATGAGTGTTTTGTTTTGTAACTATAATAAAAATATCATCGATATTTTGAGCTCACATATCATTGGCATGATTGAAATATTTATAAGGACAAGGGTGATCGTTCTCCAACATGAAGTCTATTGCATGTGATAACGTAAAATAAGATTGCAAGATTACACTTTGGTTCACATCCATCCATAGGATATTCTTATTATGATTTTTAATCGATAAACAATAATTGGCAAGTTCATCGTTGAACTATGGAATATCAACCCTCGGTAGGGAAATAATTGAACTGCTACGTGGATGAATAATAGCCAAGTGATTGGCGATATAAAACCTAAAAACTAACCCTACCTTGTCATTTTTCTCCGCCTTCGGGCTCGGGTCTGTCTGCATCCTCTCCAGGTCTAAGTCTTTGTTATGGTGTTGCTGTCTTCGGCTTCCAAGTGATTATAGTTTCCCTTTCTTTTCGTTGGTAGAAATCTTTGAGATATACTGTGGGTAGATTTGGTAGTGTTATTATGCTGAGGGTTTACCTCATGTGTTCGTTTGCTGGTCTGTTGCCTTTGTGACAGCGTGTTCACAGTCTACATGCTACCTCCACCTTCGTCTTGTCCATAGTTTCTTCAGAGCGGCATTGTAATTGTTGTTAGCAAATGTAGCTGGTCAATAGTCTAGGGTTTCGTAAATTTTTGTAAACTGTGGAGTCCCTGTCACGGCGTGAGTGTTTCAGCTTACCCGGTGTGTGTTTAAAACCTCCATTGAAAAAGAAACCCTTGTTTGCTGTCAGCTTGCTCGTGCTGGTGAAAAAGAAAGAAGGGAATTCACCCTTCTGCTGCTCATGACCAACAACTAATTCTGGTTTGCATCTGCGTTCAACACCCTCCGGTAAGCTATAGGGTTTTCGAAAGAAATTTGTTATTAATCGTGACATAAATTTGTTTAAGACTCCAAGCAATGTATAGAAGGTTGACTGACTGGTTCTTTCGATGCAGGTTTGAGTTCTACCTATCTGATGGATGATACAGGCAGCGACAACTGGAAATCCCGGGTAAGCCTGGTTCTACCATGGCGAGTCCTCCTTGTGGGTTGTTTGCACTGTAGGGTTTTTTTTTTTTTTTTTGGAAGCATGGCTTCAATCGTTTGTACAATTTAATCTCCTTGCTAGAGGCGGTTACGGTTTTAACAAATTGTAATGAGAGGTTATGAGCTTGCTCAGGTTGACGAGGTTATGGCCTCCATGTCTAATACTGTCTCTGTATTGTGCTTTGGGGTTTTAGAAGATTTATAGAATCATGATACAGGCTGTGGCTTGTTCTGATATGAAGGCCTTGGAGTGTTTGTTACTGTAGTTTTTAATGTGAAAACCTCGAAGGGTATAAGGTCGTGAGCCTAACCTGTAAGTGTGGTTACAGTCTCTGTTTTATGTTTAAAACTGAAATTCTAAAACTCGTTTAGAGTGGTTACTAGGGTTCTAAAAAGACTCTTAAAAATACTGTTTCCTATACTCGAAGATTCGATACTTTGCCTACTTTTAAAATAGTAAAGGTATCCACCCAGGTTTTGATGAAATAATAATTTAAAGGAATTTCTTCTGTATATGCGAACTGGTACGTGATGCGTGTAGTTGTAATTCCTCAGTTTTTATATAATGTTTATGTTATGAAAGAGGTTGCGGCCAAAATGAAAATGATGTCTTGATTTTAGAAATTAACTTGCTTTTACTAACGGGAAGATAGGGTTTTAGTCAATGGTGAAGAAAGGTTAAAAATATTGTTATGTCGATAAGAGTATTACTCTATCGATACTCTGAGTTGAGTGAGGAATAAGTGATGAGCTGGAAAACTTATGGTAATAATACCGTAAGGTTTACATAACCAAAAGAATGGTAATCGAGCTCCACAGTCATGGTTTCTTTTAATTGTTTACTCTATGGGTATGAATTTAACTCTGCTGCTATTTTTAAGTTTTAAACGAGGAAAGAAAAGGTATTGCAAAATTTATGGAGCTCGATAAATGAGCTAAAGATAAAAGAGACGGTTCTGTAATTCGATTATGGCTCTGTTGAGGCAAATAAACTTGATACCGAACTATTCTTGGTTTTGTTACCTAACCTGTGTTTAAAATCATAAATTTTTGTTTACTATGGATAAGTGTTTGTGATGACCTTCTATTAGGTTTTCTGTACTATTGTTTGTTTGATATTTAAAACTGGAGAATTTATTCCTAGCATTCGTGGTAGCTATTCTGAAAGACGTTTGATGATTAATATCAATACTGTGATTTAAAGGGCTTTGTTTTATTACAGTTTATATGGTTGTTTAGAATACCAGAAAAGAATAACTTGTCCCCTTAAACCCTACGTATCTATTTCTGTGTTATTATAAATAAACTAAGTTTAAAAATTACAACAATTGCTACTACTTACAATACTACTACTGTTTATTATGCATTGTAAATATTTTATCCATGAGATAATAATAATAGAAAGGAAATATTAACACAGTAACTACTATCAAATCCACTACTGATATTCAGGGATTGCGAATTTTCTACTAAATTAATTAATACTCAGACATATTGAAGATCAACATAACATGTGTTAGCACTTAGATTTTATTCCGGTTGTAAGAAAATAAGACCTAAGGTAACCTATTTCAAACCAAGCTTTAGGTAGAAGAACTAGCCATTTTCTCTACCAGAGAGGGCTCTCTCAGGATATATATATGAAGGCTAAAATATACAAAGGTTTTCTTAAAACTTCTCAAAAGATATTTTCTGGTCGAAAAGGTAAACAAGAAACATTGGGCATGGAGTCAAAGTTTTCAAAGTGTGATAAACCAGTAAGAGATTTTCACCATAAAGATTTTCACAGAGGCAAGATAGTAATCATGTTACAGTCAATTTGATTTTTCAGGCGACATAGAAAGAAATAAAGACATTCCATTAACAACAGGTATCTATCCAGGATAAATCTATTGTCAACTTTGGAGAATAAAATGGATATTTAAATGCGAATAAAATGAGGCATAACCAGTATGAATCTCAAGTTATTTTCAAATGTTCATTTAAATATAGAAGAAAAACATCATGGGAGATATAACGAAGAAGATAAACATGCACATATAGGGATAAGGAAAGTTACAGACTGCAAGACTGATTAACTCATGAATCTCTGTATCAAAAAAAAAATAGGTATCATCACTGTACTGCTTTTATTTCAAAAATAAACTTCAAAACATACTTGTTTCTCAAAAAATTTCCAACCCCTTCAACAATGACCTCCATTGTTTTTTATACAAAATTTTTAGAAGAAGTTCCACATAACTGCTTCTTCTAATCAATAATTTAAAAAGTTCAACTAAAAGATAACCGTCTTCGAGTAACCCATAACTGTCTTTCAAATAATATTACAAATTTTAAAATAAAAAGTCTTTTTGCCACTTGGCAAGACTTTTGGATATCATCATTTTTCCACATGGCAAGAGTTTCAAATGCATTTAAGTATGGACAGAATATCTGGTCTTTCCGTATTTCTCTACATAACTCCACTGATCAGCCGCGGGTAAGTCATAACTGGTCATTTCCTTCACCAAGACTCGCATCTCGATATGACCTGCATATGAAATAGGAAGAAGGTTTGCGCAAGTTGAAATCAGCATATTTAAAATTTCAAATTCCCCTGACATTTTCTCCATTAGGATTTTTCCTGTGAGCATGTGATCTAAATGCTGGAATTTTCGGTGATCCATCCTAATATCAAACAGTAATCTTTTATAATCATTTGGAGGAATTAATTCACCATTTTCGTCCCAGAAAGCTGGGAATCCCTTATTCACTAACTTGTCAAATTGCTTTTTGAACTGGATTACTTCTTTCCTTATTTCTCCTGCTTTGGCCTCGATGTTTTCGATATGTGAGTATTTGCCCAAGATCCTTCTGGCCCAAGTGATGACAGAAATTCCGTTTGTAATACTCATGGCTGTCAGATCTGCCTCGGATAAACTATTTAAAAATGTTATTGCTCTCTGGGCTATTTCTTTCGGTTTTCTATTTAAGCTTTCCCTGACTGCCCGGCAGCTGTCAAAGGCATCTTTGGCTACCTTTTCTTTAACTCTTATATAATCCAGATACGGCCTAAGTTTTTCAGCTTCTTTAATGATCTGGTCCCACACCATATGTTTACATCCCTGCATAGCAGCTTGTCCTGTTGCATGAGCAGCCAATCCTTTATTATTACTGCTCAATTCCTGATTATTTGCCTGCAAAGTTTTTATTTCTTTTTCTTTTGCTTCATTTTCTTCTTTTAATTTCTGTATTTCTGTCTTTAACAATTTGATTTCATTATCTTTTAAACTTATTTGTGACATTGCTTGTGAAATTCCGTCTACACTGGTCTTCTCTTCTTCCGAGCCTGTCTGTACTTGCTGCTGACTGTTCTCTGCTAATTGTTTTCTCGCTGTTGCCAACTGTTCTTCCAAAATGAACCTTTCTTTTTCCCAATAGTCTTTTTCGTCAGACAGCTTTAACAATTTAGCTGTGACATCATTGACTTCGTTAGATAACTCTTCTTTCTCTTTTTCTAATATAGTCAATTCTGCACCTTGAATGAGTACAGCATCTGGGATTTTTAACTTTCGTCTCAATGTTAAAATCACTTCTTCCTTCTCATGGAGCAGTTTGGTAGCTGCAGCTCCATCTTTATTAGTTAAGTCTATTTGCAACTTCTTAATTTGCTGTTGTCGAGACTTATTCTCTGCCTTTTCTTGTCTCAACTGATTATTTAATTTTTCTACTGAATTCTTTAGTTTGTCTGCTCTCAATGTGGCCCCCAAATAGTCTGAGTATATAACCTCTCCAGCTTGTCTATGTAACAAAATTTTGTTAGTGGCATTTATCTTTGACAAATCCACACTCATCTCTGAGATCTTGTTTTTGGTCGCAACTGAAAATTTTAAAGAATTTTCGTTGATGTTCCTGCTGGTGAATAAGCTTACTTCATTATTCGATGTATTTCTGACCTTTGGAAACAATAGACTTGTTTGTTTCGCATATTCCTGTTTGTTTTTGCTATGTTCATTAAATACGTCCATGAAATTTTTGGGTCTATTTACATCATCCCCTACAGGGGTCTCTTCAATATTGTATTCCCTCACTGTAACCTCTGGTATTTCATTTTCTGTAGCTTTTGCTTCTTCTGAAATGGTTGTCAATTCCTGTGACTCATCAGTTTTCAATCGTTTTCCTTTTTCTGTCTCTTCATCATCGATGATCATGATGTCCTGTATAGGTCTTTTGGACCCCACTAATGCAGTATTGATTTCGCTTTCTGTTTCTGCCATTGCTTCTTCTAATGACCTTTCTTTGTCGGACTTGTCAGGGATAATTTCTTCTTTGTATTCGAGCCAGTTGGCTCTGTCTGCCATCCCTTCAACAGTTTGATGATTCAGAGCCTTAATACGATGCTCAATTCTTCTTTTGGATATGATATTTAATGGGTCATATTCCAAGGCTGCATCTGTCTCAAAATTCATGTCTTTTAACAATTTCTCTATATATACAGCAGCGTTCTTATTCTTTATTGTAAACGGACCTAATGTGAAAGGGTATTTGATGTCCGTTGCTTGTCTGTGGACTAAAAAATTGTTATCTTCTACAATCAATTTCTGTCTTAAAAACTCCAAGGCAAAAATCCTCAAGGTGAGGAATGCTGGTAGCACATAGGGTTTATGCTTGAATCCATACAATCTGACCACTGTACTATCTTTTGATAAAAACCAGTCTCCTGTAGCATACTCTGTACTTAGTTGCATTGATACCTGCATTTCTGGCAATACCCTAGGCAGACTTTTTCCGAAAATCATCTTAAAGATTGTCGAGAGCATGTAATTGATGAAATTGAAAATATTGTTTTCCAGTGGAGTCACGAAAACAATCTCTGGGAACTGCAATTCTTCCTGGCTGGATACCATAATCATTTTCATTAAAAATGCTTGAAACCTGAAATGTCTGTGCGTGGAAAAATTGACCATCTGGTCATGCATCCTTTCGGCTATGAAAGCTTCAAAATTTAGTCGGGGAATTTGACTTTCGTCAATTCCCGACGGGACTATACTTATTCTGTACAATAAACTCAATTGAAACTTAGTTATATACAAATCCGAATCTAACCCTAAAACTACGGCCAACAGTGTCAAGACCGACTGGGTATTTTCATTAAAAAGGTTGATATCTAAAGGGTAAGGGAGTTCAGAAAGGCTAGTTTCTGGTCTGAGACACGTCGACAAAAACACTTCCCTATCACTCTGAGAAGCGTGGTGAAAATTTTCAATAATCGACACCTCAGAAAAAAATTCAGGGTCGAGGGTTTGGGGTAAATCTATTTCTAGGGCTCTAATTACTTCGGCTGGCTCAATTTTGCAAATGGCTCTAGTTTTCTGACTGTTTAAAACAACTTTTTCTTCCCGTGAATAGTTTTCAGCACACCAAGAGACGAATTCTGGGAAAACAGGAAATTGGTCAGGGCAAAAAGCTATCAGAGATGACTGGTGAACTCTATGCGGGTCTATACCCTCTTTTAATAGCTCGGACAACTTAATTTTTACATCGGAGACCGGGAACCTAATAAGGGTATCGAAAACATCTTCATCTCTGTCTTCTAGGGCATCTTTTGACCTAAAAACGTCTATATCTTGTACAGTCTCCATCTAAATGCTTCTTTTAAACAAAATTCCGTTCAAAGAGAGTGACAGGTCACCAGACCCTACCTGTAAATGCTTGCTTTTCGCCTTCTGTCGCAATCGCCGGCTTCCACCAGTCTTCGGAGCTCTCCAGGATAACGACACATACAAAATGACGTTATGTGGAGCTCTTTCTTTTTATATAAGCCTTTTTAGAATAACCCCCTTGCACCTTTATGAACGCGGGTCATCTCCAACCATTGATCTTTGGACCATTATTTTGAACCGTCAGATCTTGTCCCTCTTTATTGCACCGGCGGTATCTGCGATCGAAAAGGCGGTTTCCTTTTCCGGTTTGCTACTCGCGCGGATACACCATCTGCTGACACCTGTTAAGGCGGTTTATTCTCCGCGACCGCTTTCCTTTATATCCCGTGTGCATGTTCCTGGCCGCGGATGAAACGCTGGCCGTTGATTTGATTGTGGCATGTATTGGCCTTTCGATCCATGCAAAGTATAGTGCCACGTGCCACGGCCTTATCAATCCATTCCTTGTTCGCCACCTGTTAGGTCCCACCTTGCCACGTAAGATATCTTTCCACCTTTCTGTAATGGGTGGTTCCGCGCGGTGTTATAGTGGTTTCCGATACCATTTTCTCCAAGCGCGGATGAATAAATATGGGACACGTGCCTTGGTGGTATTATGTCCGCTACCACCCTCCACCGTTTGTTGACGATCACCTTGGCGACGCGGGGTTAATATGGACCGTTGATCTGGATCTATGCTATCTCCGCCGACGAAACTTGACTGGGGTTTAACCTTTACATTATATTTGCTGGCGGACTTTATACTTATGGGTTTTTCTCCTATTCTTTTATATAAAAACCTTTAGCTCAACCCTTTTTTGTGATGATTCTTTCTCTTAGGGCCTTTTAGCAAAAATTTCAATTTTCCTCAGACCTGGTGTCAACAACTGGCTCCAACTGGGGATGCTATCCTCCCTGCGAGGTAGCAAAGAACATCGTAGACCAAGTGCCTGATCCATTGGGCCACACTCAAACCTTTTTTTTTTTTTTTTTTTTTTTTTTAAATATTTACACTGTACAGGAACTTTCCTTCACTTCCATCTGTTAGGACAAATAATGTTTGAGGTGCCTCCCATTTACTGGCCCTCCAGGATAAAATTCTCCATTGCAATTTTTTAAGATAAAAGCATTTTCTCCTTGGCATCCTGCAATAATATATGGACCTTTCCATAAATGTTCAAACTTTCCATGGTGTTCTTCTTTCCTGGAATCCCATTTCAAAACCAAATCATTTATTTGAAAATCTTTTTCCTTAACTTTTCTGTCAAAAGTTTTTTTCATTTTTTCTTGATGTATTTGGGTCTTGTTATATGCTTTCTCTCTGACTTCATGCAATTCTATCATTTGATTTATTCTTCTTTGCATATGATTTGGTTCTTCATCAACTTCTTGTAACAATTTCATGACTGGAAATCCTAAAGAAACAGGAAAAACTACTTCTGTACCATATACCAACTGAAAAGGGGAAGTGCCAATTGCTCTTTTTGTACTGATTCTGTCTGCCCATAGAGCATATTTCAGTTTGGTGTGCCAAGCCCTCTTATTATCCTCTAACAACTTCTTTATGATTCTCACCAAACTTTTATTTGAAGATTCGGCTAATCCATTTCCTTGTGGATAATAAGCTGTTGAATGGTTCAGATGTATGTGATATTTATGACAGAAATTTATCATCTTTTTTGACTTGAACGCTGGGGCATTATCTGTCACTATCCTTTTAGGGCAACCAAACCTGGACAAAATATTTTCTTCCAAAAAGTTCATAATCACCGTCTCTGTAGCATTTCTGGTTGGTATGGCCTCAATCTGTAGCTAGGGTTTTACCCCTAGCTTGTGCCAATGAGCACCTACTAAGGAGAATGGACTCCTTAGTAGCAGTTCAGTATATTAAACTAATTATGCAAAAAACAAAAATTAAATTATTTCTAAGACAAGCATGAAGCATTAAACACCAAAATGAAAGAATGACTTTGTATTGATGTTACCTTGAGTGTCAAGGTTGGTGAAGCCCTTCGCAGTGTCCAAGAGGATGCTCCAAGCATCTGAATGCTCCTTCTCCTTCTCCAATGTTGGGGATGGGCCAAAAGTGGCTCTCAAGGCGAAAATAGTTCAAAGGTGAACTAGGGTTTCGAGAGAGATTTTGGCAGAGTAAGGGTGCTTGTGATTGTGGATCTGGAATAAGGGATCTCCATCACCTATTTATAGTTTTTTGGTGGTGGAGTGCTGACCCATGGTTTTGGGAAACACATGGTTTTATGCAGCTGTATAGGGTTTTTTCCTCCTTTTCCTCATTATTTCATATTTTTTATTCCCTTTTTAGGGGATTTTTGCTATTTTTGGAGGAAAAGGGGGTTTTTTAGCCTTTTTTAGGCTATTTTGATGGTTTTTTGGCCTTTTGGAGGCATTTTAGGCCTTTTGGAGGCTTTTTAATGGGTTTTTTGGGATTTTTGATGGAAATATGGTAGGAAAATGGACAAATGAGTCATATAATGTGGTAAATGAGCTAGTGAGCACTTTTTGGGTGTTAACAGATTGCCCCCTGATGTGCGAGGTCAGGAGCTCATCGTATGGCCGATGGACATCATAAGTCATGAGTGGTTTTCCTGGGATGTGGAGAGAAGAGAAGAAACAAACTGGAGCCCGGAACAACGATCCCGAACAACTGCAAGGACTAAAAGTACATAACCTCAATGATGGATGAGGAATCATCTGAACATATGGACGAGGTGGGCATTCCCATGCTCGTATCAGGATATAACATAATGACAATGGGGTCCAAAAAAATGGGGACCTGAAATATACATGACCTCAAATACTGACTGAGGAATAATCTCAATATATGGACGAGGCGGGCATACCCATGCTCGTATCAAGATACATAAAAAACTGTGAGGCCCGAAAAAGAGGGACCTGAAAGATACATAGCCACTGTGTACATCATAAGGGTCCAGAGGGGACACAAAATCTGGGACATACAGCTGAGCTGACCATGTCTGTGCTGAAGAACTGATACACTGGAACAATCAACAGTGCTACTGAGTGTGGTACCAAAGGAACTGATGAGCTGCTGGATCATAGTGACTGGGGTCAAACTCTCCATGGTACACTGAACTGGAACTGATCGGGAACTGAAACTGGGTACTCAAGGAAGCATGAACTGGATGGCTTCCGAATACAATCGCCAACGCAGCCCGGACCTCCACGGGAACATAGAACTGGGTGTTCCGAAGTGACTCACCAATGTGCTAGAGTCGGGGGAAATCCGGGGTCTTCGACAAAAAACTGATGGAATATAATCCTACGCGATCCTCAACGATGCGATCAAGGTGCTGAAGTCGAGCATGTGAGGAACGACCACTCGGAGAGGCAATGATGTCTCCTCTCAGAATGATCCGTAGGCACTTACCACAGATGGTGATAAGTCCAAGGCGTAGGGACCTCTGGGCCTATCCTCTGGAATAGAGGAGCTGTTGTCGACAGAGGGAGACCTGCAACTATCAAGGCAATGATGTTTCCTTGACAGAAGCGCGAGGTACAAGACCGAAATGTGATAATGCTGATGGCAGGACTGATAAACTGTGGGGGGACAACTGGGCAAGTAGAGCGGGTGGACTCAAACTTCCTTTGTTCAGAGTATGATAATGGGAATGATCTGGCAGCATATGAAACTGACGAAGGGGAGAGGGATCATAGCTGTATGGGATCTGGGTAAGTTACTGGGCTGAGGGAGACTCAAGCTGGGGTATAATGGCAGGAGACTGTAGAATACTCTGAACAAAGGCGACCTAATTGGGGGTGCTGCCGAGATGATAGATCAAAGTGCCAAGAGGCACGGGGGAAAACTTCTTCATGGGTTAAGGAACTTAGAAGAAGTGTGTGTAAAATGGTACTGTCGTGTGGATTTTACGAGCCCAGGACAGTTCATGCTCGTGGTTGCTTTCAATTTTAAGGAGTCTGAAAGCGATAAGAAGACTCTGAAATGATGGAAATGGTACTGTCGTGTGGATTTTCCGAGCCCAGGACAGTGCATGCTCGTGGTTGCTTTCAATTTTAGAGAGTCTGAAAGCAAGTAAGAAGACTCCAGGGGGTTGCTTTTTCGTAGATTTAGTCTCCAAGGCCCAAAGAAGCATAAAAGGATGCAATGAAGAACTCTTCTAGCCGGTGTGACTAGAGTATGCCTTTTTCGTAATTAGTCTACCAGGTCCGGAAAAGGGTTAAACTTATACCAGATAGACGCCCTTTCAGGTACTTTAGCGAGCATGAAAGGAAGCAAGATTGCTCGGCGATCTTTTCATTCTTTTAGGAGTCAGCAAAGAGCTTAACGGAAACTCCCTAAGTGCCTTTTTCGTAAAGGACTTGTCCGGCCCGAAAAAGGGATAAAATTATACCGAACAAAAGGAATGGCCAGGCAAGGAGGAAGTGTTCAATCGAGGTTTAGTAATGATGACCAAGAACGAGGGTAGGTGGGAACACTGATGGACCTCCTTGCGGGGTAGATGAAATGGTGGCAAAATAACGAGACATTTGCAGTATGACAGGAGTGAATGGCTCATGTAAAAAATGTGGAACAATCCGATGGCGGCCGATGTGGCACGCAAATCGAGGCAGCAAGGTGTTGGGACACAATGTTGAAATTGTACCAAGTGAGAGCGAGAAATGATCTCAAGCATCATCACGAGCTCGGAAAAATGAGTCCGGCGATATAAAGGATGTCAAAAACGGGTGACGGCCGATGTGGCACGCAAACCGAGGTGACGGGGGCACTTTGAAAAATGCCCGGAAAATCTGGAGGTGAGAGCGATAAATGATCTCTAGCATCATCACCAGCTCGGAAAAATGAATCCGATGATATAAAACATGTGAAAAACGGAGAACGGCCGATGTGGCACGCAAACCGAGGCGACTAGTGGCGTCTGAAAAATGGGTAAAAAATGACAGGACAAAAATAATGCAACGAGGTGACCATCATGACGGTCACGTCGCGCTGATTCCAGTGGTGGAAACGGTTTGTAAAACGGACGCCGTATGGGACCAGAGTGACCAAAACAAGAAAAAGTCAACCGACTATAAATAGTGGTGCGTCCAACATGACATGTGTCATTTGTACTGTGTTGACTTTGACTTGTGAGTTGAGTGGACCAGAGCTTAGGTGGCATTTCTGGACGATCCGTCTGGCTGTTTGCAGATCTGCGAGATACAGGTATTTCAGTAAACTCATACCTGCATATTTGTTCGGGAGGGGGGTTGGGTAGTGGGTCCCAGGGTTGACTTGTACGGTCCACGTGGGGTGGACCGCGGGTTAGGGGGTCGAAACCGCGGTTGAAGACTGCAGGTTTCGAGTCGAACCACGCGGTTGAAGACCACGTGTTTCGGGCCGAACCATGCGGTTGGAGACCGCGTGATTCCTGGATGGAACCACGGTCGAGTGCCGCGAGTTCCAAAGAGGAACACGCGGTTCCCAACCGCGGGTTTTGGGATGACAGGCGCGGTTGGGAACCGCGGCTATCTGCCTGACAGCCGCGGTTGGAAACCGCGGCATGAAGCCCGAAAGCCGCGGTTTTGGGCCGAGCTATTAGGGCTTCTTGGAGGGGAAAAGTATTTTTCCTAAGTTGTCATGAGACTGATGAGTTCACTTTGTGTGATTGGCAGGATGCCCCAGGTTCTTTGGAGAGAGCGGGAGATCCCTGATGAGACCATGGGTTTCATCCGAGAGAATCGCCATGTGCGATCTCTGCTGGGATTGTGCGGACTTTTGAAGTTCGCACAGATACCTATGATACGGACAGCAACATTGTTGCTGAACCGTCTGATCAGCTTCTGGGAGCCGGACATACAGGCGTTCCGGGTACAGGGGGAGAGGGTAGACCTTACCCTCACTGATGTATACTTCCTGACGGGGTTGCCCTGCTTGGGCAGGGTGGCAGACACACAGCCGCGGGTTGCCGCGGACGTCGACATGGAGGACATGTTGGAGAGGTACTGCGGTCAGGATGCGAGGGTGCATAGGAATGCACTCCTGGTGAGGGATCTACAGGAGCCGGCAGTGCAGGCCATGGCGGCGTGTGTGGTGAGGGTATTGGGTTCCCAGTCACCGGAGAAGGTGTCTGGGGGGCAGATGCAGATGGTAGAGCGCGTCTTAGATGGGACATACTACGCCTGGGGCCAGATGTTCCTGACCTGTGTTCAGCGACAGCTGACGGCAGCGAAGGAAGATGGCAAGGGCTTTTGCTTTGGGTCCTTCCTATGTGCCTTTTTTATGGAGAGGGTACCCACACTGCGGCCACGGGTGCCGATTAGGGAAGGAGGGATGAGGGAGCCGAGGATGGTCCGTTGGGGTCAGATGATGCGCCGCCGTGGTGGCGGCGATGTGGGAAGATATTTTACGCAGGAGTTGTACCTGCAGTGGCTTCAGATACCACTGACGCTGGATGACTTCCCGTATCGGGATATGGACTTCACAGGAGATCCGGAGGTGCCATGAGCACCAGGACAGGCATGGGGTCCCGACGGTACGTGTGTGTTTGTATTTCATGTTATGTATGTCATATTTGATGTATATGATAGTAGATGGATATACTGTGACTGACATATGGTTGGTTTGTGCAGATGTGGGCCCGAGGCCACCTCCAGGGCATGTGGCCCGGCGGGGTATTGTGGCCGTGCCAGCTCTGCCTGGACGAGGAGAGGTGCGGCGCCGGGACCCAGAGGTGACCCTAGAGTCTGTACGGGAGCTTTTAGATCGGTTATTGATAGGAGTGACCGACGAGGGTTGGCGAGATGTCGATCCGGATGTGGTACGGGATTGCATGGGGGCACCCCGTGAGTTTAGGTCCATCGCGATTCGGGTGGCGATTTTGGTGGACCGGGCTCGGGCACAGGAGGCCGGAGGCGAGGAGGACTTGTCGGAGGAGGAGCGAGGGGAGGACTCAGAGGCAGCCGATGCTGGCAGTGATGCAGGATACGACTCTCATTAGGGAGTGCAGGGGACTCCCCCCCGAGTTTTGTAGCTATGGCATGTATGTAGATGAGGTTGTAGGCATGTATAGCCATTTTTTGTATAGCTGAGTACAGGGGTACTCAGGACATGTATAGCACTGAACATGTATATTTTTTGAGAGATATATATATGCACGTGGATGCACCTTTTTATATGATGTTGTATTTGTACGCACGTGGATGCGCGTTATGTGTTATGATATGTTTATATTGCACGTGGATGCAAGTAGGTTAGGATGTTAGGCACATGGATGCCCCTTGTGTATTTTATGTGATGTGACATGATATATGTTTGTTTAGGCACGTGGATGCCTCTATGGATATGTATGTGGTGTATGTACAGGGATGCAAATGTGGATGCGATGCAATCTTTTTGGGTTTTTATATGTATTTTTATGAGATGCTATGGGATGATGATGCATGATGTTACATGGTGTGATTGATATGCCAGTCTAGGATGTTGTTGGCCATTTGGTCTGCGACACGATTTTGAGCTCTGGGGACATGTGTGAATGTGATGGATTCAAATTGTCGACTGAGTTGTTTTGTGCGCAGGAATTTTCTAAAAAGGCAGGGATCACGCACCTGGTAGCAGTTGTTGAGCTGGGAGACAAGTAGCTGGGAGTCAAGGAACACATGAAGGTGACTTATGCCCATTTGGAGGGCGGCAGTCAGGAGACCGGTCACGGCATCATACTCCGCCTGGTTATTGGTAGCAGCGCCTATACATATCCCGTCAAGGTGAATCATCTCATTGGAAGGGGAGTACAAGACCCATGCTGCAGAAGCCAGGTTGGGAGACCAGCGGCTTGCGCCGTCAGCGAAGCCAGTGTAACTAGGTGGAAGATGGTCCATCTGTAATCATGCAGAAAGGATGAATGTGAGATGATGGTAAAAAAGTGAAAAACAAAAAGAAAGCAAACTGTACAATGCGGACCAAAATGGGGCCGCGAATTATTCTATGGATAGAGATTCCGTAGGATGCAACCCATCATGGGGGTTGCGTAAAGGGAGGCCTTTAGAGTTGGTTTCAGTAAGAACATGGAGTTCCTCTGGCCGTGTGTCTATGTGATGGTTGAGAATGGTGGTGTCGAAACCGGGCATTCCGTTAGAGGGCCAAGCAAAGACATCACGGAACTCTTGGAAGAGTTGTATATAATCCTCAATCTCCCGCTCGCTGCAGGAGGCTCCTAAAGTGATGAGTTCAGGGGCATATCCTGGGAACTTTGAGGGAGGAAGAGGACGTTGTTTTTGACGAACGGGGGTTACATCAGACCATGTGTCAATGTGGTGCTCTATAATTGCGGGATCAAGACCAGGCATTTCGGTATAAGACCAGGCAAAGACATCACGGAATTTTTGGAAAAGGTGTGTGTAGTCCTCAATCTCTTGTTTACTGCAGAATGCACCTAAAGTAATGAGTTCAGGGGCATGACCTGGAGCAGCAATATCAACTTGTATGACAGGCGAGATGTTGGCCATGTTGCCCTCCTCGAAGGCATCAGGAGCAGGAATAGGGTCCTTGAACCAGTCAACCTTGGTGGGGAGGAAGTCTTTGGATTCGACCGCGTATTGGGTAGCGGTGCTAGAGGAAGACGCTTCTGGGATGAAATAGGAACGGTGGTGCATATCATCCCAAGGATAATCCGGGGCAGTTAGGGCCTCAAGAATCTCCTCATCAGTACGGAAAGTCTGCGTCGTCAAATCGGTTGACGAAGGGGTAGTAGAAGTGTTGGTTGAAGAGATCATGTAGATGATATTAACCTCTTCAGAAGGGGGAGAGACCGGGGGGTAGATCTCCTCAATGGTAGGTGGTGCCGTCTCAAGGTCCAGATTGTTCATCTCGTAAAGAGCTGCTCTGTAATCCGGGAGATCGGGACAATGATGTGAATAGTGCCCATAAATACCGCATATGGCACAGGAGTGGTTGGTACGTAGGGACTTATCTTTAGGCTTAGGAGTAGGGTTTAGTTCGACAGTTGGGATGTTAGGATCGTCATCGAGCATTTGCATGTGCTTCTGCAATGTGGGTAACTGTGGGCATTGGTGGGTCGCATGGCCCAACTCGTCACACAGCGAGCATTTGGGAGGAGCACGAAACACTGGAGGGTTTTTGACTGTCTTGGGAGGTGGGACAGCAGTGTAAGGTTGTGGACCTCTGCCCCCAGTGGGTTTGGGAGTAGGAGGAGGTGTCGTGGAGGACGAAGGGGTAGAGACACTGGGAGGTGGCTGAGTGGTAGTAGCCATGGGTTGCACCGGCTGGAGGACGACATCAGGTGTCGGCGGGCGAACGGGAGGCGAAAGATACCATACAGGTAATCCCAAGGTTAACCCAGGGAGGCTAAGGGTAGCCATGACCGGGGCACTTACTACTCCCGATGGAGGGACTAGGAAGGGGATCGTATGGATCGGTGTAACACCAATGTGGCTAGGTACCAATGGTGGTTTAGGCAACAAGGGTGGTTGAGTGTTAGGTGGTAGATTGTCGTGGGACAAGGTACATAAGTCAGAGACTTCGGGCGTAGATGACGGTGGAGGAATGGATTGAAAGGTGGAGGTCATCGGCGCGTCGGGGTAGACTCCAGGCCCCGAAGAGGAAACAAACGAGGTGGTGGCACTAGAAACAGGTTGTTCAACCATGGGGAGAACGTTTTCCGGTGCCGCCGGAGCACTGGGATCATAGTAGGTGAGCTGGTCAATCTTAACCACGCGTCCTTCATGGGGGAACATCATGGTGCGAAAGACAGAAGAGGCAACCACCCGCATGGCATACATGTAGCTGCGGCCAAGTAGAAGGTTGTAATCCAATTGGGCATTGATTACCTCTATATCAATAAGAACTGTTTTACCACCTAACTGGACAGGAACGTTGGGCAGGAGGCCTTGGGGCTGGGCCGAACGACCGTCGTAGGCATGTAACGCAGTGGTGGACTGCTGGAGAGGAGGGGATCCTAGCTTCTGCCATACAAATGTAGACATAACGCATGTGGAAGCACCCTCATCGATGATGCACCGATGGATAACAAGATTCCTAACGGAGACTGTAACTTGGAAGGCTAAGCTGGAAGGTAGGCGTGGTTCAGACTGGTCTAAATCAAACGCCATCAAATGTGAATCAGTTGGGTCAATCCCTCCGATGGCGGAAAGTAAAGTCTTGCGCTGGGAAGGGCAGTTCTTGAAGACTTCTAATGCAGACATGGCTGCGGGAGATTGGGCTAGGTCGTCTACGATGTTGTAGTTTGACGCAGCACGCGCGTTAGGGTTATTGTTGATTCGGCGAAGTGGAAAACGAGGTGCTTTCGCGGCGCCGTCTATGGGAGGCGGAGGTATACGTAACGCCTGATCGATGGGATGAGCATTAGTGGTTTTATCCGTGGGATTGGCTTCAGAGGTGGAGCCATATTGGTTCCGACGGGTCTGGAGATTGACGTCAGCGGATGACATCATCAGTAAGTGGTGGGTACCTGAGTCGAACATGGGTTGATCAGGAGCAGCGTAGGTGATCTGTTGTTGTTGGGGTTGCACGTTAGCTTGAGGGGCCA
Organism: Larix kaempferi; assembly: GCA_027924585.1. Lineage (NCBI taxonomy): Eukaryota > Viridiplantae > Streptophyta > Pinopsida > Pinales > Pinaceae > Larix > Larix kaempferi. The sequence goes on from BSBM01000208.1 coordinate 9,120,736, forward strand.
ACGGCTGAGTGTTCACCACGCCTTGAGTCGGTAAGGGGTTTTGCAGCACCAAAGGGGGTTGCTGAGGTTGGGGGGGGTTGGGCGGTGCTTGGGGAGCCGCATGCCCTTGGCGATGGGCCTCGTCAACCCAAAGCTGCCGAGCTCGCTCCAAGTGTGGGCAAGCATGGGTGTAGTGTCCATAGACTCCGCAAATAGAACAAGGGTGGTTTGTTCGCAGATTGGGGTTTTTGGCCTGCTTGGGCGGGCGATCAGGGTTTTGATTAGCGGGGGCCGCATTGTTGTTGTCAGGGGGATTAGCCGGTTGACCAGCTTGGTCTGTAGGTTGGTTGTTTCCCCGATTACGGCCCTTGCCGCGGTTCTGTTGGCCCTGGTTACGTTGGTTATTCTGGTTTTGCTGCGGGTTATGTTGGGCGTAAACTTGCCCTTGGGCAGCAGGTGGATTTTGAGGTTGCGCAGGTGCAGGAGCAGGCTGCGGAGGATGATATGTAGGTTGAGGCTGAGCAGGTGCAGCAACTTGAGGGGATTGCTGATAGGACTGCGGAGCAGGTTGTGGATGTGCCGCAGGGGCTGCCTGGGGCGGATAATAAGCTGGTGGGGCTTGTGAAGGCGCAGGAGCCGGGGCAGTCTGCTGATGGTAGTAAGGCTGAGGGGCGACTGAAGGAGCATAAGCAGGAGTCGCATACCCAAAGCACTGAGGTGGACACGAAGGTCCATGGGAATGGTGATGTGTCAAGGGAGCATATGAGTTGGTTGCTCCAGACTGGGAGGAAGCCCTCGACAGGTCGGGGCCAGGGGTAGGTCGTGCTATAGAAAATGGTTGGGGATGCGAAGAAACACGGCCAATGATACCATCTGCAGCGTGGGATGCCCCCGGCGCATCATGATGGGAGGACTCGCCGCGAGGGGCCTCAGGTATAATGGTATAAAGGTAACCCGACTGGGCGTAAATGAGGTCGAACTGCTGTGCCTTAAGGATGGCCTCTTCTTCAGACTGGGGTCTTTCGGAAGCTACATCCTTAGCGATGACAGGAAGCAGGGACTTGAGGAACCAATCGAGGAAGATGCGGTCATCTAATTTAATCTTGCATAAGCTACGACGTCTACGCCACTCATGGATGTGGTCCGTGATATGGGTAGCCGTGTTTTGTCTACAAGATAGAAGGATCTCAACGCCCGCGTCATAGCGGACTGGCAACTGGAAGAACTGCAGGAAGGTCGAGGCCAGGGAAGAAAAGGTGGCGTGGGTCCCATGAGGCTGCTCAATATACCACTTGGCTGCAGAGCCAGTGAAGGTGCGCTGTAAGAGACGGAGGCGAACAGAGTCATCCACAATGGAGTTAGAGGAACACCATAGGTGGAAAGACATGATGTGGTTCTGTGGGTCCTCACCGGCCTTACCCTCGAATTTAGGGATGTCAGAGGGTAGTTTGGTAGGCATATGAGGCCACATAGGGTCGTGTCGAATAGGATCGTTGGTCAATCTGGCCAGGTCAGGTAGGTTGAGGCTAGCCATGAACGGCAAACTGGAAGAAGGCTGTGACACAGTAGTGCTGTGGACCAAGTTGGGGCCAGTGCCCCCAAGTGGAGGGACAAAATTAAGGGTGGTGCCCCCAAGTGGGGGAACTGAGGTAGTGGAGGATGGTCCAGCACCACCATTGGTAGTGTGAGCCACTGATGTAGTGGGGATAGGTATTCCCGCTGTGGGAATAGGTACCGTGAGGGGAACGGTAGATGGTTGCCCCATGGAGGGCATACCAAAAACAGGTGTAGTAACTGGTGTAGTGGTGGATGTGCCACCAATGGTCCCTATGACAAATGGAGTGGAAGTCGTACCAGCCATGGGGCTAGTAGGGGCAGTATAAATAGGGTTCTCAGACTCTTCGTCAGAATCAGAGGTAAAGTAAGGTGCGTCACTATCTGGTGACGGAGACCTACGTCGCTGACGGGTGGAGTCAAGTGACAAGGCTCTAGATCTGTGATGAGTGGTATCAACGGACAATGATCGGAATCTATGACGAGTGGTGTCGAGAGAACCGTGCTGTGGGGCCTCGCCCCTGAGGCGCCGAGAATGTCTCGGGGACTCAATGGTGACAGATGGTGTCTAAATCTCTGTGGGTTGAGGTGAGTATGAAAACAGCTCAAAAATCCTAATGCAACCGAGTGTGCAGAAGGAGAGCAAAAAAGCAAGGCACTCAGGCCAACAACCAACTCAAAACACCCAGTGTAATAGCTGTGCTACAATAGGTGGAGTAACAACAAAGATGGTCAGAATACCAACAAGCAGCAGGTTTCCTAAAAAAGAAAAATGGTGGACTCACTAGACCAAAGGGAGGTAAAGGAGCATGCAAACACCTAACTAAAAGTATTCTGACTTAACTAAACATATCCTCTGCAAGGTGATGAAATCCAAGTCAGACAATATGAGTAGGAAAGCCAAGTGGCTATGATATCCCCCTACCGGGAGGGATACCGGGTAGTCAATCCTAGAAGAATGGCAACTAAGATACCCCGTTCATGACACGTCCAGAAAGGTGAATCTGCCGTTTAGTTCGTTGACCGCAATACCCCTATACAGGGATATCCCGCGAACCGCGAAAGGTAGCCCTTCGGTTACTGAATGGAGTGCGGTATTCCACTCAGGCCTCCGGAACCAGTCTCCCGACTTCAACCCTCCTAAGGGAGAGGCCCTCTGATAAACTGGTCGTGACCATGCCAAAAAGTACTAGGGGATTTTGGTTCCCTATTTGGACAACAACTATGTCTCAAGTGAAATAACCAAGGGGTGTTATTGGAAGCCTATCCCCCTGATCCTACCTAACTACAATGATTCTTTTGTGTTCCCCAAGTGGGGTTAGAATGTTGGTTTAGTTAGGTACTTTTTAAGGCTCACTTGATTTAATGTGACAGAGTGTGTGCTCGTGAGGTGTTGAACCCAAAAACAGAAGTGCCACAAGGGAGGGCAACTTCCAATCTATCAATAATATGGAAATTGAAAGTTTAACTTTACAAAATTTTCTGAAATAAAAATACTGAAATTTTAAAAAGATTCTGTAAAAGGAACAGAAATTATGTTGCAGAAAGGCTGTAAGGAAGTGGGCTACAGGTGGGACAGAGGACTGTCAAAATGCAGAAAATATTGCAGCAAGAGGGGCTGGGCTCAAAACAGGAAAAGAGCAGAAAACAGACCGCGGGTCTGTGGTGATTTGGGACAGGCCGACCGTGGGTTTTAGGGAAACAGCGGCGGTCCGGTCGCGGCTATCGGGCCAACAAATGCAGTCGGGACGCAGGAAATAGGGGAAAAGACACAGTCGGGTCGCGGCTATCGGGCCAACAGTGGCAGTCGGGACGCAGGAAAAATGGAAAAAGACACAGTCGGGTCGCGGCAAAAAGGCTAACAAACGCAGTCGGGACGCCCGGAAGGGGCAGAAAGCCGCAGTCGGGACGCGTGAAACAGGCCGATACGCGCAGTCAGATCGCGGCAAACAGGATGATTAGCCACGGTCGGATCGCAGGTAACAGACTTGAATCCGTCGGCAGAGCGTCGGAAGCAGTCTGAGAGCCACGGTCGGATCGCGGGTAAAGGCCTGAAAGGCGCGGTCGGGACGCGACTGTAGAGGAAAAAGACGCGGTATGCAATGGCCGAAAGGGACAACCGAAAGAAAAAATTTAAAAACGGAAACCAGAAATTCGAAAACTAGGGGAGTCGCCAAAACTGTAGCTAGGGTTTTACCCCTAGCTTGTGCCAATGAGCACCTACTAAGGAGAATGGACTCCTTAGTAGCAGTTCAGTATATTAAACTAATTATGCAAAAAACAAAAATTAAATTATTTCTAAGACAGGCATGAAGCATTAAACACCAAAATGAAAGAATGACTTTGTATTGATGTTACCTTGAGTGTCAAGGTTGGTGAAGCCCTTCGCAGTGTCCAAGAGGATGCTCCAAGCTTCTGAATGCTCCTTCTCCTTCTCCAATGTTGGGGATGGGCCAAAAGTGGCTCTCAAGGCGAAAATAGTTCAAAGGTGAACTAGGGTTTCGAGAGAGATTTTGGCAGAGTAAGGGTGCTTGTGATTGTGGATATGGAATAAGGGATCTCCATCACCTATTTATAGTTTTTTGGTGGTGGAGTGCTGACCCATGGTTTTGGGAAACACATGGTTTTATGCAGCTGTATAGGGTTTTTTCCTCCTTTTCCTCATTATTTCATATTTTTTATTCCCTTTTTAGGGGATTTTTGCTATTTTTGGAGGAAAAGGGGGTTTTTTAGCCTTTTTTAGGCTATTTTGATGGTTTTTTGGCCTTTTGGAGGCATTTTAGGCCTTTTGGAGGCTTTTTAATGGGTTTTTTGGGATTTTTGATGGAAATATGGTAGGAAAATGGACAAATGAGTCATATAATGTGGTAAATGAGCTAGTGAGCACTTTTTGGGTGTTAACACAATCCATTTTGTGAAGTAATCAGTAGCAGTCAAAATCCACTTGTGTTGTCCTGAAGAATTCGGGTTAATTTCACCAATAAAATCTAACCCCCACTGTTGGAACGGTGCTTCAACTGAAATGGGTTTCAATGGAAATGGTAATAATTCTCTTTTTCCATCGAAAATTTGACATTCATGACATTTTGTTATTTCTTTATACACATCGGAATACATGCTAGGCCAGTAAAAACCAGCTCTAAGAATTTTGTTCACTGTAGCCTTCCATGAATGATGTCCTCCACACATACCTTTATGAAATTCCACCATAATATGCCGTGCCTCATTCTCTAAAAGAAAATTTAACAATATTCCTCCTGGATCTTTGCAAAACAAATTCCCGTCTAATATGCAAAACTTTGCAGCTTTCAGTTTTACTGACCTGGCCCTCATTTTTTCCATGTCTGCAGGTGCTTGGAGATTCTGTAAGACATATACAATATCTGAGTACCAGGGAGATAAAGAGAAATCTTCAATTATTGGTGACTTTGGAACATCTTCGGACGAAGTTTCAGCCATAAAATTTATACTGAGGGAATCCCAATTTGTTTCTGTCATCATCTTAGCTAAACCTTGACCTTTTATTAATTTGGTGGGTTTAATGTCCAGGTCATATTCCAGCAATACTGCTATCCATTTTGCTCTTTTCCCTTCAGGATCTGGTTGTGTAAGAATGTCTTTTACTGCTGCTGATGGAACATGCGCTATTGTATGAGAATGCAAAATATATATCCTGAAATCTTTCAATGCTTTCACCAAAGCATAAGCTTGTTTTTCCATGATGTTATATTTTAATTATGCATCTCTCAGAATTTTACTAAAAAATGCAATAGGCTGTTCTATACCCTCTTGATTCTTCTGCAACAATACCCCAGCTACTGTGTGTTCTGATGCATATGTAAACATAATGAAATCCCTTGTATAATCTGGACTAATTAACACCGGTGCTTCGGTCAAAGCTTTCTTGATGTTGTCAAAAGATTTTCTTGCTTCTTCATTCCATTTAATTTCTCTATCTTTTCTCAACATTTCAGTTATATTTCTTAAAATTTCAGCAAAACTGGGAATGAACCTCCTCAACCAATTTACCCTTCCAATGAATGACTGAATCTCTTTCTTACTCCTAGGAATTCCCACCTTTTGTATTGCAGATACTCTCTCCGGATCAATCTTAATTCCTTCTTTGGATATGATATGTCCCAATAACCTTCCTTCTTCCATGCAAAAATGCGATTTCTTTGGATTTAATGAAATTCCAAATCTTCTACATTTTATGAAGACTCTTTCCAAATGTTTCCAATGATCAGCAGCGTTCTTTGAATAAACAGTGATATCATCCATGTACACCACCACAATTTTGTCTCTTTCATCTACAAATGCAATATCCATAGCTCTCTGAAATGTTGCTCCTGCATTCATTAGACCAAATGGCATTTTGGCGTACATAAACGTTCCCCAAGGTGTAGTAAAAGTAGTTTTTTCTTGATCCTCTGGATGAACTTTGATTTGATTATAACCTGAAAAACCATCTAGCATAGAAATTCTCTTGGCTCCCACAACTTGTTGTAAAACCTGGTCCATTTTAGGGAGTGGATAATTATCTTTCAAAGAAGCTCTGTTCAAGTTTCTAAAATCTACACACAGCCTTATTTCTCCATTCTTTTTCCTTACAGGTACTAAATTTGCTAACCACTTAGAAAACCTCAGAGACACAATTATCTTAGCATCAAACAACTTCCTCACCTCTTTTTCTATCACTGGCAGTAGCTTGGGATTTATTCTTCTCAACTTTTGCTTAAAAGGTTTTTCACCTGGTTTAATTGGAATTGTATGTTGTATAACAGAAATATCATATTCCTTTAAATCCTCATAGCTCCAAGCAAAAACATCTGAAAACCTTTTCATTACTTCCACACTTTTATCTTCTTCTTTTCTTGGTAATTTCTTTGAAAGTTTTACCAATTTGGGATCTTTTTCAGAACCCAGATTATAAGCTTTTACATCTTCAGGTTTTGGTTCAATCTTTGGATTCTTTACCACATCATTTTTATCAAATAGCTTTTCTAAAGGAATCAAACCTCTAGGGATAACATTATTCTTCAGTTGAATAATATCCTTACCTCCGATCCTTTGCTTGAATTTTTCGGCTTCCTCTGGAGAATCCACTTCATCTGGATCCATCTCATCACCTTCTGCATCAATAGATCTGTAGTTGAACTCATCTGTCATTTCGAAAAAGCGTTTGATCTGTTGGTCATCTTCAAAGACCTGCCAATGCTTGACATTGTCTGGAATAGATGGTCTATGTATGACTTCGATATTATATTCCTTTTTAGAAAAGACAGGAGTTTTGAACGCAGCTCCTGCAGTGGCTAAAGAATCTGCTACAGTGTTGCTAACTCAGGGAATTGAGATGACATCATGTTCATCAAAGAAGTTTTCCAGTAAATCCCACACTTCATTCCTGTAAGACCTCATTTTTGGGTGTTTGGTCTCATAAATAGCTTTTACTTGATTTATAACCAATTCAGAATCTCCGAATACCTCAATCTTTCTTCCTTTCAAATCCTTTAACGCATTCAATCCCAGAATTAAGGCCTCATACTCTGCAACATTGTTGGTACACTCAAAATTCAATTGGTAAGAAAACATTAGAAATTCTCTGTCAGGTGTAATTATCCATACTCCTGCTCCAGCTCCTTCTCTGCTTCTAGCTCCATCAAAGTGCATCGTCCAAGTACCTTCTTTCCTGATCTTTTCTCTTAACAATTTTTCCTCTTTATTTTCTTTAGGTTCAATTAAATCAATCTTTTCTTTAGATTCAACATCATTGTACAAAATGCAAGACCCCAAATCGGTGTCTAAAGCATATATGGCATGTTTCTCAGGTTCTTTTAGATCACTTACCAAATAAGAAGCTCTCTTTTCAGTATACAATCTTCTGTGTACCCCCAACACCGGAATAGTAGCGAAAGACATATCCATTTGTAGAGTTCCCTTTAACTTTGAAGCCCACGACCTGGACAATAACATACCAAACTTTGCAGGAATATCAGCAACTACCACATCCATGAGGATACCTTTGGCTGGTATTTTACTGAGATTGACTGTCAAATCTTTAATCAACCCTAAACATTTAACTTTCCTTGAATCAAAAGAAAATAAGTCATCATATGGTCTTGTGATTTCCAATCCCAAAGAATCTACTACAAGTTTGGGCATCAAATTATGAGAAGCTCCGGAATCCAACATACAGTTATGTACCACTTTATCATGAATATCCAAATTCACATAGAAAGGAGAAACTTCTTCCAAACTATTGTCTTCCATTCTTGATCCTAAACAGATATTAGGATTATCATCATCTAATTCCAAAGTGTCTACTTCCACCCGATTTTCTACCTGCATCATCTTGAAAATTTGTTCCTTGTATTCCTTATTCTTCAGTATTTCATTAAAGGGTACTGAAATCTTTACTTTTGACATTTCATTCTGTATGTTGAAAGGAACCAAATTTTTATCACTTTCCTTCATAGGATCTTTCTTGATGTCTGGAATTACGTTGGGCACATCTTCATTTTCTTTTCTTTTAGTTTGTGGTTCAGATTGACTTGTAGAGGCTTTATCAGCATTTCTTTTTGACTTGCCTATTGGTTCTTTCCCTTTGTCAATTATAACATCTCGGTTCCTCAGATTCATCTTTCTTTGAAGATCATTTATGGCATTTTGATAACCAATCTGGTATTGATCACTTCCTATCTCCAAACTACAACATTCTCCTTCTGCCATGAACATATCATGCTCTTGTTTAGTCAAATACACTTCTGGATCAGAACTGCCACAATGGTGAATATCTCCTTCAGGCATTTCGGCTTCAGCTTCTCCAGCAATATAATTTTCAGGAAAAGGGCGGTCGGATTTGATCTTCTGCATTCCTTGGGTTTGGCTGTCCTCTCGGCCTTACAGCTGGAACAAAAGGCCTCCCAAAGTTCGGGTTCCTGATTTGAGGTTCTGTTTGTTCCTTATTTGGAGTTTTGTTGTCCACTACTAATCTTTCTAGCAACTTTTCCATAGTTTTCATCATTGTTTTGAATTTTATATCTGTAGAGGAAGAAGAAGAAGAAGCTACATTTTGATTATCTTCTCTAATTTTCTTTCTATCCATATCTCTATGTCTCATTTTTCGAGAAGCCATCATATTAGCCTCAACTTCTACTGCATCTTTCATCATTATTGCCAAAGTAGTAGATCTTCTTTCTCTTAATGTGCATGAAAAATCACCTTCAAAAGCATCAGCATAATGTAACTTGGCTGCTCCTACTGGAGGTTTAATGTCTGTAGGGATTGAATTGTAGACTTTCATAAATCTTGCAGAAAACTCCTGAACTGACTCAAAACCTCCCTTTTTCAGATTGTTATATTGGGTCAATACCTGTGAAGGATTTTTCTGATCTTCCCACCTTTCAATAAAAAGGGTTGTAAAGGCATCATAATTTGCAATAGATCCAGCGGCTAAAGCTCTAAACCATTTTTTCACTTCACCTCTCAAGATTTGAGCAAACAACCTCATTTTAGCATCATCAAAGTCTACTTCTTCTAAATCAATAAAATCGCTGAAATTATCAACATGTTGCTGTGCTGTATAATTTCCCTCATTATCAAAAGTAAAGATTCTCTGTGCATAATTTTGAGGCAAATCATGTAAAACTGCTGGCAAAACCAAAGGAGCAAATCTGGCAGCCATGGGTGGTGGATTATAGGGCGCAACTACAGTCGTCTGTTGTCTATTACCCTGTACAGGTATTCTTTGGGCTTTGGATATTTCAGGTGCTTTCCTCTCAGATCTTTGTAAATTTTCCCAAACAGATTTTAAAGAATAGTCCCACAAACTTTGTGGATCAACTTTTGTTTCTCTCAAATCAGAATCTGACTTAGTTCTAAAAGAATCTTTTCACTGGAACCAATATTTTCTTCCTCAAACAAATGTTCTTGCAAAGAAGGAAATATATTCGAAAACTGAGAAATACCTTCTTTTGTCTTGCCTTTGATTTTCTTCGTCTTGAGGAGCTTTTCTGGATTATCTACGCCTGAAAAGAACTGCGAACCGGGGTTCCTTCTTGTAGCCACAATGTCTTTCTCAATCTTACTCTCAAAACTTCTAAAAACTGTCACAAGTGAAGTCGCCAGGGCAATATCTACAACCAACTTGTTTCAAACTTCCTTGCCCAAGAAATTTGAGCTTTCTTTGTCGTTTCTCCCAGGGAAAATTTCACTTTCGTTCCCCGGCAACGGCGCCAAAATGTTAGCACTTAGATTTTATTCCGGTTGTAAGAAAATAAGACCTAAGGTAACCTATTTCAAACCAAGCTTTAGGTAGAAGAACTAGCCATTTTCTCTACCAGAGAGGGCTCTCTCAGGATATATATATGAAGGCTAAAATATACAAAGGTTTTCTTAAAACTTCTCAAAAGATATTTTCTGGTCGAAAAGGTAAACAAGAAACATTGGGCATGGAGTCAAAGTTTTCAAAGTATGATAAACCAGTAAGAGATTTTCACCATAAAGATTTTCACAGAGGCAAGATAGTAATCATGTTACAGTCAATTTGATTTTTCAGGCGACATAGAAAGAAATAAAGACATTCCATTAACAACAGGTATCTATCCAGGATAAATCTATTGTCAACTTTGGAGAATAAAATGGATATTTAAATGCGAATAAAATGAGGCATAACCAGTATGAATCTCAAGTTATTTTCAAATGTTCATTTAAATATAGAAGAAAAACATCATGGGAGATATAACGAAGAAGATAAACATGCACATATAGGGATAAGGAAAGTTACAGACTGCAAGACTGATTAACTCATGAATCTCTGTATCAAAAAAAAATAGGTATCATCACTGTACTGCTTTTATTTCAAAAATAAACTTCAAAACATACTTGTTTCTCAAAAATTTTCCAACCCCTTCAACAATGACCTCCATTGTTTTTTATACAAAATTTTTAGAAGAAGTTCCACATAACTGCTTCTTCTAATCAATAATTTAAAAAGTTTAACTAAAAGATAACCGTCTTCGAGTAACCCATAACTGTCTTTCAAATAATATTACAAATTTTAAAATAAAAAGTCTTTTTGCCACTTGGCAAGACTTTTGGATATCATCATTTTGCCACATGGCAAGAGTTTCAAATGCATTTAAGTATGGACAGAATATCTGGTCTTTCCGTATTTCTCTACATAACTCCACTGATCAGCCGCGGGTAAGTCATAACTGGTCATTTCCTTCACCAAGACTCGCATCTCGATATGACCTGCATAAGAAATAGGAAGAAGGTTTGCGCAAGTTGAAATCAGCATATTTCAAATTTCAAATTCCCCTGACATTTTCTCCATTAGGATTTTTCCTGTGAGCATGTGATCTAAATGCTGGAATTTTCGGTGATCCATCCTAATATCAAACAGTAATATTTTATAATCATTTGGAGGAATTAATTCACCATTTTCGTCCCAGAAAGCTGGGAATCCCTTATTCACTAACTTGTCAAATTGCTTTTTGAACTGGATTACTTCTTTCCTTATTTCTCCTGCTTTGGCCTCGATGTTTTCGATATGTGAGTATTTGCCCAAGATCCTTCTGGCCCAAGTGATGACAGAAATTCTGTTTGTAATACTCATGGCTGTCAGATCTGCCTCGGATAAACTATTTAAAAATGTTATTGCTCTCTGGGCTATTTCTTTCGGTTTTCTATTTAAGCTTTCCCTGACTGCCCGGCAGCTGTCAAAGGCATCTTTGGCTACCTTTTCTTTAACTCTTATATAATCTAGATACGGCCTAAGTTTTTCAGCTTCTTTAATGATCTGGTCCCACACCATATGTTTACATCCCTGCATAGCAGCTTGTCCTGTTGCATGAGCAGCCAATCCTTTATTATTACTGCTCAATTCCTGATTATTTGCCTGCAAAGTTTTTATTTCTTTTTCTTTTGCTTCATTTTCTTCTTTTAATTTCTGTATTTCTGTCTTTAACAATTTGATTTCATTATCTTTTAAACTTATTTGTGACATTGCTTGTGAAATTCCGTCTACACTGGTCTTCTCTTCTTCCGAGCCTGTCTGTACTTGCTGCTGACTGTTCTCTGCTAATTGTTTTCTCGCTGTTGCCAACTGTTCTTCCAAAATGAACCTTTCTTTTTCCCAATAGTCTTTTTCGTCAGACATCTTTAACAATTTAGCTGTGACATCATTGACTTCGTTAGATAACTCTTCTTTCTTTTTTTCTAATATAGTCAATTCTGCACCTTGAATGAGTACAGCATCTGGGATTTTTAACTTTCGTCTCAATGTTAAAATCACTTCTTCCTTCTCCTGGAGCAGTTTGGTAGCTGCAGCTCCATCTTTATTAGTTAAGTCTATTTGCAACTTCTTAATTTGCTGTTGTCGAGACTTATTCTCTGCCTTTTCTTGTCTCAACTGATTATTTAATTTTTCTACTGAATTCTTTAGTTTGTCTGCTCTCAATGTGGCCCCCAAATAGTCTGAGTATATAACCTCTCCAGCTTGTCTATGTAACAAAATTTTGTCAGGGGCATTTATCTTTGACAAATCCACACTCATCTCTGAGATCTTGTTTTTGGTCACAACTGAAAATTTTAAAGAATTTTCTTTGATGTTCCTGCTGGTGAATAAGCTTACTTCATTATTCGATATATTTCTGACCTTTGGAAACAATAGACTTGTTTGTTTCGCAGATTCCTGTTTGTTTTTGCTATGTTCATTAAATACGTCCATGAAATTTTTGGGTCTATTTACATCATCCCCTACAGGGGTCTCTTCAATATTGTATTCCCTCACTGTAACCTCTGGTATTTCATTTTCTGTAGCTTTTGCTTCTTCTGAAATGGTTGTCAATTCCTGTGACTCATCAGCTTTCAATCATTTTCCTTTTTCTGTCTCTTCATCATCGATGATCATGATGTCCTGTATAGGTCTTTTGGACCCCACTAATGCAGTATTGATTTCGCTTTCTGTTTCTGCCATTGCTTCTTCTAATGACCTTTCTTTGTCGGACTTGTCAGGGATAATTTCTTCTTTGTATTCGAGCCAGTTGGCTCTGTCTGCCATCCCTTCAACAGTTTGATGATTCAGGGCCTTAATACGATGCTCAATTCTTCTTTTGGATATGATATTTAATGGGTCATATTCCAAGGCTGCATCTGTCTCAAAATTCATGTCTTTTAACAATTTCTCTATATATACAGCAGCGTTCTTATTCTTGATTGTAAACGGACCTAATGTGAAAGGGTATTTGATGTCCGTTGCTTGTCTGTGGACTAAAAAATTGTTATCTTCTACAATCAATTTCTGTCTTAAAAACTCCAAGGAAAAAATCCTCAAGGTGAGGAATGCTGGTAGCACATAGGGTTTATGCTTGAATCCATACAATCTGACCACTGTACTATCTTTTGATAAAAACCAGTCTCCTGTAGCATACTCTGTACTTAGTTGCATTGATACCTGCATTTCTGGCAATACCCTAGGCAGACTTTTTCCGAAAATCATCTTAAAGATTGTCGAGAGCATGTAATTGATGAAATTGAAAATATTGTTTTCCAGTGGAGTCACGAAAACAATCTCTGGGAACTGCAATTCTTCCTGGCTGGATACCATAATCATTTTCATTAAAAATGCTTGAAACCTGAAATGTCTGTGCGTGGAAAAATTGACCATCTGGTCATGCATCCTTTCGGCTATGAAAGCTTCAAAATTTAGTCGGGGAATTTGACTTTCGTCAATTCCCGACGGGACTATACTTATTCTGTACAATAAACTCAATTGAAACTCAGTTATATACAAATCCGAATCTAACCCTAAAACTACGGCCAACAGTGTCAAGACCGACTGGGTATTTTCATTAAAAAGGTTGATATCTAAAGGGTAAGGGAGTTCAGAAAGGCTAGTTTCTGGTCTGAGACACGTCGACAAAAACACTTCCCTATCACTCTGAGAAGCGTGGTGAAAATTTTCAATAATCGACACCTCAGAAAAAACTTCAGGGTCGAGGGTTTGGGGTAAATCTATTTCTAGGGCTCTAATTACTTCGGCTGGCTCAATTTTGCAAATGGCTCTAGTTTTCTGACTGTTTAAAACAACTTTTTCTTCCCGTGAATAGTTTTCAGCACACCAGGAGACGAATTCTGGGAAAACAGGAAATTGGTCAGGGCAAAAAGCTATCAGAGATGACTAGTGAACTCTATGCGGGTCTATACCCTCTTTTAATAGCTCGGACAACTTAATTTTTACATCGGAGACCGGGAACCTAATAAGGGTATCGAAAACATCTTCATCTCTGTCTTCTAGGGCATCTTTTGACCTAAAAACGTCTATATCTTGTACAGTCTCCATCTAAATGCTTCTTTTAAACAAAATTCCGTTCAAAGAGAGTGATAGGTCACCAGACCCTACCTGTAAATGCTTGCTTTTCGCCTTCTGTCGCAATCGCCGGCTTCCACCAGTCTTCGGAGCTCTCCAGGATAACGACACATACAAAATGCCGTTATGTGGAGCTCTTTCTTTTTATATAAGCCTTTTTAGAATAACCCCCTTGCACCTTTATGAACGCGGGTCATCTCCAACCATTGATCTTTGGACCATTATTTTGAACCGTCAGATCTTGTCCCTCTTTATTGCACCGGTGGTATCCACGATCGAAAAGGCGGTTTCCTTTTCCGGTTTGCTACTCGCGCGGATACACCATCTGCTGACACCTGTTAAGGCGGTTTATTCTCCGCGACCGCTTTCCTTTATATCCCGTGCGCATGTTCCTGGCCGCGGATGAAACGCTGGCCGTTGATTTGATTGTGGCATGTATTGGCCTTTCGATCCATGCAAAGTATAGTGCCACGTGCCACGGCCTTATCAATCCATTCCTTGTTCGCCACCTGTTAGGTCCCACCTTGCCACGTAAGATATCTTTCCACCTTTCTATAATGGGTGGTTCCGCGCGGTGTTATAGTGGTTTCCGATACCATTTTCTCCAAGCGCGGATGAATAAATATGGGACACGTGCCTTGGTGGTATTATGTCCGCTACCACCCTCCACTGTTTGTTGACGATCACCTTGGCGACGCGGGGTTAATATGGACCGTTGATCTGGATCTATGCTATCTCCGCCGACGAAACTTGACTGGGGTTTAACCTTTACATTATATTTGCTGGCGGACTTTATACTTATGGGTTTTTCTCCTATTCTTTTATATAAAAACCTTCAGCTCAACCCTTTTTTGTGATGATTCTTTCTCTTAGGGCCTTTTAGCAAAAATTTCAATTTTCCTCAGACCTGGTGTCAACAACATGCATTCATTTATACTTAATAAAACAAACAGGAGTAAGTAGCAGAACCTATTTCAAACAGTGGACAACAACAGCAATGGGAGGTTGTTCCTCCCTAACAACTCCTGGAGAGTGCCCAGACACCACTTCTCAGGACCCCCGAGCTTGCTTTGGTCTCCCTGGCTGGAACTAGGTGCAGCAAAACAATTCACTCAGCCAAACAGCTAAACTGGAACCAAGTTGTGGCAGCATCCCATATCAAAACACTCCCTTACTGTATTTTCCCTCTTCCTCAATGGGATTCCTGAATATCATTCACCTGAATGTATTCTCCCTCCAGAACAATGCTGAACCCCCAGCTCAGTTCATTGAGTACTATTTAAAAGATTGCCTAGGTCTTAGTTGGGTTAACTGTCATTAATGAGCCACCTGCTCAGATTCCACTTTCTTGGGGAATCATGACCCCAAAATATAGGGAAGTTGCCACCTGCAACTTAGGAAGTGTTTGAGGATGCTGCCACTTGTCTTTTGCCTTTCCACCTAGTTCCCTCCACCAGTTAGACTAGTAACCTCTTTTAACAGCTCTCCCACGCTGTTGTCTCCATAATTTATTTATTAATAATAAAATATTCAGAATTACATTCCACTTCTGGTGACTCTGCTGAGTCATCAATTTCTACTAAGCATTAAATTTAACATAATGTCTCAGGAATATAATAAAATAATTACATTATTTTCTCAAAATTGGGGTATGTGACATCGGTTGAGTCCCAGAACAATTTTTTTTTTTTTTTGTTTAATCAATTATTTCATCATATTCCATTTTGTATCCATACGATTACTCTCACCAATTTGGGTCTAGTTTTTTATTTTACAATAATTAACAAAATTTAAAAGAATATATGACAGTTGTGATGTGGGTCGTAAATCCTCACCCCCTTACTTTACCATGCATAACATTTATGCTCTTATCTTTCCAAAGGTTCCACATAATTTCGATCATATGCCTAATTCACCTGTTAACAACAAAATAAATTATTTGTAAGGAGATCATTTTCTATGTGAAAAAATAAAGGAAATATAAGAAACTCATCCTTCACATTGCAATATCCATACTTGATCAAAACATTCTCTTCTTACTCAGCCTTTTTTTTTTTAAGTGAAAAAAAACACGCTGGTATGTACCTTGTTTGGACTGTCAAGTACATTTATCATCCATCTCAAAAATAATCAAACTAAAAACTCTGATTGATCAAAACGATAAGAATAATTATCTTAGAAGGAGAATTTCCATGATCATATGTTCTACTTCGAAGTAATGCATCCCTCTTCATACAAACCTTGGTAATAACCTGAACCTTTCATTTGAACCTACATGCAAGGTTACAAGCGTGCTTCAATGTCACACCACAATATTACGATTTCTTCATAAATAGAGAATATTCATGCTTCAGTTACATACAACATTCATCATTTAAGGATCAGTAGCATTTCATGAATTTACAAACTTGCTTGCGAAAGTAACTTGTTCAAGACCATCCCAATTTTCTCAAATCCTAAGGACCTTTAAACTTGTCTTAAATCCTACTTAATGGATCTTTCACAAATATAGGATGCTTAGATTGTTCATCTAAATTATAAAAGTTATTCCTTGTAGCAACATAAAGACGTCGGAAAATACTGCATTCTACTAACTTGTAAGAGTATTTTATAATGATTCTAGGTTTCCAATACTCGTATTCGTATCACACAGCATACTTTTGTTTTCCGTCTACACATTTAATACGTGAACCACTATAATTTTACCCCTTAACAAAATAATCATTTTGATAAATATATATAATTGTGTACGGATAGCAAGTCATCATAAATCTTGGAAAGAAAAATGTACTCATGCATTTTTATCATATGCATCATAACACCTAGTCAGAATGCACATGAATAGTAAGTATATGCACAACCCTAGTCTATCAAGGTACATAAGTAGTGGGAAAATATACTTTGTACCTAGATCTCTTTGGTGAGTTTTAAAACATAATGCTTCGGCAAGAGAGACTTACTTTCAATCAACCCACGGATGCCTTATCGGTTACCTGAAGGTGGGTTCGTTTAGTTGCGTCTTATAGGCAGAATACCTTCCTTGGTTCAACCAACCTTATATTTCTCTTCCTCGCGCTGAGCCCAACTAAGCCCGAGTGTTTGCAACCTGTGCTCTGATACCACTTGTAACATCTCCCAAATATTGATGTTAGGATTTAGTGAATTTAAAAAAAATTCTTTTCACACCACATAATAAAGATAAATAAATCCCATGGAGTACTTTGTAGCATTCCACTAAGTAACATTATCTATTGATTTCTTATTCTTTCACTACATACATTAAACTGGACAAGATTGTCCTGCTGAAAAATTCATGACATTTATAATTTATCACATACATCTAAATACAACATTTATAATTTATCAGATACATTTAGATGCAACATTTATAATTTATCGCATACATCTGGAAGAGGACATACAAGGAATTGACACAACATCCCAATTGACAAAACAATAAGCCAAATTTAGGCACACATGATCGAGACAAGGATATAGGTGGTTCACCCCGGCTGGGCTCCGTCCACAAAGGCAGGTCAATTCTTGTAATATTCAAAGTCAAGAGATACATTATACAACTCAATGTTGCTATTCTTCCATCTTCTCCTCTAGAGAGAGATCAATCTCAACAATAATCAAATTATATTCTTCTCGAAAGAGATTACATCCTGCGACAAAGTTGTCGCCATAATTAATTGCCACTTTCATCAAGAGCATATTCAATACATAAAATTGTCTTCTTGTGGGCTTTTTCCAAGCCTATCATTCAAACTATAAATACTAACCAAACTTTGCACTATGGCTTACCCATTCCACTATACATAAATAAAATTGATCTTTGTAATGTCCCTTGTTAGGAATTTTATTAAAATTGCAATTTTCCACTTTTTTCCTTGGTTCGACCTTGGACTAGTTTTGATCTCTAGGTCCCAAATTTGTCCCAAATGATCCCAAATCTTCTGAGAAGGTATATGAATGATATTAGAACATAAATATGTGTTTCAGGGATGCCTTTGTACCTTTAAAACACTTCTGCAAATACTCTTTCAATTCTGGTCAATGTAGGTAACTTTACTAGTGATTTCCCTTTGACTAGTATTGGTCTCTAGGTCTCAAATTGACTCCAAATGCCTTCAAATATTCAAGGAAGGTTTATGAATGATATTATGAATTGAATATGATGTTCAGGGATAACATATGGCCACCAAAAGACCTCTACAAACTCTCTTAAGATTCTGGACCAAGTATGCAATTTTACTAGTAATTTGGGGTTCAAATCCCCCTGAGGTAAGTACTGAAAATGGCTTCCCAAATGCCTCCAAACCCACTCAAATTTATGAACAGAGGTATGTAATGTGTTAAGTGTGTTATTAAGGTCTCATATGCACCATTAATGGTTTATTACAACTGTTCTCACCCTCTCCCATTCAACTGCAAAAATCCCCAATTCGACCCTTGGGGAAATGGCACTATTTCACCTCCCAATACAACTAAACTGAGTAAAAATGCTTCAAATGCTCAAGTACAGTACATGAAACTTGTATAAGACATCCATGGCAGTATATTGATCACAAATATATCATAGAATCATCCATTCATTCGAAATCATCATCAATACATTGGTTCACAACAAGGTAGTGGGGAAATGGCATTGTTCTTCCATTAAAAATGAGATTTATACATTTCTACTTGGAATTTCGACCTGAAACTTTCTGGAGATGAATAACAGAGTATTTAATTCATATTACAAAAGAAATGGGGCATTAGAAGCTCCCCCAAAGAGTACAATAGCTCACCAAAAACGCCCTCCCTCAAGGATCAAGAATATGCCATCAAAACTGGAAATGGTTGAAGGAGCGAGCTGCAATAGAAGAAACCATGAGCTGCCCTGTAGCTTACACCTGCAAATAAAGACTCCATTAAAGCTCCAAATGAAAGGTCTGAATGGCCTTTCCAATTGCCAACTTGGATGGGAATCTTTCACCCTCGAAATTGGCTAAGGCAAGAAACTAGTCATCCACTAGCTCTCCCTCTTCACAAATGCAATTGCAAATTCTACAAATGATCAAAAGCTGGTTTCCTTCTTTTTTATTGACATTTATAAAATTCTAATGTCCTCCATGGGTCGAACTCCTTCCAAGAGACTCATGCCAACTCAAGTTGGGAAGAGATTCCAAAGAACGCCACTTGTACAACAATTCCTAGTCTCCCACTTCCACCAAATCACATGTGGAAGCATATTAGCTGCCCTAACACCCTTGAGCGCCCTCTTGGAGTCTATTTTTAGCCCTGACATGTCATATATGTCATATGTCAGCCTTCAGGTCTGATTTGTGTCATAGGTGTCATAGCATCTTCATCATTGTTGTCATAGAGCTAGGGAATCTAGCCCAAGTGTCTCACTAGCTCCAAATTGCCTCTTCCTCTTCCATGGGAGTTACTCTTCCTCTATATTTCGACCTTGGATGAGTCATGCAATGAATAATACCTTTTGGACTCCCCCAAGTATGTTACCATTCACCTTGAATTCGAATTGGTGAGAGAATGATGCCAAATGTAGTGGGGAAATCTAGCCATATGTGGGTCCCACTTCCTCCATGTGTCTTCATCATGAAATGCCACTTTGATTTTCACTTGTATATATTTATTTAGCTCCTTTATTAAATATTTATTCCATTCTAATGTTCAAACATCATTTATTATCCCCATTATTCCAAATCCCAAAGCTTCCACCCCAAACCTAGGAAACTAGTAATTTTCCTCCTTGGCAATTATTTGACCTTTAGCATCAATTTGACAAACTCTAATGAATAGTGCTAATGGGATTAGGCCATTGTGACCCAATGCCAAATTTGGGACATGACAAATCCTCCCTTCCCAATATTGCTTGTCCTCAAGCAATTTTAAACATGGGTGTTGAAGAACCTGCTTTCTGTATAATTCTTTGAAGTTGCCATTGAATTGCCCAACCTTGAGTCTTTGAGTTTCCATGAAGATTTTAGAGAGGAACCACCATGCTTGCTGCTGCACTACTCTGATAAAAATAACTTTATTAAGTGGGGAAATCCATCTCCCATACTGCTTGTTTCCCCAAAAAAAATTTGAAAGCAATGAGATAAAAATTATTCCAGGGTCCCATTGCTTGTATTGCACCCCAATAATTAAGAGTGCTTTCCAACCCACACCATTAGTTAAGAGGATTCCTGGATCCCATTTTCTTGTATGCATCCTTCCAAACATCATGAGTACCAAATATATATCATCAAAGTACATAACAACATAATGAAAATGTACATCAAGGATATGCTTCATCAAAGAGTCATGAAAGTGCTTATACCTCCAAGCAAGTAGACCACCATTTTCCAAGTGCATACAAGCTTCAAGTGACCAATCAAATCTGCTCCAATGACATAGGTGAGGATCCCATGTCCTATAATGCTGCTCCAAAAGGATGTGATATGCATCAAAATATTCAACCATGTATTCTTTCATCCAAGAAGTGAATGAAGAATCTCCACTAAAATCTGAACCAAATAGTGAGCAGAAAAAACAAGGAGACTTCAAATGACTCAAAGAAGTCTCACCCATACATCCCTGAATGTGAGAGTCATAAAGATATAACAAAGTATGTGTCTTGCAACAAAAATGTTCTCCAATCATAAATCTATTCTTCCAAGTGTTGGATGAAGTTCGTCCAACATCAAATGAATCAAGTGTTGAGTAAGAAAAACCATGAGTCTTCAAGTGACTCAAATGCATATCATAGGTGCATCCATGTAGATTTGCATCATCATAAAGTGACAAATAATGTTGCTTCAAATGTGAAGAAGAATGTGCTCCAACCATGTCATCATAAAAAGTAAATCTAGGAGTTCCATACTCCTCATGTGGCACCATCAAAAAGAACCCTTTCACCCATACTTCATTGAGACTAATGTTGCAAAACATGGAATTGTAGGATGTAGGAGAATGAACCAAATCACCCAAATGATCAAAAAGTACAGAAGTTTCATCATGGTAAGGATCCATATGGGTAGTATCAGGCAGCTCCTTCAAAAGTATGAACTCTTTGTCATAGTTTGGTTCCAATGTAGAGGAATCGTGCTTTTCTTTAAAAATTGCATAACCTTCATCAAGAGACAATTCAAGTTCCTCTTCCACCACATCAAGTGTTTGGATCTCTTCAAGTTCATCTTCAAACACATTAAGCACATTCAAATTTCCACATTTCTCATGATCCACCATGTCATGAGAATCCTCCAAACAATCTACCATTTGACAATCTGAAACATAGGAGGAAAAACAAGTATCTTGCAACTTTTCAAGAAGTTGCTCATTTTGAATTGTGAGCTTATGAATATCCTCATTATTCTTCAAATATGCATCATGTAACAATTCATTAAGCTCAAACAAATGGTTTCTATCAAAAAACAAAGACATGAAATTACCTTTGATATGGCACATTGCTCTTTGAATCTTCTCCATGTCTTCAAGGAAAGATGTTTCCTCCAATGATGTAGCTCTCCAACAAGAATTTGACACCAATGCTTGAGTGTCATGGAGAATTATGAGGGACTCTTGGATCTTATTTTCATTCATCTTTAAGGACCCTTCAAGAAAATGAGGCTCTTGCAAATGAACCTTATCATCTTCTTCAATTTTGCTTGGACCAACTTCATGAAGCTCAAGTGGTGATGGGGAAGTTGATATTGGTTCTTCTTCAACTGCTACAAGGTATTCATTATCATGCTTAATGGAACTTGGGCTTGCAGCAACACTTTCAAAAGTGATCTCTATGTCACCAACATAGAGGTGTGAGCACCCATCAGTAGGTACTCCTTCATAGTTTAAGCATCCATCAGTAGATGCTCTTTGGTTCATGTCTAAGCTAGAAGGTGTCTCAAAATGATCTTCCATATTTTCAATAGAATCTTCTTCATGATCTTGTGATGTCTCTTCCTTTTGCTCCTTCAAGCAAGCTGATGCATTTTTCCCCTTGGTTTCCTTAAAATCAATAATTTTTTCCACAAGTTCGATAGAAAACAATTCGAATCCTTCCTTAAGTTGCTTGGTCATATCTTCAAATATTGTTTTCATAATTTTTATATGCTCCTCACCATCATATGAGGCTCCCTTTTCATCCCTAGTCATAGTTTCCTCAAAAAATTTGCTCTTCTTCTCCTACCTTTTTTTTTTTTCTTCAACAAAAGCACTTTTGGTTTCAATATCTAATGGTGGTACCTGAATTATTGTCCTCATGAATATTATACCACATCAGGTGCCAAGATCATGCTCTGATACCACTGTAATGTCCCTTGTTAGGAATTTTATTAAAATTGCAATTTTCCACTTTTTTCCTTGGTTCGACCTTGGACTAGTTTTGATCTCTAGGTACCAAATTTGTCCCAAATGATCCCAAATCTTCTGAGAAGGTATATGAATGATATTAGAACATAAATATGTGTTTCAGGGATGCCTTTGTACCTTTAAAACACTTCTGCAGATACTCTTTCAATTCTGGTCAATGTAGGTAACTTTACTAGTGATTTCCCTTTGACTAGTATTGGTCTCTAGGTCTCAAATTGACTCCAAATGCCTTCAAATATTCAGGGAAGGTTTATGAATGATATTATGAATTGAATATTATGTTCAGGGATAACATATGGCCACCAAAATACCTCTACAAACTCTCTTAAGATTCTGGACCAAGTATGCAATTTTACTAGTAATTTGGGGTTCAAATCCCCCTGAGGTAAGTACTGAAAATGGCTTCCCAAATGCCTCCAAACCCACTCAAATTTATGAACATAGGTATGTAATGTGTTAAGTATGTTATTAAGGTCTCATATGCACCATTAATGGTTTATTACAACTGTTCTCACCCTCTCCCATTCAACTGCAAAAATCCCCAATTCGACCCTTGGGGAAATGGCACTATTTCACCTCCCAATACAACTAAACTGAGTAAAAATGCTTCAAATGCTCAAGTACAGTACATGAAACTTGTAGAAGACATCCATGGCAGTATATTGATCACAAATATATCATAGAATCATCCATTCATTCGAAATCATCATCAATACATTGGTTCACAACAAGGTAGTGGGGAAATGGCATTGTTCTTCCATTAAAAATGAGATTTATACATTTCTACTTGGAATTTCGACCTGAAACTTTCTGGAGATGAATAAAAGAGTATTTAATTCATATTACAAAAGAAATGGGGCATTAGAAGCTCCCCCAAAGAGTACAATAGCTCACCAAAAACGCCCTCCCTCAAGGATCAAGAATATGCCATCAAAACTGGAAATGGTTGAAGGAGCGAGCTGCAATAGAAGAAACCATGAGCTGCCCTATAGCTTACACCTGCAAATAAAGACTCCATTAAAGCTCCAAATGAAAGGTCTGAATGGCCTTTCCAATTGCCAACTTGGATGGGAATCTTTCACCCTCGAAATTGGCTAAGGCAAGAAACTAGTCATCCACTAGCTCTCCCTCTTCACAAATGCAATTGCAAATTCTACAAATGATCAAAAGCTGGTTTCCTTCTTTGTTATTGACATTTATAAACTTCTAATGTCCTCCATGGGTCGAATTCCTTCCAAGAGACTCATGCCAACTCAAGTTGGGAAGAGATTCCAAAGAACGCCACTTGTACAACAATTCCTAGTCTCCCACTTCCACCAAATCACATGTGGAAGCATCTTAGCTGCCCTAACACCCTTGAGCGCCCTCTTGGAGTCTATTTTTAGCCCTGACATGTCATATATGTCATATGTCAGCCTTCAGGTCTGATTTGTGTCATAGGTGTCATAGCATCTTCATCATTGTTGTCATAGAGCTAGGGAATCTAGCCCAAGTGTCTCACTAGCTCCAAATTGCCTCTTCCTCTTCCATGGGAGTTACTCTTCCTCTATATTTCGACCTTGGATGAGTCATGCAATGAATAATACCTTTTGGACTCCCCCAAGTATGTTACCATTCACCTTGAATTCGAATTGGTGAGAGAATGATGCCAAATGTAGTGGGGAAATCTAGCCATATGTGGGTCCCACTTCCTCCATGTGTCTTCATCATGAAATGCCACTTTGATTTTCACTTGTATATATTTATTTAGCTCCTTTATTAAATATTTATTCCATTCTAATGTTCAAACATCATTTATTATCCCCATTATTCCAAATCCCAAAGCTTCCACCCCAAACCTAGGAAACTAGTAATTTTCCTCCTTGGCAATTATTTGACCTTTAGCATCAATTTGACAAACTCTAATGAATAGGGCTAATGTGATTAGGCCATTGTGACCCAATGCCAAATTTGGGACATGACAATCTTTTAATACCTCTAACCATTATACGAGGTCATGCCCTTACACACACACTACCTACAATCACTAAGCACAAGCTATAAGAGTCTTAGGTAATTTATTCATGGACTCTACCCATAATATAAAATGAGTTGTAGCACATTCCCTAGTAGCCTTATTCTATTGGAGAGGAGTATCTAAATTATAAGTCCGTGTAAGTTCATATACAATTATATATATATATACCTATATATATATGTTTCTATACATATATATAACAATAACAAAAAGTATTCATACCAACTTCATAATATACCTATTAACCAACAAACAACCAATAAAAGAATAGGAAGGAGATGTCCATCGGATTTTCTAACATATTCATCATATTACATATCCATCATGGTATATGATTTCAGCACAGTAAAATTATGAAAAGAGAGCTACGACTCCCACCTAACATAATCAGCTCGACGACAACATGATTTTGCCACAATAAAGGATATAGACAGAGATCTACGATCTCATTTTAGAAAACAATAAAAAATAAAAGGAGATGGATTGGATTTCTTACGCCCATCCCCAACACTTGCATATCGCAAAAATCTACTCTAAAATCACAGAGATCCAATTGGTGATCTATATCGTAACTGAGGGATCTCTCCCACTCTATAACTCAGAGTTTCACTTAAACAGAAAACAACATTTCACACACCTATCAAAGGTGGTAGAGATATTTTATACCGGAGCAATATTCAAACCTTTCATCATACTATAGAACTATCATTGTTCATCTAGCATAAGCAAGGAAATGGGATTCACATTTTCACAATAAAATCGAGAACACAATAACAATCGAGATCACACTACAAATCGAGATCTCGCAGTTTGTCCACAAGAATTGATTTCGGGTCTACTGAGACATCGTTTAGAAAAACATAAGAATCTGAACCACGCAGTAATAACTATCAAGTAGTTATCCACAGGAATCGATTTCAGGTTTACTGAGACATCGTTTGGAAATTCATAAGAAACTGTCAAAAATATCCAGAATATCAATCTAAACTTCATGCACATACAGCTTATAAGAAAAAACTATTGATACTTTCCAGAATATCAATCTAAACTTCATGCACCTCAACTTATAAGAATTGTCGATACTTTCCAGAATATCAATATAAGATTTTCTATCCAACATAATAAAAACAAGTAGAAAACCTATACGATATCAAGCATAATGAATATGCAGATAAATGTAATCACGATCTCAACACTACTACATAGATCCTGAAGAACCAAGATCTACATCTCCCATTCAGCATACAGACATAACTTGTATTTTTCTTTCAAGAATAAGAAATAAATGAAATCCCGATTTCCATACAATTACAGAGATTAGAGATCTACATTTTCAGCATAAGGAATGAACTTAGCATTTTCATTCAAGAATTTAGCAAGAAAAGAGTTCACGACTTCCATAGATCTACATATTCAACATACAGACATAAATTTGGTGTTTTCCATTCAAGAACTCAGCAAAGAAATGAATCATGATTTCGCAATAACAATCCAGATCTGAGATAGGGATCTGTGGTTTCCAACCAATATCCATGATAGATATATGTTTTCAATCATCATAACATAGAAATGAAATATCAACACGGCAGAGATCCGCCATTGACTTCACGACTTCCATAGATATACATATTCAACACACAGACATAAATTTGATATTTTCCATTCAAGAACTCAACAAAGAAATGAATCATGGTTTCGCAATAACAATCCAGATCTGAGATAGGGATCTGCGGTTTCCAACCAATATCCAGGATAGATATATGTTTTCAATCAGCATAACATAGCAATGAAATATCAACACAGCAGAGATCCGCCATTGACCCACGATTCCAATGAACCGTGCGAGATCCAAGAGGAGCAACAAACAATTATAATACACTTTCCTAAAATACAGAGTTCCACATTGATCCACGGTTCAACTGAACCAAGATCCAAAGTGAGGGGCAACAATTAGGACTATACTTCATATAGCTTACGGAGACCCCAAATGATCGACGGCTCCAATGAACCGAGATCCAAACGAGCAGCCACATAAAAATACCGTAATTTCAAATAATACCGGGATCTACAATTCACAAATCTAATTCATCAAACGAATCTAGCATGCCCAGTAATTCAAGTAATTCGGCATATCATGCAATACGATTTCACTCATTTCCAGAGATTGAATCTAAGCTTTCAGATCCGTCCTCAAGATCTATCCAAGCGTTTAGTTCCAGAATAAAATATGTGTTTACCAATAGAAAAATATTCAAACAATATAATATAAGATGCAATACGATTTCACCGCAGAGTATTCCAACTCTGTCCCAATTGGGCGTAGATCGAAAACCTACAGAGTATTTTAAACTCTGTCATAAATGGTGGATTTGAAATGTATCAAGGGTTAAAACAAAATGCAGAAACAACACGGACAGAGATCGAATTTCGTGATATCCGCAATGCAAGGTAGCAACCACACCTGCAACGAGGTTAAGGAACAGATCTGACATGAAACCAGGTTGGCTTTATTGTTACCAGCTAACGCAGCAATGAAACCGGGCAGAGAACGACTTACACTTATGAGTAAACACAACAAATCAGAGTTCGACTCTCAAGCTGCCCACATTACAAGGTGACAAACACATCTTCATCAACGCTAAAGGTAGATTCAAATGAACCAGGGATTGGATCTTCTATTACGCGCAAATGCAGCATGGACGCGGGACAGAGAAATGGCTCTCACGTTATCGGTGAACACATCAATGAAAAGGAATAGAGATTGACTCTCAACAAGAAGATAACATTACAGAGATTTAACTTTATCGCTACATAAACTCAGAGCATCAAGAGTTTTCTGTCAACTACTAAGGCTAGGTCGAACATGAAAAGTGCATAAATCGAC
This sequence comes from Larix kaempferi, assembly GCA_027924585.1. Classification (NCBI taxonomy): domain Eukaryota; kingdom Viridiplantae; phylum Streptophyta; class Pinopsida; order Pinales; family Pinaceae; genus Larix; species Larix kaempferi. Next base: position 9,147,910 of record BSBM01000208.1, read on the forward strand.
CTTCAGAGTAAAGCAACGTGTGAATAAAAGTGCAGGCCCAGATTTTACTTACCTCCACATAAGATGTATAAAATCCAAGGAAAAGGAGTCGTTTCCAATCGCATCCTCCATCTATCGCAATGCTTTCTCCCCTCGCATAGATCGCTTTTTCCCAGATCTCAGTTTGCAAAAGCCCAAAAGCAATCCCCTGTACCCCCATCCGCATCAATTCTCCCCCTTTCTGCTTTCTTCTTTCCCTCTTCCCACATTCTCTTTTCTTAAAACATAGAAGAGTGCGCCTCCACCTCGATGAGTCCGCCCGACCTAGAGCTAAGACCTTGGGTACCATCCACTTGGAAGGCGGTTCCCGTAGTGGTGTCAAATGTGAACTCATGAGTCTCCTCTATGCGCTCTAGTGGATGACACGTCTAGGTTTAATATATATGTATTCAAATGTTTTTTTTTTAACTAATGTGAGTTCTCCCTTTTCATGAAATAACAATTCTCTTATAACCCGATAATGATTTTTAGAGTATATGTATCCTATTTTAGCCTCTATTCTAAATAATAAACCCTTTAAATGGCAAGGATCTACCAAGGCTTTATATTCAAAACTTTAAATGCCTTATGCTCATATATATATATATATATATATATCTTTTGTATATCTATGTAAGAAGTAAATATCCTTCTCTCACATTTAAAGATAGTGACTTATAGCATCTAGTCAGTTTTAATGTTTAAGCTTAAATTCTTAACTAGAGGTTCTAGCCATACCCTAATTAAGATTAAGATAATCTTCCTTAATCATATAAGGTTTAGAAAACCTTTCATTTAGACGTTAGCCAACACTTAGCACCTCAGTCCAACCAATATTTACCTCGACTTAGAAAATGCCTTAAGTTTAAGCATTCAAGTGCGTACTCATTCTTCTTATCATGCATGAGGCACCAAGACGAAAACACGTCTTCGACTCCGGGTTTTCCTATGCATTTCACCTTTCCCCCAAGTCGTCAAGCTTTTAGTCTCCTAAGTCTACAAATTCACTTACGAAAACCTAATCATACTTACGAAGTTTTTTTTTTTTACCTGCGGAGCCCTTCCCACGAACTCCTTGCTGTTGGTGGGTACATAGTTTGTACTTCCTGCTACAAAATCCTAAGGGAGAAAGTAGGATATTACAACTATGTACTAATACATTAGCTGAACGATTATCAACATGTACATGGAAATTGAATGAAACACTTGGTCACTAATGGACATCTGACCTCAACTGACAAAGGTGATTGCGTTCCTTGTGTAGTAGATGGAGCTATTGTTTGAACATCCAGGATGGTCGCAACCATGGTCGAACCAGGGGGGCCAGGAACTACTCCTGCTGCTGGTGGATACAATCACAAAATGTTGAAATAGTTAGACATGCACGAATAAACAATAGACAACAATAATAAACTATGTAAAGATAATGTTGAAATAGTTACATACCTCTATGTTACTTGTTGCCATTGCAGATGTAGCATTGACTGCTACATCAACCATTGATGAGAGGTTTTCAATAGACAACTCTGGTTCCTGATGCAATAAACATGCAATTCAAGCATTAACAAAAACGATTTATATACTGGATTTCAAGTTAACCAACAAATATCATTGAAGGATATACATTACCATCGTATCAGTAAGCCCATGGTCGTGGGTAGCTGGAGTCTTGCTAGGAGTAGGTCGCCTCACATACACATGACCCTTGTTCACAAATGGCCTAGGAGGAGATACAAATACAGGAAATGGTCCATATGTTTTGGTTGGTGCCTACAGTCAGCAAGTGTTCATGTAGTTAGACATGCATGATTCAACGAACAAACATGTATTTAAAAAGTGACATTTTTAATTGTTTACCTGGAGCCTAGATGTTTCCTCGGACAATACGACCATGGATAATACCTCCATATTAGCTTTCCCTGGTGAAGGATCTGCCATCTACAAGTTTAATAATTGTAAATATTAGACCGTAGATAGCATTAGTGAACTAACATGTAAAGTATGTGGAAATTAACAAATTAACAAGTATTAAAAAACTGAAATTTTAAAATGTTTAGCTCGGTGTGAGATACAGAAATGGGTGCTATATAAGATGGGCCTGCCAATTGGGTAGCATCATGAATCTCTCTACCAACGACGGGATCAGTGGATGGAATTTCATGCCCCCCTGTAGAGTCTGAACATCTGACTTTGGGGTGTCGCTACCGGCATAAAGCATCAACTGCAAGTTCACAAAATTAATATATTAGCTCAAACTATATATATGTGTACAAAGAGGAAAATAAATGAAGAATTTATTACAATTAACCATCTACATACCTCACTCAAAAACCCACTAAAGGAAACATCTGAGGTAAGACCATAGTAGGGACGACCACACAATGTGCACTCGTGAGGTTCAATACTAGGCTCGGGATGTGCCGATGGTCCTGCACCAGTGGATGGTCCTGAACTAGATGATGGTACCGCATGGTGACGACCTTGTGTATGTAAGACACTAGGGACAGATGTCCCTTCCTCACCCATATGTTGAACCATAGTGCCATGGAGAACAACCGCCCATGCCAAACTCAAAAACGCATCACGTGTCTATGGAATAACACGATGTGCAGGTGGGACATCTGGCCCAGGAAACTGCTTGCGAGGTGCAAGGATAGGGCGATCAAGGTCTCGAAGCCTCCCATTGGCTCGGTTTTGGGGCATCCCCCCACCAATCCCCTAAAACTGCAAGATATCAAAATAGTTTACGTGTTTATGTAACACGAAATCTGCATACATCTTTCGAAGTAAATATAGGGGAATCTCCCTGTTGTTATGTGGTGGCATATCAAAAACCATACACCATTTATCCATCAAGTTATCAACAAATGGTTGAAATGTGCACCACTCAATAGAGATATGAGGCCTATTTTTAGTTGGGATTTCCCCTGACCGAGGGTCCCTAAAGAATGCAAATATGAGCTCTTTGGATATTTTCAATTTTTTTATTGCAGTGTAGTCTATCCCATCAGCATATTCTTGTCTTTTTCTTTCTCTATATGATGTAATATCATATAGTACATTGTTTGGCAGTGAAATAGTATCAACAATTGCATCCAGAGTTGATGCAAGTGAGTGGTGAACCCTATCACCACTGCGAAAAGCTGCATTAATGCCCCTCAAGCGGAAAATCTCAATCAGTATCTCGACATTTGTGTCCATAGCCGCAACTGCATTAAAAACATCAATACGAAAATCATTAGAAACATATACATGGTATATAATGACATCTCTTCAAAATTGAAAATGTACTAAATCAAATTCAACTAAGCAATTTAATGGCATTCACTTACAATCATTTAAAACTTAAAATTAAACATTTAACAATTAAAAAATAAGTTTCGTTCAACTTCTTTCTAGAAGTTAAGGCACTTCTTAACCCTCATTGGTGACTTTTCCATGCAAACTTGGGTTTAAACTTCTTAGAATTTAGGAGTGTTATTTTGACATGTTTTGGCCTTTAGGTCCATTGCAGAAAACAATATTTCCATCAACTTCATAAGCTAACATTAAATTTATTGATTTCAACAGATTACGCCTTGTGGTTGGAGGGGAGGACAAAGTGACATGGAATGAAATGGATATGTATGAGTTTTTATTGCCAATATGATTACATATACTTGATATGACTATGAATGATTAAGATGTTCAATAATCAAGTAGAGATTGTGAATAGAATCACAATAACAATAATGTCAACTTAATAAGATATGACAAGTGGAATATGACAGTGTTATCTCATAATTATCACATATATTTATTAATGATCCAAGTATTATGATATGTGATTGATATGACAAGATGGTTGATTAGGGGGATGAAGATTAAGTTGAGATAGAACAACTAAATTTAAATGTCACAATCCTAGGACTTTGACTACATTCAGTTAATGCATAAGTAAGAATAGGATATGACTTGTTAGGCTTAGAGACATGGTTAAGGTAACATGCTCTGGGGCATGTCAAGTGCTAAAAATCAGACCTGTGTCTTAAACATAGTCTCTAAGAGGGATGGAAGTTTAGGATAGATGTAGGGTTAGGACAAAATCCAATGGAAGAAGGGTCGAGATATGTAAGAATGTTAGAAGGGTTTTATGATAGGTTTCTAGGAGTAGTTACTAGGTCAGGGCCGCAAGTCTTTTTGAGTGTAGATTAGGATTGTTGGATATGTAAACGACAGGGGCAGGGGACTATTAGGATATGTGAGGCAAGAAAAGGGGTGATACAGGGCTGCCACCAATCCTCTAAATATCATTGAATCAATCATGGTTGGGAACACTCTCATGACACACTCTAGGAAGTTCATGGGTTTTCACCATTTCCATTATTCTATAAACATGGAAACCAACCAAAAGTGACATGGGAAAATGGGGAAATTGTGGACTGGAATAGAATTGGTTGTAGATGAGCTTGGAGACTCGACATGTAGAAATATATTACCCATTGTTTTTACTATTTTAAAAAATGGTTGATAAACCTAGTGATGCAGGGGCATAGATTGTCTGAGTAAAGTCATTTATGACTTTGCTAGGTCAAGGTAAAGTCATTTATGACTTTATATCTAATACATTGTTTTATGTTTAAAAGGGCAGGCTCGAGAGGCACTTTGTTAATGTGTTTTGGCATTTAGTTAAGGGTGCTTTACTAAGAGGCAATGTATAGCTACATACACTTGTGATGAAATTTTGATTATGTTCATGGACAAATGATTGTGATGAAATTTTGAGAAACCAAGTTACTAATTTTTTATGCATTTTTTCTATTCATGCTTGTCCATGCATTTCATCTTGTTATGGCCATTTCGGAGGAAAGTTATTCAATTAGTATCATGGGGAAATGGCCTTTGAGGGTTAGAAATTTGGGTTTCATGTGGATGGATACATTGTAGAAAGGGAGGAGTTCTCTTTTTTTCGATTTTTGGTTGCATTAGGAATTTTTTAGTTCTTGAAAAGGGATTCATTGTAATTATTCACTCATCTTGGTTGAAGGAGATGTGAATTTAATTAGATATTGGGTTATTTCCAATTTGATAAATATTACAAAATTAGGTTATTTTAAACTATAAAAAATAGTAATTTAGGTTTAAAATTGATAAAAAAATGGCATGGGTGAATGAATTACCTGATTAGATGACACTTCAGCAGTCAATTTGCCTTCCCTCCAACGAAATACGGCTCCTCCAATATTCTAGGGCACAAAATCCGTGTTCGTCCAAGCTCGAATTCGCGCTTTTAATGCTTGAAATGCGTCGCAAGTGATCTGGGGTGGTCGGGACTGTTTTTAAATTGATTTTAGATTTACAAAATGTGTGCATGTTATATACTACATAATGCGTACGCGTTTTGTAGTTCTATAATGCGTACGTCTTATGTTTACCTATCCTACATGTCTAATGACAAGTGAGGCTCGGGTTTTACCAAACCAAGTGCTATGTAGCAGAAACGCGTTATATTTTTATGTAACATGAACATGTTTTCAAAAACTAGGATTGCATCTAAAAGGTCCCTCATCTTCTTGCACACACCCTAAATCCATATGCAATGTTAAAATTTAGTAAATTGTAACATTGTAGATGGATTTAGAGACTCGAGTGATGGTAATTGTGTCACTTGGCAATGGAAAATTACAATTTTGACAATCAATTTTTACAATTTACTAAACGTTGACACTGTAGATGGATTCAGAGACACTTAGAAAGGGATCTTTGAATCCATCTGCAGTGTCAAAATCCATCTGTAGAGACCCCTAGAGATCCCTTTCTAGGGGTCTCTGAATCCATCTGCAGTGTCAAAATTTAGTGGATTGTAACACTATAGATGGATTCTTGAGAGACCCCCTATGTCACTTGGAAGATTTTTCTTATGTCAAGACTGAGGTCCCTACAACCTCAAATGTTGGTGGATGGAGTGTTCATTGGCCTAAATCCTCTTCGAGTGATTTGTATGAAAGAGTTGCATCATAGATTTTTCAACATGTATTGTAGGTGTTTTCATAAAATTTTCCCTTTGTTCCATGAGTTGTAACTTATGGTAGAAGTATGATCGAAGGAATCCATAGTTCACTTGGCTCTAATGAGACTAGGAGGGATTAGGGAAAATTTGTCCAAGTAGACCCCAAGTTAAGCAATCCAAATGGATTTGGGTCATTGAGGACCTAAAATGAATCTTTTAGAGAAATCATGGGTCAAATTGGGGGTTTAAAGCCCTAAACCAATCCAATGGGATAAGTGAGTGCCCTAGATGGGTTCCCAATGGTATAACATAGCCAAATCAATTATGACCAACGATAAAAAGAAGTAGGAGGAAAGTATTAAGGGTCCCTACTTAAGCACTAGATGAAATCCATAATATGCTGCACATCTAAGCTTAGGTAAGGGAACTTGAGAAAGGTGATCCAGCACAAAAGATTGGTAAAAAGAGTCGATGTTATATTGATGGCAATGATGATGATGTTGATCATGAGGATGATGATTCAATTGATGATGTTGATGAGGATGGATATCATAGTGACGATGATGATTACAAGTATATTCATGACAATGACATCGATGACTGCAATAATCATCTCGAAAATAATGGAAATGATGTTGACTATAGTGATCATTATGATGACAATTATCATCATAATCACTATCATCATTTTCCCAAAGAGGACTCCACATAATCCTTTGAGCTTAAAGAAACCCCCTTTTTTATGACAAGACCACTGGAAAACACTACCTATTAGAAACATTCACTAAAGTATTTATCGCCTTTTCCATCGCTTAGTACCAAGTTGCAACACCTAAATCACATGCATTATGTCTGTGTTCGATGTAATGGCCTACTCCAATAATTCCCACTGCCCTTGTCTCTTCAATGATCACCCACCATAAAAATAAATATATGTAATAGTTAATATACATATAAAACCATATTATAATTGTAATATCCCAAATTTTGGACTAACTATTTCTGATGTTATATTGGGCCACGACCCCAACATATATGATTTATTTTGATTATTGGGCATAAGCCCTAGCACACATGATTTATTCTTTTATAGACTGACATATTGGGCATGGAGCCTGACTTGTTTCATTATTGATTATATACTGGGTAGGGAAGCCCTAATGGTTCGATTTATGTTTTATCATATGATTTGGGGTACAAACCCTAATATACTGAGATGACCCTTTTGTTACCTACTGTGGAGAGTTATGATTTACATGATTGACTTATATGGTGTGTTGAGCGTGGACTCAGAAACACACAGATGAACTACGTACTGGGAATAAGCCCTGATGTACCTAGAGGATTTTATTATGTACTGGGCATAAGCCTCGTTGTACATTGAGTGTTGGGCATAAGCCCTGGAGCACTCCAAGCTTGATAAATGAATACCAGATCTGAGGCCACTTGAATATTCTAGATGTGCCTCACAACCACATTCCAGCACTAGTGTTGAGCAGGAGGCTCTGGAATTGCACTAGTGTAATACCCATATGAGAGTGTTGAGTTAAAAGCTCTAAAGAGCACTCGAGGTTACTAGATCTCAAAGTGTTGATTCGGGAAGACTCTGAATAACACTTCTATTTCATCACATTGATTTAATTTGGGTAAATGAATCATTTTCTATCTATCATCAAGTACTGCAGGAACTACCATGTTAAACGAGGGAATCCGACATGCAAGAGAGAGACCTAGACGTGCCTATGCAAGCCTACGAAAATACCCGTCCAAAGAGTTGGACCTTACCCTTAAATATTTAAAAGAAGTATCATGAGAGATACATAAATAAATAAAAGGAAACTACCATGAATTAAGTATGGAAGGACTAAGAATAGTCTTATGTGCATGACTTGCATAAAGGTCTCAAAGTTAATATTATTATTAAAAGTATTAATAATAATGTTATTATTATTTATTTATAAAATATATATATATACTGCATAGAGTTTATGCATAGATGGCTATTACATTATCATACTATTAAAATGTATTATTAATAGTATTGTTAATATTGCGTATAATATATAACTACTATTTTTATTATTATGTAAGAAGTAATTTAAAGTCACTTCTAGTTAAAACAAATAAAAGTCCTAGTTTAACAAGAACTAGATATTTAGTAAAAATATATTTTAAAAATCTTAATTTAATTAAATAAACTAAATAATTATTCAAACAGCTATATTCCAAGACTCCCCTATATAAAAGAGGGCAGATCCCAAGTGAGGGATCATATTTTTTTTTCATTATCATTTTATTACGGTAATAGGAAGGACTTCTTACTCCAAGAACTAAAGCAATCCCACATTATTTTCAAGATCTGATTCAGCAGTCAACCTAGGGCCTCTATTTCTCTTATTGCATGTTGGAACTAGCTCAGGGGGATCTATTTAGAACCAGGAACGGTCTAAGGTTCATGGTTGGGAGGAACATGGTAGTCCCAAAGTTATCCAGTTAAAAGATCATTCTACAGGCCAACCAGGTCCATAAGTTTTATGCATTAATTATTGTTTGTGTGTGCAGGTTATGCGGAGGAGGATCAAGCTTCATGGCAAACAGGTATGAACTACTAATTCTCCATTTCTATTTACATTAGAAACTAGAATTATTAAATTAGGATTTATTATACAACACTGTTTTCTCTCAAACTTTTAGTGCCATTCCTTTCATAGAGAAAGGGCCATTGGGCATGGGATCTCAAGTTTACTTTGTAGGATTGAAGGCTCCCTTAAAACAAAAATTATTACTTCTGTTAAAACTAAGAATATGAACTAAAACCAACTAGAGGTCTACCAGGGCTAACCTAGCTAGCCTGTGCTAGACATCCATGTCAACTGAAGACCTAGAGACCTTCTTTTTATTGGAAAGCTGAGTTTTTTTCTTATAAGCATTATATATTTAAATTGCATTTTAATTCTGAAATCGTATACTTTGTTTTAGTTTTAAAGTATTATCTACCTAGGGTTTATTTTTCCTTTATTTTATTTCTTGGAACCAAATCAAAACTTAGTTAGCAGGTAAATGCAGAACCAAGTATCAAACCTCGACAAACATTTAAATAAATAAGCAATCGCAGATCCAAAGATTTTATACGTTAAACAACTACAACATTGACCCTCTACCAAGTTAGAGAAAAGCACATCACACAATATCGAATCACACCATCTTTTTCAACGTTTCCCTTCAAAGGTAGTTACCATCATCTTTTAAACACAATAGCTAGGATAGACATCCTTTCGTTCCACAATCAAACAAAGAGTAAATACAAGTTTTCCTTTCGTAGGATGCAACATTTAAATACATATCGAATTCATTATTTAACTGTATAAACAATAGACTTCTAGTAAGAAAAAAATGATGACCACCAAGATGTAGGGTTCAAGTATCCATCAACGTAAACAAGGTTTCGCTGAGTTCCATAAACCCCAGCCCAAGTAAAGAATTACTATGCAAACAATCCCAAGTCAACATTTACTTATATGCTTTCATTCAAACCCTGGCGAGCTTTACCCTTCAACAACAATCGAACCCATATCTAAAAACGAAAAAAAAATGCATTATCATTTACAAATCCAAAGGTTACCTTATCATTCTAAAAAAAAACACAGAGTGCTGGTGGCACTAAGATTTACTAGGTTCAGTCAAAGTTTTATCAGCCATCCACTAACACAGTAAATGAGAACATATAAACAAACTGACAGAGCAGTAAAGGAAATGCATAGGTCAAAACAATATCCATACGTATTTCAAAATGTAGAGGCCCGGTACTTAAAATAATATATACACACGTTCAATAGAAAAGAAAAAACGCACGCAACTTTTCCAGTAACAATATTTTTCTTCAAAACCCCAAGTTATACATTCTGGGTATTATCTTTCCCCTTTACAAAACCTTAGAATCTCCACAGAGCCAAATGGCCAAACGTATATATCAAACATGGAAACCCTCAGGAGTGTTATCCACCAAATAACAATTACATCAACCACTCCAGATACCGGTCCAGCCAAAAGGCGACCCCAAAGGAACTCTGAAAAGATTACCGTGAGCCAAGGGCATCACGAATTTCCATTCGCAAACATTTAGTACCCCTTCCCCATAGCTACGACATGGAGGAGTGAAAATAGGCATAAGACCTAGACTTACCAGTTGATGCTTAGGCCAAGAGTTTCGTTCACCTTCAGCAACTAAACACCGAGCACACCATGACTCACACCTATCAGGGGAGCATTGAAATGGCCACAAGTTAAATCTCAAATAAAACAAATATATGCAGAACGATTAAAATAGATCTCAAAGAGTGGGTTTAGCTTTCACCTCGCTTAGAGGCGTGAATAACCTCCATCGCATTACACCATAGACAACTGGTGCTTTGACCATGAGCAAAGCTCAGGTCAAGAGAACCTCCACACCATATGCAGGAGAGAAACCCTCTACACCAAGAAAAAATACGAAAAGAATAGCATTACAGAGGCGAATACCGAGGTAAAAACCCCCTCCTCCAGCTGTCTAATGTTTTCGCCTTCAACATTGAATGCTCCAACTACTTACATTACCATCCCAACATTTTAACCAACTCTATAGTTATTTTTCGCAATAGGTTGCATGATTTTAGTTATCCCACGTTACTTTCCAAGGTTTTAACACCTTAGCATTTCTTAAACCCTTAGAACTTTAGGTCTTGGTCATAATCTTCGATATGGGTAGCTTAGAGAGAACACGTTGTTTTGACACCTACACATGTTTCAATAGAAGTATATTAGCATGTTGCTAAGCAAGCCAGGAAGTCCCATTGTTCACCCTTACCTCTCGGCAACTCTGCCAGTGGTATCTGGATCAACATCCAGTTTCCCAAGGTATTTCAACTTCCCTCAACAAGTCCATCATGCTTGAAGATATCATTTAAAACAGTTTATGAACTCAACATGCATCTGAATCTTAAAAGTGAAAGAAGGACCTTAAAGTTTTACTCTAAGCATTAAAGGCTTACTATAAAAAAATACATATGCATTAGATTATCTTACTTCATCGCTTCCGCACAGAATCACAAGTGATGAAATTAACTTGCTTAGATTCTAAACTCTTATTATTCAAACATAGTACCGACAAAGCTACCTAGTGCTGAAGTTAATTTATAATACATCATCTTTTTTAGGCCATTTAGGAGTAATAGAAAATTTTTAAATCTATACTATTTTGAGGGACACTACAATAATGTATAGTTATATATATTTAAATTCAATACTTATAATATAATATACTATAATTTTTTATTTCTCTCTCTTTGTATATATATATATATATATAATAAATTAAAAAACATATAAAAAATACTAAAAACATGATAAAAGTAAAATAAATTAAAAAATATAGAAAATACTTAATAATTCATTCAATTTTGGCGGGGATAAGAAAATTGACTTAGATTTATGGTTTTTTTTAATATTAAATTTTTAAAGTGTAGAGCGGGAGATAAAAGTTTTAAGTGAAGAGTTTCAATCATGATTGAATAACATATTTCTTAGGTGATAAATAACAATATGCGTGAATTTTCAAGTGCATCCATTCTTTAAAAACATTTTTTTAAGTATGTGTGGGTTTTTATTTTATCGAAAGAAAAGAGGGATTGGGTAGTGTCAAAAGAATTCGATTTGAAGGAAAATTATGCAAGGAGAAAGGAGCCAATGAATTGAGCATTGAGGAGCTCAAGCTCAACCTTCCACACTTAATAGAGAACAAAACAGATTCAACAGAGCATTGTGGACTCTGGAACTCAAGCACAAACTTCCACACTTAATAGAGAACCAAACAAATCTAACAGGTATTTTTCTTCCTTTTAATTGAAAATGTATTTATGTTTATTGAAATCCTTTGCTTAGGGTTTTTATCTAAATTAGAGGAAATTTGAGGGTCTAAAATGTGCCTTATAAAAAGATGTGCCATGGATGAGTTCGATTTCTCAAACTAATAGAATTTCAATAACTTTGGTCAACCATTATGGTTGAGTTGGCCATATAGAATTCAAAGACACTTATGTGTCATAATTTTATTTGACAATGACTAACTTCATATAACACTCACCTTGATTAAGTTTTTGAAAAGTTCATCTTGAAATATGATAAATATACTTGAAATAATAAATTATATAGTATATTTTATATTATCACTACTTCTAATTTCTTTAAAATATAAATCTCACATTAGTTAAAATGATGGTGGTGTAATTTTGAAATAATAAATATAAAATATTTTATATTATCACTACTTCTAAATTCTTTAAAATGTAAATCTCACATTAATTAAGATGATAGTGGAGTAATCTTGAAATAATAAATCATTTATATAACTAGTCTCTTAAAAATAAAAATAAATAAATTTGAAAAAGTGTCATAAATAAAATAAAAATAGGAGAGAGATAAAATAATATTTCACTATTTTTGTGATAACTTTCATCCAAACTCGGAATTTGAAGTTTTTAGTACTATTGGAAAGGTCTCAAAAGAGTTAAGTCCCACCATGGAAGAAGCCGAAAAATCACACTGAAAAAAATTAATTATATTGTTCAACCAAAATTTATTAACTAATTCCTAGACATATTTGATGGAAGCTTGAGTTTAATAGGAGGTTGCCAAATAGATACATATAGTAGGTGAAAATAATTATCAACACAACTTTAAAAACAAACATCACTCGTACCTCTTAATATATAAACTTTAACTATAGGTAAATTTTAAATATCAACTTTAAAAACAAACATCACTCGCACCTCTTAATATGTAAACTTTAACTGTAGATAAATTTTAAATGTACCTATCAAATTGACTACCTCGAAATTAATTTAACTTCTGATTAAATTTAACCCCCTCATGTTTACCATTCTATATACATGAGCACCTCTCTACTTGATTAGCTCTGTTTTATTTTCTTAAGTGAAACAAAAGTGAAATTCTTTTGACATAAGAGAAAGGTGAAATCCATTATTGAATTTGCATTCAAAGTTTAAAAAAGGAACTATGGTAAATTTTAGGGCAAAGCCAAACGATATAGAAAACCACTTATATAATGTGATTATCATAAAGTTAAAAGAACACGAAGTTGACTTTGCAATCAAACTTCAAACAAACACAATGTCAAGGCTGAATTGGGAATAGCTCCAATTCTTGAATCGATGTCACATTCAGTCTTTGACCTTATTTTGTGGAATCCTACTTCAAATAACGATGCAACATCACATTAATAGAAGCACGTGGACACAGGGATTACCAAGTCGGATACTCTCAGCCTCACGTGCATTACCTTTCCACGGTTGCTGAGCCTTAGCGAGTCGCACAATATTTTGTATCGTGGGATGTTCCATTCAAAATTGAAATAAACTCGCAGTCAAACCAAAATAGCTGTACGATTTTTGTCCAATTCATTCACCCACGGATTCTTCTCTTTAAATAACACTCTGTCTTATAATTTTGTACTCCCATGCCTTGATTTTTCATAAGTGAAAGAAAAGATATGGCCAAATGTTTCATGGCGTTGCATTTCATAAGTGAAAGAAAAGATATGGCCAAATGTTTCACGGCGTTGCATTTCAACAGGAAGAAGAAAGATAAAACTAGCCATCTGGTTCACGCAGATGGCAACGTTCAAATATTTGATAAACCAGTAACAGCCGGCAAGATCGTCGAAGAATTCCCTCACCATTCAGTCTGCCACTCTGGGGCTCTCTACATCGGGCAGAAAACAACAGCGCTTTCGCCAAACGAACAGCTAAAGGTAGGCAACAAGTATTTCCTTATGCCGGAACAGTTGTTCACGTCTGCCCTAACCCTCCCCTCGCTGGCTTCCTTAATATCGCCACCTTCCCAAAACGTATCAGCCTGTCTTCGAGGAATCGATCGTGCGTCTGCTCTCTGCAATCCGTTCGAGATAGAGAAAAACGACGAGGGCGGCGGCCTTTCGATCAGAGTGTCCACAGAATTTGTTACAAACCTTATCGAAGACGGGAGGCTCAACCCAGATGGACGGGAGCATGCAGTGGGGAGCAGGCTGTGCAATACTACAGAATTGCAGAACGCCTATGAGAAATTGGTACCGTCCATAGGCCAACGCTGGAGAACGAAGCTTGAGACCATCAAGGAGAACGTGGTTTTACGACCTATTCCATAGATCTTGAGTATGCATCCTACTCCATAGATCTAGAAGATTGAATCTGTTCTGTTTATGCTTCTCATTGTATACATAATTTTTCAGAGTTTAGTACTATGTTTGTTTCTAGTATTATACATAAATAGTTTTTGCAATAGCATTTTTTTTACGAAAGAAACAAATTGTGATGCATGAACAATACAATTTGGATTATATTACTTATTTTTTCAATTTGTTTTAGATATCTAAAGAGAAATCAAAATATAAATTGATTTTTTAGCCAGCTCTGTTCTTCCTTTTTGTAAAATCTAAAAATACCTTAACAATCCAAACATTTTACATTTTGTAAATATCTAGAAACTATCAAAATCTCCCAAATAAAACAGATATTTCATTTTCTTATTCAACCACACAACCATCTATGTGTGGGATAGCTTCGACTGTCTTTTCTTTCTGCTTCATCATATCTTAACATCACATCTTCATCCAACAACTGTCTTTTATTTCTACTTAGTGGTATCTCAACATCACATCTTCATCTAACAACTGTCTTTTCTTTCTGATTAGTTATATCTATGATATTTCTTCACATTTTGTTGTTTCCTCACTAGTGTCTCTTCAATTCTCAAGGTTGCTTGATAATCCTCAACCACTTAATAAAAAATTAAAACAATAAAATAATATTGAAGATCATAATTTAAACCATTCACAATAGATTCTAAATCTGGTCATTCTACTCAAACCTTATAGAAATCCTCTAAATGTGTACTCCTTTAGTGACATCTTCAACAACTTCAAATTCTGCAATTTCTCAACATATTTAAAGTATTTTGTGCTAGCAGAAGTAACCCTTATACTAGCATTAATCTGCTCAAACTCAAAAAAAAAATTCGAACAAACTCCTCTTCTCTATTCCCTCACCACATCAAAGAGTTACATATCTATAATTCTTAGAGGAATGCAAAAGAATTCAACTAACAACTATTAAGTTTCAAATTTGATGAAAACTAATTTTTGGGGTCCTCCATTTTGAGTTTTGAATGTCTTGATATTTGAACCTTTGAGTTTTGGGTCCACAACTTAACCCCATTAAAATTTGTTTCCAATACTCAGCTACAGATAGAGCAGTGCTATGGAAATCTGCAATTCTTATTGAGCCATGAAAACAACCAATATCAAACTGGATCCACAGATATTCATTTAATATACAAATTCAAGCACACAAGAATTTCACAAAAATTAATATTTAAATAAAACGTATCAACCTACCAATCCATGATGTTTTGGTCGGTCTAATGTTCACTCAAATGACCACCTTGAATATGGCCCCAAGTTACAATTTAAGCATGGAAGAGAAGCTTCGAGCTCATCAATCAAACCCTAACTAAATCCATTAAAATTGCAGACTTTTTTATGATTTCTATGAGGTGGGTTAATGCTACTACATCAAATTCCTGGGTCTAAAAATTTATGACCTCCTGGTCATATGTGTTCTTGGTTTTCTATTAACACGTTAACTAGTGAACTTCAATAAAGGCTCTAGATTAACACTTCTCTACAATGTGCCGTGATACATCACCAAAACTTTTCCTGAGTTTGGTCTTTTGGCATATTCTTGGTTCGTTTCCTTCCTCTGGAACCTCATGAGCACTCCTTCCTCTTCTAGGATTCTGCAAATCTCCTCACCTTCCTTTGATGCTACGTGCAGAAACACAAAGACCATACACTACCAATCTTAAGTGTACCTCCTTGCAGAATATTATATTCAGCCATCAAGATCTTCACGCTTTGATAGCACTTGATGAAAACGAATTCCGGGGTTCTTGATTTTGAGTTTTGAATGTCGCTCATGGGACGTGTGAGTTATAGAACTTAACTCTACTAAATTTTTTTTCCAATACTCCGCTACAAATAGAAAAAACTCCATTAAAATTTGTTTCCAATACTCCGCTACAGATAGCATTGTGAGCAATGCTATGGGAATCTTCACATCTTCTTAATATATCAGAAATTGATCACATAACTCCATTGACAACCAATATCAAACTGGATCAACTTATATGCATTTAATCTACAAATTCAATCACACTCACATAAATAAAGGTTTAATTAAAACCTATCAATCTACTCATACATTGACAACCAATATCAAACTGGATCAACTTATATGCATTTAATCTACAAATTCAATCACACTCACATAAATAAAGGTTTAATTAAAACCTATCAATCTACTCATACATGATGCTTCTCCAGGCCTAATATTCACTCAAATGGCCGCTTGAATATGCCTTACAATTTAAGCATGGAAGATAAGCTCTGAGTTCATCAATCAAACCTTAACTAAATCCATAAAGATCGCAACATTTTTTATGATTTCTAAGGTGGGTTCATGCTCCTGCATCAAAATTTAGGGGAAGGAATCTAGATTTCTAACTGTCTTAAGGGATTTATTATTTAGAGTCTACATTATACTTCTTTTAATTATTTGTTTGCACATTAAGATATGCATTAGGATATATCTTCATAAAATATTTGGGTGTGTACACTAGAACTATGTAGAAATGAATGCATTTCAATCTTAAATCCTTGATGGATTGGTTCCAGGATCTTACTATAGACCACATTTACATGGAATTCAATAATGTTGCAGACTCTTTATCAAAGTTGGCTCTTGATGGTGAAGCCGATGTCTTACACTCGAAGAGTGGGAGGAATGCATCCTCTCACAAAATGGCTCTTTGTGGTTTTTTGACGATGTTACATAATTTTTCTGAATCAAATGTTGATGTATAGGCTATTGGAATTGACTACATAGTTTTTGGATGGATGTTTAAAGTATTAAGTTCTTGGTTTGACTTAGTTTTTTTTTAGACATATTTTGCGGGTTGTATGAGGAGAGAGCTCTTGCTCTGAATACAGAGATATATGTACTTTTTGATTTCAATAGAAATAACAAAAGTATTGCAACAATATGTTAAAGAACATTATAATTAAATATTACTTCCTTTAATTATTTGTTTGCACATTAATGTATGCATTATAATATCTCTTCATCAAATATTTTGATGTGTACATTAGAACCATGTGCAAATGAATGCATCCTTGTTCTCTTTCATCTAAAAGCAATGTTATGCAGGAGAATTGAAGATTGTAAGATCATACATTAGGTAGTAGTTTTCATAGACCTATAGCACTATACATTCTTAGTAGCTCTCTCTCTCTCTCTCTATATATATATATCTATATATATCTATATATATATATATATATATTATGGAGCATGCCCAAATTACTAGAATTTTTTATGTGTAGGATAGCCTTCTGCACAAGGGAAGCTCCTACATCAACAATTAACAAATAAGATCTAACCCAAATCCTAGGACAATAGATTGTTCTGCATACACCCTATCCAATGATGAATGGAAATATTGACCCTACCACCTTTATCTACCTTCTATGCCATTCATTTCCTTAATTTAATGTAAGTTGATCAAACTTTTCCAAACATTTGAAGCACCTTTGAAAGATTTATTGAGCATTATGATCAAGTCCACTTTTGATGTCTCTTTGAAATATTGATCTTTCATAATCTTACTCCAAAAACCATTTGACAACAAAAGATCCCAAGATTTACAAAAACTTGGATTTTATTGATAATAATAATAATAAATAATTACTAATGTTTACATAGGTATACATAACTTAGATTTGATTTGAAAGCCTGACTTCCTAGTAGAAAACACATATTCTTAACAATTATCCCTACTCAAATTGCAAAGCCAAACCAAATCCTCATACTTGTATTTGTTAGGTTTTAGATATAAACCTAAATATTTTAAACCTTCCAAGAGCTTGGACTGAACTAGTAAAATAGAAAAAAAATGAAAGATTTGTTCTTGGACTTTAAATTTAGTTTCATGGAAAAACAACCTTGATTTTTTAAGATTCATATCCATTCTGTTCGTCGCATAGTAGGTATCTAATAATTTCATTTCTTTCATAAAACACTCATCAAAGGGCATAACCTGTCAATTGGGTTTACTGGGAGTGGTTGATTTATGGATTGCTATCAGCTCAGGTTCAAGTCCAGCTAGCAAATGCACGGGAAGTTTCAAAGAGCAAATGCCTTGATTCTGAGTTCGTTTACTGTGGAGTTATTGTGTTAGTTCATTGACTCTGAGTTCGTTTACTATTGAGTTATTGTGTTAGTTCATTGATTCCGATTTCGTTTAATATTGAGTTATTATGTTTATTGTGTCAATTCATTGATTCTGAGTTCATTTACTGTTGACTTATTGTGTTACTTCATTAATTATGAGTTTGTTTAATGTTTAGTGTAAAAAGTGAAGTGCAAATTACTAATTTGAGCTTCACCCCTCCTTCCCACACATCAAATGGTATCAAAAGTTCCTAGACGTGATCTTGTTTTCATTTTCTTTTTTGTTTCCATCCTAGTCTGCCCAGATCTTAGATTTCCTTGTCATCCCAGATCTTTTCATTTTCATTTCTTTATTTTTTTTCCATCCACCCACAGCTTAGTCTCAGATTTCCTTGTCATCCCAGATCTTTTCATTTTCATTTTTTTTCCATCCACCCACAGCTTACTCTCATACGATTTAAAAATTTCACAAACCTCTCTGAGGACTGCCTCTTCCCAACTGCTCGAACCCTAGACTCGTTCTTTGTCGACGAGCTCTGTCACTTTGTCGCTGCAGGGATCGCCTCTTCACTCTGAAATCCTTCTCCTTACGGACCATTCATTTGGCCTTCCGCCCAGCTACTGTCCTCGGCCCCTCATCCTCTCTTCCTCCATTCGATCAGAGTCACCAATCTTAGCTCACGAGCCTCCTCGTTTGTTGCTTCACTCCATTCGTCCAGGTGCACTCAGCCTCACTCTACCCATCCTTTATTTTTTCATTTTTAACCCCCTTAAACTATAACCCTAGATACGCCATCTTTTTCCAGTGCTCTTCTCAAGGTTGCCACCTTCCCCTAGCTTCCTTCTCCATTGATCGCTTTTTGATTTTCTATCCCCCATTCCAGTTTTTTCACAGCACCTAAATCTGGCCGCCGTAGCTCCAGTAGCTCCAAATTCAATCGCCCAGCTTCTCTTTTGCCCTAACGCCTTTCACTTTTAACATCATGTGCAACGACAACATTAGTAGCAGCAGCAGCAGGAGACTCATCTTTTCTCTCCCGCTCATCCAAAATCGTTGCCCTTTCATCTCACCCCGATTTTGCCCTTTTATCTCACCCCAATGGCATGCTCCTGGTAGCACCCATCTGCACGATATCAGTCGGAAGAATCGAGTCCTAAGACTCTTGGTACAACCAGTACATTTGTAAAACCGCCATTTCCAATATTCTCCAGTTTAATAACCACCAATGCGCTGGCCCAGTCCTTTGATCAAAGTAAGTTGTCCGGATTCTTCTACTTCCAGGAGAACATCATCCGAGCAATAAGATCGTAAAAACACAAATAGCATTTGACCATCCACGGGTCCAGCCTGGGACTTTTATCTTTTTTGAATGATACCAATGTCTCCTTCAATTCCTCCTTGGGCACTTGAGCTTACTTGTGTTCTGGGTTGACTCACGGAATAGTCATCTCCACTTATTTATTATAGGGTTGCTATTGATGAAACTTGAACCCACCCATTAGTTGGTTAGCTAGATCTATTATTAAATGATGTAGCTTCAATAATTAGTTTTCTTTAATATATGTTATATAAAGATCCAAGCAAACCTCCTTCAAAAAACAAAGTTAGTATTTGCCTTCTTCTAATTTTCTCTTCTTTGTGTTAGTTAATTGATTTTGAGTTTGTTTAATGTTTTAGTATGAGAGGTGAACCTCAAAGAACTTCTTTGAGCTCAAATGGTATCAGAGTTTTCGACCCACGGATCAAATGGTATTAGAGATTCCGAGGAGACCTGATCTTGTTTACATTTTTTTTTTTCTTTTTTCCATCCTGCTCTACCCATATCTTAGATTTTCTTGTCACCCCAAATCTTTTCATTTTCATTTCTCTTTTTCTCCATCCACCCACAGCTTACTCTCATACGATTTCACAATTTCACAAGCCTCTCTTAGGACTGCCTCTTCCCAACTGCTCTAACCCTAGACCCATGTTATTTGTCCTCGAGCTTGGTCGCTTTGTCACTGCAGGGATCGCCTCTACACTCTGAAATCCTTCTCCCTATAGGCCATTCATTGAGGGGAGGCCCCTCAGCCTCTCTCCCTGCATTCCATCTACCAGTCTTACCTCACGAGCCTCCTCGTTGCTCGCCTCACTCCCTTCGTCCAGGTGCACTTGGCCTCACTCTACCCATCCTTAAACTATAACCCTAAATCTACCATCCTTTTCCAGTTTTTTCATAGCACCATTATCTTCTAGTATATGGCGGGGCCGACCATCTTCGTGCTCACCATGAAAAAACAAAGCAAATCCTTCATGCCCACCTTTCTCCTCAAACTCCAATCTCTTTCTTAGTTCATCCTCATCTCATTGCTCTCAGATTTTTCTAGACATTCTGAGATTGTCTTCAACCTTGAGTGCATCAATGAACATACGTTGCAAATTGGAAGACCTTCTCTCCAAAAGATGAAAAGATGATTCACGGGGAAAGATAGATGCATAATGAAATTTAGCATCATTTTCTAGGGGCTGAATTCCCTTGGGCATACTATAATAGAAGATTGCAAACCTCCTGTTAAAACTTGACATGGTTTCACCTTCTTGCCTTCTCATGGAGTAAAAATATGAAAGAACTAGGTCCCATGACCTTCTCTTACCCCAAAACTCCAAAAAGACATTAAACAACTCTTCCCATGTATCAACTACAAGTTCTTAAACCATTTCTTCACATTTCCTTGGAACGATTGAGAAAAAACCCTCATACAAACATCACCATGATCTACTTCAAAAAGTTCCAGAAAATGTTCAAAGCCTTGAAGATGCTTCTCATCAGTAAGACTTCGAGATTCTCCATCAAAAACAGGGAGGTACTTATGGTATTTGAGCAGAAATTCATGAAGAATAGGGGGCAGCTTTGAAGGACTATATCTATGCTGAGACATAGGAGGTAAAGGAATATCATCAATCTCTCTCTCATGGGGTTTGTAAGTATGACTATGGATTTTACATGGTTCAAAAGAATGGATGGGCTGAGCTCAAGGGGTGAAAGGAGAATGTACATCTTCAAAGTCTAGTGAGGGATATACAAAGAAGGCTCTCTCATGACCTAGAACTCTTCTGTGAAGCAGAAATCTCCTAACATAAATACATAAGGGTAGAAGGAAACCAAAGCAAAAGAACAATACCTCTTGAAGGAAATTGATAATTGAATACCTGGATCTTAGTTCTTCCATGCTTTAGATAGCTTGGATCGCTCTCTAATGGAGTCACTATGGGACCTTTGACATCTTACTTCTAGCATGCAGCCACTTATTTTCCCCAATGGAGCTTCCTTTATATTGAAAACTCAATGAGTGGAGTAGACAGGTGAAAGTATAAACCTTCTCAATGTCTAAATGTTGTTCACCATCAACATTCAGCTCTGAAACTTTGTCGTTCTCCCAGGGATGATATGACTCTCGGCAACGACGCCACTACGTTGGCACCCAAATTGACCCTCTAGGTTGTGGGAGAAGGCCAAGCTGAGCTAACCGCAAAACCACTATAGATTGCACTTTTGAACCAGTGCAATCAATTCGAGATCTCTCTTAAAAAGGGCTGAAAATAATCATTAAGAAAAGTAAATCCTTATTACTCAAGATGTTCATTCAAAGCACATTCAAAAGGTCAGATTCTAGCAGGACAATTTGTTTTTGAGAGTTTGGTAAGACAATCAAGAGAGAAAACATTAGACAATGGGGTCAAACATAACACATAAACCAAATAACAGTGTTGCTGCATGGAATTTCAGAACAGAGGCAAGATAACCATCCATTTACAGTCAAAATTCTTTGTCTGGTGATAAGGGAAGTAGAAATGAACAATCCATTTACATGAGCATCAATCATGGATGAACTCAATGTCAGCTTTAGAGTAATTACTTGGTGGATATATGAAAACAACAGCAAGAGCTTGTGAGCAAAAATTCTAGACTATTACACACTTATTCCAGATATGAAAAAAGAAAACATGATGGAAGTAAATAACAAGAAGCCATGCACATGAGAAGAAGAAAATATAGACTGTAAACTAAATGACACATGAATCTCTGTCCAAACTAGCTTCAAACACTGCAATTTTATTAGGGACAATGTTTCAAAACAAATCCTAGCTCTCCCAAGCCTGAGCCCCTTGATTTTCAAACCCTTTTCTCTTCTATTACAATGATATTTGTAGGCCTTAGCCTCGAATTGTTCATTAGAAAACAGTTAAAAACTATGCTGCCACCTACACAGCTCCATTAGCCACCTTGACAGTAAATCATAAAATGAAAAAGATTGATAATGGGCCCATCACGATTGATTCCTCATGCATCTTCAGGAGGCTCGTAGACCCTAACAACCCCAAAATTGGGAATTATTACATACGTGTCGAGATCAAAATAGATTGAATAAGATGGGAAACAAGAACATTATGCACAAGATGACGTCTTACTCCTGAGATTTTAATTGGACCTGTGGATCAACGAAGAGTCGCCCACCTGCGATTCTTCTATCGGAGGGGGAGGTGTCGCTTCCTTAGTGGATATTATGAAGTCCTTGAGAATCTCCACATCATGGTGGGTGTCTTGCTCATCTTCATGGGTCTCCTTCCTCTTCCGACGTCGAACCCTTCTGCACACTTGTCACTCCTAGGACTCTTCATCCTTGTTGGCGGTGCTACCTTCTATGTAGTCGAATATCACAGGATATGAAGGAGTGTGTTCTTCCTCCACCTCAGACCACGCAACTCGGGCATAAAGACCACTTCGGCACCCTGCTCCCTCTCCATGACCAGATTCTAACTGAAAGATACCTGAAACTGCTAGGTGCACCACCTTTCTCATGCACTAATTTGAACAGGTGACACACGGACCGCGCTTATAATGGCCATGACGATGACGACAACTATGCGTGATCACCCTCACCATGATGGCTTGACCAAATCTCCTAATCGAGCATCAATGATGTCTAAGGCTTGAGCTGACGTGAAATATGCTTAGCTAGGAATTTCTGGATAGGTGGAAAAGCATACGACGACTCTAAGGTGGCCTCTGTGCTATTTGCAATCATTTTGGTGGAAGTAGAGATGCCTTTAAGCCGTTCATCCACATGGTCAAATCTACACCATAGGTATTAACCTCATTTTCATCTCGACCGTCAAATGGCATGGGCCATACCATGTTCACAGATTTGAAGCACGTCGATTTGGTGCATGAGTTATATTCACGAAGAAATCCTAGACCGTCGATCTTCCTTTTACGAAATATGTGCAGTTTAAAGGTGCGGGGTGTTAACAAAAGTTCGCAGATTTGCATCGTGACCTTTTTCGTGCAAGTTCAAATCGTGAACAAATTACTGACCGTCGATCCTCATCGGCCACCGTTGATCTAATTTTTATGTGTCTGCGGGTTAGCACCTTCGCTAGCGCCTAAATCACCCCTAACTCCCATTGCGATGTACTCCTACGACCAACAATCCTTTACCTCCTTTGATCTCGGCCGTCCATATGTGTCTTCACATGTAGCGGGCACAACTCTTTTTTATTAATCCCCGGTCACCCTTTAAAACTAGGGGCTCTAATAACTAATCCCCCTCTGGCATAAACCCATCACGCAGGGCCCTTCAATTTTTTGCCCTTGGGCCAGGTAGACTGAAAGCAAAGCTTCTCTTTGCTAGTTCCATGGGCCTAAGCCCCTCCCCCAACACTTAGCACAATTCTGGTGCTAACACCTATAATGTTTTTTTGTCAACCACAAAATAGATAATACCATTAGCTTACCCTAGCTTCCACTTTGATGACTAGTAACACAAAGTGACATGGATATACACATTTTAAAAATGTAAGGAGAAAGAGAGCTCTAAATGATGTTGGTAGCCAACATAATTGCATATGATTAGATTTGATATAGCTATGCCTTAATGAATTTCATATGATTGTTTCAGTTAATTCTTTAGAAGTTAAACATGAGGGAAGTCTTTACATAGTGAATTGGAGTAGGAAGGAGTTTGTGTATGGAAATTGTAGGGACTGGGTCCTTGGTTTTATTTTTGTTAATCTAACATTTTCACTTTATGTGTTTGAACCTAACTAAATCTTTCTTTGTTTGAACATAACTAAGTCTTTATGTGTTTGAACATCACTAAATATGGAGCTTGTACATGTAATAAGTACAAGTAATAAGCAATTTAATAACATAAGCTAATTCACAGCATATTAAAAACAATTTAACATCATATACATCAAATTAATAGACTTTAAAAATATAAAATTTGAAACTGAAATAAAATACGTGTAGGATTTGATAGATGTGGTTGTAGACCCTTAGAAAACTCAATCTGCCGAATAAGTTTTCCACTGTGCCAACTAGGAAAGCCTCACCAACTTCCTATGTTTCTTGGACCCCCAAACCCAAAACCTCAGTACAAAAGTTCAGTCTCTCTCTTAACAGAATTTCAAAATTTCAGAACTCCTCTCTTGAATTTCTCATGTGACAGAATCCCCCTCCAAATTCCCTCTCCTCCTTTCTATCCCCCTTCTTCACTCACTCCATCCCCTTCATTACTACCCTTATCTCATAATTGAAGTCACAACTCCCTTGTCATAACCATTCAATACTCGAACAATGCGACATAAGTTTTTTTTCTCAAGCAATAAAATCACATTTATTTATTATCTTGGATATTTGACTCACTTGTCAAATTAATTACAACACTGAATACAGATCCACTACTTTATTCTACATTTATTTTGTCATGATTTTATTTAATAATACACGCATCAAAGATTTAACATACCAATTGTTATTAAATAATAATTCAACTTAATTATTAAATAATGATATAGTTCCATGTAATTATTTAATAATAATGTAATTCAACTTAAGCTCTCATATGACAATATATTGTTAATATTGTATAAGAGAATAGTTCACAATCAAAATATTTATTACAATCAAAATTTAATTTTAATAACTATGTATTAATTAATTAATACACTTTTAGCACCACTAATCATTTATTTAACTATTATCACATCCGAGTAATAATATTTACACTTTAACTATAATTAAAACCAATTAAAAATTATTAATCAAGTTACTAATAATATTGATAATACTAATTAATATCATTAACACTTATTTAATATTTAGTAACCAAGTACTTCATTCAACAATTAAGTTAACAAGGGAAAAATCTACGTGGCAGCTTAGTCCCTGCCAAAGGGAGTGGGCTACGCGTCACTCGGTAGTTACAAAAGCAAAACCATAAGGGAGAAGGCTAGAGCACCTAGAAGAGAAGTGTGAACGTGTCAGAGGGTTAGAGCAAGTGTCAGGCTAACGGGACGTTTGAGCAAAACCATCATTGCACTAAGTTCTAAGTCTCTATCTAAGCAGTAAGACAATGTTAGGACACTCGAGCACATTGCAGCAATAAGTCAAGCTGTACGAGTTCAAGTGCTGCAAGGGAAGAGGCCACTTCTTGAAACTAAATTCACGTCTAATTCTCAAAATTCATGCTTGGAAGTTGCTGCTACTACAACTTCTATACAACTCTCTTGTTCGTGCATGAATAATACCGTGCGAAGTGAAGGTGGAAAATATAATTCCTTACTCATCTATTCGAAACAACGAATTTTGCCTTCTGAGTCTCCAAACCAACAGAAAACCTAGAAGCTAGACTTTGTCCTGGCACTGTGCGAACCTCAGTCCTTGCGAGTTCCTATTATCCATTAATTACCGAATTTGAAGAGAAATTTAGGTCATGGAGTGATTATGCTTCTGCCAATGGTTCCAATGGCCCGTCGGAGCTTCGGTTTAGTATAACTGATCTGGCATGCCTAGAATCTACAGAATCCCGTCGTGGTAATGAAGCATTTTCAGACTATTTGCAGGTAACATTAGTTTAGGAAATTTATGTTTCTATTAATAAATTCTCTTGTCGACACTAAAAAACGAGAATCAAGAACTCGTATAGCTTAAATCACTGATCATTAGGCTTTATTTTCTTTTACCGCAGAGACAATTTCTGTTTTTTGTTAGAGTAAATTAAAAAAACTAGCAAATCAAGTTGTTCATTGATCTCTTGATAGTCTCATATTCATCTTTGGGGAAGATTAAATTATTGTTATTTTCAAAGGAGATCTGTAATGAGTTTGCAATGAAACAATATGTGAAAAGCCAAGACTCTTTATAGGTTTGAAATTTCACTTTCATAATGCTTTTGTTTCTTCTACTGATTTGCATCAATGGTGGAGATGTTGGGCTTTGTACTGCCAGTGCCCACTGCAAGAACATACAAAGCAAAGTAGAAAATCCCAATCTGAAGATTCAAAGCATTCCCTGCATCAAATCACACATAAGTTGGACTCCGGATTGCACTGTGGGGGTCTCAGAGATCCCAATGAGATGACTAATGTCAAAACTACCATTTGCTGCATCAAATACACCAAAGGAAACAAGCAATATATTTCATGAAATTAATTATCAATGTTTTACCCTATAGGCTACAAGAAAACTGTATGAAAAATGAACGGTAATGTCTCGCGGACTTAATTAAAAAACTAATTAACTGAATTGAAATTACACAACAAATAATAGTAAACACAGTTATCATGTAGACATCTATCGATTGCCCAATATTGTCTTTGACCAGAACAAAGACGCAAATATTGTTTGTAAAACATCTGTAACATCCCGAAAAATCACAAAAATTTAAAATTTTTCTACGTGACAATTATTGCTTATTTAATGTATGTGGAAATAGAACAATGCATAAAAGATTATCTTGCTGTACTAAATGATGTGCTGGTTTATAGTATAAGAAATTGCGACTAAAAGATTCAAGCTTATGTCTTGATGTTATTTATGCTCGGTTGTACTATTGCAAATTTCTATTGTTATTGTTATGATTGATGAATCAGCTATCTTTGACTAATGTGCTTTTGTTGATTGATGAAGGGGTCCTATGGACACCCCGAGGCTTACTTAGCATTCATGCTAAAGCATGTGAATTTGTACTTGTGGCAGTTTACAGGTAAGGATTTAAAGTTACGACAAGTGACCAACAGTTTTCCAGTAATCTTGGTTCGAGACTTAAAGTCGTTCAAAGATAAAGATGTCTGAAAATGACTACTGATGCAAACAGTGCATCTTAATTAATGTAAATTATAAGCTAGTAATTGTCTTAAGAGAAGGTTTATTTTGCTGGTGTTACAGTTTCATACTCAGAATTGTATATAGTTTTCGTTTGAGTTTCATGTTGAGCCGTACATGAATGTTTATCTTTTCCTTCCATAGCAATTTGTAGAAAAATCTATGTATGAATGATTTAATAATTACCTAGGGACTATACCCTACGATGATGGTGATAATTTTGATTATTGACATGTCTTTTATTCACTACACATTAGAGTGTATGTCTCTTAAATATATATATATAACTTTACGTATTATGTGTTGTGTACATTAATGTGATCCTATACGGTATTATGCAACCCTAATGAACTATACAAACCCTTAGCATTAAGTGACAAGGTTATGTATCACAACTTAACCATATGCAATATCCTTTGTATTTAATACTATGATGTGAATGTTGTCATGTTACAGGTTGACAAAATATAACATTGCCTATGCACTGAATGCATACAACTATCGAGATACTAGACTTCCATCGTGGATGGTATAGGGAGCTCGATCACATGCCAATACCGTGGTGATAACCATCCTTGTGATGATGTGTAGACATACTGGTTCGATAATTAATGAGTTGGCTCCTTCGTGGCAATTGCAATGATGGTTCATTTAATGTGGTAGGTTGCTTGCTATTTCGTAAGTCTAACCGGTGATCTCCACCATTGATCTGGAAGGGTTTGATGGACGAGGGTTAAACCCTACCTCCGTTACAATCAATGTGTTAATTGTTATCTTTGGCATTTGGTAGTAGTGGCTTTGCGTTTAGCCGATAGGAAGACGGTTATTAGGGTTATGGTTTTGTCTGTAGAGGCATAGCTCCTGCGTTTTGAACCCGTGACCTGTGAAAGGCTTTAGAGCCAAGCTCTCCATTTCTTTGTACAGTGGATATTTATCATGGTTTGCAACTTGGGTTTGTTTTGTTGATGTGGTTCGATACTCAGACTAGTTGAGGGTTTCTCTTTTGAAAAAAATGGTTTCAAGTGAGAAGCCAGGTCCTCGTCATGGTTGATAGCTTGGTGTGGTTCTCTTTCATCTCAGCATTCGGTGGTGTAAGAGTTTATAGTTACAGTTTGCTCCTGTTTGGTGTTTTTCTGCTATAAACCAGCATTTAAAAGGTAATGTGCTTCGAAACTCTTTCTTGTAGCTTTCATACTTGAAGATTAACACTGTAGTAGTTTATTTGTTTAATGTTGAATCTTGTTTCTTGAAAAGATAACTGTTTTGACCACAATGTCGTGGTTGTTTTGTAGGTGCAGAGATTCGACGGCTTCTCCAGTCCGAGTGATAATGGTTGGCCACTGCTACCCTGTCCGGTAAGCTTCCGAGGGTGCCTTGTAACTCTGGTTTAGATGGAAGTGTTGGCCAACATGTGTTGTTCTATATCTTCGTGTTTATCTTGGAGAGTTTGTAGGTTACTTTACAGTGTGTCGGATTCTGGGTTGTACTGGGCAATGTATTCTTTGTCTGCGAAGTCTTCAAGCTCTATCAAAATTTTAAAATGAACAATGTGATACAAGTCTAATTTTGCAGTCATTGTTTGTTTCACCAATTTGGGACTAGACCCGTGAACCCTACTTGTGACTCTGTGATTTTAAAAGTTAATAAGAACCATTTTCTAGCAGGTCTCTGTGTTTGACTTCGATGTAATACATTATGTGATTTGTAACCTAGTTTTCAATACTCTGCTGCTATCATTTTTCCTTTGTGAACGGTGAAAGTTGAAATGTAAAAACAATGGGATAAAATCATATGAAGTCTATACAAATGAGAAGACTGTTGCTAATGGGTAGATGTTTGTATCTAAGGAAGGCTTGTGGCCTGTATGCAGTTTGTTGATTTGTAACAAGTGTTGTTGCGTTTCAAACTTATGAAATTTCCCAAGGGTTAGGGTTTGTCTTTGTTTTGGAATGTATAGTTGTTGATGTTGTTCTTCGATAAGATATCAGCATCCAAGCTTGCCCTTCTAGTTGATTCTGTCTAGATTATTCTACTGTCAATGTAATAAAAGAAATCTTGAAAGAAAAACATAGGAATGTTTTTTAGTTTGGTCTTATAGGAACGATTACGATTTAAATGTTATCTAAGTACCGAGAGTTGTTATCTAGATTTTACAGTTATAAAATGTACTGATAACAGTTTCATTTCCTACTCTAGAAGAGTAATGTGAAACTAGAAACGCATAACTGTTTGTGATAAGGAAACCATAACTTGACTCTATTTTAAAATGTAATGATTCTATATCTTAGTTAAAATTGCGTAATAGAGAGATATAAAGTTTAATTTGTTTAAAATGAAAATGTTGACTATATGCTGAAAGTTGATGACACTGTTTAGAGTTATAGCATGAATCGATAAATGTTTTGATTTCCACTATGAAATTTATAATATAAAACAATGTGTAAATCATGTGCATGTAATAGTTGGAATTTTTCCTGACTGTACACTATTTTAAAAAGGGAAATATCACTCTGTTGTATATTGAAATTAAATCTATAGCTATCTTAATATAAACATGTACGTTTTAAATACTGAAATACAGAGAAACAATTCTTATACTGTTAGAATAGAAATCTAATTATTTTGAGACAGAGATATTTATAAATGAAGAAACCATTACATATTTATTAGGAAGACAGTTATCTATAAATAAATGATAATGAGGACACTGTAAATGTATATACAGGAATTTAAACAATAAACAAAAAACCTGAGAAATTATAATAATTTTATCTTCTCATTCACTAGGCTATTTTCCTTTCTTGATCTATCTGACTTAATTTCTTTGTACTAGAGTATGATGCAGTCATAAAACTAAAAGTAGGGGTAACTAAACCAGAATACATTCTGTAATTAAAATTAAATACTTGCAGTGAACAGATTTAACAAATTAATAATAGATAAACAAATAGAACCTGTAGATGACGATAGGGCCGACTAACACCCAAGGAGGCCTATTCCTCCCAACCTATTCCAGAAGAAGTAGCTCAACTGTTGGCTACTTGTGAACCCCCAAGCCTGATTACTGAACCACTAAGTAGATGGAATCTGTGTAGAACAAGGCACTCAAAATGCCTTCAGCACTCAGCATCAACCTCCTGAAATAACATGCCTTCTCCACTCAGCATCAACCTCCTAAACTCAATAAGAGTTTGGCAGACTCACAACATGATCAACAACATAGCATATCCCCTCATCAAATCTCTTGGGTGCAAATACAGCAAAACTCCAAGGTAAATTTCCTCATCAGGAAAAGTAATGAACCTCAGTTCAAAATTTGATGGCTATTCTATAGATTTCCTAGGTCTTTAGTGGTTAGTTTGGAATAAATGAGCCTCAAGCTCCAGTCCCATCTTTCAGGGCACTATGACCACATTTCAAAGGAGTTGTCCCATACCAACAACTAGTTAGTTGCATCATGATGATGCCACTTGTCCATTTCCTTCTACCCGAGATTCCATTCCACCTAGTGGATCAGTAACCACTCTTTCAACAGTCCTCTTAGGTGTTTGTCTCCTATTTTATTTATTTAATAATAATATATTGTGCAAATTACAGTCATCCTTGGACACCTGTCCAACATAAAACTTTACAATAAAAGTTATATTAATGTTTTCTAACACAAAATGTTTTCCAACAAAAAGGGTATGTTACAACATCGATGTTGGAAAAATTATATCTTCAATAAAAAGAGAAAGCATTCAGTCAGTAAAAAAACTATCGATGAAAGTAGAGACGAGTTGCAGACCATAATATAAATAAATGAAAACACTGTGAAATTCCATATGCAGGACTAAACGAGCACTGAGGATGAAGACCAAGATACATTTCAGAAATTTAAAGCAAGAGAGCGTAAAAAACGTGTGTTGCAAATTCATTTGTTGGACTGTATTGATACTCAGTTTACCAACGCCATATGAAAACAATGTCTTTTGATCGTTAACTGGATTATCGAGGCAAGAATTTTGTATGATTCAAATTGAATTGGAATTTTGAAAAAGTCTGTGGATGTTTCAATAATTATTTCGTGCTGAAGAAGAGTGTTTCCCATTGATGTTGATATGAGGTTGTGTACTGGGCCATAGCATAAGTTAGTGGACAGGTTCCACGCATGACGGAACGGTAAAACGAGGATCCGATAACAGTCAGATTCATAAACAAGTGCCTTTTTAAAAAAATAGACGCATTGTATTTATCCAGTGTTGACATGAGGCATCCAATCGACGACAGTGGTGGGGCAACAGAACACAGACGTCGTGTGTGCCCTGCCAAACGGGCTAGGTGTAATTTTCTACAATTTTTTGTTTTTAAATATTTTTAAATTATTAAAAATTTCTATCCTCCTGCAGGCATTTACGTCAAATCTGGGATGTCCTTAACCAATGAGAAAATCAAATTTTTGCTTTTCAGAAAATAGAAAATGTATTTTAAATTTTCAAAAAAATAAGTTAAATACACTATTTTCTAAAACATTGTAAAAACATTAACCAACACAACCAAAAAATTGATGATTAATACAAGTCAAAGAGCTTTGACTCTCAAATGGAAAGTATATCTCTTCCTTGTCAGGGACTAATAACAATATTATTAACATTATTATCATAATTAATTATCAACAATCCTATTAACCACATATGTAACTTTGATTTAAAAATGAATAGCAAGTTACATGCCTTTTTCTTTTGAAAAAAAAAGAAAAAGAAAAAAAAAACCACTAACTAACATCATTAACATCATTCCACCTTTATTGACCATAATTAATATTTAACCCCAATCACAACTAATTAAAAATCCATTAATAACTTGATGTAATAGTATCATTTCATAACTAAATAGGTAATAGTAATTATAAAGTGATCATTCACAACCACAATGGATCCAAGCCATATTTTAATAGTATAATAGATCATCGATACAACATATGTATATGAGTTATGTACATGTAGCTAATGCTTACATACATCTTGTAGGTACACCAATATTACTCAACCATGCATCACACATAATCACACAAGTTACTATTTGCCAACGCATACTTAAACATGAATTTGCAATGTCTAGCCACTAACTCACATAATAATAATCTATGACACAAACATAATATACTGAGTTACAACACAAGAATCAAGCAAAGGTTTCAACACACAAAATTAATTAAGTTCCCTCTAAAACTTCCATGGCATTCATATCTACCTACTATGTCACATCCCCCCTCATCGATTGAGTGCGATGGAGAGAACATGACGCTAAGGCTGGGCATCTAGTCCCATGTTCATTAACAAAATTCATTAAAGATAAAAAGACATATGCAGATGCATAAATTTAAGAAACACATCGAAAGTAAATTCAACTACACATCTATCATGCATTCATCAAATTCATGATAGTCATCAAATAAAGACATTACATAATTAACAAAAGAGAGTACTTATCTTGAAACAAGGTAGTCTCGCGCAACTGGCTATGCAACTGCAACATTCCACCCAACCATAGGCCAATTGTGCTCATCAATATTTCAACACAACTGCTACCCCTGAGATGGGCATGATTTCTACAAGGAAAGGGGAATAGCAGACTCACACATAGCCAAATATACACCAAAAATCAGCCAAGCCAATCTATAGTTGGGTTTATCAGGCTGCTAAGGAAATGGAAGGGAATGAATTGCTAAGCTAGTTATCTCAACCCCAGAGCTATGGATACCTCTATAACATCTATCTAGCTTGGTACCCACAATACCTACACACCCAACACAAGGAAATATTCCCTTCACTACTACATAGTCCCTCAGGCCATACCTTCCATTCTAGTGTTGTTCAAGGTGTGCATAGAAGAGTAGACTGCCCTTTTGATCTTTTGAGAGGTTACTCTCTTCACTAGGTTTATCAAGCCAATGTTGGTCCTCTTCCACTCCTAATTTCTTGCTCACAAGTTCAAACCAAAATAGGGACGCACATAACAACAAAATCACAAGTGTCGGGTATGAAGAAAAATGTTTTGATAGTGGGATGCCCAAAATGGAGTTTCCATGAGTTTCCAAAATCGTGGGCAACCCAAAATGAAAAGTTAGATGGGGGAATCCACCTTGGGAGACAAAATTTGATTTCAAAAAACGTTTATTGGCATTTCAAGGGCAGAAACGACCTCTATAAACCCCCAAATCGTAACTCTCCTCCTCCCAACCAATCTGCAACAGAAAAACGAATTCCTAGCTATGGAAAATGAAGGAAAGAGATGGAAAACATGAAGGAAAACGCCCCAACTAGCTCAGACTAAGTGAGGGAGCAAAGAACATGGTTGAATAATGGCTTGGGCGCCATTTCGTGGGTGTTTTCTTGCCCAATAAGCCAAAATACAATTTCCTAGATTGATGGCTTGCCCATACACGAAATTGGCTACAACACCTCCCCATTCCCAAGGCATTAAATACTTCGACCAACTCATGGAAGAATTAAATGATTGGGTGCATACGTCAAAATGGGTAGTTGAGAGTTTATGGGTTTTCTCATTGACACTATTGTCTCAAGGGTTTGAATATTTTCCCTCCCTATTCCTTCTAAAAATCATGCCCCCATCTCTTGTTTCATTGCATAGCTATTTGTGAGTATTTCATTAAAATTCATATTTACATGATGTCTTAATTTCTATTGTGTGTGGCTAGCATGAGAACCATATCCATCGATTTTTAATTGTCGATACATAAAACGCTAAATCGATGGTGGGTCCTTGGCCTTGAGCTCCTCACCATGATTTAATAACGATATTTACATAATTTACAATTTTTAATGCAATAGGGTCAAAATCAGTATATTACATACGACCTTCGATCTAACTCACAACTAACTTCCACATCCTATCCTTCCTCTACTAGACTACGTTGGAGGGCCAACTACATGACATAATTTCCAGTTAGAACCCATAAGCGGAAGTGTCGACTACATCGACCAAGATTTCCCAACAGACACCCACTAGTCATCATCACACACCTTGGGAAGCGCACTATAGCACAACCCTCCCATGACTCCAGTTTTCTGAGGATAAACAGTGGGTAATGCCTCCGCCCCTCCTATGGAATAAGGGACTATGTCTACATCAACATAGTGACTGCGTTACGACTGTTGTGCTTAGGTTTTGTCATTAAATTACCAATTTGGGAGGTTCAGTTTTCTGAAACCCCACACCTGCCCATACATCATGATAATAAACTAAGACTTATGCTAAACAATAATCCATCACTTCCATACAATTTATCTTTTGGAATTCATGTCCTCGGGGTACTCCCACCTTGTAGGAACCAGCTACCACTTAGCTCTTTTAACATGTAGGTTAGTCTTAAAACACATGATTGAGATATATCGTGCATTCATTGACATTTTTACATATTTCATTACTAATGAAAAATAATGCAACTCTATTTTTTTTCTATGTACCATACACCCGGTATCATATCCATCCATTCAACATATAACTTTAACTTGGTATCCACATACCCATCATTTATTAAATTTGCATGCTAGAGATATAATCAAAACATGAACATCAAACTGATGAAGTTCCACAATAATAAGCAAATACAAACAAGTAATGATAGTTAAAGTGATAAACTCAAAACAGGGCAGTACAAAAATTTACATGGAATTTAGTGGATATTAAAGTAGAATTATTTTGCATAGAAACTAACTATTGTTCCACTTAATGTTCTAAATTCATTTTAAAATAACATACTTTAGTAAATCAAAATTAAAAAAATATTGAGGCCATGATCTCATACTTCTCTATTAAATTATGTTTCCAACTTTTAAATTTTTAAATTTTCTAAAATTTAAAAAGTGCATATTTTGTATTTATGAGATTTATTTCTACTTTCATTTTCTAATTCTCTATGTTATGATATTTTTCAATGTATTCAATTTTATTCCAATAATGTACACTAATTTATAAAGTTTTAATAATCCATGGAGTGAGATGAAAACTTCAAATTGATCACTAAGGTCACAAGTAACATCCCCTTTCCACATGAAGATAAACTAATAAATCTTTGAAAAACAAAGAAAGAAGTTTTAGTCACTGGATTATATATATTTGTATTTCATTTTATGTGTAATATTATTTAATGTTACTTTACCTTATATCTATATATGTTTATATTTTTTGGCTCACTTGTGGGTGAACCCAAATTCACTATGACATAGACCAACAAATCCCAAGATATTGGCCCTTTAGGTGTCACCATCGAATAGACGAAGTCTTACCCAAAGTACCTATGGGTACTGCATAAACCATGTTTCTACAATAGTGAATGGGAGAGAACTCTACTCTACCATCATACCCATTAACCAACTCTTAATGCAAATAAGTAAAACCATAGATCTAATAGAATGTATGCATCAATTGCATAACATATTATAACTAGGAGCATTAATGTTGTAAAATTAGTCACAGCAGATCTTCATCTAATGAACAAGTAAATCAATCACAACAGATGAACATAGAAAATATGGTGTAAAACTATGTAAAACATGCACAGTGCTCAATATCCCAATAAGGGTGAATAATTACAATACAATCTGACAATGAGTGAGCAATTTGAATTGACTAAGAAGGTCATTCGAATCACTGAATGGAGTAGCTTGACTCCAAATAGGAGTCCTCATCATCAATTAGTGGTGGTCATCAATGCACAAGAACTAGTCATCCAGGTGTCAAGTTGAGTCTAACTGAGTGTGTCATGTGTAACTAAAGTGTGTAGCACTGATATAGGGAAGGAGACTCAGTGGAGGGTGCATGGGAGGCTAACTGATTTCAGAACAAGTCATCTAGTCAATCTGGAGGTCCAACGGAGTGAAACAATTAGTTGGGAGTGAAATTAGCCTCAAATCAGGGAGAATCGGAGCTAATTGAG
The DNA here is from genome assembly GCA_027924585.1 of Larix kaempferi. Classification (NCBI taxonomy): domain Eukaryota; kingdom Viridiplantae; phylum Streptophyta; class Pinopsida; order Pinales; family Pinaceae; genus Larix; species Larix kaempferi. The sequence continues at coordinate 9,184,345 of BSBM01000208.1, forward strand.
TGTAACTGAAGTGGTAGGTGAAGAAGTGCACCCTTCGCTGACAGTATGTGAGAAGTGGGTGCCTTCCTGACTAGGAGGGCTAATGAACTGATGTAATAAGCTCCTGGGTGCTAGAATAAGGTGGCTAAGGTGCTGGAGGCATCAACCTGGTGATTGGGATGCATGCAAAATGCATGCAAACCCTAGAATTTTCATGCAAACCCTAATTGCATGCAAGGTCCTGAAAAAGATGATGTGGCTATCCGAACAAATGTATTATTGTCATATCATTGCGCATCTATCATTTAACAGTATCATGTAAATAAAAACAACAAGCACATACAAGAACATTCACATACATAAGACATGAGAGATTTTTATGTGGAATCCCAACAGGGAGACTGTTGTAGGAACAAGAGATCCCATGCTTCATTTGATCATGGGAGCCCCACTTTGTAAATACAAAGGTATTTAAGTAAGATGTTAAACTTTGTTCATGATGGTCTTATACCCTTTGATTTTTGGATTTGGTAATTATCATCTTTTCCTTTCAAAATTTCAAAATTTTGGTTGTTTTCTTGATTTGTAGAATGCCTTAGATTTTTTAAAGTGCCATTTTCTTTCCACAAATCCGAAATCCTAAAACCCGCAATCCCGTAATTGCGGATTGCAAGAATTGTTTGTTCTTTATTTTTTATTTTCATCAACCCGAAACCCGCAACCCGAAATTGCGGGTTGCGGGAAGACTGTGTTAATATTTTTGCAAATATCAATCATGCAACATGAAACCAAAAACCCACAAATTCTGGATTTCGGCTTGCAGAAAGTCGTCTTGTTAACAAACCAAGTTGTGCGTTCCAGAAACCCACAACCCACAAAGTGTGGATTGCGGGATGTGGGAAATTATTTTTATTTTTGAACGTTTTTTTCATTCCCGAAACCCGAAACATGAAATTTCAGGTTGTGTATTTCAGAAACACGTTTTTTCTTTGCTTTTGCAGTTTGTAAACCCGCAACCCGCAACTTGTAGATTACAGATTGCGGGAATTTGAATAAAGTTTGAAAATATAAGTTGTGAACCCGATCCCGTATCCCACGACATGACCCTGTGGTTTGCCAAACTTGATCATGACCATTGATTTTTAATCTGATCCAACGGATAAAATTGTGTCTTTTGATTAACGTATGAATTATTTTTTGGGTTGTTTTGGCAACTAATTTTCTGACAGTGATTTCAGCTTCGGCTTAAAATTCGAAGCCATGATTGTTGATTTGATTGATCTATAATGATAAGCTTTCAGATGCGACTTCAAGTCATGCATGATTTAATTCAATTCGTACTTTCACCTTGATCTAAATCTGGTTAACACATGCTACGACTTGCTTTGTTACAGTTTTGATAATTGCAGTGTCCAAATTGTAATATTTTAATCATAACATTTCATTATACTCAATCATTATGGTTTTATTGGCTTTTCTTGAATACACAGACAAATATGAGGAAAATGATTCATCATCTAGATCCTATAGAGGATTTGTGTATTCAATATTCAGAGATAATCTTCTAACATTCCTGTGTGAGCAATATGAGGACAGATCACAAGTCTTTGGGTAAATCTTTTATAGAGGAAGAATTTCAATCTTTGCTATATCCAAAACCTATGTCACCACCTTTTGATGCAGATGTTCTTGATACAAGCAGTAGTAGTGAACAGGAGGATTATGAAGTTCTACCCGTTTGCTTGCAACTTCTTCAAAGGAAGAAGAAGGAAGTCCCTGAAGAGCTCGTAGATCAAGATGACACTATTATCCACGATTTCATAATCAATGAGGATCCTGTTATTTCGCAGCTCCCCTGAAGGAAGATCCTTTGGCTGACTTCTCCGTGTTTGAAGATGTTGTTAATAATCTAGAAGTTCCTAATGAATATTTTTCGGATCTTCCGTTGCCTATTATCGGTAGTCAGTAATTAGTCGATGAATTTTCCATTTTGTCACGGGATTCTTCTCGAAATTAGAAAATGAATCTCATGTGGATATTTTGTTGAAGGATTGGAAAGAATGTGGATGAGCTATTAGAGATTTGGGACAAATGGAAAGATTTTCTAGGCCATTAGTTTTGTTTTGATTTTGTAATTCCAGTTTGTGGGAATTTAGTCTTGCATTATTATTTTTGTAACTCTTATTTAAGAAAGATGATCTCTCGTAGAGAGGAGGATGGAATTTGGAGACAAGAATCTGCAGGAGAGGTTGGAGATGCTCTGTTTTGATACAGGCTTGTAATTTCTTACAGACTATCATTGAACACAATAAATTTATTTTCAGATCCACTTTTGTTAATTTAATCAAGTTTATTTAATGAATGTGATTTCTCTCCAAATTTCTTATCTTGCAATGCTTAAGTCTTTTGCAACCTATAAATGCATTGGATCTATAGTTTAGATTTTTCTCTGCTTATGATCTATTTATCTTTAAATGTTTTAAGAAAATTTATTCAACTAAAACTTTTATCTATTTCTGCAAATGGTTTATAGGAAATTATAACTTATGTTGATTTTTCAACTAGCATATCAGTACATGTCAAATCTTGAATGCATGCCATCCCTGATTCACTCTTGATTAAGTTTCAATGGTTAATGGTAACTTGGGCAAATAAGTAATATGTCTTTTAACATTTTTGTTAAGTTGATGAATAATACTTATTTATTTCATATCAAGCTAATCTGAACCTATCTCAAGATGCCTTTTAGGATACATCTAACTTAGCTTAGATTTCTCTTAGACAAATTTGTGTTTACATATTTTCACACTTAGGTTTTCTCCATTTGAAAATTGATCCTTTGGATCAAGACTTACCAACTTTTAGAGTGCCAGCAGAGGCCGAATATCCGTGGGATATTACTATACCAAATAGGTTGGCGATAGAAGTGTCCTTGCGTAGGTCCTTTCGAAGCCTTTCAACCTGGGTTTTCCCCCTCTGTTGAGATATTAGGAACCCGTTCCAACACCTTGCACACCTTGGATATCCGAGTCCTCAACAAATGGCACTAAAAGGAGGGACAATAGTAAACTATGCCTAAACAAAATACTCAAAAGCCTCCTCCAGCAAGAATATTGATTGTCACCCGTAGCCATACGCAAGCATCTACTTTTGTTGAGCAACCGATGCAACATCCTAATACTACCCTTGCTACCCCTACAGCTCACCAAGATCCTAGAATAAGAGATATCATCATTGTTTCACCCACTAGAGGACCTATCTCACTTGAACAGATACTCAAACGTTCTAATGATAGAGTTGCTAGGATACAACAGAGGATTACATGACAAAGAAATCAAGGATTAGTAGCAATTCACCAAGAAAATACTAATCCACAAGCAAATATTCAAGATAACCAAGATAATCAAAATTCAGCCGAGCAGAATACTGAGCAAACTAATTCATCAAACAAATAGCAATTCCCTGAATTTGATCCTGATTTATTATTTACTCAGACAAAACAAACCTCACACATTATTGCTTCAGGTGGACCACCACCCTCACCTCCTTCATCATCATCCTCCTCATATGAAGGTGAACATTCTTCTAGTTCTTCATCTAAAGAAGAGGAAGAACAACCAATGGCTGGAGAAGGCCAGAACAGACCTTGGCTTGACCAAGATGTTGTATTCATACTCGGGGACCAACATAGATTACCTAAAAACCCTGAGAAGTGGATTCCTAAGTTCAATCCTGATGGCAAGTGACCTATACTAAATCATATTAAAACCTTTATGTAGGCTAGAATACTGATGAGTGTCATCCATGAAGACATGGTTTGCAGGTCCTCTTCCCTTACACATTTGAAGGGAAGGCATCCACATGGTATTTTTCCTTAGAAGCTAGAACTATAACTTCATGGGATGAGTTTGAAAAATTATTTATCCAGAATTTTGGGGATGACAAAACACTATAGGATTTAGTTTTGGAGTTATCTTCCATGAAAATGAAAGGTAAAGAAAGGGTCAAATATTACAATAAGAGATTTTCTTACCTAACGAATAGGATCCTTGCCATTGCTCTTCTTGCAGAACAACTTTTGGTTTCCTATTATGAAAAGGGTTTATCTATTCCTATTGCAATGTGGGTCAAAAGGGCACACAAAGACAACCTGTTTGAAGCTTATGCAGAAGCCATTCATGTTGAAAAGGATATCTATTGCCTAAAAGATAATCCTCAGGCTTTAGAAGAACAACCTTCTACATCTAGGAAGAAAACTGATAATGCTCCCAATCCCATTACCCAAAACAAAGATCCCTTTGAAATGACTGACATCAAGAAGTTTCTCCAGAAGATGTCAAATGAGATGGTTGATTTAAAAAAGAACAATAATGAAAATCAAAATCAAAATAGAGGTTTTGTAAGGTCACCTTTTAGGAGACCTTATCAACCTCCCCAAAATCCACCACCTCTTAATCCTAATGAAGGATTGAATTCTATAGAGATCTATTCCATTTTCAAAGCTCTTGCCACTGAGTAACAAAATGTCCCTGAACCTTTCGAGGATCAAACAAACCAAGATCCATAGTTACCACAAGGAGAAGATGAAGAAGAAGAGCCACAAATTCATATTGTTAGCTACTTTTCTGAGCTACCAATGAATGAAGAAGAAGAAGAACCTGAGACAGTATTCAATGTGCAACATCCTTACAATACTAGATCAAGACCACAACCTGCTCAGGAACCTTCATATTCAACAACACCTCCCAACAAAAGCAAAATTGTTCCTCAAAGGAATGCAGTCATTCTTGAGCTGCAATACAATTTGGCTGAAGATTTGGAAAGAGTTAAAGCAAATATCTCTTTGTTTGAGCTTCTGAAAATCCCTTCTATGAGGGATTCTTTACCTAAAAGCATGATAATAAAAAAACCAAGAGAATCACAAAACAATAACTTAGACTCTTTTACCAAACCAGAATATCAGAAGTCTGGAAGCAAGAGGACACCTCCTTTCTTGCTCACCTTTGAAATCTTCTACAGAAATCTACAGAACTGCATGATAGAATCTGGTGCCTCTTCCAATGTGATGTCCTTGTCTGTATGTAGAAAAATTAATGCTACTTGGGAACCCTACCCTACACATATTGTCCAGCTTGTTAGATCTAAAGTAAGAGTAGTAGGAAGACTGAGAAATGTGCTGTTAACATTATCTGTTGATCCTCGGATTCACTAGACCATTGATATTGTTGTAGCTGACATTCCTAAAGCGTATGGGATGTGGCTGAGCAGAGATTGGTCAGAGAAGTTTAAGGGATACTTTGGAACTGATTGGTCTCACCTATGGTTACCCTACAATGGACAACCAAACAAGATAAAGATCAATAAGGAACCATTTATGAAGCAAACAGTCACTGACCTTAATGATTCAAGTGAACCTACTGGGTATTTCAGTTCACATATTGAGCATTTCACTTTTGATACCTTTTTTGGAGATTTTCTAGTTGATTCTTCACCAGATGAGAATGTGCAGAATGAATCACAGATTGCCAATGTTACTACTGTACCATTCTTTGGAACTATTGTACATAATGTTTATAATGTTAATACAAAATTTAGGATAGACCCTATTGCATGGACTTTATTCTTTGATGGCTCCAAGTCTAAAGATGGAGCCGGTGCAGGTTGTGTCCTTATTGACCCCAAAGGGACTAAAACCATGATTGCATGTAGGCTTCAATTTGATTGTACCAATAATGTTGTTGAATATGAGCCTCTCATGCAGGGACTCAAAAAAACTATTGATATGGGTGCACAACTGATCGAATGTTTTGGGGATTTAGAAATTACAGTCAAACAGGTAAGGAATAAGATACACTGTTTGTCTCCTCATTTAACTAATTATCAGAAAATGGTAAGAGAACTCACCAATTCCTTCTCTGCATTCAACATTAATTCATTCCCTAGGTCACAGAACTTTGATGTTGACCTCTTAGCAAATACTGCATCTAGGCTGATTCCACCAAAAGGCTTGTCACCTGATACCTTTTCCATAGAACTTATGTATAGGCCTTCCATCCCAGATAATGTAACAAGGTGGAAAGTGCTTGATGATGATCAACAGATCCTAGACTTCCTCTCAACTCAAGATACCTTTCAAGATATGGCCATAGATGAAGCTGAGGATGAAATATCCCTACAGATCCTTCCAACATTATTCCAAAATCAATAATCAATCTAGAAAATTTCTATGACTTGCAAGATAAATTTAAACATGAGACCAACTATAATGTCCCTAAAAATAGTAAAAATTTAAACATTTTCCATTACTGTAATAAACTATTTAAGAGGTAATGATTTGTAAATTAACTTCAACACTGATAATAACATACTACACCGGTACTTATTTGTGACATTTGAAAGGTCTTAGTTTCCTAAGTATCACGGTCTTAGTCGCTGTTATTCCTACAGCTTTGCGAAAGTGATGTAATGAGTAGAAACGTAATTCCATTGCAAGTGTACAAATGTTAGAGTAAAATAATAAAAATCTCCTTCTTACTCTTTTAAGAGTTTGTGTGCATATTTATGAAAGTATAACTAATAATTCAGGTGAGATGGACCCCTGTTGGTGACGGTTGAGGCCCATGATGAGACGCTTGGCCTTTCAAGGGGAAAAGTACCCCAGCAGAGTTGCCAAGAGGTAGGGTGTAAGAAATGGAAACTTCTGACTTACTTAGCGAGTTTCGCTAATGCATTCAATTTGTACTTGGTGTGTAGGTGTGCCTAGAAAGGCATCTACCTAGGGTGCTTACTTCACATCTATAGCAATTACTTAAGCCTAAAGTGTGTAATGTTTGAAGGTTGGCACCTTAAAGGCCTTGATGGATTTTGCAATACTTGTTGAACTTGCAATACTTGTTGACCTTGCAATTACTTATTGGCACTATGTAATACTTGTGGTCTTTGCAATACTTGTTGCGTTTACAATACTTGTTGATCATGAATAACTCTACTACTATAGTGATCAAGGTTACTATCGAAATATTTGGGGTTGGTGGTAGAATTAAATGCAGCTCTACAATGTCACATGGTCAACGCTACCAGTTATCCAAAGGGTTTTCCCTCGGGTTTTACACCAATGAATGTTCATTTTCGTGGTTCATTTTCCCTTGTTTGCTGTTGGATGTGTTTGAGAGTTTCGTTCCTTGACCTGAGCCTTTCTCATGGTTAGCACACCATACGGGGTTCTATATGCAGGGATGGAGACAAAATAAGAAGGTAATACTCACCTCTGGTTTGTACTACGTTTTCCTGCAATTTTGTTTAAATACAGTTCGATAATGATCTCAGAGTTTGATTTCGTATGGTTCATTTGTTTGGCAGGCAATCGTTGGCATTCCTCTTCTACGTGGCTACTAGTTGATGACTAGTACTCGACTTTGATGGCATTGCATATGGTAAGTTCAGAGTTCACCGTCCCTTATCTCCTCCTCTCACCTCTGTGGAGTGTTACTGTTTGTATTTGCTAGGGGGAACTTTGTGAGCTCGGTTTGGTTTTACTGCAACATGTTTTGGGTTCCTGGAGGTCGCCATTGGCTGGACCATTATGAAATGTATTACTGACTTAAATATGAACGACATGGCCCTGGAGGGTTTTAGTGTAAGGTTTGGCCATTAGGCTCAATGTTGAACTTTGTAGAATCTATTTGTAATATAATGCCCAATATAAACCTGGGGTTTACATGTCTGCGTATTTTGTTTTGAAAGCACCCTGGACTTATGAATAGAGGAAATGGCCTTCTGCATAATTCTATTAGAGTTTGAACCTATAATGATTTTTGGATTCTCATTTTGTTGTTTATAATCGGAAATTAACTTCTGCGTTTTCTTTATTATGAGGCCCAAATTGATGTGTGAATAATTAGGGTCACTGGGTTTTCCATTTGGTATTCTGTCAGTTCAAAATCTTGGTGAAAGGTTGTTTGACTAAAATACTGGAGTCCATGCTAAATATGTGAGACTTGCCTTTGCCCTGTCCTGGGTTTTTCTTTCCTATTGCGTAAGAGAATTTATATGGATGTATATGTTGTTTGTGCTTCTATCCTGTAGCTAGTTGATTTGTGCTTTTAAATGGAAAGTCTGTATTTTGTTGATGCCGGTGGTACTCCTATCTTTTGTCTAGTTTAATAAATGTTCCTGGGAAATCTAAGCTACTCCAGGGGTTTGATATTTAGACCTATGGCTTTTAAATTTAAAATGTATGGCCGTCTATAATTTGGTTATGAGATTCGACCCGTGGACTGAGAGAGGTGCTCATCAGGGTTTCAAGTTTTAAGATGTAATTTAAAAGTCTAGATTTGTGCTTGGGTGTAGTCCTAAGCTTCATATGTCTACTGCGTTTTTTTTATGACTTGTTACAAAATCCTACGTGTTTGTGTTGTTTAGCGTTTGACTTCTGGAAGTTTAAACAACAGAACCTTCAATTCTTCCTACGAATTCTAGTTTAGTGTTTGCAAGAATGATTGGTAGCTAACGTACAATAATTTTATGGTTGATGTGTGTCTACAATTTTTTTGATATGAAATATCGTTTAAGAGTTTCAAAGGCTGGCTTACTGTGTTTGCTATTCCTATTTGGTGATTCTTAAGGGCATAAAGGAAAAGAATAAAGGAACATAATTATAACCCTAAATCTAAAAAGAATCGGTCTATTGTTTGCAAATAAATCGTTTTCTTATCCAAAGTTTAGTAGATAGAAAAAGACATATCATATAGATTGATTTGGAGTTTATGATTCTAAAAGACTCTCTTCAAGGATTTGGGAGCCTTAGAGTTTTGACACCTAATCTAACTCTTGCTAGACCTACTCTTTATAATAAAAGAAATCAATATAGAGTAAACCCTGCACTATGTATTAGTAAACATAACGATTCTAACCAGCAATTGAATATTAATTTAAAGGAGTGATAACCCTAGTTTAGGAAATGATTATGGAAATGGAAAGAGAAGATGCACAGTAGTAAAATCCTTCAAATAGCAATGAGAGAGTTCCTACGTTTTCTGATGATGCGAGGTCTAGCACAGGCTGGCTAGGCTAGACCTGGTAGACCCTCCACTGGTTTTTGGGCCAAACCTCTACACTGATAATATTTGTGTTAAGAATTAAACAATGTTGAACCATTAATACTAGTCTAAAGCCTAACATCTACTATAACTGGAAATGGAAAAGTTGACATTACATACCTGGTTGATTTGGAATTCGATCCTCTCCTGTAGAAGCCTGCATACTCAAACAATAATTAATGCAAAAAAACTTTGAGCCTAGCTAACCTGTTAGGATGATTTCTTAGCTGGATAACTTTAGGGCTACTATGTTCCTCCCAACCATGACCCTTATACTGTTCCTGGTTCTAACTGGATCCCCCTGAGCTGGTTCCAACATGCAATGAGAGATAGTGGCCCTAGATTCACTGCTGCTTTAGATCTGGAATTTATTATGTGATACCGCTTCAGTTTCTTGGAGCAGATCACTTCTCTTTGATTACCATAAGAGAATGATAATGAAAAAGAATAATGATCCCCAAACTTGGGATCTTCCCTCTTTATGTAGGGGAGTCTTGAATTATGACTGTTTGAATAATTAGTTTCTTTAAATTAAATAATATAATATTTAAAAGATATTATCTACTAAAAAATAATTTGTCCTCTTCAACTAGGACTTCTCACTTGTTTTAACTATAAGTGATTTTAATCTTTAATCTTTTCATAATATTAATAATACAATAATTATAATTTAACCTAAATATTAATAAATAATATAATGATGTGGTAGCCCACTTATGCATAAATATATATATATAAAAGAATATATATATAATAACAATATTATTATTAAATCTCTTAATAATGATATCTAGCCTTGAGGCCTTTAAGCATTTTGTTATCATAAGACTAATCTTATCCAATCCATACTTTAGGTTATGGCAATTATATTTTATTTAATTATGTATATTCACGTGATACTTCTTTTAAACATTAACGATATGGTCCAATTCTTTGGACGGTCTTTCGGTAAGCTTGGATAGGCACCTCTAGTCTCTCTCTTGCATGTTGGATTCCCTCGTTTGACATGGTAGTTCACGCAGTATTTGATGATAGATAAAAGATGAATCATTTAATCAAATTAATTAAATGTGATGAAAGTAAAAGTGCTATTCAGAGTCTTTCAGACTCAACACTTTGATATTTAGTAACCCTGAGTGCTCTTCAGAGCCTTTTAACTCAACACTTTCACATGGGCGTTACGCTAGTGCAATTCCAGAGCTTCCTGCTCAACACCAATGCTAGAATGTGGTTGTGAGGCACATCTAGAATATTCAAGTGGCCTCAGATCCGGTATTCATTTATCAAGCTTGCAGTCCTCCAGGCTTATGCCCAACATTCAATGTAGCTCAGGGCTTACTCCCAGTACATAAACATTCGTCTAGGTACATCGGGGCTTATGCCCAGTATGTAGGTCATCTGTGTGTTTCTGAGTCCACGCTCAACACACCACATAAGTCATTCATGTAAAGATCATAGTTCTGCACAGTAAATAACAAAAGATCATCTCAATATATTAGGGTTTGTACCCATATCAAAGCTGAAGAGCATCATCAAAACATTAGGGTCTCCTCGCCCAGTATACACTCAATAAAGAAGTCAGTCAGGGTCCATGCCCGATATGTCAATATATAAAAGAATACATCATAGGTGCTAGTGCTCATGCCCAATACTCGAAATAAAACATATGTGCTTGGGCCGTGGCCCAATATAACAACAAAAATAGTTTAGTCTAAAATTTGGGATATTACATCCCTCCCCGCTTAGAAACAATATTGTCCGAGTGTTTCTAGGGACTAGGAATGAGGTCATGAAACAAGGCAGGGTATGCCTCTTTCATGGTGGTCTCATTCTCCCAAATAGCCTCATCTGGTCCAAAGTGCCTCCATTGCACTTTCAGCTGAGTAATGGTTCTCCTCCTAAGCTGCACCTCTCTCTTGTCCAGAATGTGGATTGGTTATGGCCTAAACTCCCCTTCGAGCTCCACATGTAATAAGGACCAATCAATTACATGTTTAGTATCGTATACATATTTCTTTAATAATGAAGCATGAAAAACATTATGAACTTTTATATGAGCTAGTAACGCTAAATCATAAGCCACTGGGCCCTTCTTGGCTAGTTTTCAAAAGGTCCACAAAATCTTGGGGCTAGTTTCCCGCAACGTCCTAAGCTCAATGAGCTTCGTTTTGCCTTTATTTTTAGAAACACATGTTCACTGACTTGGTAGTCTTTGTCTTTTATTTTCTTTTCCGCATAACTCTTTTGGTGGTCTTGTGCCTCTTTCAAGTTCAGTTGTACCTTGGAGACTAGTTGTTCCAAATCCCTTAGTAGGTCGGGTCCTAACATAAGTTTGTCTACTGGACTGTCCCAAGTCACGGGTGTCCAACATTTCCCACCGTAGAGTACCTCAAAAGGGCTCATTTTGGTAGTGGTTTGGTATTCGCTTTTGTAGGCAAACTCTGCGAAGTGCAAATAATCTTCCCACTTGGTGGGGTTGTTCATGACATACATCCTCAACATGTCCTCAAGGATTTGGTTTACTCGTTCTGTTTATCCATCGGTCTGGGGATGGTACACGGAATGGGTCTCCAACTTGGAGAACAATGCTCTCTAGAAGTTGCTAGTGAACTTCGTGTCTCAATCGGAAATGATTGCCTTGGGTATCCCATGCAATCGAAAGATCTCCTTCAAGAAGATGTCCACGATGTGGACTACTTTGTAGGTAGAATTTACCGCTATGAAATGAGTTGCTTTATACAGCTTGTCTAACACTACAAAGATGGAATCGTTCTTCCTCTTACTCTTGGGTAAGCGTGTAATGAATTCCATACTTATTACCTCCCACTTCCATTCCGGAATGGGAAAAGGTTGTAGTAAATCGGAGGGGTGTTGGTGTTCTACTTTGACCAGTTTGCACTCTTGACATTTTGTGATGAACATGGCTATGTCATCTTTCAACTTAGGCCAAAAGTAATGTTTCTTTACTATCGATAGCATCTTTTGATATCCAGGATGCCCTGAACAGGGTTTCTGGTGAAATTTGGTGAGAATGTTTGATCTAATGTCTCCACTTTCTGGGACATAAAGTCTCTCTTTCGACCATAGTAGTCCTGACTCGTCGATCTTATATTCTTTCTGTTGTTGGAATAATCTGTCTTCCTGGATATTTGCAAGGATTTATGTGTAGTAATGGTCACTCTTACATGCCATTCGAATCTTAAGGTGTAAGTCTAAGTTGGTTTGACTCACCGTGACCTTGTAAAGCATATGTGCTCGATGGCTCAAGGCATCCACAATCTTGTTTTTGTTTCCTTTAATATGCTTTAGTTCGAAATGATACTCACTAAGGAAGGCTAACCATCTGGCCTGCCTAGCGTTTAGGTCGGGTTGGTTGAAAAGGTACTTTAAACTCATGTTATCAGTCATCAGTAGGAATTTCTTTCCCATAATATAATGTCGCCACATCTTCAAAGCAAGCATGATGGTGGCTAGTTCGATATCATGCGTAGGGTAGTTTTGCTCATGTTATTTCAATTTCTTTGATACATAGTAGATGGTAAAGTTACCTTACATAAGGACTCCCCCATGTCCTTCCTTGCTTGCGCCCATGCAAACAATGAAGTCCCCATTGGGATCCACAATACTCAAAATTGGTGCACTAATCAATAGTTGCTTCAGCTTTTGAAAACTTTCTTCGCACTTATCCATCCAGGTAAACTTGTTTTCCTTCTTCTGCAAGGAGGTCATGGGACATGCAATCTGTGAAAAGTACTCAATCAACTTTCGGTAGTAGCTAGTTAAACCTAAAAGTGATCTTATATCGAATACGCACATAGGTGTGGGCCATTCTTCGATAGCTTTGACCTTTTCAAGGTGGACGACTATTCCCTTCTCGGAAATGATATGTCCTAAGTATTGAATCTGGGGTTTGTAGAAATTGCACTTACTAAACTTAGCGTACAATTAGTGTTCCCGTAGTATACGTAAAACAATTTGGAGGTGTTTCTCATGTTCTACTTCGTTCTTGGATTAGATCAAAATATCGTCAATAAAGACTAGGATGAACTTATCAAGGTATTTACTAAAGATGTTGTTCATCATACACATAAAGATAGCCATTGCGTTCGTCAACCCAAAGGGCATCACTAAGAATTTGTAGTGGCCGTAACGGGTCCGAAATGTGGTTTTGTTGATATCCTCATCATGAATTGTCACGTGATGGTATCCGGATCATAAGTCGATCTTTGAGAAGATCTTTGCTCCTCCGACTTGGTCAAACAAGTTGTCGATTCTAGGGAGTGGGTAGTGGTTCTTAATGGTCATCTTGTTGAATTGGCAGTAATCGATGCACATTCGCATCGTTCCATCTTTCTTCTTGACGAAGAGTATCGGTTCTCCCCAAGAGGACACACTTGGTCGAATGTACTCTTTGTCTATTAAATCTTGTAACTGAAGCTTGAGCTCCACCAATTCTGGTGTGCTCATGCGGTACAGAGCTTTGGAAGCTGGTACTGACCGGGGTGTTAGTTCGATCAAAAAGTCTAAGTCTCGTTTGGGTGGTAATCCTGATATTTCTTCCGGAAATACATCTTTGAACTCTACAAGGACTAGGAAGTCTTCGATCTTCTGCTCGCTATCTTTCTCTATATTTTGGATGTTGATGGCAAAGAGTTTACAACCCTTCCTGATACATTTCTTTGCTTGTAAGGAAGATATTTTCCTTACATACACTTTCTTCGAGATACCCTTAATCGTCTTCTGATTCCCTTGGTCATCCCTGCAGAGTAAGGATTTGTTTAAGCAGTCCAGTAGGACATTGTGTTCTTCTAACCAATCCATGCCGATAAGTACATCGTACGACCCTAGGGGTAGAATGTTTAATTCTAACCTAGTTGGAAAACCATTTAAGCCTATGTCACAAGTTTTAACTAACTTGGATACCTTTCATTTGGTACCAGTGGCTCGTTGTACCAGCCACGATTTCTCATGATGCTCTCGGTTCAACTTACAAGTGTCCACTATCTTAGGGGAGATATAATTTGCCATGCGCCGGGGTCTATTAAAACTGAAACAGTTGTGTTTGATATCTTACACTCAATTTCAACCATGGTAGCCTGGTGATCTACCTGTCGGCCACCAAGAGCGACATAAATCCTGGGTGTCTTTGCAAGGTCTCCTATGGTAGGTTCTGCTTGGACGTGGTGTAAAACTCCATCCGTTTTGCCGGGGCAGTCTTTGTACTAGTGGGGCCCTTGTCATTTCCAACAAGAAACAGTTGGTGGGATAGCTTTCATCCCTTTGTTGAAAGTTGGCCTATTGACAGGTGGTGGGGGTGCACTTGGTTTTGCTTGAGGTCGGTTGGAGCCTCTATTGGGTGGAAAAATGTTGTTATGTTTCCGGTAAGGTGGAGGTATAAAACGCAGTCTGCGGTTGTCCGAGAAGGTTCTGAGCCTATCTCTATTTTTTTTGATGTTATCATTCCTTGGATCTCCATGCTCATAACACAGTCTTGCTTTATGTAAGGTCACATCAAGGGTTTTGGGCATGTCAAACTCTATCTTTTCTCTAAAGTTTGGTGGAATCCCTCCCAAGAACTTTTGTATCTTCACCTTTTCGTCTTTGATGTATGGAACATAGTGCAACAAGTCTAAAAATCTGTTTATGAATGCCTCCATGGTTAGGGAGCCCATTTTCAACTCATGAAATTCCTTAATTTTCTTGTCAAAGAATCTTTCAGACATATATTTGTCCTGAAATATTCTACTGAAAGTATCCCATGTTATGTCTCTCAGTTCTTTTCCTTTGGTGTGTTCCAAGTCTTGCCACCATCTGGATACTTTACCATTCAGGTTGTATATGGCTAATCGGGCTTGCATTTCAGTGGAGTAATTATGAACTTTGAAGTACTTATTCATTCCTAGCAGCCACTCCTTAGCCTTCTCCCCGGAGTTAATCTCTCTGTCATAAGTTGGGGATTTTATCTTTTTGAATTCTCCTTGTAAACTATTGTCACTTTTCCTCCTTTTCTTGCAAGGAGGTGGTGATCCTTCATCGTTGGAAGAGTTCTTACAGTCCTATTACATTGATTCAGGTATGTGTTCTCCCTGCTCTTCTCCCTTAGGTCTGGCAGTCCTATTTGTGTGACTATTTCCCTTTTTAAAGGTGTTTAGTGAGAGTGTGGGCTATCCGTGGGGTTCTGCCCCTGTTAAAGTCTGAAGCAGAGCTTCATTTATAGATTTTTGTTCTCGTCTTTCTTGCATATTTTCATCTCTGAAACTTTGGAATTCTTCCTGTAGATTTTGCATGGATTTCATTAAATCTGAGTTGAGTTCCACCACAATTTATTGATCTCATGGTGGAGAGTTCATATTTCCATGTATGTTGCTTCTGCCTTTTGCATTCATTTTCAGACAATGACTGTACCTGTGACGTCCCTCCCCAATAATGAAAAGACATTATGTTCGATTTTTAAATATATATATATATATATTATTTTATCATTTTAGAGATTATTCAATAAGGAGGCCAGATGAGAAATCGGCTGATTTAAGTCCTAGAAGGACTGTTGTAAGAAAACAATTTTTATTATTTTAATATAAGGATGAGCAAGAACAGCCAAGTTAAATGAGGAGATCATGCATGGAGGAGTGGGGGACAAGTTAGAGTTAGCCTCTGGGAAACCAGAACAGGTGTCAGAAGTGTATTTAAGACACTAGACACACCCTGAAAATCAGGGATTTGATTAGCTGCGAAAATTCCATGAGGAATTGGATACTAATGGGAAGACCCAGGAAAACTATAAAGAGAGGGCATATGTGAGGAGGCAGGACACTGCTGAGTATGCCGGAGAGAATTACACTTGCTGTGTGAGCACTCTGTGTTAGGCAAGGGATTCAGGAAACGCTGCTGAGTTTGAGGCTAACTGTCCACACCTTTTCATGCATGTATCTGGCTCGGGGGTGATTATGGACAGACTTGGAGTTTGTATCTAATCTATGGTTGGGAGGAACGTGGCTGTTCCTGCTACATTCGGTTTATAAGTTTCAGGTTTTCTTTAAAAACACAGACTCTTTAGTAATTCCTATTGTTTTATTTCCGCCAAGTAGGTTATAATAGTTTGACCAATTAGCTCGTTAATTATGAATTCTTATCTTGATAACTAATGGGAGATGTTAGTTCTATTTCGAACTCTATGAATATGAGTTTATATTTCAAGTACGAATTCTCTGTGTGATTATAAAATTAGGATTTCTATGGAACTGTTTGTAAAGATTTATAGTTGGGATTAATGATAATTTGTATAGTTTAATTTCCTCTATATCGATCCGCAAATTCGAGAAGTAAACTCTGGGCATTTAGTGAAAATTGTCTGAACTGTATTCATCTTAGATACACTACTGAACCACGTTTTCATCAAATAGAAACCTGGAATGATCTTATGGAAAATTATTCGTTATAATATTGTTAAAGTTAGTGCATAATATGGATCGGGACTCTATGATTCCTGCACGTTACTCATCAAAGAAGGAAGAAACACCGATTGTGTACATTAGATAGAATTACAACCAGCAGATTCAGATTTTTTTATGGGTGAAAACCCTCACAAAAACATTTAGAGCATGTTGTAGGCAACTATATGTCGGTGAAATGCTTAATCCATACTTAGACGAGAAATAACAACGCGAGTTCATTCACCGTGCAGAACCTAAAGATTTGAGCCAAGATCTTCGGTTAGTTCCATCGAAGCTTACATCTCATATAAGGAATATAGATACAAAGCATTTCAGTTGGGAGTTTAATCGTATAGGTGATTAGGGTTTCTTCCAAACTAAAGGGTAACTTGAGATCCCGTTGGATGTGTGGGTAATCTAACGATTTCAACCTTATACAAAAAGAACATTAAATTTTATTAGCAGTTAATGTTTTGATTTCTTACATGAACCAAGATCTACTATTATTTTCATCGAACCTTACATCATATATACGAAAAGTAGATATAGAGGGTTTCAGCGGTGAGTTTTGTCAGTATAGGTACTCAGGGATTCATTCAAACAAATTTTTAAACTGAGATTTCCATCGGCATATGTGATTAACCTAGTGACTTCAAACATTTACAAAAAAAAAAAGAACAGTAAATTTTTATTTTCTCAGGCAACGATTCACCATTTTCGATACTGCCATCCTAGTTACCTCTTGGGCCGGATGAATCCCATTAAGTGAGGGACGATTTCTTTTCAAAAAAAACGCAGAGCTTACAGTAAATTGGTTACTACGATTTACAATATTCTACATTACCATCTGACAGCCAGAAGATTAGAATTACAAGAAGTTCATAACACATTTATCCTGGAATCACTTAATATTTGAACTCTATGCGAGTCCCAGCTCGGATTTCAGAAAAAGAACACGAATTACAATAGTAATGGCAGAAAGTAGTACATTAAAACTGGCATTGGAGCCAAACCCTAGATAAGCCTTTCCACATTAAAGAAAAGAGGCGAGTTCCAGTCACAGTTTCAAGCGAAAAACTTTTCAGACAGTAAACATTCTTACAGAAACGATGACTTTAAAATCCCTGGCATTGAAGCACAACCCTCTAAACGAACTGAAAAAAAAATCTTCCACAGTTTTATTACTGCTAAAAAGATTCTGTTGACAACGATGAGGGTTTTGACATGAAGGAGAATTCTTCCATGCAAATGCTGGAGTTGTATGGAGAGATGCCTGCTTACCAAGGGAGTAGACCCAAATCACCACCACCTGATTAACTCGCAAAACCTGCCACTGAAACAACAGAGAATTTAGTAACTGGAATAGAGGGCATCTATGTATGGGATTTTTAAGAATAAATATGTGTCGTTTACCTTTGAGTTCAAGTCACTGGTCACGGCCCTTCATACAACTCTGCAACGGGGTTTCATCCTGTCAAAGAACCACCTAGCAAGTCTGGTGCAATATTTACCCTTCAAACTTTTACCTATTACCGTGCAGAGACCTGAGAATTTTAATCTTTAACATATGTGTCGAGCTTGATCAGAACTGAAACCAAGGCTAATTAAGAGTATTGTCATTTCATTTAAAAACGATTTAATGAGAGTCACATGGCTTCGGTACCATGCTGTGTTGCTGGTAGCTTACGAAGACCCCAATTTATTACTGTGACCCATCTATTCATTGGACGCATTAAATGTTACAGGTGCCGCTACTAAAATGTCAAATCCCAGCGTAATGTTTAGACTGTAGGTTAAATGAAATCTTTCCACCATACTACGAGCTAGAGGATGGAGAGGCGACTTTATAATATGTAACCTTAGCCTAGATATCACCATATGGATTTTCCTTCAAAGGGTAAGACCTTCCTAGATTTTGTATAAAGTATTTCCTTACCAGAACATAAAATCCCTTCGCGACCACAAGTTCATTTAGTTAAAAGGGTCCGGACTTGTCATAAACTTTCAATGGAAGGTGTGCCAACATGCATAGCATAAGTAATGAAATCAAGTGAACATAACGATCCTTTGTCACAATTTGTCAAGAGTACCATGTGTGCTACATTAATCTTTATGGAGGATTATTAAACCCAAGTGGAGTACTCGGACCTCATAACCTGCACCTTTAGTAGGAAGTAAACAAAGAGCTGAAGGTCCACATCTTATTATGGGTAACTATGCTCATGGAGTCGTATTTATTTAGAACCCATCTCTGCGTCCATGAAGAAATTTGATGGTGTCGGCGTACCTGCAAATCAAGTATGGAGGGTGTTAGCTATAGCTAAGTAAGCGGCATGTCATCCATTAATACTCCTCTATTCCGTAGGAAGAATTACAAGAGACAGAAGTTAACGTTAGCATATTTAGTTCAATATGTGTTCACTTAGATCCGAATGATGTGTAATCCCAGTAAGGAGAAGGAAGAACAAAAAAAATTCTTCCGCAGTTTTATTACTGCTAAAAAGATTCTGTTGACAACGACGAGGGTTTTGACATGAAGGAGAATTCTTCCATGCAAATACTAGAGTTGTATGGAGAGATTCCTGCTTACCAAGGGAGTAGACCCAAATCACCAGCACCTGATTAACTCACAAAACCTGCCACTGAAACAACAGAGACTTTCGTAACTGGAATAGAGGGCATCTATGTATGGGATTTTTAAGAATACGTATGTGTCGTTTACCTTTGAGTTCAAGTCACTGGTCACGGCCCTTCATACAACTCTGCAACGGGGTTTCATCTTGTCAAAGAACCACCTAGCAAGTCTGGTGCAATATTTACCCTTCAAACTTTTACCTATTACCGTGCAGAGACCTGAGAATTTTAATCTTTAACATATGTGTCGAGCTTTATCAGAACTGAAACCAAGGCTAATTAAGAGTATTGTCATTTCATTTATAAACGATTTAATGAGAGTCACATGGCTTCGGTACCATTTTGTGTTGTTGGCAGCTTACGAGGACCCCAATTTAGTACTGTGACCCATCTATTCATTGGACGAATTAAATGTTACAGGTGCTGCTGCTAAAATGTCAAATCCCAGTGTAATGTTTAGATTATAGGTTAAATGAAATCTTTCCACCATACTACGAGCTAGAGGATGGAGAGGCGACTTTATAATATGTAACCTTAGCCTAGATATCGCCATATGGATTTTCCTTCGAAGGGTAAGACCTTCCTAGAGTTTGTATAAAGTATTTCCTTACCAGAACATAAAATCCCTTCGCGACCACAAGTTCATTTAGTTAAAAGGGTCCACACTTGTCATAACCTTTCAATGGAAGGTGTGCCAACATGCATAGCCTAAGTAATGAAATCAAGTGAACATAACGATCCTTTGTCACAATTTGTCAAGAGTACCATGTGTGCTACATTAATCTTTATGGAGGATTGTTAAACCCAAGTGGAGTACTCGGACCTCATAACCTGCACCTTCAGTAGGAAGTAAACAAAGAGCTGAAGGTCCACATCTTATTATGGGTAACTATGCTTGTGGAGTCGTATTTATTTAGAATCCATCTCTGCGTCCATGAAGAAATCTGATGGTGTCGGCGTACCTGCAAATCAAGTATGGAGGGTGTTAGCTATAGCTAAGTAAGCGGCATGTCATCCATTAATACTCCTCTATTCCGTAGGAAGAATTACAAGAGACAGAAGTTAACGTTATCATATTTAGTTCAATATGTGTTCACTTAGATCCGAATGATGTGTAATCCCAGTAAGGAGAAGGAAGAACAAATTTTTTTTATTTTTTTTTTTATGGAGATATTACATATGGTATCAGAGCTAGATTCAACCCTGTCGCCTTGGAAACACCTAGTTTTTGTTGCGCAGGAAATAAAAATTTAATAATATATATTTGGATGTTGCATGTATATGTTTCAGCTTGAATTTTCAGATGACTTCGCACGAGGAATACGGAGAAGAGCCCGAAGGAAACGAACAGGCGAGAACAGCAGAACATTCGGAAGCAAGTCAGGTACTAGAAACCATGAGAAGCCTGATCGTGGAGATACAGAGCTTCAAAGCAGACAATGAGCAACTGAAGAAAGCTCAGGAAAAACAACAAGAAATCAACGAAATTTTGCTGCAGAGTCTTCATGAAAGGAATAATGGCGAAAAACAGAAGGAGGATACTAAGAGGAAAGAGGAGACTGATGAGAACGCTGAGAAGAAGGGAGATTCCTCCAATGAGACCCAGAAATCTGAGCATCAAGACAAGACCATGGGAAAAAGAAAGGTTGACCACCTGGAGGGTGAATTCAAAAAAATAAAACCTACCAGCTTCGACGGAGAATCAAAAACTGGCGAAGAAGCAGAAGCCTGGCTACTGGACATAAAAAAATACTTTCAAATCTACAATTACTCCAGTAATATGAAAGTCAGAATGGCTGTGTACAACCTGAAGGGGAAGGCTAGCATATGGTGGCAAGACCTGAAGATTTCCCAGGGACTGAAAGAAAAGAACCTTGAATGGTCGGAATTTAAGAAATATTTCAAGAAACAGTACTTATCATAAAGTTATTATGAAAGAAAAACCAAGGAATTCTACGAATTAAAGCTGGGTCAAATGACGATGGAAGATCTTATCAATAAATTCCTAGACTTATTACAGTTCGTTCCATATATCAAGGAAGAAAAACTGAAGGTACAGCGGTTCTTAAGCTGCCTGCCGCAGTCCTATAAGGATCGAATTGAGTTCGACAATCCCAGAACTTTAGAAGAAGCAAGGCCAGACTATGTTTTGAGCAATACAAACAAAGGAATGATACTACTAAAGCATGGAAGGACAAGAAACAGGAAAAGTTTAACCAGCGGAAGAAAGGTTACAAACCCCCGCCCTTCAGGAACATGCCCAAAAAATTCCAAGGAAATTCATTTCCCAAAAATGAACAGTTACAGCAGAAAACTTTTAAAACCCCTAACGTGGGAATAAAAGGAAGTATCGGTATCCCTAAGGAACCCCTGAAATGCTGGGAATGTGGTGAAGCCCATTTACGCAGGAATTGTCCCCGATACAATGAAACAAACAGGGTACTGCATAATATGCAAGAAGCATCCACGGTGGGAGACATTGGGAAAAGTTATCACCGAATTAATGCAGCCTTGGAGGACCGACAGGCAGATCATCAATCTGCAATTGTGGAAATTGAAGGTAAACTTTCTGACCATACTTGTACTATTTTAATTGACCCTGGGGCAAATTTAAGCTACATCACTCCCAAGATGATGGAGCACTGTCAACTCACCAAGGTAAAGCACCCAAAACCCTGGTTATTTCAGTTAGCTACAGGAGCAAAGAGGAAGGTAACTGAATACATATATGATTGTGAACTTCAAATACAGGACCACAAAACAAAGATTAATTTAAATGTGTTTCCTTTAGGATCTTACGACATGATAATAGGTATGGACTGGCTTGAAAAATATAAGGTAGTACTGAACTGCTTTACCAAAAACTTTACATACATTGCGGAAGACCAAACTCTAAGAATAGTGATTGGAAAATAGAAACCTGTCTCTGTTAGGCAGATTTCTGCTATGCAGCTAAAGAAGTGCATGAGAAAAGGATGCAAGATTTATGCTGTAAGAGTATCTGATTTACTTCTCAATGAAAGTCAGACTTCCATAGCAGAGCATCCTGTCTTAGGTGAGTTCCTAGATGTATTTCCAGAGGAAATACCGGGGTTACCTCCTCAACGAGAAATAGATTTCTCTATTGAACTTTTACCAGGATCAACACCAGTGTCAAAAGTACCTTATAGAATGAGTATCCCAGAGTTAACGGAATTAAAGATTCAGATTCAAGAATTACTAGACAAAGGGTATATAAGACCTAGTGTCTTGCCTTGGGGTGCACCGGTCCTGTTTGTCAAGAAAAAAGATGGGACTCTAAGACTATGTATTGACTATAGGCAACTGAATAAGGTAACTATTAAGAATAAATACCCCTTACCACGAATTAATGATTTGTTCGACCAAGTAGGGGGAGCCAAAGTCTTTTCCAAACTGAATCTTCGATCTGGGTACCATCAGATTCGTATTAAAAATGAAGACATTAGTAAAACCGCATTCCGTACTCGATACGGACACTATGAATTTGTAGTAATCCCTTTTGGTCTAACCAACGCCCCTGCCACATTCATGTGTTTAATGAATGGTATCTTCAACAAATATTTAGACCAATTTGTGTTGATTTTTATTGATGATATCTTGATATACTCCAAGTCGAAGGAAGAACACGAACAACATATCAGAATTGTATTGCAAACCTTAAGGGATCATCAGTTGTATGCTAAATTAGAGAAATGTGAATTCTTCAAAAAAGAAATTCAGTACTTAGGCCATATAATTTCTGAAGAAGGAATTTTGGTTGACCCACAGAAAATAAAAGCCATAGCAGATTGGCCAGTATCGAAGGATGTAGCTGATATTAGGTCTTTCATGGGACTCACTGGTTATTATCGGAGGTTCATTGAGGGATTCTCAAAGATCGCCTATCCCATCACTTCGCTACAGAACAAAGGGATTAAGTTTGTTTGGTCCTACAAGTGTCAAGAAAGTTTTGAACAACTTAAGGATTTGTTGACCAAAGCACCTATTCTAAAAGTAGCAGACCAGTGTAAGGAATACACGATTTGTACGGATGCTAGTAAAGAAGGAGTGGGAGGAGTACTGTCCCAGGACGGACATGTTGTGTGTTATGAATCACGGAAGCTAAAAGAGCATGAACGCAACTACGTGGTTCATGACTTGGAATTAACGGCAGTAGTGCACGCACTGAAAATGTGGCGTCACTACCTGCTGGGAAAGAAATTTCTGTTACTAATAGATAATACTTGCGTCAAGAACTTATTTAACCAACCAGGACTCAATGCCAGACAAGCAAGGTGCATGGCCTTCTTAAGTGAGTTCGACTTTGATGTAAAACACATAAAGGGTAAGGAAAATACGGTGGCAGATGCACTTAGTCGAAGGAACCACGAGGTGTACGAAATAATAATGAGTCAACCTGAGAGTAATCTCATGGATAAAATAAAGGTGGCAAGTGAACAGGATGCAGAATACATAAATCTGCGAAGTAAAATTCAGAAATATGAGATAAACATGAACGGGACAGATTTAAGTATTGATCAGAAAGGTCTGATTTGGTTCAAAAATAGGCTGTACATGGCTAATGTTGCAGAAATTAAATTATTTATTCTAAATGAGATGCACAAACCCCCTTTTGCAGGTCATCCCGGGTATAAGAAAATGATAACAGCCCTTAGAAAATAGTTCTTTTGGCCTAAATTAAAAACTGATCTGGCTGATTATTTATCTAAATGCTTGGAATGTCAACAGGTGAAGGCAGACCATAGACATCCTGCTGGTTTATTACAACCATTACCAATTCCTGAATGGAAATGGGAAGTGATTTCACTAGATTTTATCACAGGTTTGCCAAGAACACAGCGACAACATGACTCTATAATGGTGGTGGTTGACAAATTTAGCAAATCTGCACATTTCATTCCGGTAAAAACCACCTACAAGGCAGCAGAGATTGCAGGAATATTTCTAAAAGAAATATTCAGATTACATGGAGTACCAAAGATAGTAATTTCTGATAGGGATGTAAAATTTACCTCCAAATTCTGGAAATAATTATTTGCAGGTCTGGAGACAAGAATTAATTTCAGCATGAGTTATCACCCTGAAACGGATGGACAGACTGAGCGTACTAATCAGATCATTGAAGATATGCTAAGAATGTACGTCATGGAACAACCCACCAAATGGGAGGACTATTTACATCTGGTAGAGTTCGTTTACAACAATGGGTATCAAGCATCATCAAGAATGAGTCCATTCGAAATTCTGTATGGAAGAAAGTGCACTACCCCAGTTAGCTGGGATAGCCCAGTCGATCATTTGTTGGTAGGACCGGATTTGCTGCGGGTTATGGAACAAACAGTCCAGAAGGCGCAGAAAAATTTAAAGCAGGCTCAGGACCGCCAAAAAAGTTATGCTGACCTAAAAAGACAGGATAAGGAATTCTCAGTTGGAGAACATGTGTACTTGCGGGTTAAACCCAAGAAAAGTTTACTCCGGTTAGGGAGTTGCACTAAATTGGCACCACGATTCTGCGGGCCTTTCCAAATACTTGAAAGGATCGGACCCGTAGCTTACAAACTGGCATTACCGGCATATTTAAAAATTCATAATGTTTTTCACATTTTGTTACTGAAAAAATATATTCATGACCCCACTCATGTTATTGATTGGAATGTGATACAGGAGGCTCCAGAAGGCGAATTTCAAGTGGAACCTTTACGCATTCTGGACAGGAAAGAAACAGTACTTCGGAACCGAGCCATCGCTCAGGTAAAAGTGCAATGGAAGCACTTTAGTCCTGAGGAGGCAACCTGGGAATTGGAAGGCGATATACTAGAAAAGTACCCAAACCTATTCCCAGAACCGATGGAGGAAGACTAGAACACTGAGGACAGTGTTCACAATAAGGGGGCAAGGATGTGACGTCCCTCCCCAATAATGAAAAGACATTATGTTCGATTTTTAAATATATATATATATATATATATATATATATATATATATATATATATATTATATATATATATATATATATATATATATTATATATATATATATATTATTTTATCATTTTAGAGATTATTCAATAAGGAGGCCAGATGAGAAATCGGCTGATTTAAGTCCTAGAAGGACTGTTGTAAGAAAACAATTTTTATTATTTTAATATAAGGATGAGCAGGAACAGCCAAGTTAAATGAGGAGATCATGCATGGAGGAGTGGGGGACAAGTTAGAGTTAGCCTTTGGGAAACCAGAACAGGTGTCAAAAGTGTATTTAAGACACTAGACACACCCTGAAAATCAGGGATTTGATTAGCTGCGAAAATTCCATGAGGAATTGGCTGCTAATGGGAAGACCTAGGCAAACTATAAAGAGAGGGCATATGTGAGGAGGCAGGACGCTGCTGAGTATGCCGGAGAGAATTACACTTGCTATGTGAGCACTCTGTGTTAGGCAAGGGATTTAGGAAACGCTGCTGAGTTTGAGGCTAACTGTCCACACCTTTTCAGGCATGTATCTGGCTCGGGGGTGATTACGGACAGACTTGGAGTTTGTATCTAATCTATGGTTGGGAGGAACGTGGCTGTTCTTGCTACATTCGGTTTATAAGTTTCAGGTTTTCTTTAAAAACACAGACTCTTTAGTAATTCCTATTGTTTTATTTCGGCCAAGTAGGTTATAATAGTTTGACCAATTAGCTCGTTAATTATGAATTCTTATCTTGATAACTAATGGGAGATGTTAGTTCTATTTCGAACTCTCTGAATATGAGTTTATATTTCAAGTACGAATTCTCTGTGTGATTATAAAATTAGGATTTCTATGGAACTGTTTGTAAAGATTTATAGTTGGGATTAATGATAATTTGTATAGTTTAATTTCCTCTATATCGATCCGCAAATTCGAGAAGTAAACTCCGGGCATTTAGTGAAAATTGTCTGAACTGTATTCATCTTAGATACACTACTGAACCACGTTTTCATCAAATAGAAACCTGGAATGATCTTATGGAAAATTAGTCGTTATAATATTGTTAAAGTTAGTGCATAATATGGATCGGGACTCTATGATTCCTGCACGTTACTCATCAAAGAAGGAAGAAACACCGATTGTGTACATTAGATAGAATTACAACCAGCAGATTCAGATTTTTTTATGGGTGAAAACCCTCACAAAAACATTTAGAGCATGCTGTAGGCAACTATATGTCGGTGAAATGCTTAATCCATACTTAGACGAGAAATAACAACGCGAGTTCATTCACCGTGCAGAACCTAAAGATTTGAGCCAAGATCTTCGGTTAGTTCCATCGAAGCTTACATCTCATATAAGGAATATAGATACAAAGCATTTCAGTTGGGAGTTTAATCGTATAGGTGATTAGGGTTTCTTCCAAACTGAAGGGTAACTTGAGATCCCGTCGGCTGTGTGGGTAATCTAACGATTTCAACCTTATACAAAAAGAACATTAAATTTTATTGGCAGTTAACGTTTTGATTTCTTACATGAACCAAGATCTACTATTATTTTCATCGAACCTTACATCATATATATGAAAAGTAGATACAGAGGGTTTCAGCGGTGAGTTTTGTCAGTATAGGTACTCAGGGCTTCATTCAAACAAATTTTTAAACTGAGATTTCCGTCGGCATATGTGATTAACCTAGTGACTTCAAACATTTACAAAAAAAAAAAAAGAACAGTAAATTTTTATTTTCTCAGGCAATGATTCACCATTTTCGATACTGCCATCCTAGTTACCTCTTGGGCCGGATGAATCCCATTAAGTGAGGGACGATTTCTTTTCAAAACAAATGCAGAGCTTAGAGTAAATTGGTTACTACGATTTACAATATTCTACATTACCATCTGACAGCCAGAAGATTAGAATTGCAAGAAGTTCATAACACATTTATCCTAGAATCACTTAATATTTGAACTCTATGCGAGTCCCAGCTCGGATTTCATAAAAAGAACACAAATTACAATAGTAATGGCAGAAAGTAGTACATTAAAACCGGAATTGGAGCCAAACCCTAGATAAGCCTTTCAACATTAAAGAAAAGAGGCGAGTTCCAGTCACAGTTTCAAGCCAAAAAAATTTCAGACAGTAAACATTCTTACAGAAACGATGACTTTAAAATCCCTGGCATTGAAGCCCAACCCTCTAAACGAACTGAAAAAAAATTTCTTCCACGGTTTTATTACTGCTAAAAAGATTCTGTTGACAACGACGAGGGTTTTGACATGAAGGAGAATTCTTCCATGCAAATGCTGGAGTTGTATGGAGAGATGCCTGCTTACCAAGGGAGTAGACCCAAATCACCACCACCTGATTAACTCGCAAAACCTGCCACTGAAACAACAGAGACTTTAGTAACTGGAATAGAGGGCATCTATGTATGGGATTTTTAAGAATAAATATGTGTCGTTTACCTTTGAGTTCAAGTCACTGGTCACGGCCCTTCATACAACTCTGCAACGGGGTTTCATCCTGTCAAAGAACCACCTAGCAAGTCTGGTGCAATATTTACCCTTCAAACTTTTACCTATTACCGTGCAGAGACCTGAGAATTTTAATCTTTAACATATGTGTCGAGCTTGATCAGAACTGAAACCAAGGCTAATTAAGAGTATTGTCATTTCATTTAAAAACGATTTAATGAGAGTCACATGGCTTCGATACCATGCTGTGTTGCTGGCAGCTTACGAAGACCCCAATTTAGTACTGTGACCCATCTATTCATTGGACGAATTAAATGTTACAGGTGCCGCTGCTAAAATGTCAAATCCCAGCGTAATGTTTAGACTGTAGGTTAAATGAAATCTTTCCACCATACTACGAGCTAGAGGATGGAGAGGCAACTTTATAATATGTAACCTTAGCCTAGATATCACCATATGGATTTTCCTTCGAAGGGTAAGACCTTCCTAGATTTTGTATAAAGTATTTCCTTACCAGAACATAAAATCCCTTCGCGACCACAAGTTCATTTAGTTAAAAGGGTCCAGACTTGTCATAACCTTTCAATGGAAGGTGTGCCAACATGCATAGCATAAGTAATGAAATCAAGTGAACATAACGATCCTTTGTCACAATTTGTCAAGAGTACCATGTGTGCTACATTAATCTTTATGGAGGATTGTTAAACCCAAGTGGAGTACTCGGACCTCATAACCTGCACCTTCAGTAGGAAGTAAACAAAGAGCTGAAGGTCCACATCTTATTATGGGTAACTATGCTCGTGGAGTCGTATTTCTTTAGAACCCATCTCTGCGTCCATGAAGAAATCTGATGGTGTCGGCGTACCTGCAAATCAAGTATGGAGGGTGTTAGCTATAGCTAAGTAAGCGGCATGTCATCCATTAATACTCCTCTATTCCGTAGGAAGAATTACAAGAGACAGAAGTTAACGTTAGCATATTTAGTTCAATATGTGTTCACTTAGATCCGAACGATGTGTAATCCCAGTAAGGAGAAGGAAGAACAAATTTTTTTTTTTTTTTATGGAGATATTACAGTACCTACAATGTTATATAAGTGTTTAGAACAGAAAATCTGTTAGTTTATTTTTTCACATCAAAATAACACATTCATAAATGTATGTTTCTCTTTACTAAGTATCTACAATAGATTTTTTGTTTGTAATGAGCCCAATAGGTCACTTAGTTTTGTAGCTGGGATTTGATACCACTTGTAATGTCCCTAAAAATAGTAAAAATTTAAAATTTTTCCGTTACTGTAATAAACTATTTAAGAGGTTATGATTTGTAAATTAACTTCAGCATTGATAAGAAGATACTACAACGGTACTTATTTGCGACATTTGAAAGGTTTCAGTTTCCTAAGTATCATGGTCTTACTGGTTGTTATTCCTACAACTTTGCAGAAGTGATGTAATGAGTAGAAATGTAATTCCGTCGCAAGTGTACAAATGTTAGAGTAAAATACAAAAAATCTCCTTCTTACTGTTTTAAGAGTTTGTGTGCATATTTATGAAAGTCTAACTGATAATTTAGGTGATATGGACCCCTGTTGGCGACGGTTGAGGCCCATGATGAGACGCTTGGCCTTTCAAGGGGAAAAGTAGCCTAGTAGAGTTGTAGAGAGGTAGGGTGTAAGAAATGGAAACTTCTGACTTACTTAGTGAGTTTCGCTAATGCATTCAATTTGTACTTGGTGTGAAGGTGTGCCTACGAAGGCATCTACCTAGGGTGTGTTGATGTAATTGTAACTTTGGAATGTATTTCACCTATGTATATTGTATTCCTATAGAGATGTTATTATTCCTCTATATGGAAGTGTTTGTATTCCTATAGAGATGTTATTATTCCTCTATACGGAAGTGTTGTCATTTATATTGTAAGTGTCGTAACTTCTACTTGATTGGTTATTAGACCACCTTGATGGGGTAGTACCTGTATGAGTCATGTGGGTAAAAGTGTTATTAGACCACCCTATTGGGGGTCGGCCCTGTCAGCATTATGTTATGTGGTTAAGTTAAGTCCGACCTAGTAAAGGTTATTATGCAAGTCAAGTCAAGTATAAATAGAGTGCGGGAGGCACTCTATTTGATCATTCACATTCTCACTCACACACTCATTGGAGAGTGGTGCACTAGTGGAGGAGGAGAAGCTACTGCTAGGAGGACTAGCTCTTGTACTTCGGTTGTATCATTGCTCTATCTATCTTTGAGGAAGTTGCGGGGTTTTTCACCTTATTTGTTTTCCCCAGTGAAACTCTGTGTCTCTTGTGTGTTTGCATTATTGTGTCCATGATTGATATGCTGTAGATATGATGTATATGTTATTCTCTAAGTTAAGATCCTAGATCAGATTGAAATTTTGAAAAACTAACATGGTCTTCAAGGGGGATTGGATACCTGTGTAGAGTTTTTTTTCTTGACGCATTTCAGACTCCATAGTTGAGTACATCTTCAGGAGAAAAGGTGTCTCGAAGGAAACTAAACTAATTTTTATGAGAGCAGAACGAACAACCGAAAACCTGAGGACAACACACCTGAAGAAGTTCAAACTACTTACAAAACAGGAGCGACCATCATGTGTGGATAATGTAATTAACAAAGAGAGCGTTGATAACGTTGGGGATATGAAATTGACAGCAGGTATTAATAACACAAATCGGTTAGCAGCAGACAACAAAATTAACGTTAGAGATATGAAATTGGAAGGTATTAATAAAACAAATCAGTTAGTAGATAGCACGGTTGAGGATGGAGAAATGGAAGTAACAAGTATTAATAGCATAGACTGGTTGGAAAATAACGAGGATAGCCTACATGTTGATGTATATGTAACTTCAGAATGTATTTCACCCATGTATTTCATATATGTATTTTGTACTCCTATAGAGATGGTATTATTCCTCTATACGGAAGTGTTTGTATTCCTATAGAGATGTTATTATTCCTCTATACGGAAGTGTCGTCATTTATATTGTAAGTGTCGTAACTTATACTTGATGGGTTATTAGACCACGTTGTTGGGGTCGGCCCTGTATAAGTCATGTGGGTCAAAGGGTTATTAGACCACCCTATTGGCGGTCGGCCATGTGGGTCAAAGGGTTATTAGACCACCAAGTGTGGGGTCGGCCAAGATTAAGTTAACCATGGGTTAAGCTAGACATGTAGGCCCCATTAGTTTATTGGGCAGGACAGAACAAGTATAAATAGAGATCGGGAGATCTCTATTTGGTCATTCATTCACACACTTCTCTTATTCAGAAAGTGGCGCACTTATGAGGAGGAGGCTTTGCTACTAGGAGAAGACTATCTCTTGTATTCTGGTTCTATCATTGCTCTATCTATCTTTGAGGAAGTTATTGGGGTTTTTCACCTTTATGGTTTTCCCCAAGTAAACTCTGTGTCTCTTGTGTGCTTGCATTATTGTGTCCATGATTGATATGCTGTAGATTTCCTGTACATGTTGTTCTCTGATTTAAGATCCTAGATAAGATTGAAGTAAATTCTAAAAATTAACATGGTATCAGAGCTAGCCTGAAAGAAGGCATGATATGGCATGTATGACACTTGTTGCACTTACGATGCTAGGGCATGATATAGAAAAAACCAGTCATCGTAGAACTTTCACTATAAATCCATTTTGGTGAAGTTTTCGGATCTAAAACTTTTACAAGTTGAATATTAGATCCCCATGTACCTTGTGTCCAAAGGAAAACGTCTAATTCATTGTATTCTGTGATTTATGATCTGTACAATATAGCGTTTCTGCCTCTTCGAGATCTCAGTCATAAACAGGTGACCTTGGAAAAAAGGTCATAACTTGGGGTAGGAATCTCCAAATGAAATTTCATAAAAAGTGATAGGTGGTACATAGACTGTAATATCTTAAGAAACGTTTTTAGAGGCTGAAGTTGAACCAGTGACATGTGGCATGCCGTACAAGTTCACTCTCCTATTTTATCCCATAAACAGGTCACATTGAGACACTTGGTATAACTCTCTCTCAGAGAATCCAATTGAGGTCAAACCTGTCGAGATGGAAGGATGAAAGGTCGGGCTATCTCAAGAAACTTTTTCAGACCCTATGGATCGAAAAGTTTAGAGTTACACCAGAAACAATCAGGTACATATTTCTGTCATAACATAATTATTTTTGAGCACCTTCATTCCTGGCTTCCAGAATTTAGGGTTTCGGAGAAACTTGGAATTTTTGTAATTGGAGACTACGGCTGAATGCCACTCATCAAAATAGAAATTTAGAGACCAAGATCAGAATTTTTGGTTGGGCAGAAGACCGGGCTTGATCAGACCCTAGTTCGGGACTTTGATCGGAAAAGTGGAATATTAGGGCTTCTACAAAAATTGGAATTTTTGAAATATGTGACCACGGCTGAAAGCTCCTCAGAAAAATAGAAGCTTAGAGATTTGGATCAAACCTTTTGATTGGGAAGAAGAGTGGGCTTCCTCAAACCCTAGTTTGGGGTCATGTCGAGTGAATCCGGGAGTTTCAAAGGCAAAATTGAGGAGTGAAACTTTGCAGTTTTCAAATTCTGAACATACCAGCTTGATCAGCTCATCAAGGCACATATTTCTATCCTTTCAGAAGTTTGAAATTCAAAGTTTGAATTTTTGGGGTTTCTCTGACAAACCCTAATCCAGCTCCAGATCCAGTTCTTGCAAATCAAGTGGATTGGGTTAATCCTAGAAGAATATGGATTGGTCACCTGCATAAGTGAAGAAGTTCTTGTTTCAGAGGGAGATGAGGCTAAGGCCTTACATAAGAAGATTACAAGCAATATCGACAAGTATGACTTATCCAGGTATGTTTCGAGATTTTTTCATGATTAAGTTTATGGTATATTTGTCTTCATATTATTACGGTTAGTAAAATCTTGATTAAATCTAGACTTGTCGTATCACCTTAATAAAATTATGAATGCACGATAGAAGATATTCATTGATTAGGGTGTTGACACTTATGATTATACTAATGCATTATGGTGTTGTATGAGGTTTATGTTGTCTGCTAACATGAAAGGTACACCAAGAAAGACAAATCATGTTCTAGTTCAAGAACATATGATCATGATGACATGAGGACAAAGATTCATCCATTGTCATGGATCGCTTAGTTGATCTACTTACGAGGTATGTATAACTTGGCCCTACAATGGATAAATTATGAGACATGCAGGTTACTAGAACAAGTCATTGAAGAGAACCATAAGAAATTATGCAGGTATGTTAGACATAACTAGCTAGCATGCTAATCCAGGTATGTTTTTCCTATATCAAGCTAGAATCCTACCTTGTGTTAGGATCTTATACTATTGTGTTGTTGATAATGATTATTCATGAAGTCATAGGTTTGAGTAATCATGGGTTTTATGCATATTATATCTCTTATCTTGATTGATGATTTAACTAACCAAAAGAGTCCTATGATCAAATAAGAATATGCATGAGTAAAAGAAGACTTCCCTGAAACCTTGAATACTAATGCTTATTATTTCTGTTTGAAATGATCATGACTATACATGCTTAAGATTATTGTGTTTTGATAGTATTAAGAATATACTAATGAATGTATGAGATTACAAGGATAACACAATCATGATACTAATAAGCATGCATAGGGACCTAGGATGAATATAGGTTCAAGGACAAGTAATCCAGGAAGCAAAGATCAAAAGGGAGCTCACTCCAGTAGTTTCTGCAAGGATGCAAATATCCAGAGGGAATTGACCATCCTTCTGAATTCCACAACAGAAAGGTGTAGAAGAAGCTACTTCAGCATCTCCCGCAAGGAAGCAAAGACTCAGAGGGAGTCCACTCAACAAACAAACAAAGATAAGTATTTTAATTACCATTTCTTACATATTTATTTGTTTAAATAAAATTGTTCAATGATGTATAGGCTTATGTTCCTAGACTTAGGATATGTATTGTGCATATTAGAATGATTGCATTAATGAATAGTATACTACTAATATGCATTTGATGTGTAAGTGGCCTATGGAACTGTACAACATTCCATTGCTACTTATCTAGAATGAAACCTCTTTGTTGACATGTTGGGAGTTGTGCACACTCTTAACAATGTTCTGGTAGAGACTGGAAGGCATCTAGAAAGTTACGGGATATGGATAAATGTTGTATTGAAGCATTGGCTAAAATAATTGCATGACTGTATGACATATTTCTTTATGTGTAAGAATTTGTTCTGAAAACTATGAGATGTTTTCTAATGATGCAATTTAACTTATTGTATAGGAAAGATCGTATACCATCACCTACAAAACAAGGACTACAACATTTGTTCAAGCAACAAAGTTATCTATTGAAAATATTGAAGATATTGGAGTTCCTAGGATCTTGGAAGAATGCCATGATTGAGGAGTACCAGTCGATCATGAAGATGTTTGGGATGCAGTCCCAAGACCTGAAGGGGATCCTGTAGTGACTTCCAAGAGGATCTACAAGATCAAGCATGCTGCAGGTGGTAGCATAGAGACTTTTGCTCTTGTAGCTAGATACACTTCCATTAGATCCGTACTTTCTCTAGCTACAGTGATGAAATGGAAGATACACCAAATGGATTTCAAGACAGCTTTCTTGAATGGTGTAGTTGAAGAAGAAGTGTATGTGGAGTAGCCACTTGGTTCTGAGACACATGATAGGGAGTCATATACGTGCAGAACTTGGTATGGTAGGATAGACAGCTTTCTATTCAGTTTGGGCTTTAGGGCTGATGCACAATCATGGACTCCTTTAAAGACACTTTAGATGCCACATAATACTGAGAAAACCTAGAACCTCCGACTTTAGGTGACAATTAGGGGTACTTCTGTAATGGATTTGAAGATGAAGTAAAAAGAAAAAAGATAAGTAATTGAATCAACTTTCATAATATATAACATTTATCTATAAATTTTTTTTGTAAATGATTATAAAATTAGTTTCCGTTAAATTGGGTTTTCAAATTTTCAGCACATCATAACATATATGCTTGTGCGGGTGCAGCACTTATTGAGGTAAATGACGTCCATTTTGGATAAAATCTTGCAAACATATAAAGGACATATGGGTCTAGTGCAACACTATTTTTTCAAAAATTTTCATGAATTATGTTTTTTATTATTAATTATTGAAGTCAGAAAACATTGAAATTAAAATGTTATGTGCGGGTGCAACACTTTAGGGGCAAAATTTAATGAAATCATTGATTTCTATATATGAGATTGTAGAGCTCAGTCTCCTCTAGTGCACCATATAGTTTTCTTGGGAAATGGTGAAGGAAATCAAAAGTGATATAAAAACGAATCGATGTATGTATTTTCGAAAACTGACGTGTGTCATTTAGAAAATTAATAATAAATAAATAAAACATACATTTTTATGAAAAAAATACATATTCAGAATTATCAGATCATACTCTACAATATTCTCTATTTTCATAAAAAAATATTGAGTTTTTCATAGCAAAACACGCCATTGAAACTAAGCATATTGATAGAGTTCAAAAATACAGGCAATGGCCCTATTTTTTTTATTCTAGCCAATAGGTTTGGCAGTCCGAAGCTATTTCCGAACATCATCCCAAGCCTTGTTCCCGCCCAGTTTTTAAATTTTAAATTAACGCATATGTGTTATAATAGATATGCGGTTTAGATTTGTTCTAATCACATATGCGTTATAACTCATATGCAATTCATATCGCATATGCGATATAACGGATATGCGTTTTGGTTTAGTACAAAAGAGTAAATAGAGAATAAATATTATTAGATAAAAGAGTGGCATAAAGATTATTCTTTTGAAATGTAAGATACCATCCCATCATGGTTAATATAACATTGTTTAACATGACAAATGGGTTCGGAAACAATACATCTCTATTTTCAACTAAGTTATATTTGTTATATTTGATATATTAGGTAGTATGGGGTAGTATGGTATAAAGTATAAACTCACATCAAAGTGAATGGGACATCTAAGAATCCAAATGGTGGATTGTTATTGATGAAGTAATTGGGATATTGTGGAGAGTATAATTTGGTTTTCAATCCATTTTCAAGGGTTAGGGATTTCATCCTCGCCGTTTTAATAATTTTCCTTGTATCCTATTCTAGGTATGAGATTTAAAATGCACCGAAGAAAAATCGATTCAAATATATCTCGAGAATTCCATCTTCACTATTGTGTAGTCTCCTAGTATAGAACTTCACCTTACTACACTAAGATAGTTGAAGTTTGTGGCTTCGACCTATAGTTCACTATGCATCTATTGATTGATGTTATTGATGAGAACCAACATATCTTTGCACTTATTTTTTTAATCAAACTTTCTTTGATATTAGTGTAGTTAAATGACTTCAAGTAGGGTTTTTTATTTAATGACAAATTTATTTTATAACTTAATAATTCTCTACTTGAGTTGATGATGATTATGGTTGTTATTAACATCAATTGAGACCAATTTTGATCTATCAAACCTTTAAAAATGTAAGGAGTCACTTGGTTTTCTTTAGAATTATATGTCTGTGCTCGAACCTTTTAAGAGAAACATTCATAAATCACCATAGTTTTGTTGAGTTAAAATGTTAGGAAGGTTGGTATTGCAACAAATATTTTGGATTTGGGATGAAATGTGGGTGTACACATGACATTTTAATGTGATTTGTTTCTATATGATCTTTAATAGTTTAATCACATTACACTATTGATTCAAAAACAACAAATCATTTAACTAGAAATTTTTCAACAAATAATTTAACTAGAAATATTGATGATTGATCCTCTCACTCACTCCATACCTCACTTTCTCCCCCTACCTCCTCTCTCCACCCCCTTCTCTCTCCCCCCATCATTCCTTCTCTCTTTCTCCACCCCTTCTCTCTCACACACATCCACACACCCTCTAAAACAATTCCTTTGTTGCCCCTCCCTCCCACCAAAACTCTTTCTCTCTACCTCCCTCCCTCCCTCCCTCCATGTGTTCCATCCTATCACTCACTCCATCCCTCACTTTATCCCCCTACCTCCTCTCTCCACCTTCAAGCTTTCATCCCTCCTTCATCTCTCCATCTTTATCTCCTTTCCTTAATATCCATGATCTCTCCCTCTCTCTCTCTCTCTCTCTCTCTCTCTCTCTCTCACACACACACACACACACAATCTCTCATCTCTATCCCTCAGTGTAACCATCCTTGACCATCCTTCATTTCCCTAAATCGCTACTCTCTCATTGTTATTATCCCACTCTCTCTCCCTCTAACCATCCCTCCATCCATAATTCTCTCTCTCTCTCTCTCTCTCTCTCTAACTCTCCCCCTCCCTCCTAGGATTCCCTCTACAACTTTGTCTCCCTCCTTTGACTCTCCCCACACCTCTTTTATCTTTTAATCAATGTAATGTTGGGGCATGAGCCACTCAATAGATCGTCTGGATGGAATCTTTGGAGTCTAAATTGTATTATAAGGGGATAAGGGTGACATTATAGGGTTTTGGATGGTAGGGATGAGTCTCTAAACATTGACCATAGTCATGGAAGAAAAGATGGTCCAATAAGTCTGTAAATCAACACACATGCACTATAGATGGAATATTTGGCCTTTAGTGGGATATGGGTGTCATTATGACGTTTTATGCACTAAGGATGGGTCTCAGGGTCTTAACCATGGTAATGGGACAAAAGTGTAACAGAAACAAGTCTTAAACCACTACACATACCCTTTAAAGGGGATATTTAGCCTTAATATGGGATATATGTGCCATTAGACTATTTTATGCATTGAAGATTGTTCTCGAGGCGTTGACCATGGTCATAGAGGAACCATTATGAATATTTCCAGAAAAAACATAGTTCTGAAGACATTGTACCATGGTCCAAGGATAAATCCAATCTTCTAGGGATTAAGTGATGTTTTCATGGTTCATGGTTAAATGTGGTTTCAATAGTTGATATGCACTAAATCGCATATGTGATTTAGTGATCACGTTTTTAACAAAGCATATGCATATCGTTCATAAAAGCATAAAAAGCATAAAAAACGTAAAAATCATATAGTTCATATCGCATATGCGATATAACGCATATGTGTTAAAACAGAGATGAGTTATATCGCATATGCGATATTTGTTTAATAAATAATCTTGGGTTGCATGCCGTGGGCCATTTTTACTGTACAGAAAAAGACATAATTCTTCTGAAACCCGTGCAAAGCATACTGTTCAACCTGCAATTTAATCATTTATTACATAGATCCATAGGTTTTGTACAATTTTGGGTGGATTTCAATGGGGAATCCACGTAATAGAGTTCGGAAGTCAGCGAGGAAGATGCTTACACCCAAAGAAGCTGAAATTAAAAAAGAAAATAAGAGGGAACATTCAAGAAATCGTCGGCATTCATTGGATGAGCAAATACTTCCCATTCCCACTGAACAAATACCTGGCGAAGAGGCTAAGGAATATATTGCAACTTTAATGCAAGCTGTTTATAACCAAGATGAAAATTTTGCTCCATTATTAACCGAACAACCCTCTGTAGAGCTCAATCATTATGTTCTTGATGAGACTCTGCAACAACCATGCCAGGTGGTTCAATCTCCTAATCGAAGTTGTCAGCCTGTAGTGGATGTAAATGTCTCTCCAGCGTTTCAAATGATAAGAAATCTCGCATCAAAACGAAAGAGATCTCCTAAACGCATACAAGTGGACGAGAGCGAATTGACTTCCATGGAAGGTAAGGTGGCTAAACGCACAATCATTCGTCATTGTTCTCAAATAATGAAACAATATTTTGAACCAAAATCTGAAGCCGGTAAATGTCAATTGTTTTTAGATTTGATTAAATCTATAAGTATGGAAAATGTTAGAAAAATGTTAGGAATAAGAACATTGAAAAATACCGAATCAAGTAATCAAATTGTTAAATCTCTTGTTATTGCATTCACATCAATTGGTAAAAAAACTCGTTCAAAAGACTGTAATGTGGCTCGCCACGTATTGGCTGAATCAATTGTATCTAGATCCACAAGACAACGTTGTTTACTTAAATGCACATCAGAAATTGTCCCTTTACATCCAAAGACTCTTAAAAAATATTCAGTAAGAAGAGACAAACTTGATGTAGAGGGACAAATGGACACATTATGGGCATTTAGCGGTAGCTTTCCCCACAAAGACATGAAGTTGGTCGAAGCAGTGAAGGGACTAGTGCACACTTTTTGGCACGATAACACTAGGCCTTCTTCTAACACAAATGATGTGTTAAAACGCTGTAGGGGTTCCATGAACAATGAAGGGCATGTTAAACATTACCTTGACATGACAAAAACTCAACTATTTGAGATGTTTAAAGTTTCCCACGTAGAACTAAGACTCGGGCAAAGATCTTTTGAAAAATGAAAGCCTTGGTATGTTAGAATCAATAGAATCCGGAACACTTGTTGTTGTAGATACCACATAGAGTTTGGTCTATATTATCATACATTTGCACATATATGTCGTTTTTTGCACCCTAACCATGTGCAGCAATGCTCAAGTACAGTACCGCCAATGTCATCTAGATATTTCATCCATAGCATAATGTGTTCAAGAAAAGATGGGCAGACACATTACTTAAAACAATGTGTAGAGGGTTCTTGCAACAATTGTGGTGGGCTATCTTTATGGTCCGATTGCATCCATGAGAGTGAAGATCAAGCATTCGGTAATGCAATTGTCGAGAAGCAGAACTTTTAGTATGATACATATCAGCTACGTGATGGGAAAGAAAGCAAGAAGATTAAATTGGTGACTTCACAGGTGACAATCTACACAAAAAAATTTCATTTAACTGAGTGTACATTGTTTATATGTTGTTTTATAACATTGTTTTAAATATTGATGTATATTTTAATATTGATGTAAATATTTTTATGTTGTTTTATAACATTGTTTATTTTTTTCCAATAGGTGCAAGTATGTGATTTTATTCTAGAGTTTCGTGGAAAGATCCAATAGTACATTCAGCATGTCGATATGGCACGGTGGCAAGATGAGCAATTCAGAATATGCCGGGACACTTTCCCTCTTGGAACAATACTATCAGTGGTTGAATTTGCGGAAAATTACACCCTACAACTACAAAATGAAATACAAAGTCAATACTATCACTCAGAGCAGGTGAGCATAATGGTCCATATCACTTATCAACATGGGCCAGATAACAATGAATAGAAACATGTGATATTGAAAGAGAGTCACTTTTACATCAGTGATGACCGGACCCATGACATCCATACGTGTAACATTGCTTTCAGTTGTTCTATGATCATGTGATAGCTATGGATATACCATTTTATCATCATTTGATTTGGTCAGATGGCTGTGCTGGACAGTTCAAGAATGCACGTGTATTTCAATGGTTGTGTTTGTTGCACATAAAATACAAGGTGCCACATACATGGAACTACTATGAAACAGGTCATGGAAAAGGAGAGCATGATGGTGCTGGTGCATGCATAAAAATTGCCCTTCGAAGGGAAGAGATGAAGTTTACAGGTGCTTGCCTTCGAGATGCTTCATCTATAGTCGAATGGTGTGCATCTGTGATGGGAGAACAAGCAACAAGGAAACACCTAGTGCGGAGAATATTCTGGGAGGTGAAAGATGTGGACCAATCCCAAACACATCGGGTGAACACAGTGCATGGAACTCGAGGTTTTCATTCAATTAGAAGCTCAGACAACTCGGCCCTACAAATTTGGACAAGATTGAAGGCTTGCTTTTGCAGTTCCTGTAGCATAGATGAATGGGATGATTGTGAGTATACAGATATAGTTGATACATGGGATCGAGTGACACTTGGCACTGATTTCAAGGGGGTTAATGAAATAGACGATTTGGAAGATGATCAGACATATATTTCTACATACTATGATCAAATATCTGATCTCATACAAGCAGGTACAAAAAAATAAATTAGTAGTACCTAAATTACTACAAGCCCCTACATTGAAAGAAATTTGATTTATGTTACATGCAAGACCTTTTTTAATATTGATGTATTTTTAACCTTTTTTGATTTCCTTTCACAGGTCAGATATATGCAGTGGTTGCCCCAAAAAATAATGAATGGGGTTCTAACTATTGGTTGGCACGTTGCTTAGAGGGGAAACAAACCCTTCTCGAACCTGTTATAGATGATGAAAATATTGAATACCCAACTGGCTCGATGGTTATAAAAGGGGAGTACTTGACACTAGCAGCACAACAAAAAAGGAAGGGCGACGGGTATGTATATCAGGATTATAAACCAGGAGCTATTGTATACCACTTCACCAACCTGGTAGTTGGTATAAACATCAAGCTATGCACAATTTCGAAAAAAAATAGGTCACGTGTACAATACTTGCTACCTCATTTAGAGCATGAGAGATTGATGGACACCATTGGTAGCAGAGATGATCCAGATGGCCTACTCGAGTGAGTGCATTGTCAAGTGTTACTAGATTGTCCAGTGTGGCTAGATTGTCAGGTGCATTAAATTTAATCCTTAAAGTGTGTGCTGAAGCACAATTTCAATTATTTAGCCTTCAGTTTAATCCCAATGTACTAATTTGTGAATTTCGGATACCATTCACAGACATAATTTACTGGACAAGTTATAAACACGATCCTACAACCTCAGGTGAGTTATCTATAAATAATGTTTGCACATTTTCCTTATTTTCTTATGAGAGTACTAATGTTTAGCCTTTCCTGTGCCTAGGATACAAACACTATTTATGGCACATTGGAGTTGCGAAGAAGAACTGGTGTCTTTAGACACCACCAAATAGAAATCGGAAAATAACATG
The DNA here is from genome assembly GCA_027924585.1 of Larix kaempferi. Taxonomy (NCBI): domain Eukaryota; kingdom Viridiplantae; phylum Streptophyta; class Pinopsida; order Pinales; family Pinaceae; genus Larix; species Larix kaempferi. The sequence continues at coordinate 9,225,822 of BSBM01000208.1, forward strand.
CTCTCGAGTCAAGTTTATCTTCATCATCTTCATATACAAAAAGTTCTCTTGTATGTCAAGTTTTTGAATATTTATGCCAATTTTTACATATGACCAATAAAACTTAAAACTAGCAATTATCAATAAGTATGATAGATCTCTTCTAACTTCTTTCAATACCTCATTTTGTTTCTACAACTCAGTCATGCATGCATGTGAAATTCCACTTGTGATCCATGTTCAACCCTATTCATTTTGTTTCATGTATGTGCAGAGCCTAGTTATATGGCATTTTGTTTCATGTATGTGCATAGCTTAGGTATATGGCATTTTGTTTCATGTATGTGCATATAATTCATGTACATGTGTTTCTACATCTTAGTCATGCATGCATGTGAAATTCCACTTGTGATCCATGTTCAACCCTATTCATTTTGTTTCATGTATGTGCATAGCCTAGGTATATGGCCTTTTTGTTTCATGTATGTGCATAGCCTAGGTATATGGCATTTTGTTTCATGTATACATGCATAGCCTATTCATTTTTTTTCATGTATTTTCATAGCCTAGGTACATGATCTAAACCTAGAGAGTTCATAAAACCCTATTTTTTAGTTCCATGTCTCAATTTGTGAACCCTAGTTTTATTATGTGGTGTCTAGTTCGTGAAACCCTAGTTGGTTTGTAATTTGTAAGTGTATCTTAGGCATATTCTTGTTGGATTATACGTTGGTACAAGAATAATATAACCTGTGATCTCTAGACACATAGTGTTTTCTTAATGCTGCAACATGTTTTGCGGAGTTGACCCAACAATGTGAGATTGCATTGATGGAAACTGAGCAAAACCCTAGTTTACGAAATGAGTACACAATGAAGTCATTGGGCCATGGAAACACGGAGGAGAGGCTACCTGAAGGTAATTGCATGCTAGGAGAGCAACAAAATCGACGGTTCCTCGATCCAACCTCCGGTTTCCGAGTTATGTCGAGTTGTAAGTCGCATGAAAATGTCGTTCAGGGACACTTGGTGACTTTCGGTTCGGGAGTGAAATAAAAAATGGAGTGAAAATATTGCATGTCGTTGGCTCTCGGTAGTGTGTATGAGAAATGCCGATGTGGGACTGCTACCAACACTGGCTCGATGGAGTGTTTTGCAGAGTTGACCCAACAATGCGAGATTGTATTGATGGAAACTAAGCAAAACCCTAGTTTACGAAATGAATGCACAATGAAGTCACTGGGCCATGGAAACACAGAGGGGAGGCTACCTAGAGGTAATTGCATGCCAGGAGAGCAACGGAATCGATGGTTCGTCGATCCGACCTCCGGTTGCCGAGTTTTGTCGAGTTGCAAGTTGCATGAAAATGTTGTTCAAGGACACTTTGTGACTTTCGGTCTAGGAGCGAAATAACAAATGGAGCAGCAAGATTGCATGCCATTGGATACCGGTAGTGTGTATGGGCAATGCCGACATGGGACCATTTCCAACACTGCCTCAGTGGAGTGTTTTGCGGAGTTGACCCAACACTGCGAGATTGCATTGATGGAAACTAAGCAAAACCCTAGTCTACATTGGGCTTGTACACTGTGTTCATGTTCCTTATCATTTCCTATCAATTTAGCTATAAAACATCCTTGCTTTCCTCCAATGATGTAGGTTATGTAGACCATCCATGATTATCCGTGGTTAAACCAAATGTGAAACATGAGGTTGTAGACATAGAACTAGGGATAATACACACTACGAAGCTAAGTTAGATAAAGTGCCAATGTGTATTCCATGCCTCGTGGTATAAATGAATGTGTCCAAGGGGAAGACAATGACTACAAGGAATGTGTTTTTGTTCTATATATGCCCTAGGAAAAACCTTAGGGGTGAAATTTAACCCATGGGATAATTTTAGATTTTTTTTCCAAACGATGTTCCAATTTCGATTTTTATCTAAAATGACAACCAAATTCCATAGGATAAAATTATTTTACTATAAGCATGGTCAAAATTGTCCATGAACTATATAAAATACTTATGAATTTGAATATTTTAAAAAATATTGTTCAACATTTTATGGTTGGAAATTTAAAAATTGGTAAGATTCACCAAGTTTTCTACACTTTAAGAAAATGATGGAGTCCTGGAGTGTTCTTAATCCACTTATAGTGTGAAACTATAGTTTTTAATTGTTGTATTTAGGCTTCAAGGTGTGTGATCCACCTATATGTGTTCACAACTATGTGGTATAGGTGGGTGGAGAATGGGTGTCAAGAGTAGAAGGAAGTGAAGGGTTTGTATGCAAAATACAATGACTAGGCTCTATAATATCATCATACTATAACCTTGAAAAAAACCCTTCAACACAAGGGTATACATGATATGAAAGCATAAGCCCAAATACTTTTATTTTCATGTGTTCTTCATGTGTTGCAATAGAATAGTGATCCACCTTAATCTAGCAAAAAAATGAATGAAAATTTTAAGTGATACGCCATAATATATTTGTTTATTAGAAGACAATGGTTGTATTATTGGAGCCAACCTAGTTGATAAGGTGAATCCTGTGGGGTAGTAGGAAGTTGTAAGTGATTAAAAAAGGTCTAAGAGATGAGGTTCTTTTGGATTCCATTTGTAAGGACTAGAGTGGCTACTTGGTATTTGATTTAATAGTTGTGAGTAAAAATGAGTGCTAGAGTTGAGTGGGACTAGGAATGTATCATCAATAGTAAGGATGGGTTAGTTGTAGTATGATTGTAAAGATAAACAAGTTTAGGAGGTGAAGAAGGTTTAGGAGAGGAAGGGGCTATGAAAAGTCACTTGTTTATTCATTAGAAATTAAACTTCTAGATTGGGCTTGTCACTATAAGAAACAACATTCACATCATCATACAGTAAGGCATCTAGAGCCTTCCTTTCTATACCGAACACATTACATTCATTATTTGCAATGCCAACTCTTCTCCAACAAACACAAAGCCATAAACCTAAAAACATATTCAAGCATATATCTGCAAGGCATATAATACACATGTCTCCATCCCATATCAAGTCAACCATATATAGGTAAATCTGAACGTTGCTTTATATTATAGATGTACATGATAATGTTTTCAAAAATGGCATGCCATGGCCATAATACAAAATTGTGGATCATACTGTACATCTGTGTGTACATATAAACAAAACGATACATGTATGTATTCCCCCTATACATGGATTCTATATGTACCCCCCTATACATGATTTCTATTTATCCCCCTTTTCACTAAAAATGTCAGTGGCTAATGAGAAGTCTATCTTTCTTTTGTGGCTACTCGATGGTGTTCCCCAATGATCCGCAGGAGGACGCATTCTCAATATCGGAGACTGCACACAAACCAAAATTTGTTACAAGTTAGTTTACCAAGCTATAAAAATAAATACCACATGATGTACATTTGTTCAAATTCCAAGCAAATATAACATTTTTACTTACCATGCATGTGTAAGTCCTTGGCACTGAAACTGCATGTACTTGGGTGGGGGGGTGTGCAGGGTCATCAGTGGCCCCGATTGGGTGCTCTTCAACCACCACTAGCTTAGTAAATGCTTGCATAAAGTAACATACATGTCAATGTCAGCAAATACAAAGAAAACAAGACATATATACTACATGGACGAACAATGACTCTTTCAAAGAAAGTGAGACATACACGTACCTGTGGGGGGGCAGAGGTGGGTCACCAACAACCTCGGTTGGGTGCTCTTTAGGCACCATTGCATCACTAGATGCCTGCATAAAGTAACATATGGACCAATGTCAGCAAATACAAAGAAAATGAGACTATATATAATATGTATGGACGTACAAAGACCTTTTCAAAGAAAGAGAGACATGTACACACATACCTGGGGAGGGGGAGAGGTGGGTCACCAACAACGTCGATTTGGTGCTCTTCAAGCACCACTGCATCAATAGATGTCTGCATAAAGTAACATATGGACCAATGTAATCAAATACAAAGAAAATGAGACTGTATATATATATTATGTATGGACGTACAATGACCTTTTCAAAGAAAGAGCTCCACATACACGTACCTCTGGGGCGGGGGCGGGGGGGGGGAGAGGTGGGTCACCAACAACGTTAATTGGGTGCTCTTCAAGCACCATTGCATCACTATATGCCTGCATAAGGTAACATATATGTCAATGTAAGCAAATACAAAGATCTAACAAGACTACATATATATACTACATGGATGGAAAATGGCTTTTTCAAAGAAAGTGAGACATGTACACGTACCTCGGGGGAGGAAGAGGGTCACCGGTGGGTGGAATACTAAACATTGGCCTTACTATATGGTCAAAATAAACCTGACCATAACCAGGCTACGTAACAAAACATAAAGATACAATTAGAAATTTCTTTAAATAATTAAACGCATACATGTTTCAAATCATTAAAAGCATATAATTAAAAGCATGTAATCAAAAGAATACATGAGTCTGGGAATCTTCCTCTACATGGGAGGGACTGACCTGGGATTCCACAAACTCATTGTGCCCACCCTGCATAAAACATATTGTATTGATTTTAAGATGTACTGAATGTTGCAGTCTCTAAATTATAAATATGTAAATTACTCACTGACAAATTAAAAATAAAGTTCTTACAGCTAATGGTGAAGCAAAAAAATCATATGCAGCATTGACCGTTGCATCAATGGCATTAGCATCAATGGCTAGATTACGTGAATCTGGGGTGTCATTGGACACCAGCTGTATATTTGTTCACGTAAATTGTCAGATAATTATTTAAATAGAAATAAATTACGAAACAATTGAAAACTATGATATAAAATATATATATATATATATACTATGTAAAGAATGAATGTTACTTACATGTCGGAGTAATCCATCGCCCCGAAACTCTAAAGCAAGCCCATAGCATATGCTTCAACACAATGTGCAAGGGTGTGGAATAACCCAATGCTTTGAAGACTCCGCATCACCGGTGCGATGTGTAGGTTTGGTTTGGTCTCGGGACCTAAAAGGTGGATCCTGACTGTGAGACGGTCCAACCCTAGATGGGCCAGCCTCGGAAGTGCCAACCCCTTGGCCTACATTTCCTTGGACGGTAGTCCCATGTCGAAGCAATGTATCAGCCAAATCAAATAAGGCCTCCTACGTATCATCAAGAACTGGACCCGCTGGACGATATAACCAAGGGGGGTTTGGTGTGCCTGGAGGGCATCACACATGGTTAGGATCGGTCCTATCCCCTTCCCTATCTTTGGGAATCCCATGACCTACACCCTAGAACTCTAAAATTTCAAAATAGTTCACATGTTTCCCCAGGATAAATTCTGCATATAGCTTCCTAAGGAAATAAAATGGGATGTCTCTATTCCTGTGAGGGTCTTCATCGAAGACCATGTACCAATGATCCATCAAATTGGCTTTAATATTTGGTTCCACGCACCAGTCTATGGAAATGTGTGGTCCACTAGTGGGTGGAACCAATCCGGTGCTGGGGTCCTAGAATAATGAAAACAATTGGTCTTTGGTTATCTTTAATTTTTTGACATCTTTGTAGCTCAACCCAATGGAATAGTATTGCCTCTGGGAATCTCTGTACGAGCTAATGTTGTAAAGTGATCCTTGGGAATTGGAAATTGTACTTGTTATGGAGTCTAATTCCTCCGCTAAAGATTATCTTAAGTGCCCCCCCCCCCCCCCAAGAGTGAGCTAAGGCGTCTCAGTGAACCCAAACAAGCCAAAATCTCAGAATTACAGTCATGTTCCTCCTCCGTGTGTGGGTTTGTGTCTGGATTTTGGTTTGGGTTTGGGTTTCTGTCTAGATTTTGGTTTGGGTTTGGGTTTGTGTCTGGGTTTGTGCTCTCTGTTAAGAACAAAACAGTTCAATTTGAAAATTTAATTAATCAATTTCATTGTTTTTTTTTTAATACATGTAACAAATTTTATTAAATTGGTTTAAAAAAAAACAAAATCTAGTTTAAATTAACAAACACAATAACAAAAAATTTCAAAAGGAATTAACAAACTAGTAAATCTTGCTACCCACCTTCCATTTTATCCGAATTGTGAATTGGCTTACCTCCTCCTCTCAAACGCAAATTGACAGGTGCGTTTTTTTGCCTTCCCGATATCGCCAGTCCTTCACTGTGTAGATTGGGAAAATGAGGCCATGGGCACTGTGTTTTATATATATATATATATATATTTTGCATTACAAATCGCACATGCAATATATCGCAAGTGCGTTTTTTAACTCTATAAATGAAATTACGTTTTTTAATCCTAAATATATATGAATTTGAAAATGAGGCAACGGGCACTGTGTTTTATTTTTTATTTATTTTTGCATTGCAAATCGCACTTGCGATATATCACAAGTGCATTATTTAACTCTATTAATCCTAAATATATATGAATGAAAATGAGGTCGCAGCCACTCTATTTTATAATTTTTTTTTTTTTTTTTGCATTATAAATCACACTTGTGATATATCGCAAGTGCGCTTTTTAACTCTATTAGTCCTTTAAGATATATATGAATGAAAATGAGGCCACGGTCACTCTATTTTTTTTTTTGCATTACAAATCGCACTTGCGATATATCGCAAGTGTGATATATCGAAAGTAAGATATATCGCACTTGAGATATATCGCAGCTGCGTTTTTTAACTCTATTAATCCTTTTTATATGAATGAATAAATGATTGGGAATTTCCTTGGACTATTAATCCTCTATATATGAATGGATAAATGATTGGGGATTTCATTGGACCAAGGACGAGGGAGACAAGGGCATATTGAATTCTACAAATCCTTAATTAGTATGTCGAAATCCCATCATTTGGACCTTCATTTTTTCCAATGTATAAGGATTTTCACCCCTTTCTCCTTGACTTGGGAGGGACAATTACAACTTTGTCACTCTTTGCAAGCCTACTAGGGAGTGATAATTACAACATTTTCACTCTATGTCTTTCCTTAGGGGAGCGATAATCATGCTTGCACCATTTGAGCCCGGACATCAAGTGAGGCCCTGCATAGCCACCTAGGGATTTCTTTTGATTGTGATTACAACACTCAACCACTTGAGATAACCCTCTGGGATTTTGTGTCACAATTTCTCCTTTTCTATTAATGGTATTTATATTATATAAATTTATGGAGCCCCTCTTATCTTCCAATGGTTTACCAAACAATCAACATCCTCATATAAAATTATACTAGATATAGAGTAATTCGAGGAATGCTCTTCTCCTTCATGTTAATTATCGTATGCTTGTGTAGAATACATAATTAATCAAAATAAAGTTTCATCGAAGAAAAGAACTCAAAATACTTTATGATATGTATTATAAATTAGTAATGTTCTTTATAAGTATTGATTACAAAACATCATTACCAAAATGTGTTATTGTATCTCCATGGAGTTTATTTGTAATTGAATTACCATATTTGTAGTCATCAAATATATTTTCATAAAGAGATCACGTGAGTATTGAGATAAAGATAGAGAATAGTTTTTTTCAAATGTCTAATTTTATATCTTTGTAGGATAGGGGAAAATAGGTTTGAAGGGAGAAAAGGTAATGGTAGAAGAGAGGAAGTGGGTTGCTTATTTTTATGATCTATAATAAGAGATATTAGCCTCCATTTTAATAACTTTAATTGAAATAGTGGGTGCATGGATGGGTGACATGGTGTGGTTGGATAAGGAATGAGGGAGTTATATGGAGAAGGGTATGATAGAAGACATCAAAGGAAGAAAAAAAATTAGAGGAGAAGATATCGAAACAAGAAATCAATTTAGTGCACAAATTGTACATGTGACATTAGTTGTAGAAGAGATCCATGGTGCCTTATACAGAAGGATAAAATCTCAAATAAAAACGGATATAAGACAAGAAAATTAATGTTTCAAATCATCTCTAGTATTCACATCTAGAGAACAAACAAAGTTTGTATATGGTCCCCTCTCTCATAAATCAATTGAATCTCTCTAACTACACCTTTGCAAGTAAAATTATATGCATAGAGACAAAAAAATTAGTACAATAAATGAAACTCTAATCATTCAAACAAACGGAGAAAAAAAACAAAAACACAAATGATAGTGAAATAAGAAGACCATATGAATCGAACCCTAGTTCGACTATAACTTTGAAATATGGAAGAGATATGGAGGGATTCAATCCTTCTAGAGGAATGAGAGGAATTGGGAGTACATATACCATTACAAATCATGATTCTTAGACTGCATTTTGATCATTGTAAAAGAAAATAAAATTTAAGATGATCCACATGATCCAAATCGCACTTGCGTTATAACGCAAGTGGGATATATTGCACTTGTGATAAAACGCAAGTGGGATATATTGCACTTGCGATTTGTACCTATTAAAAAATGTAAGTCCAATATATCGCATATGCGATATGGTCTAACTAAGGTTAGCCTCAGTTTTCAGCTCGGTTTTGTCCGAACCTAGCCACAAAAATGCATATGCATTATGGATTTCCATTTCGGAGGTGCGTTTTTCATTTCTATAATGGCACTAAAAAGTGGAACCAACTTCGTGCGAGCACCCTTTACCAAGAGTAAAGCGGATTCCAACCTTTACTACAAGTTTGAGGAAGGCAATCCAGTGATACTACTTTTGTATATGTATGACCTATTTATTACAGGTGAAGATAGATTGATTGCCGACATACAGCAGAAGCTTGCTGCCAAGTTCGAGATGAAGAACTTGGGGATGATGCACTATTTGTTTTTGGCATGGAGGTGTGGCAGAGTGCAGATGGAATCTTCCTTGGACAAGGGAAGTATGTAGTAGAGATCCTGAAAAGGTTCGGGATGATGGACTGCAAGGCTATGGCCACACCTATGGAATCGAACCTGAAGCTTATGTGTGATGCTCCATCTGATCCGGTTGATGTCACAATGTATCGTGAGATGATTGGGTCCTTGATGTACCTGACGAACACTAGACTAGATATTTTCTTTGCGGTGAACACATTGAGCCAGTTCCTGACGGATCCCAAAGGTGTTCACCTGGTTGTTGTAAAGCATATTCTGAGGTACTTGAAGGGTACGGTTGATTATGGGCTCAAGTATGATGCGAATCAAAGGTTTAACCTGCAGGGTTATGTTGATTGGGCAGGAAGTGCTGCAGATAGGAAGAGCACTTATGGGTGCTGCTTCAGTATGGAATCAGGTGTGATCTCTTGGTTTAGCAGGAAGTAGTCCTGCGTAGCACTGAGTACAGCCGAAGCAGAATATGTCATGACGAATGAGCAGGTTGCAGATGTATTGACCAAGCCGTTGGCCAGAGTGCAGTTTGAGTAATTTAGAGAGAGGCTTGGTGCACTTCAGATTGAGGTTCATTCCAAAGGGAAGTGATGAGTCTAGAAGATGCAGATGCACATGAGCTTTTCTAACATGGTTGATGTGTTCTCCCATGGTCGTGATGTAATTGCTGAGCCATTCTCACATGGTGGTAGTTGTGTTCTCCCATGGTGTAGATGTAATGGCTGAAGCCATTTTTCACATGGTGGTAGATGTTTTCTCCTATGGTGAAAAAGTAAGGGCTGGAGCCTTCCCCGAATGGTGGTAGATGTGTTCTCCCATGTCAGTGGTGTAAGTACTGGATGATGTGCATCTGGACTATGCTTCATGGACGATGAGATGATCTGAAGAAGACGATGCTATGATGATCAGGAGGATCATGGATGATGAGCATCAAGACGATGCTCCAGTTACTGCTCTATATGTATATGTATGCATCATGTTTGATGCTGGATATGATCAGTTGGATCATTTGTATGTATTTTGTATATGCATCATGTTGGATGCTTGGACCATGTATCTGTATATGTATCAGGTGGATACATTGTATGATCAGGTAGATCATGTATGTTGATATGTATCAGGTATGATCAGGTGGATAATGTATTTGTATTTGTATCAGGTGGATACATTGTATGATCAAGTGGATCATGTATGATGATATGTATCAGGTAGATACTTGGTATGCATCAAGTAGATGCAGTGTATGATCAGGATGATCATAGATGACGAGCTTCAGGATGTTGCTCCAGATGACATGTAGTAGGATGTTGTAGCGATGATGATTAGGATGACCATGTGTACATTAGGATGATTTATGATGAGTATCAGGATGTGTTGATGCCCTGAAGATCGTAGCATCAAGCAGAAAGGGATTCTCCTTGGTAGACTATCCCAATTAGATTGTCCACCGTTTGGTATGGGGAATCCGTCTGGTTAGCGGTTCCAGCAACCGTTGGGTTTGAATATTTTCTTCAATTTTATCGGTTATGGCCTGATCCACCGTTCTTTTTTGATTTTGTAGTTTTAAATGATATGCAAGTGCCTAAGCTATCTAAATATAAAATGCAACACTCGAAATAAAATCTATATCTAAAACTGAAATAAATCTAAACTATCCCTGCAAGGAGCAAATTATAAGTATGAGTAATGTGCTGTAAGAATCATCTAAGAATAAATAGACCATCATTAAATCTTAAAGATAGATCCATAGTAAAAGAAAGAGATATCAGAAGATAGCTTCTAATTCATATATAACACATTCCATTACTCATGCAGGAGAAAATTCATTTGCACAGAGAGAAGTGAGCTCATTCAATACAAGAAATAGTTCAAGATAGCAAAGAAAGATCTCACAGTAAAATATAGAGGTCACAAGAATAATCCAACATGTATCCCACATCCATTTCCATGCAAAAGCGTCCTCTCCAAGATCTTATTAGGTACATTTCATTTTCTTAGAACAAGTGCAAGATAGCTCGTACAAGTTCAGAAAAATCATTTCCCTGCCAAAAGTCCCTGACATTGTTTCCTAAACTTCTATTTATAATATTACAAAATGCCCTTTGGGCTGCCACCTGGCTCTTTACACTTGTCTCCTACAGATTTTTTTCTTTTAATAAACAAAATTGTTACCCTTTTCTTAAAACAGAAAATTCCCCAAAAGGAAAAGGACAGCTGTCCAATGGCTATACGCTTTAGACATATGAAGGCCAAAATACAAAAAAAAGGAATCAATGCCTGGGGATCAGCGTGTTCATTCTTGGGAAGGCGCTCCAGCTGGGAGAGAAGCACTTGGGCTGGCTGGTACTACTACTGCTGCTGGGAGAGAGGTACTCAAATTGGCTGCTACTGCTGGAAGAGAAGCACTTGGACTGGCTGCCGCTGCTGCGACTGCTACTGCTTTCTTTTCCTCCTATGCTATGTAACTAAATCAAATACCAGTGTCTCTGATAACTATGTTTGCTGAGGAAGGGAGCATGATCTTCTGGGAAGTCACATCTTTACCAAGCTCTACTCCAATACCTCAAATTTCTGCAACTGCTGCTTGGTGGATTTCTGTAAGCAGATGACTGTGTATTGATGACAGACCAATATAGTGTTGGAGATCATCAGTGGCTAAGACATCGATCTTCTTTACATATTCTATTTGAATGCCTAGCTCTTCCTTCAAGTATGATAAACGTTGCTCCCTGCTCAGGAATTCATCAAGGGACTGAGGGAAACTCAACTTGCACTCATCATGCACTTCATGGATTTTTTGATAAAGACGGTTACTTTTATCCATTGTTCCTTGGATCTTAGCCATCAGTTTAAAATCGCAGTTCCTGCAGAACTCCATAAGGGCCACATCTTCATTAAAACCATCTACAGATTTGAATGGGAGGTGTTTGGGGAAATCAACCTTCCCTTCTCTCCATTCTATCTGGTTCAGGATGTTTGTTTTAACTCGAGTATATTTACCCTTAAGCATATTGGCCTCTGCATTGACTTCTTTCAATCTAGCCATCATGGCTTTGATCTTGCATACTTCCTCAGTAATCAGCTCATGCGTTGTCTACATTTGTCTCAAAATATCACAGGATAGCTCATGAAAGGGAGACATATCTATTGCCCTGTTTTTCGCCTCCTCCAACTACCCAACCATTGCTTGTTTTTTTGCTTGCAGATGAGAAACTCTAGCCTCCAAATCGTTCTTTTTTGCTTCTAACACCATCATCTGGACTGCTAGGTGCTCATTTTCTTCTTCTAACTAGCGGCACTTATCCGACAATTCTTTGTGTTCAACAGACATGCGATTATACTTATTCACTACCAGATCCCTGTAAGCCTGTTCATTAGCCACAGTATGTTGTAACATACGAACTCTCCTCTTCGTCGACTCAAATTCCCTAACCATATCGACCACATTGTCCTGCGTTTCTTTTGCTTCTTCTACAGCGGCGGATGCCATGGCTATGGGAGCCTTATGTGTATTTTGCATCACTGTGGTCTCCCGTCGGGTAACAATATCTTCTTGGAAGAGTCTCTTTATCCTCTCTTCTGATTTTAGGACCACTGCCTTCCTCTTCTTGTCATATACAAATTCATCCCATCGGGACACTGCATGCTCTTCTGAGGGAGTGTAAGGGACGATCGGGAGGTATATTATATTTATTTTTGCTTCAGCAGGTGGGGTCTGGACTACTTGAGCTGAATCTTTTCCCACATTTTGGGTACCGGAGACACCTGCCTGTACTGTGTCCATCTCCACATTTTGGGTGCTGGGAACACCTGCTTGAGGCACATCTATTTCCATGTTTTGGGTGCCGGAGCTACCTTCCTGAGCATCTTCAACTGTATTTATTTCTTCTTCAGCTTGCTGCCTTCTCTCTTCTATCTGCTTCGCATCTTCTACTTCTTTCTGCAGTCTTGCATCTTCCACTTCTTTCTGCTGTTGGGCTTCCTCAGCTTCTTTCTGCTGCTGGGCTTCCTTATCTTCTTTCTACAGTCTGGCTTCCTCTTTCAATCTTTTTTCTTCTTGGGCTCGGGCATCAGCTGCTTCTCTCTCTTTCTGCAGGCTAGCTTTTCATGTTGGGGTAGAGCTAGAGCTTGCTCCACTGCCCTGACGACAAATCTACAACTCGGTCATGTTGCTGATGCCTCTAAATGCCTCTTCCTCGGCATCATAATAATGAGCATATTCGAATTGAGCATAAATTTCTTTGCAATGCTCGGCCACTTTCCCCCGCCTATCATTTCTATGGAAAATTATTTCACCAAAGTGGAAAACTTTCAGCTCTTGAACAAACTCCTTAGCTGATGCAACCCCTGAGAATTTGTAGGCTCCTATTAAGAAGGTCAGAGGAGGGAAAGAAGCCTTATGTTTCTTGTTAAGCGCCGCTCCGATTCCATCAAGGAAAATTTGTCTCACTGCTTCCTTGAGGACTACCTAGTCAGTAGCGTACTTTGGAAAAATGTATGGTGCTTTGGTCCCTCCAAACATCCTGATGTAAGTGCCCTGCTCTGAGAAATAAAAGTCTCCATAGTTTTCCAAGATTTCCATGGCATTTTCTGACAGACAATTGGGCTCTTCCTTGAATATCTTCTCATATAGAGGCATGATGAACTCCTCACAGATGAGCTTATAGCTTGCTCTATAATTTTGAGCCCACATTATCTTGTAAGCAGTGTAGAACGGGGTGTTGGCTTTATCCCATGTGCAACCTAAGCAGGGAAATGATAGCTTGGCCAAAATACAGTCAATGAGATATGATGACATGTAAAATTCTGACTTCTTTAAGGCCAGACCTTCTCTTGCAGCAACCACTGTGGATGCCAAACTGTCCGAAAGGATAGTAGCCCAGTCAAACACCGTCCCTTTGAATGTTATGAAGTGGATGATGGGGGCCCACTGTATCCTATATACAGTGCCATCGGGCATGCCGAAAATTCTGCACAGCATCAAGGTGATTAACCTTAAAGGAGTTCTTAGGTTCTGAACATCATATTCATCATTACCTCTCTTTCTCAAGTGCTTGCCTGTGACCAATAATTTTTTGGCCATCTCAATATTGTTCATCTGATTCAACCATTCATCATTTAGAGCTTGTTGGGGACGTGGGAGTTTATAAGCTGCAGCAATATATGCTGGATGGAATGAAGCGAAGGCCTCTCCTCTGCTGTCATGTAATACTCTTGACTCTGCATTAGCATGTTCCAGTATCCATCCGATCACTTCAGAACATGGGAATAGTTGAGGGTGGGTAAAAGATCTAGCTATGCCAGAAGCTCTAATGTTAAGATAGATTTTCTCTTCTTCCAATAACACATCTGGAATATCTGGGTCCCTGATCATTCTATAAACATCTCCCCAACAGACCTCGAGAGGAATGCCGGTGGTACATGTAGTATCTTGGAACAAAGTTTCGGTCCTTAGTGGCACTGGCTCTGGTTCCATCACTTTAGATTTCTTTCTACCACCTTTTGGCATCCTGGCTTATCCCTGCTAGCAACCAAGTACAAGTCATTATAAAAATGTGCAACCTGTTATGAGATTTTAACAAAGAGAAGGATCAATTCAACATGCTAATGAGAGATATAGACAAATTAAGAAATATAGTTCTGAGACTTGATTATCCTAAGGAGACAAAGTTTGGAATGTTTTCGAAAGGGTAAGCATACGACGTGGAAATAACCTGCTTCCCATCTAGCCCTAGGAGAGAGGGTATCCTTCATCGTTGCACTTCTAATGGTCAATGGCGGGTGATATTGGATTGAAACAATCTTATGACGAAACAAGGGACCGCTTTCCACATTTATCAAAAGGTGGGGGGTTCAGTCGATCACTACTATTATTAATAACAGTTACGAGATGTCATGTGGCTGGCTCAAATTTTGAATGAGGGTGACGATGCCTGGAATGTGGCCGGTGAAAAACTTGGGTAGTCATAGTTATGGATTTTAGCTAGTAGGAACGAGAAACCAAAGGGGCCTCAGCGATCTTAAAAACAAAAATAACGACATAAGCAACCAATGTCTATCGGCCACGTTATGGATGGGAAAAAACCAAAAGGAAACTTGATGTGGAGATGAGACAAAAATAGCGATTAAAAAACCTACCTGGCAACGAGATAGTGGCTGAGTGAGGTGGGCGCGGTCGTGCATGAGCTGAGCTAGAGCGGTCCGGTGTGGTCTTCTTAACGACATTTGTTTGAATGAAAACTAGCAATGTGGCCAACCAAACCTCCATCATCCTTTTAAAAGGTTAGACATGTGCAGCATTAAACCGGTTGGTGGTGCCATTAAAACGGGTTTTAAAGTTTGTACGGCGCGGTCATTTCAAGCCGTCTTGGCATTTGTGCGCGACCGTCACTTACGGGGCGGACTTACGAGTTTCACCCTCAATTGCAGAACATTATGG
The DNA here is from genome assembly GCA_027924585.1 of Larix kaempferi. Lineage (NCBI taxonomy): Eukaryota > Viridiplantae > Streptophyta > Pinopsida > Pinales > Pinaceae > Larix > Larix kaempferi. Next base: position 9,241,061 of record BSBM01000208.1, read on the forward strand.
CGAACTGCTTTAGCATTTCGGACGAGATTGGCATATCCGTCCAAAATGCAACCTTTGGAAACTTGTCGTGAGTGGTTTCGCTGAGTCGTACTGTAGTATCGGGAGAATATTGGATTCCTTTCCGCAATTTTGATGGAGATATGACAATTGCTTCCATGATTGCAGAACAATTTCACGAAGGTTCCTGCCGTTTCGAGAGGTTTTCCTGAATGGTTCCGGGGAAAAGAACTCGAACGCTTGCGCAGTTTCGGAAGGGAAACCTAAAAGGTTCCGTCGTTTCGGAAAGGGTTTCCGAATGGCTCCCGCAACTTGAATAAAGTCTAAGTCTTTCCGCAGGGTTTCGGGAGAATAACATGAACACTTCTTCTGTTTCGGAAGACTTTCGCGAATAGCTTCTGCAACTTTGAGAGGAAAAAACTTATGATTTTTTCAAAGACACTAAGTCCCTCGGCGGCTTCGGGGAAGATTTTCTAATGAATCCCACAGTTTCTGGAGGCTTTCTTGAATTCTTCCACCATTTCAAGAGGCTTTCCCAAATAGCTTCCGCAGTTTCAAGAAATAATGTCTAAGCCTTTCCGTGGAGTTTCAGGAGGCTTATGTGAATGGCTCCCATAGTTTCAGGAGGGATTGGCAAATGCTCCCGCCATTTCGGAAGGGAAACTTGAACGGTTCCATCGTTTCAGAAAGGTTTCGTGAATGGCTCCCGCAAGGTCGAGAGAGATACTTAATATTTTTTCAAAGATTAAGTCTTTCGGCAGCTTCGGGAGGAAAATGTGAATGGCTCTGCAGTTTCGGGAAGGACTGGAAAATGCTCCTGCCATTTCGGAAAGGATTGGCAGATGCTCCCGCCGTTTCGGAAGGTTTTCCTGAATGGTTCCGCAACTTCGGGAAGAAAACTTAATGGCTTCTGCAGAAAGCTTCCGCCTCTTCAAAAAACTCATAGTCTTTCCACTGTTTCGGAAAGGAAACTCGAGCGCTTCCGCAGTTTTGGAAGGGTTTGGCAAATGCTTCCGCAAATCGAGAGACTTCGTGAAATTTAACTTTAGAAGAAAAGACTTCAATTTTTTAAAGTGGACCTTTAGTCAAAAATAGAAACTTAGCTAAAAGCATAAATAACTTCCTTGGGCAGTCTTTCTAGAAGAAGAAAAAATAAAAATTTAAAAGGAGGGGCCCCAATATGAACAAAATGTTTTGGGGGATGTTGCTACAACAACAGATGATACTCTATGGCCGTGGACAGGTTGTGCAAAGGAAATCCTAGATTTGTTCTAGGTCACATCCAGTATGAAAAAGGACTGGCACTGTGTATCACATGTAAGACCTGGGAAATCCTATAGGTTGGAGTTGTGTACCCGTAATAGCCTGGGATGCTCTTTCAAGGGTTTGTGATAGTGGGCCACATGCAAGACTTGGGAGATCGGATAGGTTGGGATGTGTGCCCGTAATAAGTCCTGGGATGCTCTTTCGAGGGTTTGTGGTGGGATGCTACATGTAAGACCTGGGAGATCCGATAGGTTGGGTTGTGTGCCCATAATGAGTCCTGGGATGCTCTTTCGAGGGTTTGTAGCAGAGGTCACATGTAATCAGTCCTGGAGATCTTGCCGGTCAGGCTTAGCCACATAAATGTTACTGGGATGCTCTTTAGAGTTCTTCCCGGTCGTGCTATGCACATAAACGTTCCTGGGACACTCTTTTAAGGTTTTGTGATAGTCACATGTAATAAGTCGTGGAATTTTGGACAGGATGAAAAAGGCCTCAGATGCTCTTTAGGTTTCTTGCTAGTCAAGAGACTCTTTTAAGGTTTTGTGACGCATGTAATAAGTCCTGAGGATTCCATAGTATGGCCAGGGATGATGAAGACCTGCAGGTGGTGGGCCTACATCGAGTATGAAAAAGGACTGGCTCTGTAGAACTTCCTATGACGAGTAGATTCAGATTTTGATTGAGATAGCAATAGCAGTGACGACGATGATGATTCGAGGATGTTGATTCACTGATGAAGATACAGAGAAGAAGACTTGTGCTAGCAAATCTGTGTCAAGAAATACCTTCGTAGTTAAGAGGGAGTGTTGATGTATATGTAACTTTGAAATGTATTTCACCCATGTATTTCATATATGTATTTTGTACTCCTATAGAGATGGTATTATTCCTCTATACGGAAGTGTTTGTATTCCTATAGAGATGTTAATATATCTCTATACGAAAGTGTCGTCATTTATATTGTAAGTGCCGTAACTTATACTTGATGGGCTATTAGACCACCTTATTAGGGTCGGCCCTGTATAAGTCATGTGGGTCGAAGGGTCACTGCAACATTTTGACCCAAAATCCGATGGAAAAATCCGACGGCGCGTGGATTTATCTTTATAAACTTACCAAAAAACACAAGTGTACAATTTTTTTTTAAAATGTGGAAACAAGCGTTGGATATGCGATGGCGCGTTTAGTAAACATTGGTTAAGCGACGTCTCTTTTAGTACACGTCGGTTAAGCGACGGTTAAGAGAGCACGTTTGATAGGTCAGATATATGAAATATGTATAGTCGTCGCCTAGCCGACGCTTACTAAATGAGACGCCGTTTAAATCCACGCGTCCTAAACGCGCCGTCGCATATTCGACACTTGTGTCCATTATTTGCAAACACTCATATAAATAGAGATGTAGGCCTAGGTTGATAATCTCACACACTCACTCTCGCACAAATCTCTTGGACAAGAAATGCGAAATTCCTAAGGAGTATTAGGGTTTGGTTTTTGGCCTTGTGCTTTTGTGGGGATCTTCCCACTTGGTCTTGGAATTTGGTCTTGCTCGTTGGTGACTTCTCTCTTGAAGTATCTCTTGGTTAATTTCTAATTGGTTTATCATTGGTAAATCTTGGAGAAATTTTGTCCTCTTATGTTAGGGTTTATCCTCACTAGTTAGGGTTTTCTCTTGTGGATTTGGCTTTGACCCTTGTGGAAAAGAAGATTCATCATATACTTGGTTTTGTTTTGAGTTAGGGTTTACCCTCACTTAGGGTTTTTCTCTTGTGGATTTGGCTTTGACTCTTGTGGAAAAGAAGATTCATCATATACTTGGTCTTGTCTTGAGTACTTAGGGTTTACTCATGTGGATTTGGTTTTAACCATTGTGGAAAAGAGGACTCATCATATACTTGGTCTTGTATTGAGTTAGGGTTTACTCATGTGGATTTGGTTTTAACCATTGTGGAAAAGAAGACTCATTATATACTTGGTCTTGTCTTGAGTTAGGGTTGACTCATATATTGTGGATTTGGTTCTAACCCTTATGGAAAAGAAGACTGATCATATACTTGGGTTTGATCGTACTTTTTTCTTAGGGTTTGAGTAATAAAATGCCATGTAACAATAATGTTACAGGTCATGATCAAGATCATCCAGAACAAAATCGAGAATTGCTTGCTAGGTTGTGGGATGGAGTGGAAAGAAGGGGTGATGGAAAATATTATTGTCCTTGCAATCGATGTAGGGGCTTTAATAAGAGAAGGTTACTGATCTCAACAGCTAAAAAACATTGTAGGGAACATGGACATGTTGAGGGGGGGCATGAATATCATCAATTGGTAAGTCATAATTCATTATATATCATGCGGTCTTTATATTGAGATTTTTTTTAATTGTATATTGTATCATTTTTTTTTTTGTTACTTATTAATCGACATGACTAACGTTCTTTGTTTGATGTTTTAATTGTAATTATAAAGCAAGGGCCTCCTAGGGCTATTCCGAACATGGAGAATGTGGTAATTGCGGAACAACTAGCACAGGAAGAACAATATGCAGGTCCTTTGAATACTGATCATGATCAAGTTAATGATGATCATATGGAATTAAACGATGATCATGACGATAACATAATTGAGGATGATGGTGAAAATACATTAATCAATGATGCATTTAATGTTAGAATGGACGATGATCAACAATATCATGCACCACCAATTGATGACTTTGAAGATATTAATGATTTACCTACACTTGAGAAGGCGATGGAACCGCTTTTTGAAGGCTCCCGCATAAGTGTTCTCTCTGCTGTGTTGCTAATAATGAACTTGAAGGTTATGAATGGTTTTTCAAACACATCCATCATGCTGGTGTTAAGGTACGCATGTGATTATATGTGATCCGTCAGATCTCAACTTTAGTGCATATACTCCAAAACTATGTCACACCTTTCAATCAAAACCACTTTGATCTTATAATATACTCCAAAAAATAAGGATGTATTTGTTGTCGTTAATATTATGCTCTTCAAATATTTATATTAACCATTTTTTTAAAATTTGTTGTAACAACTTCATAGGTGAATATTTCTTACCGGCATCAAATAAATTACCTCGCACATATCGAGATTTAACTTCCATCATGAAATATGTTGGAATGGAGTATCAAGCAATTGATGCATGTCCTAATGATCATATTTTATATTATAATCAATATGAGCTTGCAACAGAATGCCCTATATGTCATAGCAGTAGATACCAAACAGATCAAGTAACCAAAAAGGTGTCTCGTAAGGTTCTTCGTTATATTCCCATTATTCCACACTTGCAACCACTGTTTAGGTGAAAAAACATAGCACAATTTATGGATTACCACGCACGGAATAGAAGTGGAGATGATATTCTTCGAATGCCTGCAGATGGTTTTACATTTACATACATGGAGGAAAAATGGCCACACTTTAAAGAAGAACCTTGTAATGCTAGACTTTCTTTGGGAGCGGATGGTGTCAATCCATTTGCAGAGATGAGATCTACTTACTCGGTCTGGCCTGTTTTTGTTATCAACAATAACATTCCTCCATGGATGTCAATAAAGAGGGAGCATATAATGTTGGCAATGATTGTTCCAGGTATAATTTGTACTTTAGAACAATGTTTTTTTAATGCATTAGTATTTAATTTGTCATGAAGATCAATATTGTTGCATATTCATGTCATATATATTTTTCATTTACTTATATGTATTGTATTTGTTGTTTTCTTTTAGGTAAGTACCAAGTTAAATAGATGAATGTACATATCGAGCCTCTTGTTGATGAACTACTTAAGCTATGGAATGGTGTCACTATGTATGATGTCTCTAGACCAGTAGGGCAAAGGGAATTTCAATTCCATGCAATTCTTGCCTGGACAATTCACGATGCTCCAGGGCTAACACATTTTTGTGGTCTTCAAACAAAGGGAAAATTTGCATGTCTAGTTTGTGGTCCCAAGATGAAATCTCGTCATTCAAAGAGTTTGTCAAAGGAATTGTTTAATGAGTATAGGCACTTCCTCTCTAATAATCATAGGTATCGAACTACCGAAAAACATCTTTTTAATGGGAAAGAGGAGACCGCATTAAAACCACATAGAATGACACCTCACATATGGAAGTTGCAATATAATAGAAATCGTGAAGGTATGATTCAATTTGTCTATCTTATATATTCATATTGATCATCTCTTATATGTTTTTAATGTTTTATTTTGGATTGTATTAATTTTTTTTACTGTAATATACTACATTTTAGTCTCTTTAACTTATATATTGATTACTAATGGTCTGCATGAAAATCATGAAGGTGTAAATGGGATTCCACGAGGAATGAAAAGTTATCCGAAACAATTTAGTAGGCTGCCTTACTATGAGCACTTACTAGTTGTTCATTTGTTTGATACAATGCATATCGGAAAGAATGTAACTGAAACACTATGGCGAATATTAGACGGAAGGAGTGACAAAGAAAAAATTGTCAAAATTTGTAGTGACATTCATGAATCCAATCATGCAATGAAAGATATCATTGAACATTTAAACAATGATGGAGACCAAATTAGTATAAGGTCACTTCCATGGTTATTGACTGAACAACAAAGCAATGCAGTAAAAGAAGTGATACAAAAAATGAAATTTCCCATAGGATTTTGTTCAAACATAAAGAATATCTTAAGAAGGAAAGGTGATTTTGGCGGGGTAAAAACGCATGATTGGCATATCTTCATTAAGGTAATTATATTTTTTGGTATATATATTGGTATATTACAATACTGCATGTTTTTTGTTTACTTCTTTTCTTAATTTTGAAAAATATATTGATGAGATGTGTTCATTGTTACAGTATGTTCTACCTGTATCTCTCCCAGACAACTTTGACAATAATGTCAAACAGGTCATATATGATCTTGGAAAATACATGAGGTAATTAGAAACAATATTTTTCACGCATCATCATGTAATTTGTTTAATTCGTTGTATAACTTATATGAATTGACATTTGTTTTAGTCAATCATGTAGATTTGTACTACAATCTTAAATTTTTGTCGTTAAATGATATCATTATTTTCTTGCTTTACATGTAGATGGTTGTCATCGAAAGAAATCCACAAAGAAGATATAAAGTATTGAAAGAGAGAAATTCCTCGTTTAATGTGTCAAATGCAGAGATTTCTACCTTCGGCATTTTTCAATGCACAAGAACACTACCTCATACACCAAGTTGAGGAGATTGAATTGTGTGGACCTATACATGCAAGGTCCATGTGGATGGTTGAGAGGCACTTGAAATTGATGAAGGCTTTAGTTAGACAAAGAGCACGTCTAGAGGGTTCTATGGTGGAGGGACATATGGTAGTTCAGGCCATGGTGTATATTGTTGAATATCTTCCAGGGTTGGGGTCTATTAAGACTGAATTAGATCGAGGCATTGGTGATCCAAAGTCCACTAAGAAATTAGAAGGAGAGTACCTGATGGGGAAAGGTAAATCGAGGAAGGTCAAAGGTAATTATTAAATGGTGTTATAGATTAATAATGTTAATACATTTTAATAGTATCGTACATAATTATTTCATTTTTAATATTCATTAATGATATGCATCATTAATATTTATAATGTTACACTGCGTTAAGTAATTATAAATTTTTGAGTTGATTTATGTAATTTTATTTTCATGCAGTTGGTCGCGAGTAGGATGCACTACATTTGTACGTCGCAAACAATCTTGATTGGATGAAGGTATGGATTGAATGATGTAATCAATCTAGTCGAGGACTATCATGGGAAGGTGTGGCTTCATTGGTTAAAGAAGCACATCGCAATGGAGATGTCAATCTAACAGAAAGGGAAATCGATTTAGCATATGGTTTAGAAGATAAACAGGTAAGCATGATATTATAAATATATAAGCCATAATATTTTCAATTACGTCGATATTCATGTTCATCTTGATTAATTTCATTTTATTTGCATACTTTAAGAACATAAAATACTTACTAGTTCATTATCAATTGCAGGTAAAACACCACAAGGCTATGTGGTGCAATGGTCGTAAATATCGCATTAAAAAGTTGGATGACAGGAAAAGATGTGATTCTAGGATAAGTGCAGTCTTTGAGGTCACTAATGTTTCATCTAGAAGTGACATACGTCCATAATTGTCAGAAAATCGATATTATGGATATTTGGAAGATATCATTGACTGTGACTTTAAATCATTCAAAATAATTCTTTTTGTTGTGAAATGGTACAGGCTATGATTGAATCGATTTGATCCCGATAGAATTGTTATTGAACATGATAATGGATTTACCATGGTCAATACAAGGTCGCTTGAGTCACGAACGTCAGAGCCCTATGTTCTTCCAAGTCAATGTGAACAGGTATTTTACTCAGAAGTTCCTGGTAGACAGGGTTGGTCATTTGTTATTAGACATAATCCAAGAGGAAGGCCGGTAAAGTATAATATTGTAGAGGAAGCTGAAAGGGTGTTGAAGAAGAAGGTGATAATGTAGAGGATCAACATGAGTTGGATGTTGATGATCATAATGTTATGCAGGAAGATGTTGAAGAGTTAGTTGAAGCAGATGATGTTAGAGACAATGTTCATGATGAAGATGATATTGACGATCATGATCAATTTATTGAAACTAACAGTGACGACGATGATGATATAGCTACCTCTAATCCTTATAATGTTGAATCTGGATCAGATGATACAGATGCAGACTTGGATGGAGAAGACAGTCATGAAGTGCATTGAACATCATTCCAAGTGATGTGGGATGGGGGGGGGGCGAGGGGGGGGGGGGCAGATGAGCTTCCACCTTCACGTGGTTGTCCATGTTGAGTAGAGAATATTAAGATATTCTTGAAACAAAGAGAAGCTCGTTAAGGTATTTTACTCAGAAGTTCCTGGTAGACAGGGTTGGTCATTTGTTATTAGACATGATCTAAGAGTTGGAAGGCAGGTAAAGTATAATATTGTAGAGTAATGCTTTTACTAGTTTGCTTAAATACATGAAATAGCATTAATGTTCAGATTTCTAAACAAAATAACAACGTTTAGAGTTTTAAACAAGGCCAAGCTCCCGGATTTATTGGCTAGTATCATGTGGATAAGACTTAGTGGGAGGATAGGTCACGGGTTCGACTCGTCTGCCTTATTCATTTTGGCATAACAAATGTTGTTTTTAAATTATGGTTACGACCATATGCTAGCCGCCAAAATGTTACTCTTTTACATATTTTAATACATAACAGTTTTTAAACCCACGCCAACAGTAGCAGAGCTATAGGGTTTAAACCCACACCAACAGTAGCAGAGCTATAGGGTTTAAATAGTCCTGTGCCAATGGTAGCAGAGCTATAGGTTTTAAACCCACGCAGCATTCGTTCCTTTTCCTCCCTTGTTTACGCATAAGCAGTACCAGATGCGATGCAATATGTTGAGCTTTAATAAGTAGAATAGAGGTGGCTAGAGCTTGGGTAGGGGTTTAAGAAGCAAAGTAGGTAGTAGGAGCAGTCCGCCGTTTCGATTTGGAGCAGTCCGTCATTTCGATTTGGAGCAGTCCGCCATTTCATCAATTTGGAGTAGTCCGCCATTTTGATTTGAATCTCGGTCCATTCAGCCCCGCCATTTCGATTTGAAGCTCAGTCCATTCAGCCCCGCCATTTCAATTTGAAGCTCAGTCCACCATTTCGATTTGAAGCTCAGTCAATTCAACCATTTCGATTTGAAGCTCAGTCCATTAAGCCATTTTGATTTGGAGCTACCATTCCATTCCAAATGTCTTCAGTAAGTGACATTCTCATCCATAGCTTCATTTACCTGATATGCACACTGTGTGGGACATTACATCTATAAATGTTCATTCTGTAGTCGGTCCAAGTCCTCCAACCATAAACTTGGCTTATTGATGCAGGAACCACCTGCAATACCTAAGCAGACCCTTGATTCCCAAATTTTCTGTACTGGAATCTTCACTTAATACAGTCCTTTACCATTCTTCTCTTAGTTTTTCTTAGTTTCCAATTAACTCTGTGATAGAACTAAAAATAGATAATTGTCACTATACTTGGCAATTCTATGAAAATTGAGCAAGACTTCTCTATTAGCGAATTAAACACTTTACCTTTTGCTTAGCCCTCAACGGAATTTACTTTACACTCAAAGGTTAAATGCCACATGACCATTCGTCATGACCTAAGCCCCAACGGAAAATCACTTATTGTACCAATTGTACCTTATTTTCATTTTTCGCTTCCACCCAATGCACGACACGTATCTCTCAGTGGAAAACTCCACTTTGCCTCGAGCTTTGAACCGTCACTTTCCGTTGTGATCGTGATCGTTGATTTCTAACTTCACAACTCCGCTCTCATCCTAATCATTAATCTCCTATGTGATCAGAACCATCCATTACTTAGCTCATCAATCTCCGCTCTGTTCTCGATCATTGATCCCCAAATGTTATACATATGAGCGCCACTTATAGACTGTACATGTGAGCTAGGGTTTCTACATTGTGACAATTATGATGACTCACAAACCATGACAATATTCCATGGAATCACTGTTTCCCTTAACGAATCAGATGTATACTCAAAATAGAAGGCTAATCAAATCCCACACGGCTGAACAGAATGTTAACATATATATAGACTGTATTTTACCCTAGGATATACACTATAACATTTCCAATAATTCACACTTCATTTCACTATTCCTTAAACTCGATGCTTTCAGATGAAATTGATGAATCATATGTATCCAACCAATGATAACAGAAATATCACAACATATACAGATGAGATGAATCATATATACTGATATTTTACATAGTAGAGAGGAAATTTAATGATTCTCCATCATTTTATTACATTTCACTGTATGTAATCAATCACACTCTACACCCTGCTCTCTCTTCTTGAGCTCTGTGAGCTAACCTTCATCTAGGCTAAGCTACCTATTCAAAATACTAAAGACTGCATTTATTTACAATGGATTTCTGTTTCCAGATCCTATGACTAAGGAACAGAGTTCTTAATAACCTCAAATGACCCCTACGAGTCATCATTGAATCACTAACAATTAACAAACCCTATCTTATCTTTTACAAGTGGAAAGGATCTAAAATCCTTGACCATTATTCAAATTTTTCACAAAAATAACAATTTACACAAATGTGAGACCCTGGGTCTCTTTGAATTCTCTTGACCTTGATGAAGTCATGGGTGACTTCTTTTTCATGAGCCTATGCGCCTGCCTCACTTATGTCACCCTATACCGATGCCATCACATCCTTCCAAAATGATCTCTAAGGACTTTGTGACTAGTGCAACAAAGTTGTGTTAGAAATCATGAGATAGAGGATCTGTGATTAATTCAATAAATACCCTATCCCAATAAGATAAACACAAGATAGATGTATCACATACCATGAACACATATAAAGAATTCAAGAGAGTGTGCAATAGATAGGATGCCCTTGGGCTGATGAATAATTCAATTGAATGAGATGATTACAATCCACAACCACCCACAGGTCCACCCATTAAGGGCCTCAATTACCTACCTAGTGGTTTGGCACATGGCCACAAGTGAATATTAGCCAAGATATCTCAACACCCCCCGCCCCTGATTTTCCCCGTGTATTGGTTTCAGTTCGAAATTAATGTTTTTAATTACTTTTTTGCAGTCAACTGATCGGGGCAAGTCCCTAATGGAGCCTGAGAGGCCGACACCCCCCTACAGGCGACAGGTATATATACCACATTTTTACTTACCTACTTCTTTAGAAAGTACATTTGTTTAATTATGATATCAACGTGGTCAATATTTAAATATGTTTTTAAATAAGATTTTCCCCGTGTATTGGTTTCAGTGCGAAATTAATGTTTTTAATTACTTTGTTGCAGTCAACTGATCAGGGCAAGTCCCCAATGGTGCCTGGGAGGCCGAAACCCCCCTACAAGCAACAGGTATATATACCACATTTTTACTTACCTGCTTCTTTAGAAAGTACATTTTTTTAATTATGATATCAACATGGCCAATATTTTGTTTGTAGGCTGAGGGTCGAGGTAGGAGCCCCATGACAGATGATATGTCAACAGATGTTATCACGCCATGCTCATCGGGTCATGAGCAGGTATATAGCATGTTGTGAATTTCAGAAACTGTATTTATACATATTTATGTTATCTAATTATATTAATGATTTCAAATTGATATTAATGTTTTCTATTTCTATGTCGGATGATACTTATCTATAGATGGATCCAAAGGATATGGATTTGGGGCACATTATTGATGATGTTGACCTCAAGAATTCAAAGAATATCTGGGATGCAATTCAAAAAGAAAAAAGAAAATTAAATCAGGAGGTCATCAATCTGCTTATATCGAATACTCAAATGACGCAGTATGAGACTCAAGCAAAGATAGATCGTGTGTTGCTTAAAGTAAAGCGCTTGGATGTAAGCTATTAACTCTTTCATTATAAGTCTATTCCAAATGCAATTTTCTTCCTATTCGTATATGAGTAACCAAAATATTATTTGTTTCTACAGGAATATTTTTTCCCCGGTGAGAGGCATGCTGGTACCATTGAGCATGACACCCCCTTCGCCACTGATCATGTATCGTTGTCGTCTGGCCAGTCGAAAACACAAAATGAGACACCCCAGACGGAACATGAGAGTGCCGTTGAGGATCAGGGGCCAGTACATGGAGAAGAGCATGACTTTGATGCTGCCGTCCTAGCATTTCCTGGATCTTTCCGTGTCACTAGCACAGGAACATTTGAGACTACTTTTTTGGTGGACGAATATCTCATTCCCTACAAGATGGAGAAGATTCCAGGTACTATTTATAAAATGTTTTAACTATATATTATTATTTTATTGGAATGTAATTATGCATCATTCTTTTTACACTAATTAACACATACTCGTTTTTGTAGGAAATGATGTCTTTTATAAACATCTTAATGATTGGTCTTTAGATCTTTTTGGGCCCACTATCCACACATGGTGGAACAGGCAGAGTAAAGTTTTGAAAGATGATCTTATTGCTCGCTTGGTTGGGTTTTTTGGTGCCGAAACCTTCAACCGAAAAAAGGTTCTCGAAAAAGCTGGCCAACATTTACATTATGTACGGGAGCAATATCAGAACAACTTAGCAGATAATCCAAAGTATGAGCACCCTCTGATGATTCCAACAACGGAGTGGAAAGGCTTGCTGGATGATGCAAGGGAGAAAGCTGCGAAAATAGCGGGCAAGCCAGTACCCGAGTCAGCTAGAAGGTATGCAATACTTTCAGCAATGCAATTATATGTTTATTACACTTTATTTTCCATTTTGTTGCAATTTCTAATGTATTTAAAAATACTTTTATAGGCTACCAGATACGTCGAAGGCCACCCAGGAAAGAATAGAAAAACATGGGCAACACAAGCTTGGCCCTGGTGGATATTCCAACCTGCAAGCACGAATCGTAAGTATGATCGATAATTATTTTATTGTATAGAAATTATAGATTGCATTTAAAATTGTTTTCATGATGATATAACGACAACAATGATGATCTAATTGAAAATTACAGGCTCAAAGATTCCACGATTTGCCAACGGAGGAAGACATGAGGATCGACTACCAACGCGGGTTTTTAGGTGTTGTTGAACATCGAACAAGCAGCCATGGTAGCCAAGCAAATTCTTCCAGTGATCCATCCTGCGAACAGGTAAATACAATAAACAAATTCTATTTAAGATTGATTCATTGTGTTCTATATTCATTAATAAACTAGTACATAAAATATTGAGTCTCTTTGTGTTAAGCCGGACAACGAAAGTAGAGAAAATGCAAAGGATGGAGGAGAAAGAGATATTGAAGTTCATGTTGATCGAAATCCAGGTAATAAATATTCTTGTGTTAAAAAAAAACTAGCATGGATTAAAGTCTCAAATATTAAATTGCAAATACTATATTGTTGTACTTGTAAGTGTTGATGTTTTAATGCAGAGGGTCTTCATGTGCAACTTGAGGCAGCAGCAGAAGATCAAACGCAGGAAATTCATGTCACCCATGAGTTTCCAGGTACAAAGCACCGATCTAATGTTTTTTTCTTAATGAAGGACTTACAATGATTATAATAGTAAAAACACGCCAAGTAATTAATATTTCTTCATTTTTCCAGTACATCCTGGCACCTTACAGCAGCCGCATACACGTCATGAGCACATGACCCGTCGACAAACAAGGTCACAGGCAGCTACATAGGGCATAGGAAACAAAAAAACAATTGGTAGAAGAGGATGTCACACTTAGAGAATTTGTGGAGAGAAAAAAGCATCAAAAAAAGTAGTGATTGTAATAAGTACACTATTACATTATTTTTTTATGCATTGTCCTCGGATATTATTTTTGATATTATGGAGTAATGTCTTCAACTTTTTTTTTTTTCTATGTACGAATGAATGAATGAGTTAATTAATGAATGCTATAAACTAATTAATGATCAAATGCACGTAATTCCTCTAAGATAAGAAACTCACGATGTTCGCACAAAAGATCATTTATTAATTTCCAAGCACGTGCATTGGGTATGGGGAATTGAGAGTGATATGAGGGGGGGGAGGGGCCATATGAGCTTCCACCTTCACGTGGTTGGCCCTGTTTAGTAGAGAATATTAAACTATTCTCGAAACAGAGAGGAGCTCAATAAGGTAAAATGCATGCATTATTACAATGTTTCTTTCTTATGACCAGATACGTTGTTTCTTTCTTCTAGCTAACTATAGACATGTATTTTCTTTATACTGCAGAGTGAGAATCTTGATGGGATGGAGCTTTCTGGTTTGGAATATCTTCAAAGTCTCAGGATGAGGATCGTTGGAATCCATTCTATGCATCAATACCTCAACATCTTTTGCAAATTCTACATCCGGCTCCAAATCCACAAATATGAAGAGGTACCCATCCTTCAATTTAATTTAGGTTTTCTATTGATTTTTCAATGTGAAGTAGAAAAGAAGGGTTCAGTAAATCATTCCCAAGAAATAGATGAAAGCCAGTGGATGAATAGCAGGCCTGTAGCAGAGGTATTGAGGTTTTATATAGTCTTAGTGTGTTGCAACTAACGATGTTCCTAAGGTAAATTTCATGGTAGTTCTCACATTGATAATCTTGAATTGGTTTGCTAATATGATTAGTGGGTTGTCATTAGACGTTCATAAGGTGGAGCTTGCAAATCTCAATAATGGTGATTTGTCAATCAGGGGATTGATCTGATTGACTCTTAGTGAGGGCAAGGTTGCAAGGACTTGAGGCCTTCAGAAATACTGTACAAAATGAGTAAACTTTGCTGCAGTTTACATTAATTGAATGGCCTGTTCAAAATGTCTTTTAGAGAGTGTGTTATAGAAGTTAATATTTGGTAAATAGCTAACAAGAGTCACGATTTTTTATGTAGCTAGTTAAGATGGATTTACTATAATAGTACCTAGGTCGACTTACTATTGGTTAGATTCAAATATCATGGAGTCAATTTTATGGCTGATGATTCTGTTATCACTCCGTAATTTCTTGAGGCTGTGTTCAAGAAACCCAAAGGTAACCTACAACCAATCTTTAGGTTAGCTGTCTGACTCAGCTAACCAGAGAGGGCGATAACATCCTTCGATGCTCCCTGACTTTTAATTCCCATCGGGCCCACTCTGTCTTCTAGCGGAGATTTGGTCATTCTGCTATCTTTTAATGTTCTTTGTATTCTTTGCCAAGCCTCGGCCAAGTTAAGAGCTCCTCTAATCGTTAAAAACCCCAATTTTTACACAAAAACTTCCCGAAAAAGAGACTTTTTTAAAGAACAGGCACTGTTCTTCCATGCACCTTTACAAAATATTTATACTGAGTTTGGGGTTGATTGAGCTGAGAGATAACTTCAGGTTTATACTTTTGCAGGAAAGTATATGGTTCAGAATATTTATATCTCTCTATATCAAGGAAGGTCAAAGGTAATTATTAAATGGTGTTATAGATTAATAATGTTAATACATTTTAATAGTATCGTACATAATTATTTCATTTTTAATATTCATTAATGATATGCATCATTAATATTTATAATGTTACACTGCGTTAAGTAATTATAAATTTTTGAGTTGATTTATGTAATTTTATTTTCATGCAGTTGGTCGCGAGTAGGATGCACTACATTTGTACGTCGCAAACAATCTTGATTGGATGAAGGTATGGATTGAATGATGTAATCAATCTAGTCGAGGACTATCATGGGAAGGTGTGGCTTCATTGGTTAAAGAAGCACATCGCAATGGAGATGTCAATCTAACAGAAAGGGAAATCGATTTAGCATATGGTTTAGAAGATAAACAGGTAAGCATGATATTATAAATATATAAGCCATAATATTTTCAATTACGTCGATATTCATGTTCATCTTGATTAATTTCATTTTATTTGCATACTTTAAGAACATAAAATACTTACTAGTTCATTATCAATTGCAGGTAAAACACCACAAGGCTATGTGGTGCAATGGTCGTAAATATCGCATTAAAAAGTTGGATGACAGGAAAAGATGTGATTCTAGGATAAGTGCAGTCTTTGAGGTCACTAATGTTTCATCTAGAAGTGACATACGTCCATAATTGTCAGAAAATCGATATTATGGATATTTGGAAGATATCATTGACTGTGACTTTAAATCATTCAAAATAATTCTTTTTGTTGTGAAATGGTACAGGCTATGATTGAATCGATTTGATCCCGATAGAATTGTTATTGAACATGATAATGGATTTACCATGGTCAATACAAGGTCGCTTGAGTCACGAACGTCAGAGCCCTATGTTCTTCCAAGTCAATGTGAACAGGTATTTTACTCAGAAGTTCCTGGTAGACAGGGTTGGTCATTTGTTATTAGACATAATCCAAGAGGAAGGCCGGTAAAGTATAATATTGTAGAGGAAGCTGAAAGGGTGTTGAAGAAGAAGGTGATAATGTAGAGGATCAACATGAGTTGGATGTTGATGATCATAATGTTATGCAGGAAGATGTTGAAGAGTTAGTTGAAGCAGATGATGTTAGAGACAATGTTCATGATGAAGATGATATTGACGATCATGATCAATTTATTGAAACTAACAGTGACGACGATGATGATATAGCTACCTCTAATCCTTATAATGTTGAATCTGGATCAGATGATACAGATGCAGACTTGGATGGAGAAGACAGTCATGAAGTGCATTGAACATCATTCCAAGTGATGTGGGATGGGGGGGGGGCGAGGGGGGGGGGGGGCAGATGAGCTTCCACCTTCACGTGGTTGTCCATGTTGAGTAGAGAATATTAAGATATTCTTGAAACAAAGAGAAGCTCGTTAAGGTATTTTACTCAGAAGTTCCTGGTAGACAGGGTTGGTCATTTGTTATTAGACATGATCTAAGAGTTGGAAGGCAGGTAAAGTATAATATTGTAGAGTAATGCTTTTACTAGTTTGCTTAAATACATGAAATAGCATTAATGTTCAGATTTCTAAACAAAATAACAACGTTTAGAGTTTTAAACAAGGCCAAGCTCCCGGATTTATTGGCTAGTATCATGTGGATAAGACTTAGTGGGAGGATAGGTCACGGGTTCGACTCGTCTGCCTTATTCATTTTGGCATAACAAATGTTGTTTTTAAATTATGGTTACGACCATATGCTAGCCGCCAAAATGTTACTCTTTTACATATTTTAATACATAACAGTTTTTAAACCCACGCCAACAGTAGCAGAGCTATAGGGTTTAAACCCACACCAACAGTAGCAGAGCTATAGGGTTTAAATAGTCCTGTGCCAATGGTAGCAGAGCTATAGGTTTTAAACCCACGCAGCATTCGTTCCTTTTCCTCCCTTGTTTACGCATAAGCAGTACCAGATGCGATGCAATATGTTGAGCTTTAATAAGTAGAATAGAGGTGGCTAGAGCTTGGGTAGGGGTTTAAGAAGCAAAGTAGGTAGTAGGAGCAGTCCGCCGTTTCGATTTGGAGCAGTCCGTCATTTCGATTTGGAGCAGTCCGCCATTTCATCAATTTGGAGTAGTCCGCCATTTTGATTTGAATCTCGGTCCATTCAGCCCCGCCATTTCGATTTGAAGCTCAGTCCATTCAGCCCCGCCATTTCAATTTGAAGCTCAGTCCACCATTTCGATTTGAAGCTCAGTCAATTCAACCATTTCGATTTGAAGCTCAGTCCATTAAGCCATTTTGATTTGGAGCTACCATTCCATTCCAAATGTCTTCAGTAAGTGACATTCTCATCCATAGCTTCATTTACCTGATATGCACACTGTGTGGGACATTACATCTATAAATGTTCATTCTGTAGTCGGTCCAAGTCCTCCAACCATAAACTTGGCTTATTGATGCAGGAACCACCTGCAATACCTAAGCAGACCCTTGATTCCCAAATTTTCTGTACTGGAATCTTCACTTAATACAGTCCTTTACCATTCTTCTCTTAGTTTTTCTTAGTTTCCAATTAACTCTGTGATAGAACTAAAAATAGATAATTGTCACTATACTTGGCAATTCTATGAAAATTGAGCAAGACTTCTCTATTAGCGAATTAAACACTTTACCTTTTGCTTAGCCCTCAACGGAATTTACTTTACACTCAAAGGTTAAATGCCACATGACCATTCGTCATGACCTAAGCCCCAACGGAAAATCACTTATTGTACCAATTGTACCTTATTTTCATTTTTCGCTTCCACCCAATGCACGACACGTATCTCTCAGTGGAAAACTCCACTTTGCCTCGAGCTTTGAACCGTCACTTTCCGTTGTGATCGTGATCGTTGATTTCTAACTTCACAACTCCGCTCTCATCCTAATCATTAATCTCCTATGTGATCAGAACCATCCATTACTTAGCTCATCAATCTCCGCTCTGTTCTCGATCATTGATCCCCAAATGTTATACATATGAGCGCCACTTATAGACTGTACATGTGAGCTAGGGTTTCTACATTGTGACAATTATGATGACTCACAAACCATGACAATATTCCATGGAATCACTGTTTCCCTTAACGAATCAGATGTATACTCAAAATAGAAGGCTAATCAAATCCCACACGGCTGAACAGAATGTTAACATATATATAGACTGTATTTTACCCTAGGATATACACTATAACATTTCCAATAATTCACACTTCATTTCACTATTCCTTAAACTCGATGCTTTCAGATGAAATTGATGAATCATATGTATCCAACCAATGATAACAGAAATATCACAACATATACAGATGAGATGAATCATATATACTGATATTTTACATAGTAGAGAGGAAATTTAATGATTCTCCATCATTTTATTACATTTCACTGTATGTAATCAATCACACTCTACACCCTGCTCTCTCTTCTTGAGCTCTGTGAGCTAACCTTCATCTAGGCTAAGCTACCTATTCAAAATACTAAAGACTGCATTTATTTACAATGGATTTCTGTTTCCAGATCCTATGACTAAGGAACAGAGTTCTTAATAACCTCAAATGACCCCTACGAGTCATCATTGAATCACTAACAATTAACAAACCCTATCTTATCTTTTACAAGTGGAAAGGATCTAAAATCCTTGACCATTATTCAAATTTTTCACAAAAATAACAATTTACACAAATGTGAGACCCTGGGTCTCTTTGAATTCTCTTGACCTTGATGAAGTCATGGGTGACTTCTTTTTCATGAGCCTATGCGCCTGCCTCACTTATGTCACCCTATACCGATGCCATCACATCCTTCCAAAATGATCTCTAAGGACTTTGTGACTAGTGCAACAAAGTTGTGTTAGAAATCATGAGATAGAGGATCTGTGATTAATTCAATAAATACCCTATCCCAATAAGATAAACACAAGATAGATGTATCACATACCATGAACACATATAAAGAATTCAAGAGAGTGTGCAATAGATAGGATGCCCTTGGGCTGATGAATAATTCAATTGAATGAGATGATTACAATCCACAACCACCCACAGGTCCACCCATTAAGGGCCTCAATTACCTACCTAGTGGTTTGGCACATGGCCACAAGTGAATATTAGCCAAGATATCTCAACACCCCCCGCCCCTGATTTTCCCCGTGTATTGGTTTCAGTTCGAAATTAATGTTTTTAATTACTTTTTTGCAGTCAACTGATCGGGGCAAGTCCCTAATGGAGCCTGAGAGGCCGACAGCCCCCTACAGGCGACAGGTATATATACCACATTTTTACTTACCTACTTCTTTAGAAAGTACATTTGTTTAATTATGATATCAACGTGGTCAATATTTAAATATGTTTTTAAATAAGATTTTCCCCGTGTATTGGTTTCAGTGCGAAATTAATGTTTTTAATTACTTTGTTGCAGTCAACTGATCAGGGCAAGTCCCCAATGGTGCCTGGGAGGCCGAAACCCCCCTACAAGCAACAGGTATATATACCACATTTTTACTTACCTGCTTCTTTAGAAAGTACATTTTTTTAATTATGATATCAACATGGCCAATATTTTGTTTGTAGGCTGAGGGTCGAGGTAGGAGCCCCATGACAGATGATATGTCAACAGATGTTATCACGCCATGCTCATCGGGTCATGAGCAGGTATATAGCATGTTGTGAATTTCAGAAACTGTATTTATACATATTTATGTTATCTAATTATATTAATGATTTCAAATTGATATTAATGTTTTCTATTTCTATGTCGGATGATACTTATCTATAGATGGATCCAAAGGATATGGATTTGGGGCACATTATTGATGATGTTGACCTCAAGAATTCAAAGAATATCTGGGATGCAATTCAAAAAGAAAAAAGAAAATTAAATCAGGAGGTCATCAATCTGCTTATATCGAATACTCAAATGACGCAGTATGAGACTCAAGCAAAGATAGATCGTGTGTTGCTTAAAGTAAAGCGCTTGGATGTAAGCTGTTAACTCTTTCATTATAAGTCTATTCCAAATGCAATTTTCTTCCTATTCGTATATGAGTAACCAAAATATTATTTGTTTCTACAGGAATATTTTTTCCCCGGTGAGAGGCATGCTGGTACCATTGAGCATGACACCCCCTTCGCCACTGATCATGTATCGTTGTCGTCTGGCCAGTCGAAAACACAAAATGAGACACCCCAGACGGAACATGAGAGTGCCGTTGAGGATCAGGGGCCAGTACATGGAGAAGAGCATGACTTTGATGCTGCCGTCCCAGCATTTCCTGGATCTTTCCGTGTCACTAGCACAGGAACATTTGAGACTACTTTTTTGGTGGACGAATATCTCATTCCCTACAAGATGGAGAAGATTCCAGGTACTATTTATAAAATGTTTTAACTATATATTATTATTTTATTGGAATGTAATTATGCATCATTCTTTTTACACTAATTAACACATACTCGTTTTTGTAGGAAATGATGTCTTTTATAAACATCTTAATGATTGGTCTTTAGATCTTTTTGGGCCCACTATCCACACATGGTGGAACAGGCAGAGTAAAGTTTTGAAAGATGAGCTTATTGCTCGCTTGGTTGGGTTTTTTGGTGCCGAAACCTTCAACCGAAAAAAGGTTCTCGAAAAAGCTGGCCAACATTTACATTATGTACGGGAGCAATATCAGAACAACTTAGCAGATAATCCAAAGTATGAGCACCCTCTGATGATTCCAACAACGGAGTGGAAAGGCTTGCTGGATGATGCAAGGGAGAAAGCTGCGAAAATAGCGGGCAAGCCAGTACCCGAGTCAGCTAGAAGGTATGCAATACTTTCAGCAATGCAATTATATGTTTATTACACTTTATTTTCCATTTTGTTGCAATTTCTAATGTATTTAAAAATACTTTTATAGGCTACCAGATACGTCGAAGGCCACCCAGGAAAGAATAGAAAAACATGGGCAACACAAGCTTGGCCCTGGTGGATATTCCAACCTGCAAGCACGAATCGTAAGTATGATCGATAATTATTTTATTGTATAGAAATTATAGATTGCATTTAAAATTGTTTTCATGATGATATAACGACAACAATGATGATCTAATTGAAAATTACAGGCTCAAAGATTCCATGATTTGCCAACGGAGGAAGACATGAGGATCGACTACCAACGCGGGTTTTTAGGTGTTGTTGAACATCGAACAAGCAGCCATGGTAGCCAAGCAAATTCTTCCAGTGATCCATCCTGCGAACAGGTAAATACAATAAACAAATTCTATTTAAGATTGATTCATTGTGTTCTATATTCATTAATAAACTAGTACATAAAATATTGAGTCTCTTTGTGTTAAGCCGCACAACGAAAGTAGAGAAAATGCAAAGGATGGAGGAGAAAGAGATATTGAAGTTCATGTTGATCGAAATCCAGGTAATAAATATTCTTGTGTTAAAAAAAAACTAGCATGGATTAAAGTCTCAAATATTAAATTGCAAATACTATATTGTTGTACTTGTAAGTGTTGATGTTTTAATGCAGAGGGTCTTCATGTGCAACTTGAGGCAGCAGCAGAAGATCAAACGCAGGAAATTCATGTCACCCATGAGTTTCCAGGTACAAAGCACCGATCTAATGTTTTTTTCTTAATGAAGGACTTACAATGATTATAATAGTAAAAACACGCCAAGTAATTAATATTTCTTCATTTTTCCAGTACATCCTGGCACCTTACAGCAGCCGCATACACGTCATGAGCACATGACCCGTCGACAAACAAGGTCACAGGCAGCTACATAGGGCATAGGAAACAAAAAAACAATTGGTAGAAGAGGATGTCACACTTAGAGAATTTGTGGAGAGAAAAAAGCGTCAAAAAAAGTAGTGATTGTAATAAGTACACTATTACATTATTTTTTTATGCATTGTCCTCGGATATTATTTTTGATATTATGGAGTAATGTCTTCAACTTTTTTTTTTTTCTATGTACGAATGAATGAATGAGTTAATTAATGAATGCTATAAACTAATTAATGATCAAATGCACGTAATTCCTCTAAGATAAGAAACTCACGATGTTCGCACAAAAGATCATTTATTAATTTCCAAGCACGTGCATTGGGTATGGGGAATTGAGAGTGATATGAGGGGGGGGAGGGGCCATATGAGCTTCCACCTTCACGTGGTTGGCCCTGTTTAGTAGAGAATATTAAACTATTCTCGAAACAGAGAGGAGCTCAATAAGGTAAAATGCATGCATTATTACAATGTTTCTTTCTTATGACCAGATACGTTGTTTCTTTCTTCTAGCTAACTATAGACATGTATTTTCTTTATACTGCAGAGTGAGAATCTTGATGGGATGGAGCTTTCTGGTTTGGAATATCTTCAAAGTCTCAGGATGAGGATCGTTGGAATCCATTCTATGCATCAATACCTCAACATCTTTTGCAAATTCTACATCCGGCTCCAAATCCACAAATATGAAGAGGTACCCATCCTTCAATTTAATTTAGGTTTTCTATTGATTTTTCAATGTGAAGTAGAAAAGAAGGGTTCAGTAAATCATTCCCAAGAAATAGATGAAAGCCAGTGGATGAATAGCAGGCCTGTAGCAGAGGTATTGAGGTTTTATATAGTCTTAGTGTGTTGCAACTAACGATGTTCCTAAGGTAAATTTCATGGTAGTTCTCACATTGATAATCTTGAATTGGTTTGCTAATATGATTAGTGGGTTGTCATTAGACGTTCATAAGGTGGAGCTTGCAAATCTCAATAATGGTGATTTGTCAATCAGGGGATTGATCTGATTGACTCTTAGTGAGGGCAAGGTTGCAAGGACTTGAGGCCTTCAGAAATACTGTACAAAATGAGTAAACTTTGCTGCAGTTTACATTAATTGAATGGCCTGTTCAAAATGTCTTTTAGAGAGTGTGTTATAGAAGTTAATATTTGGTAAATAGCTAACAAGAGTCACGATTTTTTATGTAGCTAGTTAAGATGGATTTACTATAATAGTACCTAGGTCGACTTACTATTGGTTAGATTCAAATATCATGGAGTCAATTTTATGGCTGATGATTCTGTTATCACTCCGTAATTTCTTGAGGCTGTGTTCAAGAAACCCAAAGGTAACCTACAACCAATCTTTAGGTTAGCTGTCTGACTCAGCTAACCAGAGAGGGCGATAACATCCTTCGATGCTCCCTGACTTTTAATTCCCATCGGGCCCACTCTGTCTTCTAGCGGAGATTTGGTCATTCTGCTATCTTTTAATGTTCTTTGTATTCTTTGCCAAGCCTCGGCCAAGTTAAGAGCTCCTCTAATCGTTAAAAACCCCAATTTTTACACAAAAACTTCCCGAAAAAGAGACTTTTTTAAAGAACAGGCACTGTTCTTCCATGCACCTTTACAAAATATTTATACTGAGTTTGGGGTTGATTGAGCTGAGAGATAACTTCAGGTTTATACTTTTGCAGGAAAGTATATGGTTCAGAATATTTATATCTCTCTATATCAAAAAGTTTCTCTTGCAATCCTTGTTTCAGGCTTTCTATATCAAATAGCTTTTGTTTCAGATCAGTGGTTAAGGTATCTCAGAAAATATTTATGTCTTCTTGATCAAAAAGAACTTCTTCTTTAGCTTTGGATTTTACTGGGGTTTGAAAGTAATTTTTATCAACAACAATAGTAGTGAGATCTGATTCTGATTTGGTTCTAAATAAAGTCTGTTCAAATTTTAAATCACAATACAGGTCTTCAATACTCAGCAGTCCATCCTTTGGCAATGAGGGTGACTTTTCCAATCTGACAGGAGTAAAAGTTTGAGATTTGTTCTTTGTTTTCCTGAGAAAGTTTTCAAGGTCATCAACAATATATGGAGGATTAGGGTCTAGATTAGCCCTGGTATATCTTTTAGAAGCCAGTGTAACACAACATACACAGATCACTGATCTATTTCTAGGGGAGTTGCCAGAGAAAATATTAGGTCTACAGCCTGATTTTTTTTCAACCTTAGGTCTACAGCCTTAATGGAAAACACATATTGTGAGAGTAGCAATCACGAAACTTATAGACGCATGCAACTCTATGATTCCACTAACAAGGATCTTAATTGAAATACGAGTTGCCACACTTCAATGCACTCTTAGTATAGAGTTCTCCTTTATCATTCTCCATGATTCTTCTCTTTTTTCAAAAGCTATTTACCTATAAGAAGAAACTTATGCAAATACACCTATAGTTGTGCCTGTATACAAAGTGTTTGTGCCAGAAATTGTTTCCAGGCCACAAAGAAACAAGCCAACACAATCTCAAAAGTACAATCAAGTAAAAGTAAGTTTTAAGGTTTTTTATAGGTTTTCTGGTTATAAAGTTTGGGAAGAAACAGGGAATACATTCATGAGCAAAATGGGAACTGAATCATAAGTAAAAGATGACAAAGATGCATAATATATTCACCAAAATCCAACAGAGCATAATATGGAAATTCATTCATAAAAGATAAGCATTACCAGCATACAAACATAGACCAGCAATGAATTTATCAGTTAAGCAACTAAACAAGTTAAACAATGAAGCCAACACACAAACTGAAGGGTGAAAAGGATCATATATTTCATAATTATGTCAACAAATACATATAATAGTTATGTACTTATCTCATAAACAAGTCTTGCAGACCTCGTGAAGTTCTCCCAAAAATCGAACCCCCTTTCTGTCTTTCACTTCTCTCTAAATACTGTTTCTTTACAAAATTAGTTAGGGTTTAAACCCTAACTTCCCTCAATCCACTCATCGATGAGATAAAGTGAAATAAAGTACTTCTTTAAAAGCATAACTAAAAATAAACTAACTAGAGTATCTATTAAAAGATCCAGCAGTAACTGACTAACTACCAATTCAAAGGTCTTTGGCAGCTTTGACAAGTAAGGCTATTCCATCCGAGATTTGGGATTTCTTTCTGGCTCTTTTTTCTTCAGCTTCTGTATCTGCTAACTTCCTTGTAAGTTCTTCATTTTTCTGCTGTAAGTCTCTGACAGTCTGCTTCAACTCTACATAATGCACCTCTGTGCTTCTTTTTCTCTTCAAGGCTTCTTTAGAAACTGTTATTAACTCTTGATAATTCTCATTTACTTCCTGTAAATCTTCTCTTAGCCTTCTATTTGCTAGGACTAGAGCATCATTAGTCTCCTGCATGCATCCCATTTGATGCTTTTATTGTTTGATGGTTCTTTGATAGTTTTCTATGTCTGAGTGGAAAGCCTTCCCTGTTGTGGTATTTTGCATCTCACTGGGCAACCAAGGGACATTCAATCTTCTGAAAATATCTTCATCTTCCTGTAACAGCTCTGAAGACACACCCTGAATGATAGGGTTTTCCTGACTCATTGTTTCAATAGGTGTAGTTTCATCTATCAAGTGTTGATTCTTAGAATAAGAAACTTCAATTTCCTTCTTTTGTTGCTCTTTAATTATTTCATCTTTTAATTCCAGAAACATAGCAGATAATTTGGTTTGAGTGAGACTGGAGTCTTCTGCTGACCTCAATGACTTTTCTTCTTTTGTGTGATGAGAAACTAGATTGTTTATAACTGTTTCTTTCTTAATCTTGAGCTCTTCCTCTGAATATTCATCATCAAGCACATTTATCTCTTCTGTCTTTATTCTTGGGTTTAGGAGCTTTTTCATATTCAACCTTAACTTGTTTTCAGATCTGGTTTTTGGTCTCCATTCTTAAGCAAGTTCTTTTACCATCTTCAAAGTTTTTCCTTGATGTTTAACTATGGCTAGCTCTATGGCTTCGATTTTGGTTTTCTTTTTCTTTAACTTCTTTGTTTTATCATCTTCACTGTACTTTTCTGTGTATTCCATACCAGCTTCAGTTTTGAGAGTGAATTCATCTTCTTCTAATAAATATCCCTCATCTTCAAATAAGACAGTAATGGGGCTCCTTTGCTGGACTTGAATGTCTTCTTTCTCTAAAGCAACCTTTTCAGTGGCAACGATTTTCTCTTCACTGAGAGTTTCTGTTGCCGCCATGTGCTTCCCATGCTGATCTTCATTTTGTGAAAACAATGAAAATTTACTTTTGTCGTCATCTACAACCTGTTGGGATTCATTATTACCCTTCAAATATTTTTGTGTTTTTTCAAGTTTAATCTCCTTCCTGTCTTTAGATTTTCTCTCCTGGCCTAATTTCTTGACTAGAGATTGCCCTTTGTCTACACGTTTTTTGGTTTGTTGCTCTTTTGGCTTAGTTTGAAAATCAGACCAAAACAAGAAATGCTCCCATGTCTTCCCTTCTCGTTGTAGAACAATACTGATAATAAGATTAATCAGACCATGATGGAAGATGGATTGTGTAGTATGATCATGATGGCCTTTGATTCTGCTTGACATCTTTTGCAGACTTTTAAATAAGAAAAAGGGAAGATTCATTTTGGATTCACCAACCAAATGCTGCAGAAATCTAAAATGGTATTTAAAAACATAAGCATATCTGCCTTCACAAGTGATATAGCTTTGAAGAATTTTAATGGGCTGCACCCATTCATCTCTGACCTCCTGGATTAATACCCCTTTGCGCCAGTCTGGAGTAACACCAGCTAAAAGGTACCTCTTATCATCAAAAGTAAAGGGCAATTTTTTAAACCACATTTCACCTTCATTCTTGACTCCTGTAGCTTCAGCAACTAACTCAACAGTCAATTTAAATTTTAAAGTATCAAATACTACCATGTCCTCCTTATAGCTTTGGGAAAATTTATAAGAAACCTCAGTGTTATAGCCATCGATTTTCTTGAAGAAATTCAACCAACCAGCATTTTGAAAAAGATTTGCACAATCTGGAAATTTATCAATTCATTTTAGCTCAGTGGGTTCAGTTCTATTTGTTTTCCCACTTTTACCCATCTACTTTTAATAACTGAAGTCTGTGTACTTTTGGAGTTCTATTGATAACCTAACAGGCTGCTTTTAGATTTTGAAGAAGTAGTGGTTTAATGTGTCGCTAATTTTCAAGTTTCCGCTTGTCACAGCGTTTTAGAGAACTCTTAAACTGCTCTAGCTTTGTTTAGCACATACATTTATGTTTTCCCTAAACAAACAAGCCTTTATGAGGAAAAACCCTAAATTTAGCAGCCACTATCGGTTTAATGCGGAATACCCTATTCCCGTTTTGCTGTAGATGTTGAAATCAGTTTTTTGAGGTACCTGATTGTTCAATTCCACTGTACAAGTGTCTTCAGGTCTTCAATTCGATACCAGCTGGCAGAACGATCAAGCCCTAATTTCTCTGTAATTGCAACTTTCGGCTTTTAGGCACATGTCGTCTCTCCACCTATTTTCCAGTTTCGTGCTGTATCTGTGAAATAACTCCTTTCATGTCAAATTCATCTTACACCTCCTCCTGTCATGAAATGCACTGTTCCAACTGACGACCTCCACGATCTCTTCCACGATTCAGCCGCACCTGCTTTTATGATGATTACTGGAGCAACACATATCAACAGCCTTCAATCATGCAATTAGTCACTCAGCAATTAAAACCATGCGAAAATTCAATTAAAAAAATGATGATTTCTGCTGATGCGATATTCTTGTAGCGCCACTGTAGAAATTTTTCATGATTGCGCTACAGGAATAATCTGTATTCAAATTTTGGTCTTAAAAGCACTATTTTTTCAATTTAAATGATAAAGCATACTCTTTAAGTATAATTGTGACATCTTTAATTAATATAAATCCAATCAATCCCTTCAAATCTTAAAAGAAAAATAATAAGAAATCTAAAGACAAACAAAAAATTAAAAATTTTGAAATCAAAAATTTCCTAAAAGGAAGTAAATGAAGCAAATTTAGCAAATGAGCAAAAATTGAAATAAAAATCACAATCAAAATATAAACTTGAAGGAAACAAGTTCAGGACTTAACACAAAGGATAAAGCTATCATTCCTTAAACCATTTCATCCGTCCCAGGGTATAGAAGACCCTAGAATATCCTGTTAACCAGCACAAGGTCATGTTGTCAACAAACCCAGTGAGGACTTGTGATGATCGAGAAATACAATACGATAAGTCTTGTATTTTTGTCCTATTTTTAAATTAATAATTTAATATATGTGGTGGCTTTGATTGAAATTGCCCATAACACTGACTTATGCATAGCTGAGACCTGCTTTTGAATATTCTGTCATATGTAGTTATGTATGTAAGGGCTTGGTATGAATGGATGAAATGTGTACTATATGTGTAGTATGCTTCCTCTTGCAATTGCTATGCGTGTAGAAATCTGTTGTTCCTGACCTCTACTGTTGATATTCTCCTATTTATAGCTATAACAAAAGTGTATTTTCAAGGTATTTGAGGGAAGTTCCAACAGCTTCTCATGTATGCAATTGGGATTATACCATCTGGACATCCAATTGGAATGGGATCAAAGTAAGAATTTCTTATTCTTCATGTTTGTTTGAACATCATTCTTCATTTGTCCCACAAAGTTTAAAGGGATTGAAATGAGATGCCCCCCCCTTCCTCTTCTCAAATTCATGGGTGTTGTTATCACTCCGTAATTTCTTGAGGTTGTGTTCAAGAAAACCAAAGGTAACCTACAACCAATCTTTAGGATGACTGTCTAACTCAGCCAACCAGAGAGGGCTCTCTCTTTGTCACTGTATGATAAATGTATCAAGGAATAGGAGAAACAAGGCCAGATTCTTAAGGTAACAAGTGTTTTCAATGGTGATCAAGGTGTTGGGAAAGTTCAAGAGTAAAGAACATTGGGAAATGGAGTCAAGGATTGAGGCTTAAATCAAATGAAAGATTAAATCAGGTCATAGAGGTTTAAGGCCTTTTGCATGCATTTGGCACAGATCATTAAACTTTAAAGGTGATAGCAGAAGGTAGAGAAGTGATTGTTTATTTTCAGGAGCATGTGACTATGAATTCCTTAAATAAACAGGAAAGACTTATGAAAGACAGGGAAAAGTAAATTATAATAGAGCACCAGAACACCAACGATGAATTCTATTACAGTTTATCTTTCAATGATATTTGTTGTAAATACTGTGGAGCATGGAAACATGAATTCCAAAGATTTAAATTAACAGTAAAGAAGAGGAAATAACACAGATGAATGAATTTCACATAGAAGACATTCTGCAACAAAACATGGAAGGAATCTTAAACATGAGAAAACCTGTATGTCTATTCTTTCATTGAAGTTCACAAAATCCCAGATACACGAGTCTTTTCTTCTTTACAATATGAATTTCTTCAACCAAAGACCAACCCTCTCCCTATCGAAGTAGGGTCTATTTGTAGTTAATCTATTCAAAGGAGAGATGCAAAAAACTAGGAAATAGTTACATACGTGGGGATCATGTCCCAGCAAAATAGCTTAAATCCTATCTTCTAAAACAGATGGCATAGTGACCATTTATTACATAACCAACTCTAAAAATAGAAATGACAGCTGTATGAATATTTATGAGGTCGATAATCCTTTTAGGATCAACAATATCCTATTCATTTCCTCGATGGAAAGAGATATCATTGATGTTTTCTGATAATTTTAGCCTTCAAAGGCGCATATTGTCTGAACAGGCTCGCTTGATTTCAGGCTCGCTTGATTAACTTGTCATCTTCCTCTGAATATTTCCAAAACAACTGTAAATAAAGTATCTGTGTGACTGTTGCTTACTGTAGTAACTGTAGACAGCAAGCTAGCATCATGGACTCCGTAAAAATTCTTCTGCAGGATCTAAACTTTATATTTCTTAGCAACAGTATCAAATATTTGACAACCTTGACTTACTCATGCTTCACGGACATCTCACTGGCACTTCCTAGACCTAAAATTGGTATAAGAACTTGTGCTCCCACCTTGAATACTTCTTTCCAAGCATCATCCTTTGGAATAGAAGCATCAGATAATTCTTGCATCAGCACATCAAGCTCTATTAAAAGACCTTCTATAAAGACAGGCAATTTAGATTTAACCTTCCTGAAAAGTAATGGAAGTTCGAAGTCCTGCCTCATCTTGCTTACTACCACCATGCCTTTTAAGTCCTTTTACCATATCATTAAATTTGCTAAGGTATTATCTGGCTTTAATCAACATTTCTTTATATTCAGGCCATGCTATTGGCATATTCTCATCATCCCAAAAGGATGGTAAACCATAACCAATCAATGGTAAAAAGGCTTGCTTGAACTCCTGCACTTGCTTTTTAATCTGGGACATCTTTCCTCTGACTGAATTCAACAGAGTATATTTCTGCAACACCCTCCTGGCATCTACTAACAAAACAGTTCTGTTACTCACCTTTAAAACCTGTAACTCAGAAGCAGGAGCTTTACTGAGGAAATTAATTGCGTTTCGAGCTACCTCTTGAGTTCTGTTAATTAACTTTTCCTCAGCTAATTTACATTTGTTGGATGCCACTCCCAATGCCTTCTCATGCTCCTCCACAATCATCAATTGAGGCCTGAAAGCATTGATATCTGCTATCAATTCATCCCAAATAAAATTCTTTGCACCTTCCAGTGGAAGAACTCCCTTGGTTTTCTCTTTCAACTTATAAATCTTATCTTTCAGTTTATCATTTTCTTCTTTGAGCTTGATGATTTCCTGCTCTCTAGGATCCTGAGCTTTAATCTCTTCAATCTGCAGTTTAAGGTCAGAAATTGTGTCCTTTAAGTCTGAAACCTTCTCCTTGAAATTCTCAATTTCAGCTTCATGTACAGACATATCTGCAATGTCATGTATGATCTGGTCAATTGGTGACAAAGGACTAGTTCCCCTGTTTGATTTCAATTGTTCAATTTCTTGAAGCAATTCACCTTTCTCTTTCTCCAATGCCTCTTTCTGCTCCTGAAGGACTAGAATTTTGGCACTATCTTCCACAACCTTTGCATTCAAACCAACTATCTCTTCATGCAACTTAACCAAATTAGGTGAAGGTGTAGTATCAACATTAACATTTACAGCTTTACCCCTCCTTCTAACTGTCTTAACAGTTTTGACTTTGACTGTTGGCTGGGGTTCTGCCCCTTGTGCAAGTGGCAACTCTTTATATGAAGCCAGCTCAGTTTGTAAATAAGCCACCTGTGTAGACCATTCTTTGTTTGCAGCTTTCTCCTGCTTTAGGTGAGCTTCCAATTTTTCTATTTTCTGCACTGCATTCTTATGTGCCAAGGTCTCTCTAGACAAGTCATCATAAAGGAATTCACTGGCTTGTTTGTGGAACCAAATCTTGTCAGGAGCTGGTAATTGATCCATTTCTAAATGAATCTCAAAAGCCTTTTCATCATCAGTGATGGCCAAACTTAAAGATCCAGTTGCTGAATCACTCACTGTCATCAATGTTGTCTTCATATCAGATTTTTCTTTGAGTTCATTCAATTGTTTTTTCTCTTGCATCACAGACTCATTTCTCTGATCAATGTAATGTTTGAGGAGACTCTGCTTGTTTTGAAATTGACCTTCAGCTACTGCAGCATACCTATATTTCTTGTATTACAGGACCGGTACAGGGGGAAGTTTACTGCTTTTTTCAGAGTTTGCAGTAGTATTTTCAACTCTGGTCTATGATACTTCTTGTTCAATAATAGTACGGGTGATAACTAGCTCCCTTATCATATCAACATCAATGATCTCTGTATCCATAGCAGTTTTTGCTTTTTAGATGTCTCAGGTTCCTTTGTATCCATCTCTGTGGCCTCTGGTTCTGACCTTTTCTTGGTAGATATCTGCTCCACTTTTCCCTGTGCAGTATTTGACTGAGAAAAATCTATATGATCTCTAGCCTCTACAATCTCCTTTAAAGGCTCACTGATCCAGATCTGATCATATATAAGAGAATTGGCCTCTCCCATCCAAGTTTCATCCTGACTATGCTGAAATATACCTCTGCCATACTCCTGTCTCCTTTGTGAAATAACATGTTTAGGGTCATATTTTACAGGTGGTACTTGAGGGAAATCAAGCGGCTTCAGAACTTCTTCAATAATGGGCAATGCTGCTTCCTTCTTTAAAATGAAATTTCCCACAGTCATAGGATATTTTATCCATGCACTCCTTTTCAATGATGGGGCAGTGAAATGTTCTTTATCTGCAGAAATCCTTTGCCTCATTACCTCTAAATCAAATACATTGGTAGTTAAAAATATAGGCAACACATATGGTGATCCAGTGAATCCAAAGACTCTGACAAGGGAGAAGTTTTTTGCCAGGAACCAATCTCTAATCAAATCAGGGTTTAGGATTTCTTTCAAGTCATTTGAAATTCTACTGATCTCTGGATTAAACACTCTGAATAGATTAAGTATGATCAAATCCATGAATTTGGCATAAGACCAGGCATGGTAAAATGCTGAAGAAGGAGGCCATTTCTTGAAGGTTTCTGAGTCTTTAATGGCTAGTGCTCCTAACTTAGCATGAATTATCAAAGCATATAAGTATGCCTGATACCTGAAATGATAGATTTTGGAGAAATTGGAAAACTGAAAACACATTTCTTTGGCAAAATATTCATCAAACCTAAGGGGTGTTGTTCCAGGTCTATCTAGGTATAGGAAAATTCCTAACATTGTTTCAGTTACCTTCGAACTAGTGTTTGAACCTAAAATTTGACTTAATAGGGTTACAGCAGTAGCAATAACTGGTAAACAAAGTTTAGATGAAAAAGGAACAGACAGGTTCTCCACTGGTTTCAACAAAACCTTCTAATACATTCGTTCTTTATCCTCATTAGAAACTTTCTTGTAAATCTGGGATATTTCAGCTTCATTAAAAGAGATAGAAGTTGAAACGAAATCAGTAGAATATTTCAGGGTTTCCCTAAGGGTTTGAGGGTCTACTTTGAAGATAATTCGGTCACCCTGGTAATTCATAATTACTCCCTCTGAGGTTGAAAAATGTTCAGCACATAAGGATACAAATTCTGGGCAACTAGGTAAAGAATACAATGTAGAAGGGATCAAAGTACTGTACAATTTGGTATGGAACTCGGAATTGTCAAGGGAAGCAGTACTGAGGTCATTGTGACTGGTAATGATATCAAAGGGTTTTCAAATTGGGTCATATACATCCCAGAAACGGTCAGAAATCAGGTCTTCGGAGGAATCTAAGGTTTTTACAGTGGTAAACATGGTGAAACAGATAATTCAATAGAGGAATACTCAGAAATTGTGTACCTGAGGGTAAGGGCCGACTGTAGTTACTCACAGTTGAAATGTTGATAGTATATCTGGTATCTGTAGTGGCCAAACCAATCGAACCTTGATCTCTGAGCAGAAATGGCGGAAACAGTCTTTCAGCGGTCTTTGACGGTAACATAACCATAAAAATGTTAATAGTTAACATGTAAAGCTAAACCGCAGCGGAAAATATGATATCGTACATTTCTGTACGGATATCCATTTTTCGCTTCCACTCAGCGACAACCACGTATTATCATGATAGATGTATTATCCGCTGAGATCTGAGCCATCAGATCTTTGCAAAAATTAGCACTGCACCTACAACCCTTGATCTGTTCTGGCGCTTAACCTCCATCGGGCCCACTGTACTTTATAGCGAAGATTTGACCGCTCCGCTATTTTACTTCATTCTTTGGGTTTTTCGATAATTCTCTTGCCAAACTAACAGCTCCTCCAATGTTTTAAGACCTCCGCTAAGCACAAAAAAGCATTTCTTCACAGAAATTTTCCAAATGAGAGTCTTTTTTTAATGAACAACACTATTTTTTCCATCGACCTTTGCCAGAAATTTATACTATGATAACAGGTGCCTTGTGTTATAACTCCGTAATTTCTTTGTGGAGTAGGAGGAGATGGAAGAGGCTCCTATACTTGCCTAGATGTAGAAGCTATTCAACTTGGAAACCTTTTTTATGTTTTTGCTGGATACAAAACTATTGATATTGTAAGTTAACAAGCCCATTATCTAAATAGACTGGTTAATAATCTGTTTAGACTCTTAGATGTCATATGCATGTGCATTAGCT
The DNA here is from genome assembly GCA_027924585.1 of Larix kaempferi. NCBI lineage: Eukaryota > Viridiplantae > Streptophyta > Pinopsida > Pinales > Pinaceae > Larix > Larix kaempferi. The sequence goes on from BSBM01000208.1 coordinate 9,275,364, forward strand.
TTATGAGTTGGGAATATGATTTTTTTTAATGTTTTTCTGTACATGGCACAATTGACTTTGAAGGTGAGCATTGCAACAAACTAAGTAAACTGAGTAGGCTGGGAAATATTTTTATAGAATTCCCTCTCTTCTAGCTTTTTTTCTCTATTTCAAACACCTTTACTACTTCATGTCCAATCTCACTGTGTTTGAAATTGGGTTACAAAAGTTGTTTGTGCCAATTGTTTGAATGTTTACATCTTGAAATTTAATACATCATCATGTGATTTTGGTTGTAATATATCCAATAATACTTTCTCTTGAATCTGATGTACAGAAGTTTCAACCAATAGTTTTATTTTGGCAACCTTGAATTTTGTATTCCACCATGTGATTCTCGATGTCTAATATGAATATATTCTTGAGAATAGGTTAGAGAAGTTATTTGAGCCAATATTTTCCTTTTTCACACCTTGAACTGTCATAGATCACCATGCACTTCTTGTTTTACAATAATTAATGTTGGGAATCCTCCAATGTTGAAGAAGAGCATACCAAATCTAGAAGAGGAGTCAGTATTGAAAATTGCACTCTCAAAATTCAATTTCATTGATGGCTTATCAAGAAAACTAAAAAAAAATTATGAAAGTAAGTAATGAAGTGATCATCCATAACTTTAGTCGGAACCAATTGGTTAAAAACAATTGATAGATCATCCATCATACAATAAAAGATATGAAATTTTCATTGGGTTATTTCACCTAAAAGATATTCCAATGGCAAGAAAAGAAGATTGATTAAATTTGTAGACTGCCCGCCATTTACACAACTTTCAGTGAGGACATCCAAAGAAAAATATTTAGGGTTTGGAGTTAATGGGGACTTGAAAACACAAAGTAGCCTCGACATAACTAATTCATTAGAGCACATAGCTCTAACCATTCCAAAAATGGGTTTGCACCTCGAGAATTTTGATCTAGAGCAAATATGTGTTTCATAGTTTTGTTTTTCTGCTTTGAAGATTTCTCCTTTTTAGTGATGGTACACATGTTTAAACTTTAGGCATTTACCTGTAGGTCATTGAACATATGGAGGTATCATATCATCATTCGACTGTTCTCATTCTGTGTAGGTTTGTGTTGCCTCATCTTTGTATATCTCTGTAATTATCATGCCTCACCTTTGTGTTGCCTCATCTTTGTGTAGATTTGTCATGCCTCATCTTTATAATCATGCTATTGTTCTCATCTCTTGGTCTGGTATAGGTACTCTGTATCTCTTCTCTGGTCTGATCTTCATTGTAATACTGTACAGCTCTGTCCAGATGATAGGGCCATCAATGACAACATACAGATCTGTCATCAACAATATCTTTCTATGGTTGGCTTTGTATTGTAGTATATTGTTAAATTTCTCACTCCTTAAATTAGGATTGTATCTGTAATATGTACATTTGTCCTGTCTTGAGAACACAGAAGATAATTTCTTTTGAGAGTGGAATATATGGACTGCTGCATACGGAGTGAAATCTTTGTGGTGTGTAGAGTTAGGAATTCAATTGACATTTCTGCAAAAGATACAAAAACAACAAAAGGCAGAGTGTCTCCTAGGTCAAAAAACATATCAAATGGGTCTCCTTTGGAAAGAGACTGATCACAAATCATTGACAAGATCACAAAAGTTGATATAACAAGCAAACAATCAAGGGTACAAATTTGCACAGAGAAAGATGAAAGTAGCAGCAGCAGTACATCATTCCTCTGACATGGATATTGAACCCAGCTTTCAGAAGGTGAAGAGAAACAAAAGAGAGCGTGAGCCTACTGTAGATGAAAATTATTTACGTCAAACATAATCTAAGGTAGTGCAAATTTATCTATTTCATGAGTATTATTGCTTCTCCTAATCTCTGGAATTGTAGCACTATCTTTAGACAAATATTTTAGAAGTTCCATGGTTTGTCTTCATAGAAATGTTGACTTGCTGCTTTTATACTTTTAGGTGGACTTGCCTATTCAATATGAAGATTTTTCTATTGAATGTCTTGGTACCATTGATCCTCGGCCTACAAATCTGTGCATATATTTATTAAGTTTTTTTTTTAAACATTTACAGCTTGTCGGTTAATCGACACCTAGAACATTTACAGACTATCGGTTAACCGACACCTAGAACATCTACATACTGTCGGTTAACCGACCCTTAGAACATCTACTGGCTATCGGTTAACCGACACCTAGAACATCTACAGACTAACGATTAACCGACACCTAGAACATCTACAGACTGTTGGTTAACTGACCCCTAGAACATCTATAGACTGTCGGTTAACCGACACCTAGAACATCTACAAACTGATGGTTAACCGACACCTAGAACATCTACAGACTGCCGGTTAACCGACACCTAGAACATCTATAGGCCATCGGTTAACTGACGCCTAACCGACGCCTTGGAGCATTTGATCGACGGTAAGAAGCCGTCTGTTTGTTTTTTTAAATTGTTCTAGTCATCGTTGGATTTGCGTCGATTAACCGACACCTCTCCAAGGCATCGGTGAACTGATGGTATTCTGAACCGTCGCTTAACCGACGGCTTGGAGAGGCATCGGACAACCGACGAAAATTTAGCGACGCCTAAAAAAAAACATAGTGTCGTACATGCGACAGGGAAATGTCGAAAATCCAACAATACAGCTGTCGGATTTTGGGTCAAAATGTTGTAGTGGGTTATTATACCACCCTATTAGGGGTCGGCCATGTGGGTCAAAGGGTTATTAGACCACCAAGTGTGGGGTCGGGCCAAATTAAGTTAACCATGGGTTAAGCTAGACATGTAGGCCCCATTAGTTTATTGGGTAGGACAGAACAAGTATAAATAGAGATCAGGAGATCTCTATTTGGTCATTCATTCACACACTTCTCTCATTCGGAAAGTGGTGCAATTATGAGGAGGAGGCTCTGCTGCTAGGAGAAGACTATCTCTTGTATTTTGGTTGTATCATTTCTCTATATATCTCTGAGGAAGTTATTGGGGTTTTTCACCTTTATGGTTTTCCCCAAGTAAACTCTGTGTCTCTTGTGTGCTTGCATTATTGTGTCCATGATTGATATGCTGTAGATTTGTTGTACATGTTGTTCTCTCAGTTTAGATCCTAGATCAGATTGAAGTAAATTCTGAAAATTAACACTACAGATGCAGATGTTAACAGATAACGAGAGTGGATACCGGGAAGAGAACAATATAAATGCTAACATTAACATCAACGCAGTACTAAAACGTAACCAGGTTGATGGTAATGACAACACTGATCACATATCTCCTTCTAGTTTCGACCTAACCTTAAAGCAAACACTATCATGTACAAAAAAGACGCAAGACAAAATGATGTCATTTAATAACAAACCAAACATGGCTGAACAACTTCCAGGTGAATTTAATAAGAGAAAGAAGTTAAGCGTGATTAATTTATCAAACCAGCAATTGAATAATGATGCGTTAAATGTTTTAGGGAAGGGTTTAAGTTTCTCGATTGCACCCAATAAAATTCCAATTCAAGACATTATTTGTGCCATTGAATATTTGGTAATGACCCTCCCCAAAGACACAACATAAGAAATAAGGAAGGATTGTGCAGTAATATTAAGAAAAGCAAAACCACCTAAACACAATTTGACTAGGAATGAGATAGCAGCCATTAAAAACTCAAAAGCAAATAAGGATATTATGATCATGAAGGCAGACAAAGGAAATGCAACAGTAGTGATGAACACCTTTGATTATGAAGCTAAGATGAAAGAACATCTCACAACAACAGGCTGCTATAAAAAACTGAAGAAAGACCCAAGCACCAGGATAATTAGAGAGGTTAAAAAATCCATAAATGAATCTTCTTTAGATAATAACCTAAAACAGAGACTAACCCTAAAGAACCCTATCATCCCAAGAATTTATGGACTCCCTAAGATTCATAAAAATGATGTGCCACTAAGACCACTTGTGAACACCATTAGGTCACCAACTTACAATTTGGCAAAATACCTAGAAAAAACCCTAAAACCATTAGTAGGCCACACATTCTCATAAATCAAAGATTCAACACATTTTGTGGAAAAGATTAAGGATCTTAAAATTGATGGTAATGATATTCTAGTAAGCTTTAATGTAACACAACTCGACACAAAAATTATGGTGGAAGAAGCAATCAATGTGGTGGAAAAGATAACCAGTAAAGAGATAACCAACCTAGTAAGAATTTGTTTAAAATATACCTATTTCACCTTTCGTGGAGAAAGGTATGAGCAAACTAGTGGGGTTGCAATGGGTTCCCCCCTTTCCCCAGTAATATCCAACCTGTACATGGAATACTTTGAGAAAAAAGCGTTATTTCTTACCCACTTAAACCAAAAGATTAGAAACGATTTGTGGATGATACCAATTTCTTTTGGCCACATGGTAGGGATAAATTAGATGACTTCCTAAGTCATATGAACAATCAATCTCAACACATAAAATTTACCATAGAGATCCATGAAAACAAATCCCTTCCTTTTCTTGACGTACTGATCACTAAAAAAGAAGACGGTTCCTTATCCCACTAGGTATATCGTAAGAAAACCCATACAGACACATACTTACAGGCCAACTCACACCATCACCCCTCACAAAAACTAGGAATATTACATACACTCGCTACACGAGCTGTCAGAATATACGATAAGGAACACCTTGATGACGAAATAAAACACCTTGAGAAAACCCTCCTAAACAATGGTTACAAAAGAAAAGATATCAACAAAGGCTTCAGAAGAGTGAAAGGCATTGAAATTAAAAATCGTAATAATTAACAAGAAGACCTAGGTAGAACTTTTCTCCCATATATCCAAGGTACAACAGATAAAATTGCCAAAGTTTTGAAAAAGAAAAAGATCAAGACAATATTTCTCCCTCCTAACTCCCTAAGGAATTTGTTAGACAAAGATAAAGACCCCATCAACCCAAAACTAAGGAAAGGTGTCTACTCATTTCCATGCTCATGTCAGGATGTTTACACAGGTGAGACAGGATGCTCAATTCAGACAAGGTTAAAGGAGCATTGTGCAGATGTTATTCATGGAAGATTTAAGAAATCAGCAGTAGCTGAGCACTCATCAAAGACTAACCACCATGTTTGCATTGAAGAAGCGAGAGTCTTAGAACTTGAGGATAACTATAACAAAAGATGCATACGTGAAGCAATAGAGATTGAGAAACACCCGAGAAACTTCAATAGGGATGATGGCCTTACCCTAGGTGACTCTTGGAAACCAATCATTCACTCCCTGCGAAACAAAAAGGGGAATAAAATTAAAAATTAAAATTAAATTTAAAAAATAAAATAAAAATTTATAAATTAAAACTATAAATTAAATAATTTAATTATAAATTTTTTTAAATTAAACATTTTAATTTTTTTTTGTTTATTCAAACCTAATACTAAAAGGTTTCTTAAACATAATTTAAAATACATTGATATAATGCAACACATCAATACATAACATTTAAGGAAAATAATTTGGTTGGGTGAAGCTCCGGGAAAATCAAACCCTAATTCAGTGTCCTCCCTAGTGAATCTGAAAATCCAAAAGGCAATTTTGAGGGGTGAAACTTTGCAGTTTTCAAATTCTGAGTATACCAGCTTGACCAGCTCAGAAAGGCGCATCTTTCTATCCTTTTAGAAGTTTGAAATTCAAAGTTTGAATTTTTAGGGTTTTCCTGAAAAACCCTAATCCAACTCGAGATCCAGTTTCTGCAAATCAAGTGGATTGGGTTAATCCTAGAAGAGAATGGATTGGTCACCTGCATAAGTGAAGAAGTGCCAATTTCAGAGGGAGATGAGGCTAAAGAATATTACAAGCAAACTCGACAAGTATGACTTATGGGTATGTTTCGAAATCTGTTCATGATTAATTTTATGATATGTTTGTCTTCATTAAGATTAGTACAATCTTGATTAGTTTTAGACTTGTCGTATCACCTTAATAAAAATATGAATGCATGATAGAAGATATTCATTGATTAGGGTTTTTGACACTTATGATTGTACTAATGCATTGTGGTGTTGTATGAGGTTGATGTTGTCCGCTAACATGAAAGGTACATCAAGAAAGACAAATCATGTTCTAGTTCAAGAACATATGACCATGGTGACATGAAGACAAAGATTCATCCATTGTCATGGATCACATAGAAGATCTACTTACGAGGTATGTATAACTTGGTTCTATAATGGTTAACCTATGACATATGCCGGTTACTAGCACAAGTCATTGAAGAGAACAAGAAGACATTATGCGGGTATCTTAGACATAACTAGCTAGCATGCTAATCCAAGTATGTTTTTCCTATATCAAGTTAGAATCCTACCTTGTGTTAGGATCTCTTATATGAGTATACATGGCATGATTGATAATTATTATTTATGAAGTTAGAAATTTAAGTAATCTAGGGTTTATGCATATTATGTCTCTTACCTTGATTGATGATATGACTAACCAAAAGAGTTCTATGGTCAAATATGAATATGCATGAGTAAGAGAAGTCTTCCCTAAAACATTGATGCTAATGCTTATTAACTGTGCTTGAAATGATCATGACTATACATGTTTAAGATTATTGTGTTTTGATAGTATTGAGATTATACTAATGAATGTATGATTATGTATGAGATCTCGAGGGTAACACAATGATAATACTAGTAAGCATGCATAGTGATCAAGGATGGAGATAAGTTCAAGGACAGGTAATCCTGGAAGCAAAGATCAAGAGGGAGCGCACTCCAGTAGTTTATGCAAGGATGTAGACATTCACAGGGATTTGACCACTTCTAACAATCCACATCAGAATGGAGTTGCAGAAAGGAAGCAAAGGCTGAGAGAGAGTCAACCCAACAAACAAACAAAGATAAATATTTGAATTGTCATTTCTTGTATATTTGATTGTTTAAATAATACTGTTCAATGATATATATACTTATGTTCCTAGACTTAGGTTGTGTATTATGCATATTAGAATAATTGCATTAATGAACAGTATACTACTAATACGCACATAATGGGTAAGTGGCTTATGGCACTATACAACATTCCATTGCTACTTATCTAGAATGAAACCTCTTTGCTAACATATTGGGAGTTGTGCAGACTCTTAACAATGTTCTGATTGAGATTGGAAGGCATCTAGAAGTTATGGGATATGGATAAATGTTGTATTGAATCATTGGCTAAAATAATTGCTTGACTGTATGACATATTTCTTTATGTGTAAAAATTTGTTCTGAAAACTATAAGATGTTTCTAATCATGCAATTTAACTTGTTTTGTAGGAAAGATCATAGACCATCACCTACAAAAGAAGGACTACAACATTTTTTCTAGCAACAAAGCTATCTATTGAAGAATCTAAAGTTCTGAGGATTTGGGATATAGTAATGGAAGGATGCCATGATCGAGGAATATCAGTCGATCATGAAGAATGATGTTTGAGATGCAGTCCCAATACTAGATGGGAATTCTATTGTGAATTTCAAGTGGATCTATAAGATTAGGCATGCTGCAGTGGGTAGCATAGAGCAATACAAAGAGATATTTGCAGATCGTGGCTTCTCGCAGAAAGAGAGAATAGACTATGAAGAGACTTTTGATCTTGTAGCCAGATACACTTCCATCTAATCTGTACCTGCTCTAGCTGCAGTGATGAAATGGAAGATACACCAAATGGATGTCAATACAGCTTTCTTGAATGGTGTAGTCAAGGAGGAAGTGTATGTGGAGTAGACACTTGGTTTTGAGACACATGATATAGAGTCATATGTGTGCAGGTCGAAGAAAGCCTTGTATGGCTTGAACCAAGCTCCTAGGACTTGGTATGGTAGGATAGATAGCTTTATATCTAGCTTGGGCTTTACCAAGAGTAAAGTAGATTCCAACCTTTACTACAAGGTTGAGGAAGGAAATCCTATGATACTACTTTTGTATGTGGATGACCTGTTTGTTATAGGTGAGGACAGATTGATTACCGACACGAAGAGGAAGCTTGCTGCCGAGTTCGATATGAAGGACTTGGGGATGATCCACTATTTCCTAGGCATGGAGGTGTGGCAGAGTGCAGATGGAATCTTCCTTGGGAAATGGAAGTATGCAGTAGAGATCCTGAAGATGTTCGGGATGATGGATTGTAAGCCCATGGCCACACCTATGGCATCGAACCTGAAGCTTTTATGTGATGCTTCATCTAAGCCAGTTCATGCCACGATGTATCATCAGATGATTGGGTCCTTCATGTACTTGATGAATACGAGACCAGATATATGCTTTGCGGTGAACACCTTGAGCCAGTACTTGACAGATCCGAGACATGTTCACCTGATAGCTGCAAAGCATATTCTAAGTTACCTGAAGGGTACAGTTGACTATGGGCTCAAGTATGATGCGAATCAACAGTTTGTTTGACCGAAAACCAAGAGAAACCACTTCACACAAACAGATCACAGATCCACACACCGATGTTTTGACGTGGTTTAAACCCTCTTGAGGGAAACACTCCACGGCCCCGGCCAAATAGCTTCTACGAGACAATTTATTATGCAAAGAAAGAAAGTTACAAATGAGATTCTCATAATCGATCAACTAAACAATGACCCTCCATGCTCTTTAAATAGAGATCATGGACCAATCGGGTTCTAAGCCACGGATCAAGGTTAGGTTTGATCTAAGAGAAGTTGAGCCGTCGGATCACTCTATGTCGAGAACATATCGTGACCGTCGGATTAAGTATTTACAAATGCATACTAATGCATACTAAAGAAACACACTATCCTTAACAGATATATTACACAAGTCTATCTGAACTAACTCCTAAGTGTCTAAATATCCTAAAATCCCCCCTTAAGAACAACTTGGGATAGGATTGAAGGATTTACAAAAGTGACACTATTAGGAGAAGGAAGGAGGCATTAGAGCCTATCCCCCCTTAATGACAAGTTCCTGAACTCCTAACATAGATTGAAGTTTAGAAAACTTTGCTTCTGTAAGAGACTTGGTGAAGATGTCTGCAACTTGATGATCTGTAGGGAAAAAGAGCACTTCAAGAACATGATCATGAACAAGATTTCTGATGAAGTGCATATGTAGCTCAATGTGTTTGCTGCGTTGATGTAGAACTGGATCTTTGGAAAGCTTGATGGCACTTTGATTATCACACCAAAGTGGAGTAGGCTACTGCTGCTCGAATCCAAACTCTGAAAGGATCTGTCGAAGCCATAAAGCTTCCTGACTGGCATTAACTGCTGCTTGATATTCTGCCTCTGCTGAAGAAAGAGAATGAGCTTGTTGTTTCTTACAAGCCCAAGTAATAGGTCCAGATCCCAAATTGAAAACATAAGCTGTAGTAGACTTTCGATCATCAGGATCGCCGAACCAATCTGAATCAGTGAAACCAACCAACAAAGGTTTCCCCCCTGTACTGTAATGAATCCCAAACTGAATTGTACCTTGAATATATCAAAGTATTCTTTTAGCTGCTTTCCAATGACTTTCATGAGGTGTCTGCATATAACGGGAAACACGACCAACGACAAAGGAAAGGTCAGGACGAGAATGAGTCAAGTATAAGAGACTACCAACAAGCTGACGATATAAGGTGGCATCGACTTCAGGTGAAGTACAAGTGGCAGGAAGTTTGACTCCAGAATGGAAGGGAGAAGGGGCTGGTGTACAATCTTCCATGTGAAAGCGACGAAGAAGGTCACAAGCATACTTAGACTGAGAAACAAAGATTCCTTCTTTGGTTTGCAGGACCTGAAGACCAAGAAAATAATGCAAATGTCCTAAGTCTGACATTTCAAAATTTTGTTTAAGACTGGATTTCACATGGGTTATAAGCTTAGGGTCACTACCAGTAAGAATAAGGTCATCAACATATAGAAAAAGTATGATGAGATGGTTTCCTACTTTCTTGGTATAGACATTAGGGCGAGAATGGCATATAGAAAAACCAATGTCAAGGAGAAAGTTATCCATTTTGGCATACCAATCTCTAGGAGCTTGCTTAAGGCCATATAAGGATTTCTTAAGGCAGCAGACAAGGCTAGAGTTATCTTGAACATATCCAAGAGGTTGTTCCATGTAAATTTTCTCCTATAAATCACCATGTAAGAAGGAAGACTTGGAATCCATTTGATGGACTTCCCAGTTATGTAAGGCTGCAAGGGAAATAACAAGGCAGATGGAGTTCATTTTTGCGACGGGAGCAAAGGTTTCATTGTAGTCAATCCATTCAACTTGTGAAAAACCTTTGGCAACTAACCTTGCCTTAAGTCTTTCAACACTTCCATCTGATGCATACTTAGTTCTATAGACCCATTTACATTTGACAAGTTTTCTTCCTTTTGGAAGAGGTACAAGATCCCAAGTATCATTCGCCATTAAGGAACGATATTCTTCATCCATGGCTGCATCCCAATCTGGATTCCCTGAAGCTTCTGTAAAAGTTTCTAGATCATGATTCTTGAAAACTTGAGCCAAAAGAGAAGAGGCTCGCTGAAACTGAGAACGTGTTCGACGTTGATCTCTAGGATCACCAGCATGATCACCAGCTGCTTCACATGTTGAATGAACCCATCGAGGAAGCACTTGTGCTGGTGCAACTGGAGGAACATGAGCAAGCGGAGTTGGATTTTCATCCTTACTGTCATCATCAGAAACTAGAGTTGGAAATCTGTCAAGGAAATTGGAAGAAGAAGAAGAAGGCACAAACGCCGAATCAGGCTCGCAGGCCAAAGATGGCACAATCGTAGAGTTAGGCTCGCAGGCCAAGAGATTTTCATCAAATTTAACATCTCTTCTAATGATTATATCATAAGAATGTGGTTGAAGAAGTCTATAACCTTTTACATCTTCAGAATATCCAACAAATATGCACTTTTCACTTTTAGGCTACAATGCTTTCCATTTTTCATCCGGAATGTGAGCCCATGCTTCACTACCAAACACACAGAAGTGACTTACATCAGGTTTAGTTTTACTCCATGCTTCTTCCGGTGTTATACCTTATAATGTTTTAGTGGGTGTGCGATTAACTATGTAATTTGCACAATTAATGGCTTCATCCCAAAATTGAAGACTTAGTCCCTTAGATTGGATCATACAATTAGCCATTTCTTTTAAAGTGCGGTTCTTCCACTCAGCTACACCATTTTGTTGTGGTGTATATGGAACAGTGTGCTATTGTTGGATGCCTTGTTCAGTGCAGAAAGTAGTGAACAATTTGTTAACATATTCTCCTCCATTGTCAGATCTTAACTTAATAATTTGATGACTAGATTGTTTTTCAACAACGGCTTTGTAGGCCAAGAACATGTTAAATACTTCGCTCTTAAGTTTTAGGAAATAAACCCAAGTGCGTCTGGTGTAATCATCAATGAAAGTTAAGAAATATTTGAAACCAGAAAAGGAAGCAGATGGAAGAGGACCACACAAGTCACTATGCACAAGCTCCAAGGGAACCGAGGTGTGCCGAGAGGCACGTTTGTCAAAACTGTCTCAATGATGTTTTTCGAGTACACAACCGGAACAAACACCATCCTTGCAAGATACCATCGGAAGACCTGCCACCATATTGTCTTTACATAGTTCTTCCAATGAGCGATAATTTAAGTGACCAAATCGCTCATGCCAAAGTTTGCTCAAGTTATCACTATGAGCAACAAAAACTGAAGGGAAAGGTGATGACCCAAATTTGTTAAACTTCTACAACCTAGTAATATCATCAATAATTCCGGTAGCTAGGACCTGTTGAGGATCTTTAAAGTCCTTGATTACAACTTGGTGAGGTGTAAAGGTCACAGTTTTACCTTCACCAGAATGAGTGATCTGATAGACTGATAACAAATTGCAGGAAATTCTTGGAACACATAGTACATCACTAAAATGACCATTATCTACTGGAACTGTTCTAGTTCCTACAACACTTAGAGATCTGTCATCACCAACAAATATTTGTTTGGTGTTACATTCATGCATAGTAGAAAAGATGGCTTGATCCTTTGCCATATGATAAGATGCTCCAGAATCAATGAGCCATTCATTTGAAGTAGAAGAAGAAGATGCATTATAACAATAACCAGAAGCACAAAGTGCATGTCCATGAGAGGTAGATTCTGAAGGAGAATCTAGGATGATGTGGTGCTTCTTCATTGCTGCTTTCAAGGCTGTCATCTTTTTGAAACACTTAGATTCATCATGATTATCTTTCCCGCAATAGTTGCAATGACGCTCAGTCTTCTTGCCTTTTGGCTTGGATACTTTGTCATTTTTTAAAGAAGGAGCTGACTGAGAGGGTTTGGGACCCTTGTTTGACTTATTATTACAAAAAAATTGTTTCTTGGGAGGCTTGGACTTTTCTTTCTATTGGGACAATAAGGATTTTCCAGATGTATCTGCATTGTTGATTATTCCAAGATGAATGAGTTTATCTTGCTCTCTAATCAAGGAATCACAAAAGGATTCAAGACTAGGCTCTTGATATCTAGCTGCATTCAAGGATTCTTTCATGGAGTAAAATGTAGATACAAAAATAGAATATGCAGGTCCAAGTTTGGAAAGAATATGATAAATGCATTGTTTGTCTTCCCTCTTAATCTTACATTCTGCACATAGGAGTTTAAGAGTTTTGTACTTAGATAAATAATCTTGAATGCATGACAAGTCACTTGGATATAAATAAATCAACTCATTTTCGAGTTGGTGACCTCGAATTTCATTGTGTTTACCAAACACAGATTCCAACTTGTCCCAAGCAGCATCAGGTTCATCAATTCCATATATGTGAAATCGCAAATCAGTAGAGATTGACATCCCAATCAATCCACGAGCTTCCTCACATCTATTTTCTCATTTTATTTTCTTATCATCATCAGTGGGTTCTGTTTCTTTCCCTGAGGTAATTCTGAAAATTCCCCTACTTCGTAGAACATCCTCCACATGAGATTTCCATGAGAAATAGTTGGAACTATTAAGTAGAATATCACAAGGGGCGACCATATTTGTAAATTAATGGGTGTAAAAGTAGAAACCAATAGTCTTGATGTGAAGAGCTCGAAAAAATAGGTGGTTTAAAAAAAAATGGCACTGAAAACTGACTCTGTATGATGAAGTTATGCTTGAACAAAGAAACTGTTAAAGATGTCCCCAATAGTGACGTGGCAGCTAGAGAATGTCCAACAAAAAAAAAGAACCCCCCTCTTCCCAAGATGAACCTTTTGACAATCACTTTACAAGAAATTTGCTTTAAGTGAACCACTTTTGTAAAATAAGTGATTTCACTTTTACAATGATATTACTTTTTAATAGTGCAACAAAAAAAACTTAAGTGACTCACTTGTATTTTTATTTTTTATTATTTAAGTGAGATGCACTTTTACAATAAAGTAACTTGAAAATAGAAATTGCATGCACTTTTTCTTTTAAAAGTAACTTCCTAAGACTTGAACTCAAGACCTATTAAGAAATAAAGCAACTTTGAACCAAGTGAACTAGATTAAAAGGTATGTAAAATATGGGAATGAGGAAGGGTTTTTTTTTTTTTTCTACTCTTCTTGCTTGGTTTGCGTGCTTGCCATTTTTCCTGCAAAACACACCACAAATCGAAACAAAAAAAAATTTCCACACTTTTGGAGTTAGATCTCGTTAGCTTTCCAGGAATGTCTACGTTTTCTCTCTGTTTCTGATTTTTCGAGATCGTGCAAGGTGCACTGCAAAGAGCATACACAGCTGAGAAAAACCCTTTCCCTTTCTGTTTCTGATTTGCTGAGATAGCTCAAGGTGCACGAAAAAGAGCATACACAAACAGGAAAGCAACAAACCGAACCAAAAAAAAATCTAATAGTAAAAAAATGATAAAATATGAGATTTTTTTCTTTTAAAAACAGAAAATAAAAAAATGCGTCACTGTAACATTATACCTTCAGATCTAATGAAATACATGTTTCTGGAGCAACCGGAAATCATTTTTTATCAAATGAAAACTATTTCCCAATGGAAACGACACTCTGGACACAATGGAGCACCTCCCACAACCCATAAATGCACAGAAATACCAGAACTAGAAACCCTTTCGAGTTTCGGCAACAACAGTTCAAGATCTAGATCATAACCAGAAGCGGCTCTTCATAAAAGCTATGATACCATGTTCGGGTACACAGGGTACTACCAAGGGACCGAACACCAAGAGAAACCACTTCACACAAACAGATCACAGATCCACACACCGATGTTTTGACATGGTTTAAACCCTCTTGAGGGAAACACTCCACGGCCCCGGCCAAATAGCTTCTACGAGATAATTTATTATGCAAAGAAAGAAAGTTACAAATGAGCTTCTCATAATCGATCAACTAAACAATGACCCTCCATGTTCTTTAAATAGAGATCATGGACCAATCGGGTGTTAAGCCATGGATCAAGGTTAGGTTTGATCTAAGAGAAGTTGAGCCGTCGGATCACTTTATGTTAGGAACATATCGTGACCGTCGGATTAAGTATTTACAAATGCATACTAATGCATACTAAAGAAACACACTATCCCTAATGGATATATTACACAAGTTGATCTTAACTAACTCCTAAGTGTCTAAATATCCTAACAAAGTTTAACCTACAAGGTTATGTTGATTCAGATTGGGCAGGCAGTGCTGCAGATAGGAAGACCACATCTGGGTGTTGCTTCAGTATGGGATCGAGTGTGATCTCTTGGTTTAGCAGGAAGCAGTCCTGCGTAGCGCTGAGTACAATCGACGCAGAGTATGTTGCAGCATGTTCGGCTAGTTGTGAGGCAGTATGGCTCCAAAAGCTACTATCTGATTTATTTGATCTCCCGTTGGATGCTACTGCTATCTTTTGTGACAACTAAGAGTTATGTGAAGCTGTATGAGAACCCGGTGTTCCATGACAGGTCGAAACACATTGAGATCAAATATAACTATATCAAGGATATGGTACAGAGAGGAGCAGTGAAGCTCCTATATGTTGCAATGGATAAGCAGGTTGCAAATGTGTTGACGAAACCACTAGCCAGAGTGAAGTTTGAGTACATCAGAGAGAGGCTTCTTGTTCTTCAGATTGATGGCACTTTGAGGAAGAAGTGATGGCCACATTTGCAGGAGCCATTCCAAGCATGGTGAGAGGAGGATCCTTCCCATGGCTGTGGATGTAAGCGTTGGATGATGAGCATTAGGATGATGTTCCAGTTACTGCTTTGTATATGCATCATGTTGGATGCTTTGATCAGTTTGATCATGTATTTGTATATGCATTATGATGGATGCTTTGTATGATCAGGTGGATCATGTATTTTGTATATGTATGAGGTATATACATTGTATGATCAGGTGGATCATGTATTTGTATATGTATCAGGTGGATACCTTGTATGATCAAATAGATCATGTATTTGTATATGTGTTAGGTGGATACATTCTATGATCAGGCAGATCATGTATTTGTATATGTATCAGGTGGATACTTGTATGATCAGGTAGATCATGTATTTTGTATATGTATCAGGTAGATACATTGTATGATCAGGTGGATCATTTATTTTGTATATGTATCAAGTAGATACATTGTATGATCAGGTGGATCATGTATTTGTATATTTATCAGGTGGATACATCATATGATCAGATGGATCATGTATTTGTATATGTATCAGGTGGATACATTGTATGATCAGGTGGATTATGTATTTGTATATGTATCAGGTGGATACTTGTATGATCAGGTAGATCATGTATGATGATATGTATCAGGTGGATACATTGTATGATCAGGTGGATCATGTATGATGATATGTATCAGGTAGATACATTGTATGCATCAGGTAGATGCATGGTATGATCAGGTTGATCACAGATGATGAGCTTTAGGATGTTGCTCTAGATGACATGCATGAGGATGATGTTATGATGATGATCAGGTTGATCACAGATGATGAGCATCAGGATGTTGCTCCAGATGACATGCATCAGGATGATGCTATGATGATGATTAGGTTGGTCACAGATGACAAGCTTCAGGATGTTGCTCCAGATGACTTGCATCAGGACGAAGCAGTGATGATGATCGGGTTGATCATGTATACATCATGATGATGTATGTTTAGTATCAGGTTGATACTCTATGGCCGTGGATAGGCTATGCAGGTAGCATAGAAAAGGTCCATTAAAATCCAGAAAGGTAGAGCGGTGTGCTCGCAACATCCTGTGATGCTCTATCGAGATCCGTACAGGTAGAGTGGTGTTCTCGTAACATCCTGGGATGCTCTGAGTAGGTTTTGCTATGGTTTCGCATAAAAAAGATCCTTTAAAATCCGGACAGGTAGAGCGGTGTGGTCGTAACAACTTGGGATGCTCTATTGAGATCCAGATAGGTAGAGTGGTGTGCTCATAAGATCCTGGGGTGCTCTGAGTAGGTTTTGCAAAAGTTCACATAGAAAATATACTTTAAAATCCAGACAGGTAGAGCAGTGTGCTCATAATAGCCTGGGATCCTCTATCAAGATCCGGACAGGTAGAGCAGTGTGCTCGTAACATCTTGGCATGCTCTAAGTAGGTTTTGTGAAGGTCAACATGTAAGAGAACCTATAGTCTACGCTAGGTTTTGTTGACACATGTAATCAGTCCTAGGTTCCACAGTATAGCCACTGATGATGAATACCAATAGGCGGTGGGCCTACATCTAGTATGAAAAATGATTTGCTCTGTAGAACTTCCTAAGACGAGTAGATTAGAGATTGATTGAGATAGCAGCACCACTGATGATGATGATGATTCGAGGTCGATGATTTGATGATGATGATCCAGAGAAGAAGACTTGTGCTAGAAGACCTATGTCAAGAAATACCTTCCTAGTTAAGAGGGAGTGTTGATGTAATTGTAACTTCGGAGTGTATTTCACCTATGTATATTGTATTCCTATAGAGATGTTATTATTCCTCTATACGAAATTTTTTGTATTCCTATAAAGATGTTATTATTCCTCTATACGAAAGTGTTTGTATTCCTATAGAGATGTTATTATTCCTCTATATGGAAGTGTCGTCATTTATATTTTAAGTTAGAGATGTTATTATTCCTATATACGGAAGTGTTTGTATTCCTATAGAGATGTTATTATTCCTCTATACGGAAGTGTCGTCATTTATATTTTAAGTGTCGTAACTTATACTTGATGGGTTATTAGACCACCTTGATGGGGTCAGCCCTGTATGAGTCATGTGGGTACAAGGGTTATTAGACCAACCTATTGGGGGTCGACCCTGTCAGCATTATGTTATGTGGTTAAGTTAAGACCGACCTAGTAAATATTATTAGGCAAGTCAAGTCAAGTATAAATAGAGTGCGGGAGGCACTCTATTTGATCATTCACTTTCTCACTCACACACTCATTGGAGAGTGGCGCACTAGTGGAAGAGAGAAGTTGCTGCTAGGAGGACTATCTCTTGTACTTGGGTTGTATCATTGCTCTATCTATCTTTGAGGAAGTTGCAGGGTTTTTCACCTTCTTGGTTTTCCCCGGTGAAACTCCGTGTCTCTTGTGTGTTTGCATTATTGTGTCCATGATTGATATGTTGTAGATATGGTGTGTATGTTATTCTCTCAGTTAAGATCCTACATTCGATTAAAATTTTGAAAAACTAACAGGGTGCTTACTTTACATCTCTAGCAATTACTTAAGCCTAAAGTGTGTGATGTTTGAAGGTTGGCACCTTAAAGGCCTTGATGGATTTTGCAATACTTGTTGAACTTGAAATACTTTTGACCTCGCGATTACTTGTTGGCACTATGTAATACTTGTGGTCTTTGCAATACTTGTTGCGTTTACAATACTTGTTGATCATGAATGACTCTACTACTATAGTGATCAGGGTTACTATCAAAATATTTCGGGTTGGTGGTAAAATTAAATGTAGCTCTACGATGTCACATGGCCAACGCTGCCAGCTATGCAAAGGGTTTTCCCTTGGGTTTTACACCAATGAATGTTCATTTTCATCGCTCATTTGACCATGTTTGTTGTTGGATGCGTTTGAGGGTTTCGTGTCCTGACCTGAGATTGGATCATGGTCAGCGCACCATATGGGGTTTTATATGTAGGGATGGAGATGGAATAAGAAGGTAATACTCACCTCTAGTTTGTGCTACATTTTCCTGCTATTTTTTTGAAATACAGTTCGATAATGATCTCAGAGTTTGACTTCATATGGTTCATTTGTTTGGCAGGCAATCGTTGGCATTCCTCTTCTATGTGGCTACTAGTTGATAGCAAGTACTCGAATTTGATGGCATTGCATATGGTAAGTTCATAGTTCACCATCCCTTATCCCCTCCTCTTGCTTTTGTGGAGTGGTACTGTTTGTATTTGCTAGGGGGGACTTTGTGAGCCCAGTTTGGGTTTACTGCAACAAGTTTTGGGTTCCTAGAGGTCGTCATTGGCTGGACCATTGTGAAATGTATCTACTGACTTAAATGGGAACGACATGGCCTTGGAGGGTTTTAGTGTAAGGTTTTTCCATTCAGCTCAATGTTCAACTTTGTAGAAGCTATTTGTAATATAATGCTCGATATAAACCTGGGATTTACATGTCTGCGTATTTCATTTTGAAAGCACCATGGACCTGTGAATAGAGGAAATGGCCTTCTGCATAATTCTATTAGAATTTGAACCTGTAATGATTTGTGGATTCTCATTTTGATGTTTATAATGGGAAATTAACTTTTGTGTTTTCTTTATTATGAGGCCCAAATGGATGTGTGAATAATTAGGGTCACTAGTTTTCCCATTTGGTATTCTGTCAGTTCAAAATCTTGGTGAAAGGTTGTTTGACTAAAATATTGGAGTCCATGCTAAATATGTGAGACTTGCCTTTGCTCTATCATGCATTTTTCTTTCCTATGGCATAAGAGAATTTATATGGATGTATATGCTGTTTGTGCTTCTATCTTGTAGCTAGTTGATTTGTGCTTTTAAAAGGAAAGTCTGTATTTCGTTGATGCAGTGGTACTCCTATCTTTTTTCTAGTTTAATAAATGTTCTTGGGCCATCTGAGCTGCTCCAAGGGTTTGATATTCAGACCTGTGGATTCTAAATTTAAAATGTATGGGAATCTATCGTTTGGTTATGATATTCGACCCTTGGACTGAGAGAGGTGCCCATCAGGGTTTCATGTTTTAAGATGCAATTTAAAAGTCTGGGTTTGTTCTTGGGTGTAGTCGTAACCTTGGTATGTCTGCTACGTTTTTGTTATGACTTCATGGAGGAAAATCGTGGTTACAAAAGCCTGCATGTTTTTGTTGTTTAGCGTTTGACTTCTGGAAGTTTAAACAACGGAACCTTCAATTCTTCCTACGAATTCTAGTTTATTGTTTGCAAGTATGATTGGTAGCTAATGTATAGTAATTTTTTGGTTGCTGTGTGTCTACAATTTTTTTGATATGAAATATCGTTTAAGAGTTTCAATGGATGACTTACTATGTTTTCTATTCCTATTTGGTGATTCTTAAGGGAAGAAAGAAAAACAATAAAGGAACAAAATTATCACCATAACTCTAAAATGAATCGATCTACTGTTTTCCAAGAAATCCTTTTCTTATCGAGAGTTTAGTAGATAGAACAAGACATATCGTATAGATTGATTTGGAGTTTATGATTCTAAAAGAATCTCTTCAAGGTTTTGGGAGCCTTAAAAGTTTCGATACCTAATATAATGCTTGCTAGACCTGCTCTTTATAATAAAAGAACTAAATACAAAGTAAAACCTGCACGATGTATTAGTAAACAAAATGATTCTAACAAGCAATTGAATATTAATTTAAAGGAGTGATAACCCTAGTTTAGGAAATGATTATGGAAATAGAAAGAGAAGATGCTAAGTAGTAAAATCCTTCGAATAACAATGAGAGAGTTCCTACATTTTCTGATGATGCGATGTCTAGCACAGGCTAACTAGGCTAGACCTGCTAGACCCTCCACTGGTTTCTGGGCCAAACCTCTAAGCTGATAATATTTGTGTTAAGAATTAAACAATGTTGAACCATTAATCCTAGTCTAAATCCTAACATCTATTATAATCAGAAATGGGAAAGTTAACATTACATACCTAGTTGATTTGGAATTCGATCCTCTCCTGTAGGAGCCTGCACACTCAAAGAATAATTAATGCAGAAAAATTTTGAGCCTAGCTGACCTGTTAGGATAATTTCTTAGTTGGATAACTTTGGGGCTACCATGTTCCTCCCAACCATGACCCTTAGACCATTCCTGGTTCTAACTGGATCCCCCCAAGCTAGTTCCAACATGCAATGAGAGATAGAGGCCCTAGATTCACTACTGGTTCAGATCTGGAATTTATTATGTGATACTGCTTCAGTTTCTTAGAGCAGAAAAATTCTCTCTGATTACCATAAGAGAATGATAATGAAAAAGAATCATGATCCCCAAACTTGGGATCTTCCCTCTTTATGTAGGGGAGTCTTGAATTATGACTGTTGGAATAATTAGTTTCTTTAAATTAAATAATATAATATTTAAAAGATATTATCTACTAAAAAATATTTTTTCCTCTTGAACTAGGACTTCTCACTTGTTTTAACTATAAGTGATTTTAATCTTTAATCTTTTCCTAATAATCATAATACAATAATTATTATTTAACCTAAATATTAATAAATAATATAATGATGTGGCAGCCCACTTATGCATATATATATATATATAACGATATATATATAATAACAATATTATTATTAAAGCTCTTAATAATGATATCTAGCCTTGAGGCCTTTAAGCATTTTGTTATCATAAGACTAATCTTAGCCAATCCATACTTTAGGTTATGGCAATTATCTTTTTTTTAATTATGTATCTTCACATGATACTTCTTTTAAACATTAAGGATATGGTCCGATTCTTTGGACGGTCTTTCGGTATATTATATCTTAGCTTGGATAGGCACCTCTAGTCTCTCTCTTGCATGTCGGATTCCCTCGCTTGACATAGGAGTTCCTGCAGTATATGATGATAGATAAAAAAATGAATCATTTAATCAAATTAAATAAATGTGATGAAAGTAAAAGTGCTATTCAGAGTCTTTCAGACTCAACACTTTGATATTTAATAACCCCGAGTGCTCTTTAGAGCCTTTTAACTCAACACTTTCACATGGGCATTACGCTAGTGCAATTCCAGAGCTTCCTACTCAACACTAGTGCTAGAATGTGGTTGTGAGTCACATATAGAATATTCAAGTGGCATTGGATCCGGTATTCATTTATCAAGATTGGAGTGCTCCAGGGATTATGCCCAACACTCAATGTACCTCAGGGATTACTCCCAATACATAAACATTCCTCTAGGTACATCGAGGCTTATTCTCAGTACATTGGTCATCTATGTGTTTCTAAGTCCATGCTCAACACACCACATAAGTCATTCATGTAAAGATCATAGTTCTGCACAGTAAATAACAAAAGATCATCTTAGTATATTAGGGTTTGTACCCATATTAAAGCTTAAGAACATCATCAAAACATTAGGGTCTCCTCGCCCAGTATACACTCAATAAAGAAGTCAGTCAGGGTCCATGCTCGATACGTCAATATAAAAAAAAATACATCATAGGTGCTAGGGCTCATGCCCAATACTCAAAATAAAACATATGTGCTCGGGTCGTGGCCCAATATAACAACCAAAATATTTTAGTCCAAAATTCGGGATATTACACCAACTGTAAGACACAAAGTTCATCACTGAATTATCAACCAGTCAACCTCAGTACTGAACACAATCCCTGATTTATTAACCTTGGAGTTGATTGTTCTAAGGAAGAAAGAAGAGCCTTCATCAGATTGTGTAAAGAATATAAGGATGTTTTTACGCAGACCTATGAAGAACTTAAAACCTTTGATAGTAGCATTATGCACCACAAAATACCCATGAAGCCAGAAGTGAAGCCTTACCAACAGAAACTGAGGAAGATGCATCCTAGTTTGGAAACCTCTGTGAAGAAAGAACCTGAAAATCTACTGATAGGCCGAATCATTTTCCCTGTTAGGAACACACAATGGATATCCAACTTAGTACCTGTTCGGAAAAAGAATGGGGAAATTAGACTTTGTGTTGATTTTAGAAATCTGAATAGAGCTTCTGAAAAGGATAACTACCCTGTTCCTCCCATGGAACATATTCTACAAAAGGTATCTGGGTTAGAGATGTTCTCTCTCTTGGATGGTTTTTCTGGGTATAACCAAGTCATGGTTTCCCCTGATGACCAACTAAAAACATCTTTCAGAACTCCCTAGGGTACCTTCGCCTGCAGGCGAATGCCCTCTAGACTGATAAATGCAGGAGCCACCTTTCAGAGAGCTATGGACATAGCTTTCAGAGGTTTGATGTATAATTATGTCATAGTATATCTAGATGACATCACTATTTATTCGAAGAAACGACATGGACATTTATCTGCTTTGAAACAAGTTTTTGAATGCTACAAGAAGTACGGAATTTCCTTGAACCCCAATAAGTCCATATTTGTAGTAATAGAAGGTAAGCTCCTAGGTTACATTGTTTCCAAGGAAGGTGTGATTATCGATCTTCAATGCACTAATGCTATTTCAAAGATCGGTTTTCCTGTTCACGCAAAGCCATGTAGTCATTCCTTGGTAAGATCAATTTTGTACGAAGTTTTGTTCCCAATTTTGTGCAAATTGTTAAGCCTTTACGGCAGTTAGTTAAAAGAGATGTATATTTTAGTTGGTCGCAGGAATAGAAAGATGCATTTGTTGAAATTCGAAGGGCCATTGGAGAAGCACCTGTTCTGATGTCCCCGGATTTCGACAAGGATTTCATTCTATATACTTTCGCTACTGATTTTTCTTATGCAATTGTTTTGACACGGAAGCATGATAGTGATACTGAGATTCCAATTTCCTTCATGAGTTCAACGTTTAAGGGAGCAGAACTTAACTACTCCCAAATTGATAAGCAGGCATATGCAGTTTACAAGTCTGTGAAACACTATAGGCCATACTTATTGAAGTCTCGAACGAAGGTAATTGTGCCATACACTGCTATGAGAAATGTGCTGATTTAGAAATAATTAGGCGAGAAAAGAGCCCACT
Organism: Larix kaempferi; assembly: GCA_027924585.1. Taxonomy (NCBI): domain Eukaryota; kingdom Viridiplantae; phylum Streptophyta; class Pinopsida; order Pinales; family Pinaceae; genus Larix; species Larix kaempferi. The sequence continues at coordinate 9,298,555 of BSBM01000208.1, forward strand.
TTGTCCTCCCTTGTGGTTGGAGGGGAGGAAAAAGTGGCATGGAAGGAAATGGATATGTATGAGTTTGTCTTCCCAATGATTAAGATGACTATGAATGATTAAGATGTTGAATAATCAACTGGAGATGTGACTAGAATCACAATAACAACAATGTCAACTTAATAAGATATGACAAGTGGAAGATGATAGTGTTATCTCAGAATTATCACATATATTTATTAATGATCCAAGTATTATGATATGTGATTGATATGAAAAGATGGTTGATTAGGAGGATGAAGATTAAGTTGAGATAGAACAACTAAATGTAAATGTCACAGTCCTAGGACTATGACTACATTCAGTTAATGAATAAGTAAGAATAGGATATGACTTGTTAGGCTTAAAAACATGGTTAAGGTAACATGCTCGGGGGCATTTCAGGTGCTAAAACTCAGAACCGTGTCTTAAACACAGTCTTTAAGAGGGATGGAAGTTTAAGATAGATGTAGGGTTAGGAAAAAATCCAAGGGAAGAAGGGCCAAGTTAGGTAAGAATGTTATAAGGGATTTAGGATAGGTTTCTAGGAGTAGTTGCTAGGCCAGGGCTGCAGGTCAAGGTAAAGTCATTTATGACTTTATATATAATACATTGTTTTATGTTTAAAAGGGCAGGCCAAAGAGGCACTTTGTTAATGTGTTTTGGAATTTAGTTAAGGGTGCTTAACTAAGAGGCAATGTATAGCTACATACACTTGTGATGAAATTTTGATTATGTTCATGGACAAATGATTGTGATGAAATTTTGAGAAACCAAGTTACTAATCTTTTATGCATTTTTTCTATTCACTCTTGGGCATGCATTTCATCTTGTTATGGCCATTTCTGAGGAAACTTATTCAATTAGTATCATGGGGAAATGGCCTTTGAGGGTTGGAAATTTGGGTTTCATGTGGATGGATACATTGTAGAAAGGGAGAAGTTCTATTTTTTTCGATTTTTGGTTGCATTAGGAATTTTTGAGTTATTGAAAAATGATTCATTGTAATTATTCACTCATCTTGGTTGAGGGAGATGTGAATTTAATTAAAAATTGGGTTATTTCCAATTTGATAAATGTTACAAAATTAGGTTGTTTTAAACTATAAAAAAATGGTAATTTAGGTTTATAATTGACAAAAAAATGGTATGGGTGAATGAATTACCTAATTACATGACATTTCACCGTTCAATTTTCCTTCCCTCCAACGAAAACCCGCTCCTCCAATAATCTAGGGCAAAAAATCCGTGTTCGTCCAAGCTCGAATTCACGCTTCTGATGCTTGAAATGCATTGTAGGTGATTGGGGGTGGTTGGGACTGTGTATTTAAATTGATTTTAGATTTACAAAATGTGTACGCGTTATATAACTACATAATGCATACGTGTTTTGTAGTTATATAATGCATACATGTTATGTTTACCTATCCTACATGTCTAATGACATGTGAGGCTCGGGTTTTACCAAACCAAGTGTTATGTAGCAGAAACGTGTTATATTTGTATGTAACGTGAACGTGTTTTCAAAAACTAGGATTTCATCTAAAAGGTCCCTCATTGTCTTGCACACACCATAAATCCATCTGCAATGTTAAAATTTAGTAAATTGTAACATTGTAGATGGATTTAGAGACTCGAGTGATGGTAATTGTGTCACTCAGAAATGTAAAATTACAATTTTGACAATCAATTGTTACAATTTACTAAACTTTGACACTGCAGATGGATTCAGAGACCCGTAGAGAGGGGTCTCTGAATCCATCTGCAGTGTCAAAATTTAGTGGATTGTAACACTATAGATGGATTCTTGAGAGACCCACTATGCCACTCGGAAGCATTTTCTTATGTCAAGACTAAGGTCCCTACGACCTCAAATGTTGGTGGATGGAGTGTTCATTGGCCTCAATCCTCTTCAAGTGATTTGTATGAAAGAGTTGCAACATAGTTTTTTCAACATGTATTCCAGGTGTTTTCATAAAATTTTCCCTTTGTTCCACGAGTTGCGACTTACGGTAGAAGTATGATCGAAGGAATCCATAGTTCACTTGGCTCTAATGAGACTAGGAGGGATTAGGGAAAATTTGTCCAAGTAGACCCCAAGTTAAGCAATCCAAAATGGATTTGGGTCGTTGAGGACCTAAAATGAATCTTTTAGAGAAATCATGGGTCAAATTGGCGGTTTAAAGCCCCAAACCAATCCAACGGGATAAGTGAGTGCCACAGATGGGTTCCCAATGGTATAACATAGCCATATCAATTATGAGCAACGATAAAAAGAAGGAGGAGGAAAGTAGTAAGGGTCCCTACTCAAGCACTAGATGACATCCATAATATGCTGCACATCTAAGCTTAGGTAAGGGAACATGAGAAAAGTGATCCAACACAAAAGATTGCTAAAAAAACGGTGATGTTATATTTATTGCAATGATGATGATGTTGATCATGAGGATGATGATTAAATTGATGATGTTGATGAGGATGGATATCATAGTGATGATGATGATGACAAGTATATTCATGACAATGACATCGATGACTACAATAATCATCTTGAAAATAATGGAAATGATGTTGACTATAGTGATCCTTATGATGACAATTATCATCATTTTCCCAAAGAGGAATCCACACAAGCCTTTGAGCTCAAAGAAACCCCTTTTTTTATGACAAGACCACTGGAAAACACTACCTATTAGAAACATTCACCAAAGTATTTATCGCCTTTTCCATCGCTCAGTACCAAGTTGCAACACCTAAATCACATGCATTATGTCGTGTGTTCGATGTCATGGCCTACTGCAATAATGTCCACTTCCCTTGTCTCTTCAATGATCACCCACTAAAAATAAGTGTATGTAATAGTTAATATACATATAAAACCATATTATAATTGTTATATCTCGAATTTTGGACTAACTATTTCTGATGTTATATTGGGCCACGACCCCAAGATATATGATTTATTTTTATTATTGGGCATAAGCCCTATCACACATGATTTGTTCTTTTATACACTAACATATTGGGCGTGTACCCTGACTCATTTCATTATTGATTATATATTGGTCAGGGAAGCCTTAATGGTTCGATTTATGTTTTATCATATGATTTGGGGCACAAACCCTAATATACTGAGATGGCCTTTTTGTTACCTACTATACAAAGTTATGATTTACATGATTGACTTATATGGTGTGTTGAGTGTGGACTGAGGAACACACAGATTAACTATGTACTGGGCATAAGCCCTGATGTACCTAGAGGATTTTATTATGTATTGGGCATAAGCCCCGATGTACATTGACTGTTGGGCATAAGCCTTGGAGCACTCCAGGATTGATAAATGAATACCGGATCCGAGGCCACTTGAATATTCTAGATGTGCCTCACAACCACATTCTAGCACTAGTGCTGAGCAGGAGGCTCTGGAATTGCACTAGCGTAACGTCCATGTGAGAGTGTTGAGTTAAAAGCTTTGAAGAGCACTCGAGGTTACTAGATCTCAAAGTGTTGAGTCAGGAAGACTCTGAATAACACTTCTATTTCATCACATTTATTTAATTTGATTAAATGAATCATTTTCTATCTATCATCACGTACCACGGGAACTACCATGTTAAACGAGGGAATTAGACATGCAAGAGAGAGACCTAGAGGTTCCTATCCAAGCCTACCAAAAGACCCATCCAAAGAGTTGGACCTTACACTTAAATATTTAAAAGAAGTATCATGAGAGATACATAAATAAATAAAATGAAACTACCATGAATTAAGTATGGAAGGACTAAGAATAGTCTTATGTGCATGACTTGCATAAAGGTCTCAAAGTTAATATTATTATTATTATTATTTATTTATAAAATATATATATTGCATAGAGTTTATGCATAGATGGCTATTACATTATCATACTATTAAAATGTATTATTATTTGTATTGTTAATATTGCATATAATATATAACTACAATTTTTCTTATTATGTAAGAAGTAATTTAAAGTCACTTCTAGTTAAAACAAATAAAAGTCCTAGTTTAACAAGAACTAGATATTTAGTAAAAATATCTTTTAAAAATATTAATTTAATTAAAGAAACTAAATAATTATTCAAACATCTATATTCCAAGACTCCCCTATATAAAAGAGGGCAGATCCCAAGTGAGGGATCATCTTTTTTTTTCATTATCATTCTATTATGGTAATAGGAAGGACTTCTTACTGCAAGAACTGAAGTAGTACCCCATTATTTTCCACATCTGATTTAGTAGTCAACCTAGGGCCTCTATTTCTCTTATTGCATGTTGGAACTAGCTAGAGGGGATCCAGTTAGAACCAGGAACGGTCTAAGTGTCATGGTTGGGAGGAACATGGTAGTCCTAAAGTTATCCAGTTAAAAGATCATTCTACAGGCCAGCCAGGTCCATGAGTTTTTTGCATTAATTATTGTTTGAGTGTGCAAGTTCTGCAGAGGAGGATCAAGCTTCATGGAAACCAAGTATGAACTACTAATTCTCCATTTCAATTTACATTAGAAACTAGAATTATTAAATTAGGATTTATTATACAACATTGTTTTCTCTCAAACCTTTAGTGCCATTCCTTTCATAGAGCAAGGGCCATTGGGCATGGGATCTCGGGTTTACTTTGTACGATCCAAGGCTCCCTTAAAACAAAAATTATTACTTATGTTAAAACTAAGAATCTGAACTAAAACCAACTAGAGGTCTAGCAGGGCTAGCCTAGTTAGCCTGTGCTAGACATCCATGCCAGCCGAAAACCTAGAGACCTTCTTTTTATTGGACAACTGAGTTTTTTTCTTATCAACATTATATATTTAAATTGCATTTTAATTCTGAAATCGCATAGTGTGTTTTTGTTTAAAGTATTATCTACCTAGGGTTTATTTTTTGTTTCTTTTATTTCTTGGAACCAAATCCGAACTGAGTTAGCAAGTAAACGCAGAACCGGGTATCAACCCTCGACAAACATTTAAATAAACAAGAAATCGCTGAACCAAATATTGTATACGTTAAACAACTACAACATTGACCCTCTGCCATGTCAGAGCAAAACGCATCACACAATGTCGAATCACACCATCTCTTTCAACGTTCCCTTCAAAGGTAGTTACCATCATCTTTTAAACATGATAGCTAGGATAGACATCCTTTCATTCCACAATTAAACAAACAACAAATACAAATTTTCCTTTAGTACGATGCAACATTTAAATACATCTTGAATTCATTATTTAACAGTAAAAACAATAGACTTCCAGTAAGAAAAAAACGATAGCCACTAAGATGCAGGGTTCAAGTATCCATCAATGTAAACAAGGTTTCACTGAGTTCCATAAACCCCAGCCCAAGTAAAGAATTACTATGCAAACTACCCGAAGTCAACATTTACTTATACGCTTTCCTTCAAACCCTGGCGAGCTTTACCCTTCAACAACAATCGAACCCATATCTAAAACCGAAAACAAATGCATTATCATTTACAAATCCTAAGGTTACGTTATCATTCTAAACTAAAATGCAGAGTGCTGGTGGCACTAAGATTTACTAGGTTCAGTCAAATTTTTATCAGCCATCCATTAACATAGTAAATGAGAACATATAAACAAACTAACAGAGCAGCTAAGGAAACACAAAGTTCAAAACAATATCCTTATGTATTTCAAAATGTAGAGTCCCAATACTTAAAATAATATCCACACACATTCAATAGAAATGAAAAAACGTAGGCAACTTTTCCAGTACCAGTATTTTCCTTCAACACCCCAAGTTATACATTCTGGGTATTATCTTTCCCCTTTAAAAAACCTTAGAATCTCCAGAGAGCCAAATGGCCAAACGTATATATCAAACATGGAAACCCTCAAGATTTCTATCCACCAAATACAATTACATCAACCACTCCAGATACCGGTCCAGCCAAAAGGAAACCCTAGAGGAACTCTGAAAATATTACCATGAGCAAAGGGAATCACGAGTTTCCATTCGCAAACATTTAGTACCCCTTCCCCATAACTGCGACAAGGAGGAGTGAACATGGGCATAAGACCTAGACTTACCAGTCGATGCTTAAACGAAGAGTTTCATTCACCTTCAGCAACCAAACGTCGATCACACCATGACTTACACTTGCCAGGGGAGCATTGAAATTAATGGCACAAGTTAAATTTGAGATAAAACAAATATATGCAGAATGGTTAAGAGAGATCTCAAAGAGTGGGTTTAGCTTTCACCTCACTGAGAGGCGTGAATAACCTCCAACACATTACACCATAGACAACTAGTGCTTTGACCATCAACAAAGCTTAGGTCGAGAGCACCTCCAAACAATACGCAGCAGAGAAACCCTCTCCACCAAGACAAACTACGAAAAGAATAGCATTACAAAGGCGAATACCAAGGTAAGAACCCTCTCCTCCAGCTGTCTAACATTTTCACCTTTAGCATTCAATGCTCCAACTACTTACATTACCATCCCAACATTTTAACTGTGCTATAGTTATTTTTCGCAATACGTTGCATGATTTTAGTTATCCCACGTTACTTTCCAAGGTTTTAAGACCTTAGCATTTCTTAAACCCTTAGAACATTAGGTCTTGGTCATAATCTTCGATATGGGTAGCTTAGGGAGAACATGTTGTTTTCACACCTACACATTTCAATAGAAGTAAGTATATTAGCAAGTTGCTAAGTAAGCCAGGAAGTCCCATTGTTCACCCTTACCTCTCGGTAGCTTTGTCGGTGGTATGTGGATCAACATCCAGTTTCCCAAGGTATTTCAACTTCCCTCAACAAGTCCATCATGCTTGAAGATACCATTTGAAACAATTTCCAAACTCAACATGCATCTGAATCTTAAAAGTGAAAGAAGGACCTTAAGGTTTTACTCTAAGCATTTATAGGCTTATTATAAAAAAAAATACATATGCATTGGATTATCTTACTTCATCTCTTACGCAAAGAATCACAAGTGATGAAATTAACTTGCTTAGATTCTAAACTCTTACTGTTCAAACATAGTACCGACAAAGCTACCTAGTGCTGAAGTTAATTTATAATACATCATCTTTTTTAGGCCATTCAGCAGTAACAAGAAAATTTTAAATTTTTATTATATTGAGGGACATTACAATAATGCATAGCTATATATATTTAAATGCAATACTTATAATATAATATACTATAATTTTGTATTTCTCTCTCTTTATATATATATATATATATATATATATATAATAAATTAGGGTGAAAACATGTAGTTGCGAAACAATTTTGGCTTGTTTTTTACAAACAAAACTGCTAAATTTTATGTTTTTCAACTTCGACCTCTTCAAACCCATATCTCCCTTAGGAATTTCAATGTGAAGTAAACACAAAGGTTTTAGAGAATTGAATTAGATTTCTACTCGTATTTTTTTAAATTTTTTTTATGGACATATCCTGGGACAAATGTTTTGTCAACCAACGACATATACTTGAAAAATTTAGGTATGAATAGTGAGTGACCTGTGTTGACATAGGGTTTTTTATAGATGGTTATTCATTTTAGGGAAACAAATTGTAGGCTCATAATCTACACACACTACACTCTGCATGGACAATATTTTGAGTTTTTTAAGACTTGGAAACTATTTTTTATTATTTATCGAGACAACATATGTTCAGAAAATGGTGCATTGTCGATACATGTTTTTGTCTTGCCATTTTCTTTCAAATGTTCCTCTTATTGGAAAAACTAAAAGTACCATTTTGAAGGTGAAGAGCCAATTATGATCTCTATGAAATTTCAATATTTTTGGTGTTGTCTTTGTTATGATATTGAATTTTTATTTCGGGTGATTTTCAGAGTAATAAAATTCTTAAGGGATAAGGTTTAGAAAAAAAATATTTATAAATAGAAATTCAAATCAAAATGAAACAATTATTATATAATTGGAAACTAGATTCGGAGATGAATCCATTGCTATCAAGTCCGACAAATAATATTTAGAATTTACAGGGGTTCGGGTTTGCCGAAGTTGTAGGTTCCAAAAAGATGCCATATATTTTCGTAGGTTTGTTGATCATAAACTCTCGGCCGAAACAATATCTTCCAAACTCTAGCCCAAGAGTTTAGTTCAAACTCTCAACCGAGAGTTTTTTTTAAAATACAGCATGACGATTGGTTCAAACTCTCGGCTGAGTGTCTGAACTCTCACAAACTCTCGGCCTAGAGTTTTTTAAACTCTCTGCCTAGAGTTTGAGGTAGACTTTTTTTCACGTGATCATCTACCCGCACTAATGTTTTTTCACTCTGTTACTTATAAAATTGTTTCCCAGGTTTGCGTTTTCACCCATTAAAAAACATATAAAAAATAGTAAAAACATGATAAAAGTAAAATAAATTAAAAAATATAGAAAATACATAATAATTCATTCAATTTTTGTGGGGATAAGAAAATTGAAGCTTAGATTTTTTTTTTTTAATATTAATTTTTAAAGTGTAGAGTGGGAGATAAACGTTTTAAGTGAAGAGTTTCAATCATGATAGAATAACATATTTCTTGGGTGATAAATAATGATATGCGTGAATTCCCTAGTGCATCCATTCTTTAAAAACATTTTTTTAAGTATGTGTTGGTTTTGATTTTATCGGAAGAAAAGAGGGATTGGGTAATGTCAAAAGAATTCGATTTTGAATGAAAATTATGTAGGGAGAAAGGATCCAATGAATTGAGCATTGAGGAACTCAAGCTCAACCTTCCACACTTAACAGAGAACAAAACCGATTCAACAGAGCATTGTGGATTCTGGAACTCAAGCACAACCTTCTACACTTAACAGAGAACCGAACAAATTCAACAAGTATTTTTCTTCGTTTTAATTGAAAATATATTTGTTTTTATTGAAACCCTTTGCTTAGGGTTTTTATCTAAATTAGAGGAAATTTGAGGGTCTAACATGGGCCTTATAAAAAACTATGCCATGGATGAGTTGGATTTCTCAAACCAATAGAACTTCAATAATTTTGGTGAACCATTATGGTTGAGTTGGCCCTATAGAATTCAAAGATGCTTATGTGTCATAATTTTATTTGACAATGACTAACTTCATATAACACTCACCTTTGTTAAGATTTTGAAAAGTTCATCTTGAAATATGATAAATATACTTGAAATAATAACTATAGAGTATTTTATATTATCACTACTTCTAATTTCTTTAACTGCTTCTAAATTCTTTAAAATATGAATCTCACACATTAATTAAGATGATATTGGAGTAATATTGAAATAATAAAAGCATTTATATAACTAATCTCTTAAAAATAAAAGTAAATAAATTTTAAAAAGTGGCATAATTAAAATAAAAATAGGAAAGATAAAATAATATTTCACTATTTTTACGATAACTTTCTCATCCAAACTCGGAATTTGACGTTTTTTGTACCATTAGAAAGATCTCGAAAGAGTTAGATCCCACGATAGAAGAAACCGAAAAATCGCACTTATAAAAATTAATTATGTTGTTCAACCAAAATGTATTAACTAATTCCTAGACATTTGATGGAAGTCTCATATTAATAGGAGGTTGCCAAATAGATACATACAGTAGGTGAAAGTAATTATAAAAACAACTTTAAAAATAAACATCACTTGCACCTCTTAATATATAAACTTTATATAAACTTTAACCATAGGTAAATTTTAAATGTACCCATCAAATTGACTACCTGAAAATTAATTTAACTTCTCATTAAATTTAACCCCCTCATGTTTACCATTCTATATACATGAGCACCTCTCTACTTGATTAGCTTTGTTTTATTCCCTTAACTGAAACAAAAGTGAAATTCTTTTGACATAAGAGCAAGGTGAAATCCATTATTGAATTTGCATTCAAACTTTAAAAAAAGACCTATGGTAAATTTTAGGGCAAAGCCAAACGATATAGAAAACCACTTATATAATGTGATTATGATAAAGTTAAAAGAACACGGAGTTAACCTAAATAACTGACTGTAACTTTGCAATCAAACTTCAAACAAACACAATCTCAAGGTCAACGTAGTAGCGTTGCTGAATTGGGAATAGCTCCAAATCTTGAATCGATCTCACATTGAGTCTTTGACCGTATTTTGCGGAATCCTACTTCAAATACAAGTTTCACAGAAGCGGACCGACATTATTTCTTTGCCAATTAACGATGCAACATCACATTAATAGAAGCATGTGGATACAGGGATAACCAAGTCGGAGACTCTCCGCCTCACATGCATTGCCTTTCCACGGTTGCTCAGCCTTAGCGTGGTTACATGAAAATCCACCAGCGAGTCACACAATATTTTGTATCGTGGGATGTTCCATTCAAAATTGGGAATGGCTCCAAATCTTGAATCGATGTCACATTCAGTCTTTGACCCTATTTTGCGGTATCCTACTTCAAATACAAGTTTCACAGAAGCGGCCCGACATTATTTCTTTGCCAATTAACGATGCAACATCACATTAATAGAAGCACGTGGATACAGGGATAATCAAGTCGGATACTCTCAGCCTCACATGCATTGCCTTTCCACGGTTGCTCAGCCTTAGCGTGGTTACATGAAAATCCACCAGCGAGTCACACAATATTTTGTATCGTGGGATGTTCCATTCAAAATTGAAATAAACTCGCAGTCAAACCAAAATAGCTGTACGATTTTTGTCCAATTCATTCACCCACGGATTCTTCTCTTTAAATAACACTCTGTCTTATAATTTTGTATTCCCATGCCTTGATTTTTTATAAGTGAAAGAAAAGATATGGCAAAATGTTTCATGGCGTTGCATTTCATAAGTGAAAGAAAAGATATGGCCAAATGTTTCATGGCGTTGCATTTCAACAAGAAGAAGAAAGATAAAACTAGCCATCTGGTTCACGCAGATGGCAACGTTCAAATATTTGATAAACCAGTAACAGCCGGCAAAATCGTCGAAGAATTCCCTCACCATTCAGTCTGCCACTCTGGGGCTCTCTACTCGGGCAGAAAACTACAGCGCTCTCGCCAAACGAACAGCTAAAGGTAGGCAACATGTATTTCCTTATGCCGGAACAGTTGTTCACGTCTGCTCTAACTAAATCAAACTAAATCCACAAATATTCATTTAATATACAAACAACCAATATCAAACTAAATCCACAAATATTCATTTAATATACAAATTCAAGCACACAGGAATTTCACAAAAATCAATATTTAAATTAAACTTATCAATCTACCGATACATGATGTTTTGGTCGGTCTAATCTTCACTCAAATGGCCACCTTGAATATGTCCCCTAGTTACAATTTAAGCATGCAAGAGAAGCTTCGAGCTCATCAGTCAAACCCTAACTAAATCCATTAAAATTGCAAACTTTTTTATGATTTCTCTGAGGTGGGTTAATGCGGGTTAATGCTACTACATCAAATGCATGGGTCTAAAAATTTATGACCTTCTGGTCATATGTGTTCTTGGTTTTCTATTAACACCTTAACTCCTGAACTTCAATAAAGGCTCTATATTAACACTTCTTTCCAATGTGCCATGATATATCACCAAAAATTTTCCTGAATTTGGTCTTTTGGCATATTCTTGGTTCCTTTCTAAAACCTCATGAGCACTCCTTCGTCTTCTAGGATTCTGCAAATCTCCTCACCTTCCTTTGATGCTACCTGCACAACCACAAAGACCATACACTACCAGTCTTCATCATAAGTGTACCTCCTTGCAGAATCTTATCTTCAGCCATCAAGATCTTCACGCTTTGATAGCACTTGATGAAAACGAATTCTGGGGTTCTTGATTTTGAGTTTTGAATGTAGCTCCTAGGACGTGTGAGTTATAGAACTTAACTCTATTAAATTTTTTTTTCCAATACTCCACTACAAATAGAAACTTAACCTCATTAAAATTTGTTTCCAATACTCGGCTACAGATAGCATTGTGAGCAATGCTATGGGAATCTTCACATCTTCTTAATACATCAGAAATTGATCACATAACTCCATTGACAACAAATATCAAACTGGATCAACATATATGCATTTAATCTACAAATTCAATAGCACTCACATAAATAAAGGTTTAATTAAGACCTATCAATCTACTCATACATGATGCTTCTCGAGGCCTAATATTCACTCAAATGGCCGCTTGAATATGCCTTACAATTTAAGCATGGAAGATAAGCTCCGAGTTCATCAATCAAACCTTAACTAAATCCATAAAGATCCCAACATTTTTTATGATTTCTAAGGTGGGTTCATGCTCCTGCATCAAAATTTAGGAGAAGTAAGGGATTTATTATTTAGACTGTACATTATACTTCCTTCAATTATATGTTTGCACATTAAGATATGTATTAGGATATATCTTCATCAAATATTTGGGTGTTTACACTAGAACTATGTGAAAATGAATGCAAATTTCAATTTTAAATCCTTGATGGATTGGCTCCACGATTTTACTATAGACCATATTTACAGGGAATTCAATGATGTTGCAGACTCTTTATCAAAGTTGGCTCTTGATGGTGAAGCCAGTGTCTTACACTCGGAAGAGTGGGAGGAACCCATCCTCTCACAAAATGGCTTTTTGTGTTTTTGTTACGATGTTACATAATTTTTCTGAATCAGATGTTGATGTATAGACCATTGGAATTGACTACATAGTTTTTGGATGGATGTTTAAAGTATTAAGTTCTTGGTTTGACTCAGGTTTTTTTTAGACATATTTTGTTGGTTATATGAGCACACAGCTCTTGCTCTGAATACAGAGATATATGTACTTTTTTATTTCAATAGAAATAACAAAAGTATTGGTTTTTTGGGCTTGAAAAAAGAATGCATTTCAATGTTATGTAACAAAGTTGTATATATGTGTGTAGTAGATTTTGTAGACCTGTAGCATCATGCATTGTATTGCAACAATCTGTTAAAGAACATTATAATTAAATATTACTTCCTTTAATTATTTGTTTGCACATTAATGTATGCATTATAATATCTCTTCATCAAATATTTTGATGTGTACATTAAAACCTTGTGCAAATGAATGCATCCTTGTTCTCTTTCATCTAAAAGCAATGTTATGTAGGAACATTGAAGATTGTAACATCATACATTATGTAGTAGCTTTCATAGACCTATAGCACTATACATTCTTAGTAGCTATATATATATATCTATATTATGGAGCATGCCCAAATTACTGAAATTTTTTATAGGGATGCTCCTACATCAACAATTAACAAATAAGATCTAAACCAAATCCTAGGACAATAGATTGTTCTGCATACACCCTATCCAATGATGAATGTAAATATTGACCCTACCACCTTTATCTACCTTCTATGCCACTCATTTCCTTAATTTAATGCAGGTTGATCAAACTTTTCCAAACATTTGAAGCACCTTTGAAATATTGATCTTTCATAATCTTACTCCAAAAACCATTTGACAACAAAAGACCCCAAGATTTACAAAAACTTGGATTTTATTAATAATAATAATAATAATAAATAATTACTAATGTTTACATAGGTATACATAACTTAGATTTGATTTGAAAGCCTGACTTCATAAGAGAAAACACATATTCTTAACAATTATCCCTACTCAAATTGCAAAGCCAAACCTAATCCGCATACTTGTATTTGTTAGGTTTTAGATATAAACCTAAATACTTTAAACCTTCCAAGCGCTTGGTCTGAACTAGTAAAATAGAAAAAAAATGGAAGATTTGTTCTTGGACTTTAAATTTTGTTTCATGGAAAAACAACCTTGATTTTTTAAGATTCATATCCATTATGTTAATCACATAGTAGGTATCTAATAATCCTTTAAAATCTTTCATTTCTTTCTTAGAACCCTCATAACCTGTCAATTGGGTTTAGGGAGAGTGGTTGATATATGGATTGCTATCAACTCACTTTCAAGTCTCGCTAGCAAATGCAGGTGAAGTTCCAAAGAGCAAATGCCTTGATTCTGAGTTCATTTACGGTTGAGTTATTGTGTTAGTTCATTGATTCTGAGTTTGTTTACTATTGTGTTCATTAATTATGAGTTTGTTTAATGTTTTACTGGAAGAGGTGAAGTGCAAAGTACTACTTTGAGCTTCACCCCTCCTTCCCACACATCAAATGGTATCAAAAGTTCCTAGACCTGATCTTGTTTTCATTTTCCTTTTTGTTTCCATCCTAGTCTGCCCAGATCTTAGATTTCCTTGTTATCCCAGATCTTTTCATTTTCATTTTTTTTTTTTTCCATCCACCCACAGCTTACTCTCATACGATTTAAAAATTTCACAAACCTCTCTGAGGACTGCCTCTTCCCAACTGCTCGAACCCTAGACTCGTTCTTTGTCGTCGAGCTCTGTCACTTTGTCGCTGCAGGGATCGCCTCTTCACTCTGAAATCCTTCTCCTTATGGACCATTCATTTGGCCTTCCGCCGAGCTAGTGTCCTCGGCCCCTCATCCTCTCTTCCTCCATTCGATCACAGTCACCAATCTTAGCTCACGAGCCTCGTTTGTTGCCTCACTCTCTTCGTCTAGGTGCACTCAGCCTCACTCTACCCATCCTTTATTTTTATTTTATTTTTTCATTTTTAACCCCCTTAAACTATAACTCTAGATACGCCATCTTTTTCCAGTGCTCTTCTCAAGGTTGCCACCTTCCCCTAGCTTCCTTCTCCATTGATCGCTTTTTGATTTTCTATCCCCCATTCCAGTTTTTTCACAGCACCTAAATCTGGCCGCCGTAGCTCCAGTATTTCCAGCACCCACAAGCACCGCCGTAGCTCACAATTTAATCGCCCAGCTTCTCTTTTGCCCTAACGCCTTTCACTTTTAACACCATGTCCAACGACAACATTAGTAGCAGCAGCAGCAGACTCATCTTTTCTCTCACGCTCATCCAAAATCATTGCCCTTTCATCTCACCCCAATCGCATGCTCCCGGTAGCACCCATCTGCATGATATCGGTCGGAAGAATCGAGTCCTAAGACTCTTGGTACAACCAGTACATTTGTAAAACCCCCATTTCCAATATTCTCCAGTTTAATAACCACCAATGCGCTGGCCCAGTCCTTCTTTGATCAAAGTAAGTTGTCCGGATTCTTCTACTTCCAGGAGAACATCATCCGAGCAATAAGATCGTAAAAACATAAATAGCATTTGACCATCCAGGGGCCCAGCCTGGGACATTTATCTTTTTTGAATGATACCAATGTCTCCTTCAATTCCTCCTTGGGCACCTGAGCTTACTTGTGTTCTGGGTTGACTCAGGGAATAGTCATCTCCACTTATTTATTATAGGGTTGCTATTGATGAAACTTGAACCCACCCATTAGTTAGTTAGCTAGATCTATTATTAAATGATGAAGCTTCATTAATTAGTTTTCTTTAATATATGCTATATAAGGATCTAAGCAAACCTCCTTCAAAAAACAAAGTTAGTATTTGCCTTCTTCTAATTTTCTCTTCTTTGTGTTAGTTAATTGATTCTGAGTTAGTTTATTGTTTTAGTATGAGAGGTGAACCTCAAAGAACTTCTTTCAGCTTCACCCTTCCTTCCCACAGATCAAATGGTATCAGAGTTTCCGAGACCTGATCTTGTTTACATTTTCTTTTTCTTTTTTCCATCCTGCTCTGCCCATATCTTAGATTTTCATGTCACCCCAAATCTTTTCATTTTCATTCCTTTTTTTTCCATCCACCCACAGCTTACTCTCATACGATTTCACAATTTCACAAGCCTCTCCGAGGACTGCCTCTTCCCAACTGCTCTAACCGTAGACGCATGTTATTTATCCTCGAGCTTGGTCGCTTTGTCGCTGCAGGGATCGCCTCTACACTCTGAAATCCTTCTCCCTACGGGCCATTCATTGAGCGGAGGCCCCTCAGCCTCTCTCCCTCCATTCCATATGAGTCACCAGTCTTACCTCAAGAGCCTCCTCTTTGCTTGCCTCACTCCCTTCGTCCAGGTGCACTTGGCCTCACTCTACCCATCCTTAAACTATAACCCTAAATCCGCCATCTTTTTCCACTGCTCTTCTCAAGGTTGCCGCCTTCCACTAGCTTCCTTCCCCATTGATCACTTTCTGATTTTCTATCCCTCATTCCAGTTTTTTCACAGCACCTAAATCTTCACTCTGGCCGCCAATATTTCCAGCACCTACAACCACCGCTGTAGCTCCAAATTTAATCGCCCATCTTCTCTTTCGCACTAACTTCTCTTTTGCACTAACGCCTTTCAGTTTTAACACCATGTCCAACGACAACATTAGTAGCAGCAGCAGCAGACTCATCTTTTCTCTCACACTCATCCAAAATCGTTTCCCTTTCATCTCACCCCAGTGGCATGCTCCTGGTAGCCCCCATCTGCCCATTCTACTTGCCCGACCTTCCTCGCAGGTCTTCCCTCATTGTCTTATAAACCGCCTGCACAATTGATTCAGACCCCGCCCTCTTCTCACCGTAATTTTTGAAGCCGCCCTTTCTAGGGTTTTCGCTGACTAATACCCTGCCCCTCACTTTAGTTTATTTTGCTCCTCTAGCCCGGTTCCTTCAGAGGTGATCAACTCTTTTTTTTTCACAGAAAAATTTAACTTACTATTAATATACGAAATAGTAAATAGAACCAGCTGTCAGAACATACAATATCTCAATCCCTGTCATCTAGAGGACCAGGGAAAGTCCAGTCATAATGACAGATGTGTCATCAGCTACAACAGAATAGACCAATAAAAAGTGCCATATGTCCACAATACAAAACAGGAAACCATCCTGTAGGAGAAACGGATCCAAAAGTCACTAGTACAAATGTATCCATACCCAAATATATAAAAGGTCTCATATACAGTCATCCACAACTCCCAGTCACCAAATACATCATATAAAGTATCCATCAAAGCTATAAATACCGAACAGCATCCATAAGAGGCTGACATAAATGCCGCAAAAGGAGAGTAAGTATACAAAAACGTCCAACAAGTAGTTGGAACTAGTCCCTATCAAGGATTTGCACATAGAACTAACAGACATATAAGTATATCAACCCGCATAAAAAGTGGACAGCAAAAACAAAATGTGAAAAATATAAAGACAAGTAGCATCATGTCCAATGTAAATGATAAGAGCCACGTGTAAATAGTATATCCTCCCGCCATTCCTGCCACATGATGACCCCAACCTGAGAGGTAAGAGCCTTCTTAGATAGTTTATCCGCCTCCATATTAGCCTCCCTGAATACATGTTCAAAATGTATATGTTCGAAATCCCGGATAAGCATCCGAGCCGCATCCATCCAGTGTGTAAGAAGCAGTACATTGAGTGATGTCTTGCCTCTAGCCCAAGAGATAATAGATAACGAATCTCCATAAACTACAAGAGAGGAGATCTTTCTCAACCGAGCCTAGAACAGTAAGAGCCAAAGGGCACATAACTCACTCCTAGTATTGGTTCCATTACCCAAATTTAGTCAGATATGTATGGAGACATCATTGGAAATATATATAGTAGCACCCGCTCCACCCCCCCCATTCCAATCCGCTGCAGCCCCATCAAAGAATCCACATGGGAATATCAGCACAGGAGGGGCATACGATGCAATGTTTGCTGAGACACAGACACATTCCCACCAACCACATCCCACGTCCATACTATTTTGTTCGCATCTTCGGACAACCTAATATTAGATTGATATATTGGCCTGATATACTCCTCCCATTCATTCCCCAAGGTACCCGTTAAGCCCAACTGAGCTGCCGAAAGCCAATGAGACCGCCCATCCTCATCCCAACCAGCCGCATGTGCCAACGTATAATAACCATTTGCTCTGAGATGAATCCTTAAATCCACTAATAGAGTATGTCTCGTTGGTCCACCCACAATCAGATCCAGTCCCAGTTTTATTTCACATCCATTGCCCGGCAACCAAGCAATCCAATGTGCAATAACCCTGAAGGCTCCCATCAATCCATTCTAGATATTTGAAACACCCAATGTTGCAGGTCTGTTCAAACGCAACCAGTTTGTTACAAATATATCTTTTAGGTATTTGGCTCTGATAGTCCTTCCCCAAACCGAGTTATCAAAAAGGGCGTGCCAGAGGCTTTTTGCGTGTAGTGCCATAACACAAATTTCAAGATCCTTAATATTCCAGCCCCCCAAATACGAGGGTCGAGCCAATACTCTCCAATTCATGAGATGAAATTTCTCCTGAACACCACCACCCGACCACAAAAAGCTGAAACACTTCCGCCTTATTAAACATAAAATGGATCGAGGGATTTTACATAGAGAGAACCAATAAACACCTAAATTCTGTAAAACGGCTTTCACCAAAGTAAGCCTGCCACCCATGGATAAATGTCGAAAGCTCCAGTGACTAATACGCATTTCAAACTGTCTAACAAGCCATGACCAATCATTTATCCAGTATTTAGTTGGCTTAATGAAGAAGCCAAGATATTTCATTCCAGCATCGAGTTCCTTGAATTTTAATGGCAAAATATTACTTATCGATTGTTCCACCTTAGCCACCAACGAATGTTTTAAGAAGAAAGATTTATTATAACTAATAATCATACCAGTAACTGTAGCTAGGGTTTTACCCCTAGCTTGTGCCAATGAGCACCTACTAAGGAGAATGGACTCCTTAGTAGCAGTTCAGTATATTAAACTAATTATGCAATAAACAAAACATTAAATTATTTCTAATACAAGCATGAAGCATAAACACCAAAATGAAAGAATGTCTTTGTATTGATGTTACCTTGAGTGTCAAGGTTGGTGAAGCCCTTTGCAGTGTCCAAGAGGATGCTCCAAGCTTCAAGAATGCTCCTTCTCCTTCTCCAAGGTTGGGAATGGGCCAAAGGTGGCTCTCAAGGTGAAAATAGTTCAAAGGTGAACTAGGGTTTCGAGAGAGATTTTGGCAGAGTAAGGGTGCTTGTGATTGTGGATATGGAATAAGGGATCTCCATCACCTATTTATAGTTTTTTGGTGGTGGAGTGCTGACCCATGGTTTTGGGAAACACATGGTTTTAGGCAGCTGTATAGGGTTTTTTCCTCCTTTTCCTCATTATTTTATATTTTTATTCCCTTTTTAGGGGATTTTTGCTATTTTTGGAGGAAAAGGGGGTTTTTTAGCCTTTTTTAGGCTATTTTGATGGTTTTGTGGCCTTTTGGAGGCATTTTAGGCCTTTTGGAGGCTTTTTAATGGGATTTTTGGGATTTTTAATGGAAATATGGTAGGCAAATGGACAAATGAGTCATATAATGTGGTAAATGAGCTAGTGAGCACTTTTTGGGTGTTAACAGATTGCCCCCTGATGTGCGAGGGCAGGAGCTCATCGTATGGCCGATGGACATCATAAGTCATGAATGGTTTTCCTGGGTGTGGAGAGAAGAGAAGAAACAAACTGGAGCCCGGAACAACGATCCCGAACAACTGCAAGAACTAAAAGTACATAACCTCAATAAAGGATGAGGAATCATCTGATCATATGGACGAGGCGGGCATTCCCATGCTCGTATCAGGATATAGCATAATAACAACAATGGGGTCCAAAAATGGGGACCTGAAATATACATGACCTCAAATACTGACTGAGGAATAATCTCAATATATGGACGAGGCGGGCATACCCATGCTCGTATCAAGATACATAAATATAACTGTAAGGCCCGAAAAAGGGGGACCTGTAAGGTACATGACCACTGTGTACATCATAAGAGTCCAGAGGGGACACAAATCTGGGACATACTGCTCAACGGATCATGTGTGAACTGCAGAACTGGTGCACCGGAACAATCAACAGTGCTACTGAGTGTGGTACCAAAGGAACTGATGAGCTACTGGATCATAGTGACTGGGGTCATACTCTCCATGGTACACTGAACTGGAACTGAAACTGGGTACTCAAGGAAGCATGGAACTGGATGGCTTCCGAATACAAACGCCAACACAGCCCGGACATCCACGGGAACATACAACTGGGCGTTCCAAAGTGACTCACCAATGTGCTAGAGTCGGGGGAAATCCGGGGTCTTCGACAAAAACTGATGGAATATAATCCTACGCGATCCTCAACGATGCGATCAAGGTGCTGAAGTCGAGCATGTGAGGAACAACCACGCAGAGAGGCAATGATGTCTCCTCTCAGAATGATCCGTAGGCACTTACCACAGATGGTGATAAGTCCAAGGCGTAGGGACCTCTGGGCCTATCCTCTGGAATAGAGGAGCTGTCGTCGACAGAGGGAGACCTGCCCCTATCAAGGCAATGATGTTTCCGTGACAGGAGCGCGAGGTACAAGACCGAAATGTGATAGTTCTGATGGCAGGACTGATAAACTGTGGTGGGACAACTGGGCAAGTAGAGCGGGTGGACTCAAACTTCCTTTGTTCAGAGTATGATAATGGGAATGATCTGGCAGCATATGAAACTGACTCAGGGAAAAGGGATCATAGCTGTAATGAATCTGGGGGAATAACTGGCTGAGGGAGACTCAAGCTGGTGTAACGTGGCAGGAGACTGCAGAATACTCTGAACAAAGGCGACCTAATTGGGGGTGCTGCCGAGATGATCGATCATAGTGCCATGAGGCACGGGAGGGTACTTCTTCATGGGTTAAGGAATTAGAAGAAGTGTGTGGATAAAATGATACTGTCGTGTGGATTTTACGAGCCCAAGACAGTTCATGCTCGTGGTTGCTTTCAATTTTAAGGAGTCTGAAAGCAATAAGAAGACTCTGAGGTAGTGGAATGGTACTGTCGTGTGGATTTTACGAGCCCAGGACAGTGTATGCTCGTGGTTGCTTTCAATTTTAGAGAGTCTGAAAGCAAGTAAGAAGACTCCAGGGGGTTGCTTTTTCGTAGATTTAGTCTCCAAGGCCCAAAGAAGCATAAAAGGATGCAATGAAGAACTCTTCTAGCCGGTGTGACTAGAGTATTCCTTTTTCGTAATTAGTCTACTAGGTCCGGAAAAGGGTTAAACTTATACCAGATAGACGCCCTTTCAGGTACTTTAACGAGCATGAAAGGAAGCAAGATTGCTCGGCGATCTTTTCATTCTTTTAGGAGTCAGAAAAGAGCTTAACGGAAACTCCCTAAGTGCCTTTTTCGTAAAGGACTTGTCCGGCCCGAAAAAGGGATAAAATTATACCGAACAAAAGGAATGGCCAGGCAAGGAGGAAGTGTTCAATCAAGGTTTAGTAATGATGACCAAGAACGAGGGTAGGTGGGAACACTGATGGACCTCCTTGCGGGGTAGATGAAATGGTGGCAAAATAACGAAACATTTGCAGTATGACAGGAGTGAATGGCTCATGTAAAAATGTGGAACAATCCGATGGCGGCCGATGTGGCGCGCAAACCGAGGCAGCAAGGTGTTGGGACACAATGTTGAAATTGTACCAAGTGAGAGCGAGAAATGATCTCAAGCATCATCACGGGCTCGGAAAAATGAATCCGGCAATATAAAGGATGTCAAAAACGGGTGGCGGCCGATGTGGCACGCAAACCGAGGTGACGGGGGCATTTTGAAAAACGCCCGGAAAAACTGGAGGTGAGAGCGAGAAATGATCTCTAGCATCATCACCAGCTCGGAAAAATGAATCCGATGATATAAAATATGTGAAAAACGGAGAACGGCCGATGTGGCACGCAAACCGAGGCGACTAGTGGCGTCTGAAAAAAAAGGGTAAAAAATGACAGGACAAAAATAATGCAACGAGGTGACCATCATGACGGTCACGTCGCGTTGATTCCAGTGGTGGAAACGGTTTGGAAAAACAAAAAACAAAAAAGAAAGTACTGTACAATGCAGACCCATGAGGCCGCGGGTTTCTTTTTTATGGGTAAAAACGCTTAAGATACAACCCATTACGAGGGTTGCGCAAAGGACGGCCTTCAGAGTCAGCTAAGATGTATGCCCCCTTGCCGAGGTAGGTCTGCACGACGTAAGGGCCTTGCCACATAGATTCAAACTTCCCTTTACCGGTTTTGTCATGGGCTTGGTCATAGGCGAGGACGAGGTCCCCTTCTTGGAAAGTTCGAGGGTGAACATGTTTATCATAACCGGCTTTGGAGCGGTTTTTGGCAGCTTCGATGTTCTGGAGAGTGGCCCGGCGGTCTTCATCGGCTTGTTCGAGGTGCAGCAGACGCTGCTCGAGGGGGGTGGTGTCAGGGAGAAGCTCAACGGCGATCTGTAAGGCAGGGATCTGACACTCGATGGGGAGAACAGACTCTATACCGTGAACTAAATGAAATGGTGTAAAACCAGTGGCGGTCTTAGTGGAGGTGCGATAAGCCCACAAAGCAGGGAACAACATGTGGTGCCAATTGGACTTATGCTTGTCAACTGTTCGTTGGAGGATGGTTTTAAGGATTTTATTGATGGCCTCTACTTGGCCGTTCCCTTGGGGGTAGTAAGCAGAGGAGAATTGGTGCTCATACTTAAGGAGGGTGGATAACTCACGCCAGACGGCATCTTCGAAGTGTGAACCATGGTCAGAGACTAACTGCTTAGGAACCCCGAATCGAGCGATGACATGGTTGAAGAAGAAGCGGGCAGCAGTGTCAGCGGTACAATTGAAGGTAGGCATGGCTTCCGCCCATTTGGTAAAGTAATCAACAGCGACCACAATATATTTGTGGCCGTTGGCAGACTGGGGTCTACATTCCATGAAGTCGATGGCCCACTTACAAAAGGGACCAACGGTGACGACTGGGTGTAACGGAGCAGGAGGCGTCCGGGCCTTGGGGGCAAAAAGTTGGCAGTTATGGCAGTGTTTGACCGCAGTGATGCAGTCAGTGAAAAGTGTGGGCCAGAAGTATCCGGCGCGGACGACCTTTTGGGCGGTGGCCATCCCTGAGAAATGGCCTCCGCAGGCACCGCTATGACAGTCATTAAGGACGTGTTCAGCTTCCTCATGGGTAAGGCAACGACGAAGAATGGTGTCAACCCCGCGCCGATAGAGGACATCGCCTAAGAGGAGATATCGAGAGGCCTGGTGGCGGATGCGACGGCGTCCATTGCGTGTAACTTTGGGTCTGAACTTTTGTGTGCGTAGGTATAACAAGATATCACCGTACCATGGGTCATCGGACGAGATAGTGAACAGGTGATTGTCGGGTAACTCATCGGAGATGGGTTTGGCCGGGAGAAGGGAAGGGAGATCAGTAATGAGCTGGGCAAGCGCGAGGGCTTTAGTGCTCTTAGGTGTTTTGAAGGTAAGGTCATATTCTTGGAGGATAATGACCCATTTGGCAACACGACCTTGGAGTAGCCTCCGGTTCAGAAGATATACCATGGGGTTAGAGTTGGCTACGACGGTGGTATGACTCATTAAGATGTAGTGTCGCAATTTTTGAACGGAAAAGACTACTGCGAGGGCAAGTTTCTCTTCATAGGGGTAACGTAATGGTGGACCAGACAAGGTCTGGCTAACGTAGTAAATGACGTGCTCCTGGTGAGAATCGTCTTCTTGAACTAAGACTCCAGATACGGCATGCTCGGAGGCCGACACGTAAAGGATGAAGTCTCGAGTGAAATCCGGAGGGGAAATCAGAGGGGCTTGTGTGAGGGCCTTCTTGAGGGCCTCGAATGCAGCTTCTGCTTGCGCATCCCAGACAAAGGGTACGTGGGTGCGGAGTAGGCGCAAGAAACCGTGTACCGTAGTGGCATAATCAGGAACGAAGCGTCGAAGGAAGTTAGATCGCCCCTGCAGACTTTGGAGCTGCCGGAGCGTGCGAGGAGGGGGGAGGTCTAAAATAGCTTGGACTTTTAGAGGGTCAACAGTAATTCCTTTCTGGGAAACAATGAAACCCAACAATCGGCCTGCCGGTACGCAAAAAACACACTTGTGTGGGTTCAAGCGAATTTGGTATTTGCGACAACGCAGAAAAATTTGTCGAAGGTCGTTAAGGTGGTCTGATCGTTTCCGGGAACGAGCTGTAAGGTCATCAAGGTAGACTAGCAAGATATGGACCAAGTCGTGGAAGCAGTAGGTCATGGCCCGCTGGAAAGTGGCACCATCATTTTTGAGGCCGAAAGGCATGACGCGATAGGCAAAGGTGCCCCAAGGGGTAGTAAAGGCAGTTTTGTACTGATCTTCCTTACGGATCTGAATCTGATTATATCCGGAAAAACCATCCATGAAGGAGAGGACCTCATGTCCCGCACACGCATCTATGAGTTGATCGATGAACGGCGTGGGGAAGTTGTCCTTGGGACAAGCATAGTTTAAGTCACGGAAGTCAGTGCATACGCGGATGGTGCCTTGCTTTTTGTTAACTGGAACAGGGTTTGAAACCCATGTGGTATAGGCAATAGGATAAATGAACCCTGCCTTGCGCAGCTTCTCAATCTCGGCCTTGACAGCTGGGAGCTTTGAGGGATGAATGGGGCGCTGTTTCTGACGAACAGGGGTTACATCAGGCCATGTGTCAATGTGGTGCTCTATAATTGCGGGATCAAGACCAGGCATTTCGGTATAAGACCAGGCAAAGACATCACGGAATTCTTTAAAAAGGTGTGTGTAGTCCTCAATCTCTTGTTTACTGCAGAATGCTCCTAAAGTAATGAGTTCAGGGGCATGACCTGGAGCAGCAATATCAACTTGGATGACAGGTGAGATGTTGGCCATGTTTCCCTCCTCGAAGGCATCAGGAGCAGGAATAGGGTCCTTGAACCAGTCAACCTTGGTGGGGAGGAAGTCTTTGGATTCGACCGCGTATTGGGTAGCGGTGCTAGAGGAAGACGCTTCTGGGATGAAATAGGAACGGTGGTGCATATCATCCCAAGGATAATCCGGGGCAGTTAGGGCCTCAAGAATCTCCTCATCAGTACGGAAAGTCTGTGTCGTCAAATCGGTTGACGAGGGGGTAGTGGAAGTATTGATTGAAGAGATCATGTAGATGGTATTAACCTCTCCGGAAGGTGAAGAGTCTGGGGGGTAGATCTCTTCAATGGTAGGTGGTGCCGTCTCAAGGTCCAGATTGTTCATCTCATAAAGAGCTGCTCTGTAATCCGGGAGATCAGGACAATGATGTGAATAGTGCCCGTAAATACCGCAGATAGCGCATGAGTGGTTGGTACGTAGGGACTTATCTTTAGGCTTAGGAGTGGGGTTTAGTTCGACAGTTGGGATGTTGGGGTCATCATCGAGCATTTGCATGTGCTTCTGTAATGCGGGTAACTGTGGGCATTGGTGGGTCGCATGGCCCAACTCGTCACACAGCGAGCATTTGGGAGGAGCACGAAACACTGGAGGGTTCTTGACTGTCTTGGGAGGTGGGACAGCAGTGTAAGGTTGTGGACCTCTGCCCCCAGTGGGTTGAAGAGGAGGAGGAGGTGTCGTGGAGGACGAAGGGGTAGGGACCCCGGGAGGTGGGTGGGTGGTAGTAGCCATGGGTTGCACCGGCTGGAGGACGACATCAGGTGTCGGCGGGCGAACGGGAGGCGATAGGTACCATACAGGTAATCCCAAGGTTAACCCAGGGAGGCTAAGGGTAGCCATGACCGGGGCGCTTACTACTCCTGCTGGAGGAACTAGGAAGGGGATCGTATGGATCGGTGTAACACCAATTTGACTAGGTACCAATGGTGGTTTAGGCAACAAGGATGGTTGATTGTTAGGTGGTAGGATGTCATGGGACAAGGTACATAAGTCAGACATTTCGGGCGTAGATGATGGCGGAGGAATGGAGGCAGGAGAAACAGGTTGTTCAACCATGGGGAGAACATTTTCCGGTGCCGCTGGAGCACTGGGATCATAGTAGGTGAGCTGGTCAATCTTAACCACGCGTCCTTCATGGGGGAACATCATGGTGCGAAAGACAGAAGAGGCAACCGCCCGCATGGCATACATGTAGCTGCGGCCAAGTAGAAGGTTGTAATCCAATTGGGCATTGATTACCTCTATGTCAATAAGGACTGTTTTACCACCTAACTGGACAGGAACGTTGGGCAGGAGGCCTTGGGGCTGGGCCGAACGACCGTCGTAGGCACGTAACGCAGTGGTGGACTGCTGGAGAGGAGGGGATCCTAGATTTTGCCATACAAATGTAGACATAACGCATGTGGAAGCACCCTCATCGATGATGCACCGATGGATAACAAGATTCCTAACGGAGACTATAACTTGGAAGGCTAAGCTGGAAGGTAGGCGTGGTTCAGACTGGTCTAAATCAAACGCCATCAAATGTGAATCAGTTGGGTCAATCCCCCCGATGGCGGAAAGTAAAGTCTTGCGCTGGGAAGGGCAGTTCTTCAAGACTTCCAACGCAGACATGGCTGCGGGAGATTGGGCTAGGTCGTCTACGATGTTGTAGTTTGACGCAGCGCGCGCGTTAGGGTTATTGTTGATTCGGCGCAGTGGGAAACGAGGTGCTTTCGCAGCGCCGTCTGTGGGAGGCGGAGGGATGCGTAACGCCTGATCGGTGGGGTGGGCGTTAGTAGTTTTATCCGTGGGAGTGGCTTCAGAGGTGGAGCCATATTGGTTCCGACGGGTCTGGAGGTTGACGTCAGCTGATGACATCATCAATAAGTGGTGGGTACCTGAGTCAAACATGGGTTGATCAGGGGCAGCGTAGGTGATCTGTTGTTGTTGGGGTTGCACGTTAGCTTGAGGGGCCAACGGCTGAGTGTTCACCACGCCTTGGGTCGGTAAGGGGTTTTGCAGCACCAAAGGGGGTTGCTGAGGTTGGGGGGGGTTGGGCGGTGCTTGGGGAGCCGCATGCCCTTGGCGATGGGCCTCGTCAACCCAAAGCTGCCGAGCTCGCTCCAAGTGTGGGCAAGCATGGGTGTAATGTCCATAGACCCCGCAAATAGAACAAGGGTGGTTCGTTCGCAGATTTGGGTTTTTGGCCTGCTTGGGCGGGCGATCAGGGTTTTGATTAGCGGGGGCCGCATTGTTGTTGTCAGGGGGATTAGCCGGTTGACCTGCTTGGTCTGTAGGTTGGTTGTTTCCCCGATTACGGCCCTTGCCGCGGTTCTGTTGGCCCTGGTTACGTTGGTTATTCTGGTTTTGCTGCGGGTTATGTTGGGCGTAAACTTGCCCTTGGGCAGCAGGTGGATTTTGAGGTTGCGCAGGTGCAGGAGCAGGCTGCGGAGGATGATATGTAGGTTGAGGCTGAGCAGGTGCAGCAACTTGAGGGGATTGCTGATAGGACTGCGGAGCAGGTTGTGGATGTGCCGCAGGGGCTGCCTGGGGCGGATAATAAGCTGGTGGGGCTTGTGAAGGCGCAGGAGCTGAGGCAGCCTGCTGATGGTAGTAAGGCTGAGGGGCGACTGGAGGAGCATAAGCAGGAGTCGCATACCCAAAGCACTGAGGTGGACACGAAGGTCCATGGGAATGGTGATGTGTCATGGGAGCATATGAGTTGGTTGCTCCAGACTGGGAGGTAGCCCTCGACAGGTCGGGGCCAGGGGTAGGCCGTGCTATAGAAAAGGGTTGGGGATGCGAAGAAACACGGCCAATGATACCATCAGCAGCGTGGGATGCCCCCGGCGCATCATGATGGGAGGACTCGCCGCGAGGGGCGTCAGGTATAATGGTATAAAGGTAACCCGACTGGGCGTAAATGAGGTCGAACTGCTGTGCCTTAAGGATGGCCTCTTCTTCAGACTGGGGTCTTTCTGAAGCTACATCCTTAGCGATGACAGGAAGCAGGGACTTGAGGAACCAATCGAGGAAGATACGGTCATCTAGTTTAATCTTGCATAAGCTACGACGTCTACGCCACTCATGGATGTGGTCCGTGATATGGGTAGCTGTGTTTTGTCTACAAGATAGAAGGATCTCAACGCCCGCGTCATAGCGGACTGGCAACTGGAAGAACTGCAGGAAGGTCGAGGCCAGGGAAGAAAAGGTGGCGTGGGTCCCATGAGGCTGCTCAATATACCACTTGGCTGCAGAGCCAGTGAAGGTGCGCTGTAAGAGACGGAGGCGAACAGAGTCATCCACGATGGAGTTAGAGGAACACCATAGGTGGAAAGACATGATATGGTTTTGTGGGTCCTCACCGGCCTTACCCTCGAATTTAGGGATGTCAGAGGGTAGTTTGGTAGGCATATGAGGCCATGTGGGGTCGTGTCGAATAGGATCGTTGGTCAATCTGGCCAGGTCAGGTAAGTTGAGGCTAGCCATGAATGGCAAACTGGAAGAAGGCTGCGACACAGTAGTGCTGTGGACCAAGTTGGGGCCAGTGCCCCCAAGTGGAGGGACAAGATTTAGGGTGGTGCCCCCAAGTGGGGGAACTGAGGTAGTGAAGGATGGTCCAGCACCACCATTGGTAGTGTGAGCCACTGATGTAGTGGGGATGGGTATTCCCGCTGTGGGTATAGGTACCGTGAGGGGAACGGTAGATGGTTGCCCCATGGAGGGCATACCAAAAACAGGTGTAGTAACTGGTGTAGTGGTGGATGTGCCACCAATGGTCCCTATGACGAATGGAGTGGAAGTCGTACCAGCCATGGGGCTAGTAGGGGCAGTATAAATAGGGTTCTCAGACTCTTCGTCAGAATCAGAGGTAAAGTAAGGTGCGTCACTATCTGGTGACGGAGACCTACGTCGCTGACGGGTGGAGTCAAGTGACAAGGCTCTAGATCTGTGATGAGTGGTATCAACGGACAATGATCAGAATCTATGACGAGTGGTGTCGAGAGAACCGTGCTGTGGGGGCTCGCCCCTGAGGCGCCGAGAATGTCTCGGGGACTCAATGGTGACAGATGGTGTCTAAATCTCTGTGGGTTGAGGTGAGTATAAAAACAGCTCAAAAATACTAATGCAACCGAGTGTGCAGAAGGAGAGCTAAAGAGCAAGGCACTCAGGCCAACAACCAACTCAAAACACCCACTGCAACAGCTGTGCTACAATAGGTGGAGTAACAACAAAGATGGTCAGAATACCAACAAGCAGCAGGTTTCCTAAAAAAGAAAAATGGTGGACTCACTAGACCAAGGGAGGTAAAGGAGCATGCAAACACCTAGCTAAAAGTATTCTGACTTAACTAAACATATCCTCTGCAAGGTGATGAAATCCAAGTCAGACAATATGAGTAGGAAAGCCAAGTGGCTATGATATCCCCCTACCGGGAGGGATACCGGGTAGTCAATCCTAGAAGAAAGGCAACTAAGATACCCCGTTCATGACACGTCCAGAAAGGTGAATCTGCCGTTTAGTTCGTTGACCGCAATACCCCTATACAGGGATATCCCGCGAACCGCGAAAGGTAGCCCTTCGGTTACTGAATGGAGTGCGGTATTCCACTCAGGCCTCCGGAACCAGTCTCCCGACTTCAACCCTCCTAAGGGAGAGGCCCTCTGATAAACTGGTCGTGACCGTGCCAAAAAGTACTAGGGGATTTTGGTTCCCTAGTTGGACAACAACTATGTCTCAAGTGAAATAACCAAGGGGTGTTATTGGAAGCCTATCCCCCTGATCCTACCTAACTACAATGATTCTTTTGTGTTCCCCAAGTGGGGTTAGAATGTTGGTTTAGTTAGGTACTTTTTAAGGCTCACTTGATTTAATGTGACAGAGTGTGTGCGCGTGAGGTGTTGAACCCAAAAACAGAAGTGCCACAAGGGAGGGCAACTTCCAATCTATCAATAATGCTGAAATTGATTCTTTTAATTTGCAAAATTTTCTGAAATAAAAATACTGAAATTTTAAAAAGATTCTGTAAAAGGAACAGAAATTATGTTGCAGAAAGGCTGTAAGGAAGTAGGCTGCAGGTGGGACAGAGGGCTGTTCAAATGCAGAAAATATTGCAGCAAGAGGGGCTGGGCTCAAAAACAGAAAAAGAGCAGAAATCAGACCGCGGGTCTGTGGCGGGTCAGAACAGGCCGACCGCGGGTTTGAATGAAACAGCGGCGGTCAGGTCGCGGCTATCGGGCCAATAGTTGCAGTCGGGACGCAGGAAACAGGGGAAAAGGCACAGTCGGGTCGCGGCTATCGGGCCAACAGTGGCAGTCGGGACGCAGGAAAACTGGAAAAAGACACAGTCGGGTCGCGGTAAAATGGCTAACAGGCGCAGTCGGGACGCGCGAAAGAGGCAGGAAGCCGCAGTCGCGACGCAGGAAAAAGGCCGACAGGCGCAGTCAGATCGCGGCAAACAGGCTGATTAGCCACGGTCGGATCGCAGGTAACAGACTTGAATCTGCCGGCAGAGCGTCGGAAGCAGTCTGAGAGCCACGGTCGGATCGCGGGTAAAGACCTGAAAGGCGCGGTCGGGACGCGACTGCAGAGGAAAAAGACGCGGTATGCAGCGGCCGAAAGGGACAGCCGAAAGAAAAAATTTAAAAAAGGAAACCAGAAATTCGAAAACTAGGGGAGTCGCCAAAACTGTAGCTAGGGTTTTACCCCTAGCTTGTGCCAATGAGCACCTACTAAGGAGAATGGACTCCTTAGTAGCAGTTCAGTATATTAAACTAATTATGCAATAAACAAAACATTAAATTATTTCTAATACAAGCATGAAGCATAAACACCAAAATGAAAGAATGTCTTTGTATTGATGTTACCTTGAGTGTCAAGGTTGGTGAAGCCCTTTGCAGTGTCCAAGAGGATGCTCCAAGCTTCAAGAATGCTCCTTCTCCTTCTCCAAGGTTGGGAATGGGCCAAAGGTGGCTCTCAAGGTGAAAATAGTTCAAAGGTGAACTAGGGTTTCGAGAGAGATTTTGGCAGAGTAAGGGTGCTTGTGATTGTGGATATGGAATAAGGGATCTCCATCACCTATTTATAGTTTTTTGGTGGTGGAGTGCTGACCCATGGTTTTGGGAAACACATGGTTTTAGGCAGCTGTATAGGGTTTTTTCCTCCTTTTCCTCATTATTTTATATTTTTATTCCCTTTTTAGGGGATTTTTGCTATTTTTGGAGGAAAAGGGGGGTTTTTTAGCCTTTTTTAGGCTATTTTGATGGTTTTGTGGCCTTTTGGAGGCATTTTAGGCCTTTTGGAGGCTTTTTAATGGGATTTTTGGGATTTTTAATGGAAATATGGTAGGCAAATGGACAAATGAGTCATATAATGTGGTAAATGAGCTAGTGAGCACTTTTTGGGTGTTAACAGTAACCAGGCAGAAAAAGTCAAGTATTTTCTTGTATTGTATCCATTCAGCAAGAATACCCTTGCCAAAAAGCATAACATCATCCAAAAACAGTGAATGTGTAACAGATATCTCCCTTGTAATTTTAATGCCAGCTATTCATCCCTCCCTTTGAGCCCTATATATGGATAGACTCAAACCTTCAATGACCAGCAGAAACAAAAGTGGTGATAGGGGGAAACGCTGTCTAAGGCCCCGTGATGCCTTAAAAAAATAAGTAGGATGTCCATTAAATCAACTCTAGGTCCGCGTTATCCGTGCGTCCATCTCTTACCTATATGTCCAGCTCCCTCCTTGGCACAATCTTTTATATATAAATGTCATATTTATTGTATTTCTACATTTGCATAAATCTAGATCACTTATGAGGGTTTTTTTAGCTCTTCTACAGGATTTTTTGAAATTGATGGTTGATCAGGTGACTTGGAGTCAAGTTGATTTGCTGAATCATCCCAATACCAGCCAAGTATAAAAAACGTGGTACATTTGTTCTCTTTAACTTGATTTTTCAGTTTTTCTTGTGGGAGTGCTTGGTTCTAACTTTGGCTATTGTTTTGTCCCGCCGGTGGATGTTCTCTGAATTTAGTGGTTTTTTGGCTTTTTGTGGGGTTTCTACTAGCAATACATTCCCTGCTGACATTTGTTGTTTTCGGTCTGCATTTTGGCAGCTAGTGGTGTTGTGCTCTATAGTTTGTCAGCTTCCACGACAACTGGCGATGGTTTCCTCTAGATCCGGTGGCTCCCCATTATGGAGGGGACTTTACCACATCAAGCCCTTTCTTTCACGCCTCCATCTCCTGTGTTAGGTGTTCAGACTGGGGTGCTGTTGCTATCATTTCTAGAAACAATAATCTTCGTGGTGTGAAGGAAAAATACCGTCGGCTTCAGAAAACTGTGAAGGCTAGGGCTTCTATTGCTAGATTCGACATTGATTCTGATTTTAATCTGGAAAGAATAAGGAAACTTGTAGAGAAGGCTCTAGTGGGTCGATTGGAGTTTACTGCAGGTAGCAAATAAGAAATTATTGATTGGGTTAACAAACAGTGGGTTCCGATTACTGGTATGGCGTAGCGAATCAACCTCTTAATGAACCATTGGATCTTGCTTACCTTCACTGAGACGGCTCATCTACACAAGATACTATCAGTTTTCTGGGAATTTAAGAAGGGTTCGTTGTATCTGAAGCATTGGCACATTAAATTTGATTCTCTAAAAGAATTTCAAGCCTTTAGACACCTGTGGATGATTATCCCGGGCTTGCCCATTGAAATCTGGTCAGAAGAAGTCATTATTGGCTTAGCGAATGCGGTGGGGAGGTTTGTTAGGTTTGATAAGCATAATTTGTTTGGTATGGACTGTCGATATGCCAAGGTTATGGTAGAAATAGACATGCAATGTGGAAATTGTGTGGGGCACTAGGGTTTGGAGGCAATCCCTTGATTTCTTCAAGATTCCATTCAGGTGTTTTACCTGTCACAAAGTTGGGCATGTTCAGGCATCTTTCCCTTTCAGTCGAAAGCAAATTGTGGTTTCTTCATCGTCTGGACACTCCTCTCCCAAATTTGGTTCTCACAATTTTTCTTCTATGGATACGGGTAAGTTTGATGATAGATCTCTTGACCATTTCCCAGCTTTATCATCTTTATGATCTGATGAATTAAATTTTATTGAAAAATCTGAAAAAGTCTTGTCAAATCGAATTTCAAAAGGTGAAATAAAGATGCAACATGATCTTGTTACGGGTTTACTGATAAATAATCCTGAGTCAAATTCCTCCAATCCTAGGGTTGGCCGCAATTTATTTCGTGATCCGGAGACAGAAGCCTCTGTTTTAGTTTCTACTTCTCCTCACCAACCCCGGATGCTTGAAGGTGAAGGCCTGTTAAACCCTATTCACATTCAGTCTTCAAACCCTAGTAGAGTTGGTGTGGATTCTATTTTTGGTTCTGATTTGGGAGTTGGTCCTACAAACCCTTAGTGCATTCCCTCTGAATCTCTGTTGGATGTGGGTGTTGACTCACGGCATGACTATGATGTTCTCAATCATCAAGATAGTTCTGCTGGTGCTGTCAGTACTATTGACAACTCTATTTTAGTTGAAAGTGGCTACCTTCTCTCTGAGAAGGGAGAGGAATTTCCCCCTTTATGTACCTTTTCAAAAAATCCGGGTAGTGGGTCTTTGGCCAAACCAATACAATCTCTGAACTTTTAGAATGTCACCATCAAATGGGGTAGGAAGAAAAAGAATATGAATAATACTGTGCAATTGGATTTAGATTCATACACTCCTGTCTCGAAAAGACTGGAAGATTTGGGTGCGGGTGCTAATGTTAATACCCTGGGGCTTAGAGCGATGTTCCCCACTTTGAATGTTTCTTAATGTCTATTCTCTCCCTTAATGTGCGTGGATTGGGTAAGGTATCACGGGCTCAGGCCTTATCCAATCTGTTTAAAGCTATTAGCCCTACAATTGTTCTGATTCAGGAAACCGTGTGTGATGACTCTGTTGCTATCTCTAAACTTTGTAAGATTCTGCCTAATTGGGAAGTTGCTGCTGTCAATTCATGTGGTTTGTCAGGGGGGACTTGCTGTTGCTTGGAATCCTGCATTGTTTGATTTTAAGGTTTTTGCTACTCCATGGGGCATTTTGCTTAAAGGGTCTTTTTGTGGTATTCATCAAACTCTCTCCATCCTTAGTTGTTACGCCCCCTATAGGGAGAGACAGAGGTATTGGATATCTCTTCATGAATCTGGCCTTCTGAACTTAGCCGATTTGATTATTGCAGGAGACTTAAATTATACCTGTAATGCTTTTGAAATATGAGGTTCTACAGCCAAGCTGGATAATTTAGCAGAGTTCTTTAACAAGTTTTTTGTGGATACTGATTTAATTGATGTGGTGCCGCACAAACTGGTGCCTACATGGACTAATGGTAGGTTTGGAATTGATGGAGTTCATAAGAGGTTTGATTGATTTCTTGTCAAGGCTGAGCTACTGGGTATTTTTCAGAAACATTGCTCATGGGTATGTGACAACAAATTCCTCAGACCATTGGCCTATTGTTCTTCAGCTGGAAGAATATGGACACAATTTTTCTTCACCCTTCAAGTTCAATGCTTCCTGGCTAAGTGATGATAAGTTTTGCAATATGGTCAGATCTTTTTGGCAGAGCTGTGGTGAATTTGATTCAAATCCGGTGCTGAATTTTTGCTATAAATTGAAAGGAATAAAGGAGGTTGTAACTATTTCGATTAAAGAAAGGAAAAAGTATGATAAATTAGAATTAGCACAATTAGAAAAGAAAATTCAAGAATCTTTTGTTGCTAATGTTCATAAGACATTGACTTATGATACTTTTGAAGCCATGAAATGCTATGAACAAAAAAAGGAAGAATTACTATTGCAAGAAGAAAAAGAATGGCGACTCAAAAGTCGTGCCATTTGGATTTCACAAGGAGATAAAATTTCGAAGTTCTTTCACTCCTTCGCTTCTACTAGAAGGAATTCGAAGCACATATGGGAAATACTAAATGATCAATGACAACAAATTTATGGGCTTGAGCATTTTAAATCTGAAGCTGCTTCATATTTTGGTAACATTTATAGTGATACAGGTGAATGCAACTTGGTTGATCAAATCAAAGTGGCAAGTCTCTATCCTAGATTCATTAATGAGCAAGATGCAGATTGTTTGCAAAATGAGGTCACGTTGGATGAGATTGAGCATACTTTGAAAATATTTTCCAAAGAAAAAAGCCCCGGGCCTAATGGTTGGCCGGTGGAGCTCTACATTCAATTCTTTGATGTTCTCGGTCAAAAACTTAAAGATGTAGTGAATTATTCTAGAACTAATGGCTATATATCGGGTGGGATTAATTCCACTTTTGTTACCTTAATCCCCAAAAAGAACAAACCCTTATATTTTGGGGATTATCGCTCGATTGCATTATGCAACTTGTTATACAAGCTTGTCTCAAAGATTCTTGCTGATAGATTGAAGAATGTTCTATCTGAACATATCTCTACAGAGAAATTTGGGTTTTTATCACGGAGACAGATTCATGATGCTATTGGCATTTCTCAGGAACTGATGCACAGCATTAAGATTTTAAAGAAAAAGGCACTTTTGCTCAAAATGGACTTAGAAAAAGCATATGATATAGTTAATTGGTCATTTATCCATTTGATTTTCATCATAATTGGCATGCCTACTTTGGCGATTAAGTGGATAATGACATGTATCACATCTATGAATATTGCAGTGCTGGTTAATGGTACACCGTCCAATTTCTTCAGCTGGTCACAAGGGATTAGACAAGGGTGTCCCCTTTCACCACTTCTCTTCATTTTAGTCATGGATGGCTTCAGCATATTAGTAAATCAAGATTCGGACAGAGGACAGATTAAAGGTATCAGGATGACAAAGGATTGTGTGATCACACACATCTTGTTTGCAGATGATGTTTTAGTGGTTGGTTTGGATACTGTGGAGGAGTGGAAAATGCATAGTGAAATCATCCAAACTTTTTGTAATGCCTCGGGCATGAAGGTCAGCTCTACCAAATCAAATTTTTATCATTTATCTATGAGTGATGAGCATCTCAGTGATATCTTTTCAGTGCTTCCATACAAATGTTGTCCTATGGATCAAGGCTTTAATATCTGGTTTTTAATCTAAAACCCAACAATTATCTCATCAAAGATTGGTTTTGGTTGTTGAGAAAAATTGAAGCACACATTGCTCACTAGTCTTATAGACTTTTATCTATTAGAGGAAAACTTATTTTAATTAAATCTGTACTTTCCAGCATTCCTGTGTACTGGTTTTCATTACTTGAAGTGCCAGCTTTCATCATTAAAGCCATCAAGAAATGTTTCTTTAATTTTCTTTGGTCAATGAATGCAAACAGTGCTAAAATTCCAATGGTTGTAGCAGAGACACTATCAAGACCTTTTAGGTTTGGTGGTTGGGGAATCAAAGACCTTGAGGACTTCAATAAAACCCTTAGATTGAAAAGCATGTGGCGGAGTATCTTTGGTAAAACTCTCTAGTCTAGACTTATTCAAAGAAAATATTTAAATATGGATATATATCTCTCGATTAGAAATCCAAAATTGAGCAATTGGAACTTTTCACCCATATGGAGGGGCTTTATGAAATTTTTATATTGGATAAAAATTTATCTCTATTGGCAGGTGGGGACAGGTGTGTTAATTCGTGTTGGTTTGGACCCTATTTTAGGGATGGAAGATACATTCCCTCTGCCACCTATCATTACCTAGTACTTACAGGTTTTAGGCCTATCTTCTTTGAATAAGATTCAGCTGAGCAGGTTTGGGGATGATGGAAATGCTGTATGGATGTCTGCTAGAGATCTCAGCCTCTCTGGTTACTTAGCTCAGGTTTGAGACTTGTATATTAAGAATCTGAAAGTTGTTGGTGTCAAATTGAATCAAGAATCAGATCAACTTGTTTGGGGAGGAAATCCTTCTACTGGTATTGTGACGGCCAAAACTGCATATAGGAGAATTATTCAAGACAAATTTATCTTCCCTCAAGATTGGTGGTACAAGAGATTATGGAATTGGTCAATTCCAATAAAGTTGAAATGTATTATTTGGTTAGTTTTGCAAGACAAACTGAAGACTTGGTAAAATCTATGCAAGCAAGGATGGATTGGTCCTAGCTTCTGTATTCTTTGCTCTAATGGAGCAGAAACAAAACAATCTCTTATTTGTCAATTGCAATTTCACTCAAAAAATATGGGAATTTGTATCCAAAAGTATGAATATTACTCATCATTGGGAAGTTGGTGAGTTTAATTCATGTCTCTTGAATTGGTTCAGGAATTGCAAACAATATTTTAATATTGCCATCTGCATTACCTGGGCAATTTGGTTCACAAGGAATTGTGCATTATTGCAGAATATACCTCCTGATATAACAAAATGTAGCCTGACTGCACTAAAAATGTTTTCAACTTGTGAGGTTGATGACCATAGAGAGAAGATTAACAAAGTTAGTCTTTTTTCCCTCAAAGTTGATCAGCCTGTTCTTTTCTTCGATGGAGTTGCGCAAAATGAGATTTGTGGTATGGGGGGTGTCATATATATATGAATGAAGCTCACTATTTTAATGTTAGACTAAATTGCGGTATTGGGAGCAGCATGAAAGCAGAGCTTATGGCTCTCTGGTGTGTATTAAAAGTGGCAAATATATTTGGCTTGGTTAACATCAAAGTGTATGGTGATTCCTGGGTTACAATCAAGTGGGTAGTAGGATATTTCAAGTTGAATGTTAAGAACCTGAGACATTGGGATTTTTGAGCACATAATGAAATAGAAAACACGCTTGGGATTTATGTTTGAACATATTTATAGAGAGCATAACGCGCTTGCGGATAAGCTATCCAAACAGGCTCTGTCAAGCTTGGAAGGTCATTTGGTATGGGAGGAATGGTGTGATAATTGCACTCTGGATAGTGGAGTCATATACTTTTTTGATTAGGGTCTTGGAGGGTTTATGCTTCTATTGACTATTGATATCTGTTGTTTGCACATTTTTGTAATGTGATAGTCTTTTGGAGGTTTGACCTTTTGAGGTTTTTTTTGGGTTTGGGGTGGACTTTGATGATATTTATGTAAATCAGACCTTACATGATATTATTGTGATTGATTCGGGCATAGAATCAAGAACTTCATTGTACTATTTGATTCACATGAATACCAATAGTGGCTTTTTTTCGTTGGAAAAAAATCTAGATCACTTATACAAGATTAAAAAGAGAAAAAGGTATACAATAGGAAATTTCAACAATAATTTTTCAAAAAATTAGAATAAGCATTCCCCTTATTTTCCTCCACATGTTATAAATAGTCAAGCAAAGTGGCATGTATATAGAACTTTGAAATGTCGAGGAGAAAGAAATCTTTGAATGATGTCAATAGCCAACATAATTGTTAATGATTCCATTTGATATAGCCATGCCTTTGACTTGATGAACTTAATGTTATTTCAATTAAATATTTAGAAGTGTGACATTTTTACATGTGAATTATTAGAGAAATAGAAAAGTCATTCTCTTTCATTTCTATGGGTTTTACTAACTTTATACCACCAAAAAACAATCAGTTTTAGGGAATTAGACATATTAAAATTTGTATTTCAAATTCATATTGTTAGCAACCAAATTGACCTTCTAGGTTGTGGGAGAAGGCCAAGCTCGGGTAACCACAAAACCACTTTAGATTGCACTTCTGACCTAGTGCAATGAGAGAGGGACCTCTCTTAAAAGGGATGAAAATAATCAATAAGAAATGTAAAGCCTTATTACTCAAGACGTTTATTCAAAGCACATTCAAAAGGTCAGATTCTGGTAGGACAATTTGTTTTCTAGAGTTTGGTAAGACAATCAAGAGAGAAAACATTGGGCAATGGAGTCAAACATAACACATAAACCAAATAACAGTCTTGCTGCATGGAATTTCAATTTCAGAACAGAGGCAAGATAGCCATCCATTTACAGTGAAAATGCTTTGTGTGGTGATAAGGGAAGAATAAATGAACAATCTATTGACATGAGCATCAATCATGGATGAATTTGATGTCAACTTTAGAGGAATTACTTGGTGGATATCTGAAAACAATAGTGAGAGATTGTGAGCAAGAATTCTAGACTGTTACACACTTATTCCAGATATGAAAAAAGAAAACATGATGGAAGTAAATAACAAGAAGCACATGCACATGAGAAGAAGAAAATACAGACTGTAAACTAAATGGCACATGAATCTCTATCCAAACCAGCTTCAAACACTGCAATTTTATTAGGGACAATGTTTCAAAATAGAGCCTATCTCTCCCAAGCCTCAGCCCCTTCATTTTACAACCCTTTGCTCTTTTATTACAATGATATTTATAGGCCTTAGCATCGAATTGTGCAGCAGAAAATAGTTAAAAACTATGTTTCCAACTACACAACTCCATTAGCCACCTTGAAAGTAAATCATAAAATGAAAAAGACTGCTAATGGGACCATCACGATTGATTCCTCATGCATCCTTAGTAGGCTCGCGGACCGTAACAGCCCCAAAATTGGGAATTATTATATACGTGTTGAGCTCAAAATAGATTGACTAAGATGGGAAAGAGGAACATTATGCACAGGACATTGTCTTACTCCTGGTCTTTTAATTGGCCTTGTGCATCAACAAAATTCTCTATTTTCATGGAGTCACCCACTTGCGATTCTTCTACCGGAGGGGGAGGTGTCACTTCGTGAGTGGAGATTATGAAGTCCTTGAGAATATCCACATCTAGGTGGGTGTCTTGCTCATCTTCCGGGGTCTCTTTCTTCTTCCGATGTCTAACCCTTCTGCACACCTGTCGCTCCTAGGACTCTTCATCCTTCCTGGAGGTGCTACCTTTTACGTAGTGGAATATCACAGGAGATGAAGGAGTGTGTTATTCCTCCACCTGAGACCATGCCTTCTCAGGCATAAAGATCACTTCGACACCTGGCTCCCTCTCCATGACCAGATTCTAACTGAAAGATACCTGAAACTGCTAGGTGCACCACCTTTCTCATGCAGGGATTTAAAGAGGGGACGCTGGGACCGTGCTTATAACGGTTGTGACAATGATGACAGCTATGCGTTATCACCCTCGCCATGATGGCCTGACAAAATCTCCTAATCGAGCAACAATGATGTCTAAGGCCTGAGCTGACGTGAAACATGCTTAGCCAAGCTTTTCTAGATAGGTGGAAAAGCATTTGACGACGCTGAGGTGTCCCTCGTGCTATTTGCAATCCTTTTGGTGGAAGTAGAGATGCCTTTAAGCCATCCATCCACATGGTCAAATCTACACCGTAGGTCTTAACCTCATTTTCATCTCGACTGTCGAATGGCTTGGGCCATTCCATGTTTGCAGATTTGAAGCGCGTCGATTTGGTGCACGAGTTATATTTGCGAACAAATATTAGGCCGTCGATCTTCCTTTTACAAAATATGTGTTGTTCAAAGGTGCATGGTGTTAACAAAAGTTCACAGATTTGCATCATGACCTTTTTTGTGCAAGTTCAAATCATGAACACATTGCTGACCGTCGATCCTCATTGGTTTCCATTGATCTAATTTTTACGTGCTTTCGGGTTAGCACCTCCGCTTGTGCCTACACTACCCCTAACTCCTACTACGATGTACATCAACGACTATCGATCCTTTACAGCCTTTGATCTCGTCCCTCCATACGTGTATTCACATGCAGCAGGCGCAACTCTTTGTTATTAATCCCTGGTCACCCTTTAAATCCCGTGGCTCTAATAACTAATCCCCCTCGGGCTTAAACCCACCGCGCAGGGCCCTTCAATTTTCTGCCCCTGGGCCAAGTAGACCAAGAGCGAAGCTTCTCTTTGCTAGTTACATGGGTCTAAACCCCTCCCCCAACACTTAGCACAATTTTGGTGCTAAAAATTGGCTCCTATTGGGGATGCTATCCTCCCAGTGAGGTAGCAAAGAACCTCACAGACCAGTGCCTTATCCATTGGGCCTTTCACACCACAAAATTTTGCAACCTACAACCTTTATTGAAAACTGGAAACAAACCGAAACTGAAACATACTACTATAATTGGAAAAGTTGGAAAGGTGGTTGTCAGGTCGAGCTTGTTTATGTACAGACCACTCTATCCTATGCTAGTCAAATGGCTGCCACATTATGTGATGTGAAAATTCTAGTGCAGCTAGTGAAGCAATTGATACCCAAAGCAGACTCTCTCACCATGCTCGATTACATTTAGACAATACGAATGCAATGGAAAAAGATACCGATGACAGGAGTGATATTCTTGGTTGAAACAAAACCCCTTACCCCAACTAAATAATTTTTTATATAGCCAACTGCTAGGTCGAATAAAACATGATGCCCTTCAAATTTTTTTGCTATTCCCTTGACCAAGCAAGTCTGCTTCAACTGCCACCTCTCTGTCTCTTTCTCAGACTGTAGCTTTGTTTGCAGCTTGGCCAACTTTCACCCAAAGGAACTATAAGTAGCGTGTTGATCTCGTTTGTCACTCACGTCAAGCATAGGGATTGAATATTTGTGACAGGCTTCACGTAACACCTGGAACTCGCCTATGCTCAGACATATATACAACCTAGCAAGACCGAAACAACTAGCTTCATGTACCCGCTTCTGCTGTGACTGTGGCTCTGCAACATGTGAGGCTACCTCAACACCTAGACCATTCATAGAATCACTTCCTTGGTTTCTGAAAATCCTAGGATTAAAAACATGATTATGTTCTAGTGCTTCAAATGAAAACCCCTCCTGGTTTTCAAAAGGACCAAGTAAAGGATACTCTTCTTCAAACCAGGATTCTATGCTTGAAAAACCTGCATAAAAATCATGTCGACCATCTTGGTCTCCCTCTAGCACCCCTATTATCTTGTCAACTTGCTGAAGATGCATGTCAGGCCCAAGGAATTATCCATGGATCTCATAATCTTCTTCAGGTTTAATCTAAAAGGAAAACTCTACCTACTGGGAATCTCTAGGAACCCCTTGGTCATCAACTCCTTCCTCCTCTCTTTGATGAAGGAAGGACTCCTCATGCAAAGTCTCTAAGATTTCCTGACTCATGGCTTTAAGAATTCTCTTTATTCTGGCAAATGATTCAGATTTGGGAAACAAGGCTTCACCACCCTCAGGCTCAATATTTTCATGGCATTCAATGATGAAATTAGGAGCCACCAATGAGCCCTCTTCCTTGGATGAACCTTCTACATAGTGTAACTGACTGCATGGCAGTTCATTATCTTCATTTATTTCTAGAAAGCTTATGACCTCCCCATCTCTATATTCATCATATAGGGGTGAGACAAATCTTTCTTCAAAACTTTGCACCATAGAACTCTCCATCTGCTAAGTGCAATCTACATAAAACAAACCAACACCATTATCTTCTTGTATATGGTTGGGCCGACCATCTCCCTGCTCACCATGAGAAAACAAAGAAAATCCTTCATGCCCACCTCTCTCCTCAAACTCCAATCTCTTTCTCAGTTCATCCTCATCTCCCTGCTCTGAGATTTTTCTAGACATTCTGAGATTTTCTTCAACCTCCAGTGCATCAATGAACATATTTTGCAAATTGGAAGACCTTCTCTCCAAAAGATGAAAAGATGATTCAGGGGGAAAGATAGATGCATGATGCAATTTAGCATCATTTTCTAGGGGTTGAATTCCCTTTGGCATATTTACTAGAAGATTACAAACCTCTTGTTAAAACTAGACATGGTTTCACCTTCTTGCCTTCTCATGGAGTAAAAATATGAAAGAACTAGGTCCCATGACCTTCTCTTACCCCAAAAATCTAAAAAGACATCGGACAACTCTTCCCATGTATCAATAGATTTAGGCTGCAAGTACTTAAACCATTTCTTCACATTTCCTTGGAAGAATTGGGCAAAAAACCTCATACAAACATCATCATGCTCTACTTCAAAAAGGTCCAGAAAATGTTCAAATCCTTGAAGATGCTTCTCAGCAGTAAGACTTTCAGAATCTCCATAAAAAACAGGGAGGTACTTATGGTAGTTGGGAGGAAATTCATGAAGAACAGGGGGCAATTTTGAAGGACTATATCTATGCTGAGACATAAGAGGTAA
This sequence comes from Larix kaempferi, assembly GCA_027924585.1. NCBI lineage: Eukaryota > Viridiplantae > Streptophyta > Pinopsida > Pinales > Pinaceae > Larix > Larix kaempferi. The sequence continues at coordinate 9,341,379 of BSBM01000208.1, forward strand.
AGGAATATGTACAAGAAGAATATCATCAGTCTCGCTCTCATGGGGCTTGTAAGGATGACTATGGTTTTTGCATGGTTCAAAAGAAGGGATGGGATCAACTCCAGGCGTGAAAGGAGAATGCACATCTTCAAAGTCTAGTGAGGTATATCCAAAGAAGGCTCTCTCATGACCTAGAGCTCTTTTATGAAGCAGAAATCTCTTGACATAAATACATAAGGGTAGAAGGCAACCAAAGCAAAAGAACAAGACCTATTTAAGGAAATTAATATTTGAATGCCTGGACCTTAGTTCTTCCATGCTTTAGATAGCTGGGATCGCTCTCCAGTGTTGTCACTACGGGACCTTTGACATCTTACTTCTAGCATGGAGCCACCGATTTTCACCAATGGAGCTGCCTTTATACTGAAAAATTAATGAGTGGAGTCGCCAGGTGAAAGGTATACAACCTTCTCAATGTGTGAGTGTTGTTCACCATCAACATTCAGCTCTGAAACTTTGTCGTTTTCCCAGGGCTGATATGACTCTCGTTCCCTGGCAACAACACCACTATGTTTGCACCCAAATTGACCCTCTAGGTTGTGGGAGAAGGCCAAGCTGGGGTAACCAAAAAACCACTTTAGATTGCACTTCTGAACCAGTGAAATTAGAGAGGGATCTCTCTTAAAAAGGGATAAAAATAATCAATAAGAAACGTAAATCCTTATTACTCAAGATGTTCATTCAAAGCAAATTCAGAAGATCAGATTCTGGTAGGACAATTGGTTTTTGAGAGTTTGGTAAGACAATCAAGAGAGAAAACATTGGGCAATGGAGTCAAACATAACACATAAACCAAATAACAGTGTTGCTGCATGGAATTTCAAAATAGAGGCAAGATAGCCATCCATTTATAGTCTAAATTCTTTGTCTGGTGATAAGGGAAGAAGAAATGAACAATCCATTGACATGAGCATCAATCATGGATGAATTTGATGTCAACTTTAGAGGAATTACTTGGTGGATATCTGAAAACAACAGCCAAAGCTTGTGAGAAAGAATTGTGGACTGTTGCACACTTATTTTAGATATGAAAAAGGAAAACATGATGGAAGTAAATAACAAGAAGCACATGCACATGAGAAGAAGAAAATACAGACTATAAACTAAATGACACATGAATCTCTGTCCAAACCAGCTTCAAACACTGCAATTTTATTAGGGACAATGTTTCAAAACAGAGCCTAGCTCTCCCAGGCATCAGCCTCTTGATTTTCAAACCCTTTTCTCTTCTATTACAATAATATTTATAGGACTTAGCCTCGAATTGTTCATAAAAAAATAGTTAAAACTTATGATGCCACCTACACAACTCCATTAGCCACCTTGACAGTAAATCAAAAAATGAAAAAGACTGCTAACGGGCCCGTCACGATTGATTCCTCATGCGTCCTCAACATGATCGTAGACCATAACAGCCCAAAAATTGGGAATTATTACATATGTGTCGAGCTCAAAATAGATTGACTAATATGGGAAACAGGAACATTATGCACACGATGTCGTCTTACTCCTGGGATTTTAATTGGCCCTGTGGATCAACAAAATTCTCTATTTTCAGGGAGTCGCCCACCTGTGATTCTTCTACCAGAGGGGGACGTGTCACTTCCTCAGTGGAGATTATGAAGTCCTTGAGAATCTCCACATCCGGTAGGGTGTCTTTCTCATCTTTGAGGGTCTCATTCTTCATCCGACGTCGAACCCTTCTGCACACCTGTCGCTCTTGGGACTCTTCATCTTCGCTGGAGGTGCTACCTTCTAAGTAGTCGAATATCACAGGAGATGAAGGAGTGTGTTCTTCATCCACCTCAGACCATGCCTGCTTGGGCATAAATACCATGTCGATACCCTGCTCCCTCTCCATGACCAGATTCTAAATGAAAGATACCTGAAACTGCCAGGTGCACCACCTTTCCCATGCACTGATTTGAACAGGGGATGCAGGGACCGCGCTTATAACAGCTGTGACGATGACGAAAGCTATGCATGATCACCCTCGCAATGATGTCCTAACCAAATTTCCTAATCGAGAATCAATGATGTCTAAGGCTTGAGCTGACGTGAAACATGCTTAGCCAGGCTTTGCTGGATAGGTGGAAAAGCATACGACGGCACTGTGGTGGCCTCCATGCTATTTGAAATCGTTTTGGTGGAAGTAGAGATGCCTTCAAACCGTCCATCCACATGGTCAAATCTACACCGTGGTCTTAACCTCATTTTCATCTCGACCGTCGAATGGCGTGGGCCATACCATGCTTGGAGATTTGAAGCGCGTCGATTTGGTGCACGATTTAAATTCGTGAACAAATCCTAGGTCATCGATCTGCCTTTTACAAAATATGTGTCTTTGAAAAGTGTGGGGTGTTAACAAAATTTCATAGATTTGCATCGTGACCTTTTTTGTGCAAGTTCAAATCGCGAAAAAATTGCTGATCGTCAATCCTCATCGGCTGCCATTGATCTAATTTTTATGTGTCTACGGTTTAGCACCTCCGCCAGCACCTAAACCACCCCTAACTCGCACTGCGATGTACGCTTACGACCGTCGATCCTTTACCGCCTTTGATATCGGCCGTCGATACGTGTCTTCACGTAGGCGCAATTCTTTGTTATTAATCCCCAGTCACCCTTTAAAACCCGGGCCTCTAATAACTAATCCCCATCGGGCTTAAACCCACCACGCAGGGCCCTTCGATTTTCTACCCTTGGGCCAGGTAGACCAAGAGTGAAGCTTCTCTTTGCTAGTTCCATGGGTCTAAACCCCTCCCCCAACACTTAGCACAATTCTGCTGCTAATACCAATAATGTTTTTTTTTCAACCACAAAATAGATAATAACATTAGCTTAGCCGAGCTTGCACTCTCATAACTAGTAACACAAAGTGACATGGATATACACATTTACAAAATGTAAGGAGAAAGAGAGTGCTAAATGATGTTGGTAGCCAACATAATTGCATATGATTATATTTGATATAGCTATTCCTTAATGAATTTCATATGATTGTTTCAGTTAATTCTTTAGAAGTTGAACACGAGGGAAGTCTTTACCTAGTGAATTAGAGTGGGAAGGAGTTTGTGTATGGAGATTGTAGGGACCTGATCCTTAGTTTTATTTTTGTTAATCTAACATTTTCACTTTCTGTGTTTGAACCTAACTAAATATTTCTTTGTTTGAACATAACTAAGTCTTTATGTGTTTGAACATAACTAAATATGGATTTTGTACATGTAATACGTACAAGTAATAAGCAGTTTAATAACATAAGCTAATTCACATCATATTAACAACAATTTAACATCATATACATCAAATTAATAGACTTTCAAAATATAAAATTTGAAACAGAAATAAAATACGTGTAGGATATGATAAATGTTACTGTAGACCCTTAGAAAACTCAACCCGCCGAATAAGTTTTCCAGTGTGCAAACTAGGAAATCCTCGCCGACTTCCTAGCTCCAAGAAACTATGTTTCTTGGACCCCCAAACCCAAAATGTCAGTACAAAAGTTCAGTCTCTCTCTAAACAGAATTTCAGAATTTCAGACCTCCTCTCTTGAATTTCTCATGTGACAGAATCCCCCTCCAAAATCCCTCTCCTCCTTTCTATCCCCCCTTATTCACTCACTCCATCCCCTTCATTACTACCCTTATCTCATAATTGAAGTCACAACTCCCTTGTCATAACCATTCAATACTCGAGCAATGCAACATAAGTTTTTTTTCTCAAGCAATAAAATCACATTTATTTATTACCTTGGATAATTGACTCACTTGTTTAATTAATTACAACAATGAATAAGGATCCACTACTTTATTCCATATTTATTTTGTCATGATTTTATTTAATAATACACTCATCAAAGATTTAACTTACCGATTGTTATTCAATAATAACTCAACTTAATTATTAAATAATGATATAGTTCTGTGTAATTATTTAATAATAATGTAATTCAACTTAAGATTTGATATGACAATATATTGTTAAGAGATTAATTCAACATCCAAATATTTATTATAATCAAAATTTAATTATAGTAACTATGTATTAATTCATTAATACACTTTTAGCACCACGAATAATTTATTTAACTATTATCACATCCGGGTAATAATATTTACACTTTAAATATAATTAAAACCAATTAAAAATTATTAATCAAGTTAACAATAATATTGATAATACGAATTAATATCATTAACACTTATTTAATATTTAGTAACCAAGTACTTCATTCAACAATTAAGTTAATAACAATATTACTAACATTATTATCATAATTAATTATGAACAATCCTATTAACCTCATATGTAACTTTGATTTAAAAATGAATAGCAAGTTACAAAGAAAAAAAAACACTAACTAACATCATTAACATCATTCCCCCTTTATTGACCATAATTAATAATTAACCCTAATCACAACTAATTAAAATCCATTAATAACTTTATGTAATAGTATCATTTCATAACTAAATAGGTAATAGTAATTATAATGTGATCATTCACAACCACAATGCATCCAAGCCATATTTTAATAGTATAATAGATAATTCATTCAACATATGTATATGAGTTATGTACGCATAGCTAATGCTTACATACATCTTGTAGGTACACCAATATTACTCAACCATGCATCACACATAATCACACAAGTTACTATCTTTCGATGCATACTTAAACATGAAATTGCAATGTCTAGCCACTAACTCACATCATAATAATCTATGACACAAACATAATATACTGAGGTACAACAAAAGAATCAAGCAAAGGTTTCAACTCACACAATTAATTAAGTTCCCTCTAAAACTTCCATGGCATTCATATCTACCTACTATGTCATGTCCCCTCTCATCGATCGAGTGTGATGGAGAGAGCATGACGCTAAGGCTGGGCATCTAGCCCCATGTTCATTAACAAAATTCATTGAAGGTAAAAAGACATATGCAGATGTATACATGTAAGAAACACATCGAAAGTAAATTCAACTACACATCTAACATGCATTCATCATATTCATGATAGTCATCAAATAAAGACATTACAGAATTAACAAAAGAGAGTTCTTATCTTGAAAAAAGTTAGTCCCAAGCAACTGGCTATGCAACTGCAACATTCCACCCAACCATAGGCCAATTGTTCTCATTAATATTTCAACACAACTTCCAGCCTCAAGATGGGCATGATTTCTTCAAGGAAAGGGGAATAACAGACTCACATATAGCCAAATATACACCAAAAATCAATCAAACCAATCTACAGTTGGGTTTATTAGGTTGCTAAGGAAATGGAAGGGAATGAATTGCTAAGCTAGTTATCTCAACCCCAGAGCTATGGATACCTCTATAATATCTATCTAGATTGGTACCCACAATACATACACACCCAACACAAGGAAGTATTCCCTTCACTACGACACAGTCCCTCAAGCCATACCTTCCATTCTAGTGTTGTTCAAGGTGTGCATAGAAGAGTAGCCAAACCTTTTGATATTTTTGAGAGGTTACTCTCTTCACTAGATTTATCAAGCCAATGTTGGTCCTCTTCCACTCCTAATTTCTTGCTCACAAGTTCAAACCAAAACAGGGATGCACATAAGAGCAAAATCACAAGTGTCGGGTATGAAGAAAAACGTTTTGATAGTGGGATGCCCAAAATAGGGTTTTCATGAGTTTCTAAAATCGTGGGCAACCCAAAATGAGAAGTTAGATGGGGGAATCCACCTTGGGAGAGAAAATTTGATTTCAGAAAACGTTTATGGGCATTTCAGGGGCAAAAACGACCTCTATAAGCCCCCAAATCATAACTCTCCTCCTCCCAGCCAATATGCAAAAAAAAAACAAATTCCCAGCTATGGAAAATGAAATCAAGAGATGGAAAACATGAAGGAAAACACCCCATCTAGCTCAAAATGTGTGAGGGAGCAAAGAACATGGTTGAATAATGGCTTGGGCACCATTTCATGGGTGTTTTCTTGCCCAAGAAGCCAAAATATGATTTCCCAGATTGATGGCTTGCACATACACGAAATTGGCTTCCACACCTCCCCATTCCCAAGGCATTAAATACCTCGACCAACTCGTGGAAGAATTAAATGATTGGGTGCATAAGTCAAAATGGGTAGTTGAGGGTTTATGTGTTTTCTCATTGACACTATTGGCTCAAGGGTTTGAATATTTTCCCTCCCTATTCCTTGTAAAAATCATGCCCCCAGCTCTTGTTGCATTGCATAGCTATTTGTGTGTATTTCATTAAAATTCATATTTACATGATGTCTTAATTTCTATTGTGCATGGCTAGCACGAGAACCATATCCATCGATTTTTAATTGTCGATACATAAAACACTAAATCGATCGTGGGGCCTTGGCCTTGAGCTCCTCACCATGATTTAATAACGATATTTAAATCATTTACCATTTGATGGAAACATGGTCAAAATCAGGATATTACACACTACCTTCGATCTAATTCACAACTAACTTCCACATCCTATCCTTCCTCTGCAAGACTACGTTGGAGGGCCAACTACATGATCTAACTTCCAGTTAGAACCCATAACCAGAAGTGTCGACTACATCGACCAAGAATTCCCAACAGATTCCCACTAGTCATCATCACACACCTTGGGAAGCACATTGTAGAACAACCCTCCCATGACTCCAGTTTTCTGAGGATAAATAGTGGGTAATGCCTCCACCCCTCCTATGTAATAAGGGACTATGTCTACATCGATATAGTGACTACGTTATGACTGTTGTGCTCCGGTTTTGTCATTAAATAACCAATTTGGGAGGCTCAGTTTCATGAAACCCCACACCTGCCTATACATCATGATAATAAACTAAGACTTATGCTAAACAATAATGCATCACTTTCATACCATTTATCTTTTGGAATTCATGTCCTCGGGGTACTCCCACCTTGTAGGACCCAGCTACCACTTAGCTCTTTTAACTAGTAGGTTAGTCTTAAAACACATGATTGAGAAATATCGTGCATTCATTGACATGTTTACATATTTCATTACTAATGAAAAATAATGCAAATCAATTTTTTTTCTATGTACCATGCACTCGGTATCATATCCATCCATTCAATATATAACTTTAACTTGGTATCCACATACCCATCATTTATTAAATTTGCATGCCAGAGATATAATCAAAACATGAACACCAAACTAATGAAGTTGCACAATAATAAGCAAATACAAACAGGTAATGATAGTTAAAGTGATAAATTCAAAACGGGGCATTACAAAAATTTACGTGGAATTTAGTGGATATTAAAGTAGAATTATTTTGCATAGCAACTAACTATTGTTCCACTTAATTTTTTAAATTCATTTTAAAATAAAATTCTTTAGTTAATCAAAATTAAAAAAATATTGAGTCCATGATCTCATAATTCTATGTTAAATTATGTTTCCAACTTTTAAATTTTTAAATTTTCTAAAATTTAAAAAGTGCATATTTCGTATTTATGAGATTTATTTCTACTTTCATTTTCTAATTCTCTATGTTATGATATTTATCAATGCATTCAGTTTTATTCCAATAATGTACACTAATTTATCAAGTTTTTATAATCCATGGAGTGACATGAAAACTTAAAATTGATCACTAAGGTCACAAGTAACATCCCCTTTCCACATGAAGATAAACTAATAAATCTTTGAAAACAAAGAAAGAAGTTTTAGTCACTGGATTTTATATGTTTGTATTTCATTTTATGTGTAATATTATTTAATGTTACTTTACCTTATATCTATATATGTTTATATTTTTTGGCTCACTTGTGCGCGAACCCAAATTCACTATGACATAGACCAACAAATCCCAAGATACTGGCCCTTTAGGTGTCACCATCGAATAGACGAAGTCTCACCCAAAGTACCTATGGGTACGGCATAAACCACGTTTCTACAATAGCGAAGCGGAGAGAACTCTATTCTACAATCATACCCATTAACCAACTCTTAACACAAATAAGTAAAACCATAGATCTAATAGAATGTATGCATCGATTGCATAACATATTATAGCTGAGAGCATTAATGTATTATTGTCATATCATTGCGCATCTATCATTTAATGGTATCATGTAAATAAAAACAAGAAGCACACAACAAGCACATAACAATTTGCAGAAAAAAAATTCCAATGGGATGTTGACTAGTTCCCAACTGACTTTCATTTCCACTTGAATGATCGAAAAAGTACTTAACAATGGCTTCAAAATTCTGATAAATCTGCAATTTCCCACATGGAAAAACAATAAGACAGTTAGTGTTAAATTTGTACTCAAATAGAATGCAGAAAAAATGAGAAATGCTTTAGTAAATTACATCTTTGCTTCCATTCTTTGTTCTCTAATGAAATTAAAATTGAGAAGACAACAAAAACTAATTTGCCATCTTTATGCAATAGAGACATCCACAAAGTTGAGCCATAAGTAACAGTCCAAGGATTAAAAAACATTTATGTAATAGATAAAATTCTGTAATAATGAAATTCAAACACAAATCCTCAATTCCTAGTAAGATCATGAAATCATATTCAACAACAAATTGAATATAATTGGTATCCATCTCAATTTTTTGGTAACCAACAGTGCTGCAAATTACCCTTTTCAAAACCCTGGTCTTCTCCAATGACCTATGGAAAACAACCATATCGAAAACAATGTTATGAGACTCGGACTCGGTAAATACTTGGTTGGCTTGGGAATCAACTGACTCGGTGACTTAGATAAGACTTGGATAAGACTCGACAAATAGAGAAAAACTCAAACTATAGTAAATTTTGTGCATAAAAAATATAATAATGACATTTCTAATCCATATAAGTTATAAAACCACATTCTAAGCAGAAATTCATTGTATCATCTCAAAAAAATGATAATGCAACATTTGACTCTCCATATTTATATGCAAAATAGTGAACCGAAAAATGAATCCTTGAACAAATTCACAAATAGTACCAAGTTCAACTACATAACTCAAAACATAAGTAGAAAATCAAAATAGACAATGTATTCAAGTACAATCTCAAGTCTCGTGCATGACTATGCTATTGGGAGCACGGAGTTGGAGTGGGAATCAGGAGCCGGAGCAGGAGTGGAAAGTAAGCTATTATGGCACAACTATATTACACACATCCCAACTTCAACCCATACTACATAACATACACAAACAACAATCCATTATACACACCCAAAAAACATAGTGCATATTCAATAAATGAATCAATGCATTATGCATAATGGTATAGAGATTGCACATCCACTTAGACAATCCATGTGCATAGTAAATGCAAAACGATTGTAGTTGTAGTATGTGACACAACAATCATTACAATTACTAGAGGTGGAATAAGAAATTAGGTTCATGTCACTTTGAATAGTTATGAAAAATATAAAACTTTCAACTATCCATAAGTTGGTATGATGATCAAATAAAAATGCATTTAGGATGACAATGAAAATTAATTAGGGATCAAATGTTACAAGTAATGTAACACAAGGTGCATAGTATAGAAAATTTATATCTTATAAGTGCCATACAAAGTAATTATTTTGAAATATTCACAATGTAGTAGGATCATAGATTAGGGAGATTATATAGAAATTTACGTCATGGTATAACTTAGTCAATACTAAAAACCTAATGCTTAAACATTCTTGAACAAGGTGGTGGATCAATTCTCATGTTGGGAATGACCAAAGGCTTGTCAATTGAGCTTTATGTTGTATGTTTCCTTTTACCACTAAAGAGAAACTTTTGCATCACATAAAAATTTAATATAGGTTCCATCTACAATGTAGAAAATGAAGGCCAATGTGATCGTGAATTTTGTTCATTGTGGCATTAAAAAAACCAGGCTTACTAGAGACCACGATGGAATTTCAATATGACCACCATGAGATGTTTATCTCAACTTTAATTTTCTAGTAGAGGAATGGGGTTGCAAGGATTTGAATAATTTCTATTAAGAAATAACTGAAAAAAAATGCATTCAAACCAAAAAAGTCAACCTAAATCCAAATGTAATAAATCCCTAATTGAAACAACAATCATATATAAAATAAAGGCCAAACATATTTCTACTAAACCAAAGGATTGGAAATAATTTGTGGATGATACCAATTTATTTTGGCCACATGGTAGGGAGAAATTAGATGACTTCCTAAGGCATATGAACAATCAATCTCAACACATAAAATTTACCATGGAGATCCAGGAAAACAACTCCCTTCCTTTTCTTGACATACTGATCACTAAAAAAGAATACGGTTCCTTATCCCACTAGGTATATCGTAAGAAAACCCATACAGACACATACTTACATGCCAACTCACACCATCACCACTCACAAAAACTAGGCAACAAAGCCTTCAAAAGAGTGAAAGGCATTGAAATTAAAAATTGTAATAATGAACAAGAAGACCTAGGTAGAACTTTTCTCCCATATATCCAAGGTACAACAGATAAAATTGCCAAAGTTTTGAAAAAGAAAAAGATCAAGACAATATTTTTCCCTCCTAACTCCCTAAGGAATTTGTTAGACAAAGCTAAAGACCCCATCAACCCAAAACTATGGAAAGGTGTCTACTCATTTCCATGCTCATGTGAGGACGTTTACATAGGTGAGACAGGACGCTCAATTCAGACATGGTTAAAGGAGCAATGTGTAGATGTTATTGATGGAAGAATTAAGAAATCAACAGTAGCTGACCACTCATCAAAGACTAAACACCATGTTTGCATTGAATAAGTGAGAGTCTTAGCACTTGAGGATAACTACAACAAAAGACGGATACGTGAAGCAATAGAGATTGAGAAACACCCGAGAAACTTCAATAGGGATGATGGCCTTACCCTAGGTGACTCTTGGAAACCAATCATTCACTCCCTGTGAAACAAAAAGGGGAATGAAATTAAAAATTAAAATAAAATTTAAAAAATAAAATTATAAAATTTAATTATAAATTTTTTTAAATGAAAATTTTTAAATTTTTTTTCTTTATTCAAACCTAATACTAAAAGGTTTCTTAAACATAATTTAAAATATATTGATATAATGCGACACATCAATACATAACATTTAAGGAAAAGAAATATTTTTATAAAAAAATTTAGAATAATAATAAACAATGCTTAAATATGTACATAATTAAGTTTATATTGGCATATTACATCATTTAATAAAAACTTTGAAAAAACTTTAAAAACTTTGAAGAAGTATTAATGATTATTAATGTATACTTACTTAGACACATTAATTAATAATGGAATTATAAACTAATTTTTATGATTTAATCAAATTCGGCTCTCTAAAAGAACTGAAACATAACTATATAAATAATGTAAAAATTCGTTTAGTTTCCTTCGAGACACCTTTTCTCTTGAAGATGGACTCAACTATGGAGTCTGAAATGCATCGAGAAAAAAAACTCTACACAGGTATCCAACCCCCCTTGAAGATAAATGCAACCTGTGAAATCCTAAATGAAACTAACATGGTATCAGAGCTAGCCTGAAAGAAGGCATGGTATGGCATTTATGACACTTGTTGCACTTACGAAGCTAGGGCTTGATATAGAAAAAACCAATCATCGTAGCACTTTCGCTATAAATTCATTTTGGAGAATTTTTAGGATCTAAAAATATTACAGGTCAAAGATAAAATATCCATGTACCTTTTGTCCAAAGGAGAGCCTCTAATTCGTTGTACTTTCAGATTTATGATCTGTACAATATAGGGTTTCTGCCTCTTCCAGATCTGAGTCATAAACAGGTGACCTGGGAAAAAAGGTCATAACTTGGGCTAGGAAGCTCCAATTGCAATTTCGTAAAATGTGGAAGGTATGGAACAGATTGTACTTTCATAGGTACGATTTTCAGAGGTCGAAATTGAACGAGTGACACGTGGCACTCTGTACAAGTTCACTCTCTTGTTTTATCCCATAAACATGTCATGTTGCGGCACTTGGCATAACTCTCTCTCAGAGAATCCATTTGAGGTCAGACTTATGGGGTTGGAAAGATAACAAGTCAGGATACTACAAGAAGAATTTTCAGACCTTGTAGATATCAAATTTCAGAGTTACACCAGAAACAATCAGGTGCATAATTCTGTCAAAATAGAATTGGATTTTTAGCACCTTCATTCATGGCTTCGGGAATTTAGGGTTTTGGAGAATGTTGGAATTTTTGTATTAGAGACCATGGCTGGATGTTCCTCATCAAAATCAAAATTTAGAGTCCAAGATTGAATTTTTTGGTTGGGCAGAAGGTCGGGCTTGATCAATTCCTCGTTCGGGACTTTGATCGGAAAAGTGGAAAATTAGGGCTTCTGCAAAAATGGGAATTTTTGAAATCTGTGACCATAGCTGGAAGCTCCTTGGAAAAACTGAATTTTAGGGCTTTGGATCAAACTATTTGGTTGGGTGAATCTCCGGGAAAATAAAACCCTAATTCATGGTCCTCCCTAGTGAATCCAGAAATCTAAAAGGCAATTTTGAGGGGTGAAACTTTGCAGTTTTCAAATTCCGAGTATACTAGCTTGAGTAGCTCAGAAAGGTGCATCTTTCTATCCTTTCAGAAGTTTGAAATTCAAAGTTTTAATTTTTAGGGTTTTCTTGACAAACCCTAATCCAACTCTAGATCCGGTTTCTGCAAATCAAGTGGATTGTGTTAATCCTAGAAGAAAATGGATTGGTCACCTGCATAAGTGAAGAAGTTCTAGTTTCATAGGGAGATGAGGCTAAAGAAGATTACAAGCAAACTCAACAAGTATGATGTATGGGTATGTTTCGAAATCTGTTCATGATTAAGTTTATGATATGTTTGTCTTCATTAAGATTAGTACAATCTTGATTAGTTTTAGACTTGTCGTATCACCTTAATAAAAATATGAATGCATGATAGAAGATATTCATTGATTAGGGTTTTTGACACTTATGATTGTACTAATGCATTGTGGTGTTGTATGAGGTTGATGTTGTCTTTTAACATGAAAGGTACATCAAGAAAGACAAATCATGTTCTAGTTCAAGAACATATGACCATGGTGACATGAAGACAAAGATTCATCCATTATCAGGGATCACATAGAATATCTACTTACGAGGTATGTATAACTTGGTTCTATAATGGTTAACCTATGAGATATGCAGGTTACTAACAGAAGTCATTGAAGAGAACAAGAAGACATTATGCGGGTATGTTAGACATAACTAGCTAGCATGCTAATCCAGGTATGTTTTTCCTATATCAAGTTAGAATCCTACCTTGTGTTAGGATCTCTTATATAAGTATACATGGCATGATTGATAATGATTATTAATGAAGTTAGAAATTTAAGTAATCTAGGGTTTATGCATATTATGTCTCTTACCTTGATTGATGATATGACTAACCAGAAGAGTTCTATGGTCAAATATGAATATGCATGAGTAAGAGAAGTCTTTCCTAAAACATTGAAAGCTAATGCTTATTATATGTGTTTGAAATGATCATGACTATACATGTTTAAGATTATTGTGTTTTGATAGTACTGAGATTATACTAATGAATGTATGATTATGTATGAGATCTCGAGGGTAACACAATGATGATACTAGTAAGCATGCATAGTGATCAAGGATGGATATAAGTTCAAGGATAGGTAATCCTAGAAGCAAAGATCAAGAGGGAGAACACTCCAGTAGTTTCTGCAAGGATGCAGACATTCATAGGGATTTGACCACTTCTCACAATCCACATCAAAATGGAGTTGCAGAAAGGAAGCAAAGACTGAGAGGGAGTCAACCCAACAAACAAACAAACATAAGTATTTGAATTGTCATTTCTTGTATATTTGATTGTTTAAATAATACTGTTCAATGATATATATACTTATGTTCCTAGACTTAGGTTGTGTATTATGCATATTAGAATAATTGCATTAATGAACATTATACCACTAATACTCACGTAATGGATAAGTGGCTTATGGCACTATACAACATTCCATTGCTACTTATCTAGAATGAATCCTCTTTGCTGACATGTTGGGAGTTGTGTAGACTCTTAACAATGTTCTGGTAGAGATTAGAAGGCATCTAGAAAGTTACGGGATATGGATAAATGTTGTATTGAAGCATTGGCTAAAATAATTGCATGACTGTATGACATATTTCTTTATGTGTAAAAATTTGTTCTGAAAACTATGAGATGTTTCTAATCATGCAATTTAACTTGTTTTGTAGGAAAGATAGTATACCATCACCTACAAAAGAAGGACTACAACATTTGTTCTAGCCACAAAGGTATCTATTGAAGAATCAAAAGTTCCTAGGATTTGGGATATAGTAATGGAAGCATGCCATGATCAAGGAATATCAGTCGATCATGAAGAATGATGTTTGGGATGTAGTCCCAAGACCAGATGGGAAGTCTGTTGTGAATTTCAAGTGGATCTATAAGATCAGGCATGCTGCAGTTGGTAGCATAGAGAAATACAAAGCGAGATTTGTAGATTGTAGCTTCCTCCAGAAAGAGAGAATAGACTATGAAGAGACTTTTGATCCTATAGCCAGAAACACTTCCATCTAATCAGTACCTACTCTGGTTGCAGTGATGAAATGGAAGATACACCAGATGGATGTCAAGACAGCTTTCTTGAATGGTGTAGTCGAGGAGGAAGTGTATGTGGAGCAACCACTTGGTTTTGAGACACATGACAGAGAGTCATATGTGTGCAAGTTGAAGAAAGCCTTGTATGGCTTGAAGCAAGCTCCTAGGACTTGGTATGGTAGCATAGACATCTTTCTATCAAGCTTGGGCTTTACCAAGAGTAAAGCAGATTCCAACCTTTACTACAAGGTTGAGGAAGGAAAACCTGTGATACTACTTTTATATGTGGATGACCTGTTTGTTATAGGTGAGGATAGATTGATTGCCAACACGAAGAGGAAGCTTGCTTCCGAGTTAGAGATGAAGGAATTGGGGATGATCCATTATTTCCTAGGCATGGAGGTGTGGCAGAGTACTGATGGAATCTTCCTTAGGAAAGGGAAGTATGTAGTAGAGATCCTGAAGCGGTTCAGGATGATGGATTGCAAGGCCATGGCCACACCTATGGCGTCGAACCTGAAGCTTCTATGTGATGCTTCATCTGAGCCGGTTGATGCCATGATGTATCGTCAGATGATTGGGTCCTTCATGTACCTAATGAATACGAGACCAGTATCTGATTTGCGGTGAACACCTTGAGCCAGTACTTGACAGATCCGAGACATGTTCACCTGATAGCTGCAAAGCATATTTTGAGATACCTGAAGGGTACAGTTGACTATGGGCTCAAGTATGATGCGAATCAAAAGTTTAACCTGCATGGTTATGTTGATTCAGACTGGGCAGGCAGTGCTGCAGATAGGAAGAGCACATCTGGGTGTTACTTCTGTATGGGATCGGGTGTGATCTCTTGGTTTAGTAGGAAGCAGTCCTGCGTAGCACTGAGTACAGCTGAGGCAGAGTATGTTGCAGCTTGTTCGGCTAGTTGTGAGGAAATATGGCTCCGGAAGCTACTGTCCAAGTTATTTGATCTCCCGTTGGATGCTGCTGGTATCTTTTGTGACAACCAAGGGTTGTGTGAAGTTGTCTAAGAACTTGGTGTTCCACGACAGGTTGAAACACATTGAGATCAAATATCACTATATCAGGGATATGGTGCAGAGAGGAGTAGTGAAGCTCCTATATGTTGCGATAGATGAGCAGGTTGCAGATGTGTTAACGAAACCACTAGCCAGAGTGAAGTTTGAGTACTTCAGAGAGAGGCTTGGTGTTCTTCAGATTGACGACACTTTGAGGAAGAAGTGATGGACACATTTGCAAGAGCCATTCCAAGCATGGTGAGAGGAGGATCCTTCCCATGGCTGTGGATGTAAGCGCTAGATGACGAGAATCAGGATGATGTTCCAGTTATTGCTTTGTATATTCATCATGTTGGATGCTTTGATCAGTTTGATTATGTATTTGTATATGCATCATGTTGGATTCTTTGTATGATCAGGTGGATCATGTATTTTGTAAATGTATCAGGTAGATACATTGTATGATCAGATGGATCATGTATTTGTATATGTATCACGTGGATACATTGTATGATCAGATGGATCATGTATTTGTATATGTATCAGGTGGATACATTGTATGATCAGGTGGATCATGTATTTGTATATGTATCAGGTGGATACTTGTATGATTAGGTAGATCATGTAATTTGTATATGTATGAGGTAGATACATTGTATGATTAGGTGGATCATGTATTTTGTATATGTATGAGGTAGATACATTGTATGATCAGGTGGATCATGTATTTGTATATGTATCAGGTGGATACATTGTATGATCAGGTGGATCATGTATTTGTATTTGTATCAGGTGGATACATTGTATGATCAGGTGGGTCATGTATTTGTATATGTATCAGGTGGATACTTGTATGATCAGGTAGATCATGTATGATGATATGTATCAGGTGGATACATTGTATGATCAGGTGGATCATGTATGATGATATGTATCAGGTAGATACATTGTATGCATCAAGTAGATGCATGGTATGATCAGGTTGATCACAAATGATGAGCTTCAGGATGTTGCTCTAGATGACATGCATCAGGATGATGCTATGATGATGATCAGGTCGATCATAGATGATGAGCTTCAGGATGTTTCTCTAGATGACATGCATCAGGACGAAGTAGTGATGATGATTGGGTTGATCATGTATACATCAAGATGATGTATGTTGAGTATCATGTTGATACTTTGTGGCCATGGACAGGTTATGCAGGTAGCATAGAAAAGGTCCATTAAAATCCAGACAGTGGTATGCTCGTAACGGCTTAGGATTCTCTATCGAGATCCATACAGGTAGAGCAGTGTTCTCGTAACATCCTGGGATGCTCTGAGTAGGTTTTGCTACGGTTTCGCATAGAAAAGATCCTTTAAAATCTAGACAGGTAGAGCGGTGTGCTCGTAACAGCACGGGATGCTCTATCGAGATCCAGATATGTAGAGCGGTGTGCTTGTAACATCCTGGGATTCTCTGAGTAGGTTTTGTGAAAGTTCACATAGAAAATATCCTTTAAAATCCGTACAAGTAGAGCGGTGTGCTCATAATAGCCTGGGATTCTCTATCAAGATCCAAATAGGTAAATAGGTGTGCTCGTAACATCCTGGGATGCTCTAAGTAGGTTTTGTGAAGGTCAACATATAAAAGAACCTATAGTCTATGCTAGGTTTTGTTGACACATGTAATCAGTCCTAGGTTCCACAGTATGGCCACTGATGATGAAGACCTATAGGTGGTGGGCCTATATCCAGTATGAAAAAGGATTTGCTCTGTAGAACTTCATATGATGAGTAGATTGGAGATTGATTGAGATAGCAGCAGCAGTGATGATTATGATGATTCGAGGTCAATGATTTGATGACGATGATCCAGAGAAGAAGACTTGTGCTAGAAGACCTATGTCGAAAAATACCTTCCTAGTTAAGAGGGAGTGTTTATGTAATTGTAACTTCGGAATGTATTTCACCTATGTATATTGTATTCCTATAGAGATGTTACTATTCCTCTATACGGAAGTGTTTGTATTCCTAAAGAGATGTTATTATTCAACTATACGGAAGTGTTTGTATTCCTATATAGATGTTATTATTCCTCTATACGGAAGTGTCGTCATTTATATTGTAAGTGTCGTAACTTATACTTGATGGGTTATGAGACCACCTTGATGGGGTTGGCCCTGTATGAGTCATGTGGGTAAAAGGGTTATTAGACCACCCTATTGGGGGTCGGCCCTGTCAGCATTATGTTATGTGGTTAAGTATAAATAGAGTGTGGGAGGCGCTCTATTTGATCATTCACTTTCTCACTCACACACTCATTGGAGAGTGGAACACTAGTGTAGGAGGAGAAGCTACTGGTAGGAGGACTATCTCTTGTACTTGGGTTGTATCATTGCTCTATCTATCTCTGAGGAAGTTGCGGGGTTTTTCACCTTCTTGGTTTTCCCCAGTGAAACTCTGTGTCTCTTGTGTGTTTGCATTATTGTGTCCATGATTGATATGCTGTAGATATGTTGTACATGTTATTCTCTTAGTTAAGATCCTAGATCAGATTAAAATTCCGAAAAACTAACAGGGTGCTTACTTCACATCTCTAGAAATTACTTAAGCCTAAAGTGTGTGATGTTTGAAGGTTGGCACCTTAAAGGCCTTGATGGATTTTGCAATACTTGTTGAACTTGCAATACTTGTTGACCTTGCAATTACTTGTTGGAATTATGTAATACTTGTGGTCTTTGCAATACTTGTTGCGTTTACAATACTTGTTGATCGTGAATGACTCTACTACTATAGTGATCAGGGTTACTATCGAAATATTTCGGGTTGGTGGTAAAATTAAATGTAGCTCTACGATGTCACATGGCCAACACTTCTAGCTATGCAAAGGGTTTTCCCTTGGGTATTACACCAATGGATGTTCATTTTCATCATTCATTTGACCTTATTTGTTGTTGTATGCGTTTGAGGGTTTCGTGCACTGACCTGAGCTTCGCTCATGGTCAGCGCACCATACGAGGTTTTATATGTAGGGATGGAGATGAAATAAGAAGGTAATACTCACCTCTAGTTTCTGCTATGTCTTCCTGCTATTTTGTTTAAATACAGTTCGATAATGATCTCAGAGTTTGACTTCGTATGGTTCATTTGTTTGGTAGGCAATCGTTGGCATTCCTCTTCTACGTGGCTACTAGTTGATGGCAAGTACTCAAATTCGATGGTGTTGCATATGGCAAGTTCATAGTTCACCATCCCTTATCCCCTCCTCTCGCCTCTATGGAGTGGTACTGTTTATATTTTCTAGGGGGAACTTTGTGAGCCCGGTTTGGGTTTACTGCAACAAGTTTTGGGTTCCTGGAGGTCGTCATTGGCTGGACCATTGTGAAATGTATCTACTGACTTAAATGGGAACGACATGGCCGTGGAGGGTTTTAGTGTAAGATTTGGGCATTCGGCTCAATGTTGAACTTTGTAGAAGTTATTTGTAATATAATTCCCGATATAAACTTGGGGTTTACATGTCTACGTATTTCATTTTGAAAGCACCATGGACCTGTGAATAGAGGAAATGGCCTTCTGCATAATTTTATTAGAATTTGAACCTGTAATGATTTGTGGATTCTCATTTTGCTGTTTATAATGGGAAATTAACTTCTGCGTTTTCTTTATTATGAGGCCAAAATGGATGCGTGAATAATTAGGGTCACTGGGTTTTCCATTTGGTATTCTGTTAGTTCGAAATCTTGTTGAAAGGTTGTTTGACTAAAATATTGGATTCCATGCTAAATATGTGAGACTTGCCTTTACTCTGTGATGCGTTTTTCTTTCCTATGGCATAAGAGAATTTATATGGATGTATATGTTGTTTGTGCTTCTATCTTGTAGCTAGTTGATTTGTGCTTTTAAATGGCAAGTCTGTCTTTCATTGATTCCAGTGGTACTCCTATCTTTTGTCTAGTTTAATAAATGTTCCCAGGCAATCTGAGCTGCTCCAAGGGTTTGATATTTAGACCTATGGCTTTGAAATTTAAAATGTATGGGCATCTATCGTTTGGTTATGAGATTCGACCCTTGGACTGAGAGAGGTGCCCATCAGGGTTTCAAGTTTTAAGATGTAATTTAAAAGTCTGGGTTTGTGCTTGGGTGTAGTCGTAACCTTCGTATGTCTGTTGTATTTTTGTTATGACTTCATGGAGGAAAATCGTGGTTACAGAAGCCTGCGTGTTTGTGTTATTTAGCGTTTTACTTCTAGAAGTTTAAACAACGGAACCTTCAATTCTTCCTACGAATTCTAGTTTGTTGTTTGTAAGAATGATTAGTAGCTAATGTATAGTAATTTTATGGTTGCTGTGTGTCTACAATTTTTTTGATATGAAATATTGTTTAAGAGTTTCAATGGATGGCTTACTGTGTTTTCTATTCCTATTTGGTGTTTCTTAAGGGAGGAAAAAGAATAAAGGAATAGAATTATAACCCTAACTCTAAAAAGAATCGATCTATTGTTTGCAAAGAAATCGTTTTCCTATCCAAAGTTTAGTAGATAGAACAGGACATATCGTATAGATTGATTTGGAGTTTATGATTCTAAAAGACTCTCTTCAAGGTTTTGGGAGCCATAAGAGTTTCGATACCTAATCTAAAGCTTGCTAGACCTGCTCTTTATAATAAAAGAAATAAATACAAACTAAACCCTGCACTATGTACTAGTAAACACAATGATTATAACCAACAATTGAATATTAATTTAAAGGAGTGATAACCCTAGTTTAGGAAATGATTATGGAAATAGAAAGAGAAGATGCACAGTAGTAAAATCCTTCGAATAGCAATGAGAGAGTTCCTATGTTTTCTGATGATGTGACATCTAGCACAGGCTAACTAGGCTAGACCTGTTAGACCCTCCACAGGTTTCTGGGCCAAACCTCTAAGCTGATAATATTTGTGTTGATAATTAAACAATGTTGAACCATTAATCCTAGTCTAAATCCTAACATCTATTATAACCAGAAATGGGAAAGTTAACATTACATACCTGGTTGATTTGGAATTCGATCCTCTCCTGTAGAATCCTGCACACTCAAACAATAATTAATGCAGAAAACTTTTGAGCCTAGCTAACCTGTTAGGATGATTTATTAGTTGGATAACTTTGGGGATACCATGTTCCTCCAAACCATGACCCTTAGAACGTTCCTTGTTCTAACTGGATCCCCCCGAGCTGGTTCCAACATGCAATGAGAGATAGAGGCCCTAGATTCACTACTAGTTCAGATCTCGAATTTATTATGTGATACTGCTTCAGTTTCTTGGAGCAGAAAACTTCTCTCTGATTACCATAAGAGAATGATAATGAAAAAGAATCATGATCCCCAAACTTGGGATCTTCCCTCTTTATGTAGGGAAGTCTTGAATTATGACTGTTGGAATAATTAGTTTCTTTAAATTAAATAATATAATATTTAAAATATATTATCTACTAAAAAATATTTTGTCCTCTTTAACTAGGACTTCTCACTTGTTTTAACTATAAGTGATTTTAATCTTTAATCTTTTCATAATAATAATAATACAATAATTATTATTTAACCTATATATTAATAAATAATATAATGATGTGGCAACCCACTTATGCATAAATATATATATAAAACAATATATATATATAATAACAATATTATTATTAAAGCTCTTAATAATGATATCTAGCCTTGAGGCCTTTAAGCATTTTGTTATCATAAGACTAATCTTAGCCAATCCATACTTTAGGTTATGGCAATTATCTTTTATTTAATTATGTATCTTCACGTGATACTTCTTTTAAACATTAAGGATATGGTCTGATTCTTTGGACGGTCTTTCGGTATATTATATCTTAGCTTGGATAGGCACCTCTAGTCTGTCTCTTGCATGTTGGATTCCCTCGTTTAACATGGTAGTTCCCGAAATATTTGATGATAGATAAAATATGAATCATTTAATCAAATTAAATAAATGTGATGAAAGTAAAAGTGCTATTCAGAGTCTTTCAGACTCAACACTTTGATATTTAGTAACCCCGAGTGCTCTTCAGAGCCTTTTAACTCAACACTTTCACATGGGCGTTACGCTAGTGCAATTCCAAAGCTTCCTGCTCAACACTAGTGCTAGAATGTGGTTCTGAGGAACATATAGAATATTCAAGTGGCCTTGGATCCAGTATTCATTTATCAAGATTGGAGTGCTCCAGGGCTTATGCCCAACACTCAATGGACCTCAGGGCTTACTCCCAGTACATAAACATTCCTCTAGGTACATCGGGGCTTATTCCCAGTACGTAGGTCATCTGTGTGTTTCTGAGTCCATGCTCAACACACCACATAAGTCATTCATGTAAAGATCATATTTCTGCACAGTAAATAACAAATGATCATCTTAGTATATTAGGGTTTGTACCCATATCAAAGCTGAAGAACATCATCAAAACATTAGGGTCTCCTCGCCCAGTATACACTCAATAAAGAAGTCAGTCAGGTTCCATGCCTGATATGTCAATAAATAAAAGAATACATCATAGGTGCTAGAGCTCATGCCCGATACTCAAAATAAAACATATGTGCTCGGGCCGTGGCCCAATATAACAACAAAAATATTTTAGTCCAAAATTCGAGATATTACACCAACTGTAAGACACATAGTTCATCACTGAATTATGAACCAAACAACCTCAGTACTGAACAGAATCCCTAATTTATTAACCTTGGAGTTGATTGTTCTGAGGAAGAAAGAAGAGCCTTCATCAGATTGTGTAAAGAATATAAGGATGTTTTTTCCTGGACCTATGATGAACTGAAAACCTTTGATACTAGCATTATGCACCACAACATACCCATGAAGCCAGAAGTGAAGCCTCACCAACAGAAACTGAGGAAGTTGCATCCTAGCTTGGAACCCTCTGTGAAGAAAGAACTTGAAAAGCTACTGACAGGCCGAATCATTTTCCCTGTTAGGCACACACGATGGATATCCAACTTAGTCGGGGAAATTAGAATTTGTGTCAATTTTAGAAATCTGAACAGAGCTTCTGAAAAGGGTAACTACCCTATTCCTCCCATGGAACAGATTCTACAAAAGGTAGCTGGGTTAGAGATGTTCTCTCTGTTGGATGGTTTTTCTGGGTACAACCAAGTCATGGTTTCCCCTGATGACCAACTAAAAACATCTTTCAGAACTCCCTAGTGTACCTTTGCGTACAGGCGAATGCCCTCCAGAATGATAAATGTAGGAGCCACCTTTCAGAGAGCTATGGACATAGATTTCATAGGTTTGATGTATAATTATGTCGTAGTATATCTAGATGACATCACTATTTATTCGAAGAAATGAGATGAACGTTTATGTGCTTTGAAACATGTTTCTGAACGCTGCAGGAAGTATAGAATTTCCCTGAACCGCAAGAAGTCCATATTTGTAGTAATAGAAGGTAAGCTCCTGGGTTTCATTGTTTCCAAGGAAGGTGTGATTATCGATCCTGAATGCACTAACGCTATTTCAAAGATCGGCTTGCCTGGTTCATGCAAAGCCATGCATTCATTCCTCGGTAAGATCAATTTTTTACGAAGTTTTGTTCCCAATTTTGCGCAAATTGTTAAGCCTTTACAGCAGTTAGTTAAAAGAGATGTACATTTTAGTTGGTCACAGGAACAGAAAGATGCATTTGTTGAAATTCGAAGGGCCATTACAGAAGCACCTGCTCTGATGTCCCGGGTTTTCGACAAGGATTTCATTTTATATACTTTCACTACTGATTTTTCTTATGCAGTTGTTTTGACACAGAAGCATGATAGTGATACTGAGATTCCAATTTCCTTCATGAGTTCAATGTTTAAGGGAGCAGAACTTAACTACTCCCAAATTTATAAGCAGGCATATGCAGTTTACAAGTCTGTGAAACAGTATAGGCCATACTTATTGAAGTCTCGAACGAAGGTAATTGTGCCATACACTACAATCAGAAACGTGCTGATTTAGAAATAATTAGATGAGAAAAGAGCCCACTTTGTCCTCCCTTGTGGTTGGAGGGGAGGACAAAGTGGCTTGGAATGAAATGGATATGTATGAGTTTGTCTTGCCAATATGATTACATATACTTGAGATGACTATGAATGATTAAGATGTTGAATAATCGACTGGAGATGTGACTAGAATCACAATAGCAACAATGTCAACTTAATAAGATATGACAAGTGGAAGATTACATTGTTATCTCAAAATTATCACATATATTTATTAATGATCCAAGTATTATTATATGTGATTGATATGACAAGATGGTCGATTAGGAGGATGAATATTAAGTTGAGATAGACCAACTAAATTTAAATGTCACAGTCCTAGGACTGTGACTGCATTCAATTAATGAATAAGTAAGAATAGGATATGACTTGTTAGGCTTAGAAACATGGTCAAGGTAACATGCTCGGGGGCATGTTAGGTGCTAAAACTCAGAACCGTGTCTGAAACATAGTCTTTAAGAGGAATGGAAGTTTAGGATAGATGTAGGGTTAGGAAAATATCCAAGGGAAGAAGGGCCGAGTTGGGTAAGAATGTCATAAAAGATTTAGGATAGGTTTCTAGGAGTAGTTGTTGGGTCAGGGTCGTAGGTATTTTTGAGTGTAGATTAGGATTGTTGGATATGTAAACGACAGGGGCGAGGGACTATTAGGATATGTGAGGCAAGAAAAGGGGTGATACAGGGCTGCCACCAATCCTCTAAATATCATTGACTCGATCATGGTTGGGAACACTCTCACGGCACACTCTAGGTAGTTCATGGGTGTTCCCCATTTCCATTGTTCTATAAACATGGAAACCAACCAAAAGTGACATGGGAAAATGGGGAAATTGTGGACTGGAGCACAATTTCTTGTAGATGAGCTTAGAGACTGAACATGTAGAAATATATTACCCATTGTTTTTACTATTTCAAAAACTGGTTGATAAACCTAGTGATGCAGGGGCATAGACTTTTTGAGTAAAGTCATTAATGACTTTGCTAGGTCAAGGTAATGTCATTTATGACTTTATATATAATAAATTGTTTTATGTTTAAAAGGGAAATCCAAAGAGGCACTTTGTTAATGTGTTTTGGAATTTAGTTAAGGGTGCTTAACTAAGAGGCAATGTATATCTATATACACTTGTGATGAAATTTTGATTATTTTCATGGACAAATGATTGTGATGAAATTTTGAGAAACCAAGTTACTAATTTTTTATGCATTTTTTCTATTCACTCTTGTGCATGCATTTCATCTTGTTATGGCCATTTCCGAGGAAACTTATTCAATTAGTATCATGGGGAAATGGCCTTTGAGGGTTGGAAATTTGGGTTTCATGTGGATGGATACATTGTAGAAAGGGAGAAATTCTATTTTTTTCGATTTTTGGTTGCATTAGGAATTTTTGAGTTCTTGAAAAGGGATTCATTGTAATTATTCATTGTAATTGGTTGAGGGAGATCTGAATTTAATTAGAGATTGGGTTATTTCCAATTTGATAAATATTACAAAATTAGGTTGTTTTAAACTATAAAAAAATGGTAATTTAGGTTTAGAATTGACAAAAAAATGGTATGGGTGAATGAATTACCTGATTAGATGACACTTCACCGGTCAATTTTCCTTCCCTCCAATGAAAACTCACTCCTTCAATAATCTAGGGCATAAAATCCGTGTTCGTCCAAGCTCAAATTCACGCTTCTGATGCTTGAAATGCGCCGCAAGTGATCGGGGGTGGTCGGGACTGTGTATTTAAATTGATTTTAGATTTACAAAATGCATACGCGTTATATAACTACATAATGCGTATGCGTTTAGTAGTTTTATAACGTGTACGTGTTATGTTTACCTATCCTACATGTCTAATGACATGCGAGGCTCGGGTTTTACCAAACCAAGTGCTATGTAGCAGAAATGCGTTATATTTTTATGTAATGTGAATGTGTTTTCAAAAACTAGGATTGCATCTAAAAGGTCCCTCATCGTCTTGCACACACCCTAAGTCCATTTGCAATGTTAAAATTTAGTAAATTGTAACATTATATATGGATTTAGAGACTCGAGTGATGGTAATTGTGTGACTCGAAAATGAAAAATTACAATTTTGACAATCAATTGTTACAATTTACTAAACTTTGACACTGCAGATGGATTCAGAGATCCCTAGAAAGGGATCTCTGAATCCATCTGCAGTGTCAAAATTTAGTGGATTGTAACACTATAGATGGATTCTTGAGAGACCCCCTATGCCACTCGAAAGCATTTTCTTATGTCAAGACTGAGGTCCCTACAACCTCAAATGTTGGTCGATGGAGTGTTCATTGGCATCAATCCTCTTCAAGTGATTTGTATGAAAGAGTTGCACCATATATTTTTGAACATGTATTGCAGGTGTTTTCATAAAATTTTCCCTTTGTTCCACGAGTTGTGACTTACGGTAGAAGTGTGATTGAAGGAATCCATAGTTCACTTGGCTCTAATGAGGCTAGGAGGGATTAGGGAAAATTTGTCCAAGTAGACCCCAAGTTAAGCAATCCAAAACGGATTTGGGTCATTGAGGACCTAAAATGAATCTTTTAGAGAAATCATGTGTCAAATTGGGGGTTTAAAGCCCCAAACCAATCCAATGGGATAAGTGAGTGCCACAGATGGGTTCCCAATGGTATAAAATATCCAAATCAATGATGACCAATGAAAAAAAGTAGGAGGAAAGTAGTAAGGGTCCCTAAGCTTAGGTAAGGGAACTTGAGAAAGGTGATCCAACACAAAAGATTGGTAAAAAAACATCGATGTTATATTTATGGCAATGATGATGATGTTGATCATGAGGATGATGATTAAATTGATGATCCTGATGAGGATGGATATCATAGTGACGATGATGATGACAAGTATATTCATGACAATGACATCGATGACAGCAATAGTCATCTTGAAAATAATGGAAATGATGTTGACTATAGTGATCATTATGATGACAATTATCATCATAAACACTATCATCATTTTCCCAAAGATGAATCCACATAATCCTTTGAGCTCAAAGAAACCCCTTTTTTTATGACAAGACCATTGGAAAACACTACCTATTTGAAACATTGACCAAAGTATTTATCGCCTTTTCCATCGCTCAATACCAGGTTGCAACACCTAAATCACATGCATTATGTCATGTGTTCGATGTCATGGCTTACTGCAATAATGTCCACTTCCCTTGTCTCTTCAATGATCACCCACCATAAAAATAAGTATATGTAATAGTTAATATACATATAAAACCATATTATAATTGTAATATCCCGAACTTTGAACTAACTATTTCTAATGTTATATTGGGCCACGACCCCAACATATATGATTTATTTTTATTATTGGGCATAAGCCCTAGCACACATGATTTATTCTTTTATACACTAACATATTGGGCATGGAGTTTGACTGATTTCATTATTGATTATATACTGGTTAGGGAAGCCCTAATGGTTCGATTTATGTTTTATCATATGATTTGGGGTACAAACCCTAATATACTGAGATGACCTTTTTGTTACCTACTATGCAGAGTTATGATTTACATGATTGACTTATATGGTGTGTTGAGCGTGGACTCAAGAACACACAGATTAACTACGTATTGGGCATAAGCCCCGATGTACCTAGAGGATTTTATTATGTACTGGGCATAAGTCCCAACGTACATTGAGTGTTGGGCATATGCCCTGGAGCACTTCAAGCTTGATAAATGAATACCGGATCCAAGGCCACTTGAATATTCTAGATGTGACTCACAACCAAATTCTAGCACTGGTGTTGAGCAGGAGGCTTTGGAATTGCACTAGCGTAATGCCCATGTGAGAGTGTTGAGTTAAAAGCTGTGAAGAGCACTCGGGGTTACTAGATCTCAAAGTGTTGAGTCGGGAAGACTTTGAATAACACTTCTATTTGATATCATTTATTTAATTTGGTTAAATGAATCATTTTCTATCTATCATCAAGTACCACAGGAACTACCATGTTAAACGAGGGAATCCGACATGCAAGAGAGAGACCTAGAGGTGCCTATCCAAGCCTACCAAAAGACCCATCCAAAGAGTTGGACCTTACCCTTAAATATTTAAAAGAAGTATCATGAGAGATACATAAATAAATAAAAGGAAACTACCATGAATTAATTATGGAAGGACTAAGAATAGTCTTATGTGCATGACTTGCATAAAGGTCTCAAAGTTAATATTATTTTTAAAAGTATTAATAATAATGTTATTACTATTTATTTATAAAATATATATATTGCATAGAGTTTATGCATAGATGGCTATTACATTATCATACTATTAAAATGTATTATTAATAGTATTGTTAATATTACATATAATATATAACTACTATTTTTCGTATTATGTAAGAAGTAATTTAAAGTCACTTCTAGTTAAAACAAATAAAAGTCCTAGTTTAACAAGAATTAGATATTTAGTAAAAATATCTTTTAAAAATATTAATTTAATTAAAGAAACTAAATAATTATTCAAACATCTATATTCCAAAACTCCCCTATATAAAAGAGGGCAGATCCCAAGTGAGGGATCATCTTTTTTTTTCATTATCATTCTATTATGGTAATGGGAAGGACTTCTTACTGCAAGAACTGAAGCAGTACCACATTATTTTCCAGATCTAATTCAGCAGTCAACCTAGGGCCTCTATTTCTCTTATTGCATGTTGGGACCAACTTGGGGGGATCGAGTTAGAACCAGGAACGGTCTAAGGGTCATGGTTGGGAGGAACATGGTAGTCCCAAAGTTATCCAATTAAAATATCATTCTACAGGCCAGCCAGGTCCATAAGTTTTCTGCATTAATTATTGTTTGAGTGTGCAGGTTCTGCAGAGGAGGATCAAGCTTCACGACAACCAGGTATGAACTACTAATTATCCATTTCAATTTACATTAGAAACTAGAATTATTAAATTAGGATTTATTATACAGCATTTTTTTCTCTCAAACTTTTAGTGCCATTCCTTTCATAGAGCAAGGGCCATTGGGGATGGGATCTCACGTTTACTTTGTAGGATCCAAGGCTCCCTTAAAAAAAAAATTATTACTTCTATTAAAACTAAGAATCTGAACTAAAACCAACTAGAGGTCTAGCACGGCTAGCCTAGCTAGCCTGTGCTAGACATCCATGTCAGCCGAAAACCTAGAGACCTTCTTTTTATTGGACAACTGAGTTTTTTTCTTATCAACATTATATATTTAAATTGCATTTTAATTCTCAAATCACATATTGTGTTTTCGTTTAAAGTATTATCTACCTAGGGTTTATTTTTCATTTCTTTTATTTCTTGGAACCAAATCAGAACTGAGTTAGCAAGTAAACTAAGAACCAGGTATCAACCCTCGACAAACATTTAAATAAACAAGCAATCGTAGACCCAAATATTTTATACGTTAAACAACTACAACATTGACCCTCTACCAAGTTGGAGCAAAATGCATTACACAGTGTCAAATGACACCATCATTTTCAACATTTCCCTTCAAAGGTAGTTACCATCATCTTTTAAACACGATAGCTAGGATAGACATCCTTTCGTTCCACAATCAAACAAACAACAAATACAAGTTTTCCTTTTGTAGGATGAAACATTTAAAGACATCTCGAATTCATTATTTAACTGTATGAACAATAGACTTCCAGTAAGCAAAAAATGATGACCACCAAGATGCAAGGTTCAAGTATCCATCAACGTAAACAAGGTTTTAACTGTATGAACAATAGACTTCCAATAAGAAATAAACGATGACCACCAAGATGCAAGGTTCGAGTATCCATCAACGTAAACAAGGTTTCACTAAGTTCCATAAAACCTATCCCAAGTAAAGAATTACTATGCAAATAACCCCAAGTCAAAATTTACTTATATGCTTTCATTCAAACCCTGGCGAGATTTACCCTTCAACAGCAATCGAACCCATATCTAAAAATGAAAACAAATGCATTATCATTTACAAATCCAAAGGTTACGTTATCATTCTAATAAAAAACGTAGAGTGCTCGTGGCACTAAGATTTACTAGGTTCAGTCAAAGTTTTATCAGCCATCCACTAACACAATAAATGACAACATATAAAAAAACTAACAGAGCAGCAAAGGAAACACAGAGGTCAAAACAATATCCATACATATTTCAAAATGTAGAGGCCCAATACTTAAAATAATATCCACAAACGTTAAATAGAAAAGAAAAAACGCAGGCAGCTTTTCCAGTATGAGTATTTTCCTTCAACATCCCAAGTTATACATTTTGGGTATTTTCTTTCCCCTTTACAAAACCTTAGAATCTCCACAGAGCCAAATGGCCAAACGTATATATCAAACATGGAAACCCTCAAGATTTCTATCCACAAAATACAATTACATCAACCACTCCAGATACCGGTCCAGCCAAAAGGCGACCCCAGAGGAACTCTGAAAATATTACTGTGAGCCAAGGGCATCACGAGTTTCGATTCGCAAATATTTAGTACCCCTTCCCCATAACTGCGACAAGGAGGAGCGAACATAGGCATAAGACTTGGAATTACTAGTTGATGCTTAAACGAAGAGTTTCGTTCACCTTCAGCAACCAAACGCTAAGCACACCACGACTCACACCTGCTAGGGGAGCATTGAAATTAATGGCACAAGTTAAATTTGAGATAAAACAAATATATGCAGAACGGTTAAAAGAGATCTCAAAGAGTGGGTTTAGCTTTTACCTAGCTAAGAGGCGTGAATAACCTCCATCGCATTACACCATAGACAACTGGTGCTTCGACCATGAGCAAAGCTCAGGTCGAGAGCACCTCCAAACAATACACAGCAGAGAAACCCTCTCCACCAAGACAAACTATGAAAAGAATAGCATTACAAAGGCGAATACCAAGGTAAAAACCCCCTCCTCCAGCTGTCTAACATTTTCACCTTCAGCATTCAATGCTCCAACTACTTACATTACCATCCCAACATTTTAACCAGCACTATAGTTATTTTTTGCAATAGGTTGCATGATTTTAGTTATCCCACATTACTTTCCAAGGTTTTAACACCTTAGCATTTCTTAAACCCTTAGAAATTTAGGTCTTGGTCATAATCTTCAATATGGGTAGCTTAGGGAGAACATGTTGTTTTCACACCTGCACATTTCAATAGAAGTAAGTATATTAGCAAGTTGTTAAGTAAGCCAGGAAGTCCCATTGTTCACCCTTACCTCTCAGCAGCTCTGCCAGTGGTATGTGGATCAACATCTAGTTTCCCAAGGTATTTCAATTTCCCTCAACAAGTCCATCATGCCTGAAGATATCATTTAAAGCAGTTTACAAACTCAACATGCATCTGAATCTTAAAAGTGAAAGAAGGACCTTAAAGTTTTACTCTAAGCATTTATAGGCTTATTATAAAAAAAAATACATATACATTAGATTATCTTACTTCATCGCTTCTGCAGAGAATCACAAGTGATGAAATTAACTTGTTTAGATTCTAAAATCTTACTATTCAAACATAGTACCGACAAAGCTACCTAGTCCTGAAGTTAATTTATAATACATCATCTTTTTTATGCCATTCAGTAGTAACACGAAAATTTTCAATTTTTACTATTTTGAGGGACATTACAATAATGTATAGTTATATATATTTAAATGCAATACTTATAATATAATATACTATAATTTTGTATTTCTCTCTCTTTATATATATATATATAAAATAAATTAGGGTGAAAACATGTAGTTGGGAAACAATTTTGGCTTGTTTTTTACAAACAAAACTGCTAAATTTTATGTTTTTCAACTTCGACCTCTTCAAACCCATATCTCCCTTAGGAATTTCAGTGTGAAGTAAAGATAAAGGTTTTAGAGAATTGAATTAGATTTCTACTCGTATTTTTTTAAATTTTTTTTATGGACATATCTTGGGACAAATTTGTTGTCAACCAACAACATATACTTGAAAAGTTTAGGTATGGATAGTGAGTGACCTATGTTGATGTCGGTTTTTGATAGATGGTTATTCATTTTAGGGAAACAAATTGTAGACTCATAATCTACACACACTACACTCTGCATGGATGATATTTTGAGTTTTTTAAGACTTGGGAGTTCTATTTTTTATTATTTATTGAAACAACATATGTTTAGAAAATGGTGCATTATTGACACATGTTTTTGTCTTCGCATTTTCTTTCAAATGTTACTCTTATTGGAAAAACTAAAAGTACCATTTTGAAGGCAACGAGCCAATTATGATCTCTGAAATTTCAATATTTTTGGTGTTGTCTTTATTATGATATTGAATTTTTATTTCGAGTGATTTTCAGAGTAATAAAATTCTTAAGGGATAAGGTTTAGAAAAATAATATTTATAAATAGAAATTCAAAACAAAATGAAACAATTATTATATAATTGGAAACTAGATTCGAAGATGAATCCATTGCTATCAAGTCCGACAAATAATATTTAGAATTTGCAGGGGTTCGGGCATGCCGAAGTTGTAGGTTCCAAAAAGATGCCATATATTTTCGTAGGTTTGTTGACCATAAACTCTCGGCTGAAACAATATCTTCCAAACTCTAGGCCGAGAGTTTAGTTCAAACTCTCATCCCACAGTTTTTTTAAAAATACAGCGCGGCGATTGGTTCAAACTCTCAGTCTAGAGTTCTATTAAACTCTTGTCTTAGTGTCTGAACTCTCACAAACTCTCGGCCTAGAGTTTTTTAAACTCTCTGCCTAAAGTTTGAGGTAGAATTTTTTTCACGTGATCATCCACCCGCATTAGTGTTTTTTCACTCCATTTCTTATAAAATTGTTTCCGAGGTTTGCGTTTTCACCCATTAAAAAACATATAAAAAATACTAAAAACATGATAAAAGTAAAACAAATTAAAAAATATAGAAAATACTTAATAATTCATTCAATTTTTGCGGGGATAAGAAAATTGACTTAGATTTATGTTTTTTTTTAATATTAATTTTTTAAAGTGTAGAGCGAGAGATAAAAGTTTTAAGTGAAGAGTTTCAATCATGATAGAACAACATATTTCTTGGGTGATAAATAACGATATGCGTGAATTCCCTAGTGCATCCATTCTTTAAAAATATTTTTTTAAGTATGTGTTGGTTTTGATTTTATCGAAAGAAAAGAGGGATTGGGTAATGTCAAAAGAATTTGATTTTGAAGGAAAATTATGCAAGGAGAAAGGAGCCAATGAATTGAGCATTGAGGAACTCAAGCTCAACCTTCCACACTTAACAAAGAACAAAACAGATTCAACAGAGCATTGTGGATTCTGGAACTCAAGCACAACCTTCCACACTTAATAGAGAACCAAACAAATTCAAGAGGTATTTTTCTTCCTTTTAATTGAAAATATATTTGTTTTTATTGAAACCCTTTGCTTAGGGTTTTTATCTAAATTAGAGGAAATTTGAGGGTCTAAAATGCGCCTTATAAAAAATTGTGCCATGGATGAGTTGGATTTCTCAAACCAATAGAATTCCAATAACTTTGGTCAACCATTATGGTTGAGTTGGCCATATAGAATTCAAAGATGCCTATGTGTCATAATTTTATTTGACAATGAC
Source organism: Larix kaempferi (assembly GCA_027924585.1). Taxonomy (NCBI): domain Eukaryota; kingdom Viridiplantae; phylum Streptophyta; class Pinopsida; order Pinales; family Pinaceae; genus Larix; species Larix kaempferi. Next base: position 9,374,711 of record BSBM01000208.1, read on the forward strand.
TAACTTCATATAACACTCACCTTGGTTAAGATTTTGAAAAGTTCATCTTGAAATATGATAAATATACTTGAAATAATAACTATAGAGTATTTTATATTATCACTACTTCTAATTTCTTTAAAATATAAATCTCACATTAGTTAAAATGATACTGGTGTAATTCTGAAATAATAAATATAGAGTATTTTATATTATCACTACTTCTAAATTCTTTAAAATATGAATCTCACATTAATTAAGATGATAGTGGAGTAATATTGAAATAATAAAAGCATTTATATAATTAATCTCTTAAAAATAAAAATAAATAAATTTTAAAAAGTGGCATAATTAAAATAAAAATAGGAGAGATAAAATAACATTTCACTATTTTTGCGATAATTTTCTCATCCAAACTCGGAATTGGATGTTTTTTGTACCATTGGAAAGGTCTCAAAAGAGTTAGATCCCACGATAGAAAAAGCCGAAAAATCGCACTTACAAAAATTAATTATGTTGTTCAACCAAAATTTATTAACTAATTCCTAGACATTTGATGGAAGTCTCATATTAATAGGAGGTTGCCAAATAGATACATATAGTAGATGAAAGTAATTATAAAAACAACTTTACATCACTCACACCTCTTAATATGTAAACTTTAACTATAGGTTAATATGTAAACTTTAACTATAGGTAAATTTTCAATGTACCGATCAAATTGACTACCTCGAAATTAATTTAACTTCTCATTAAGTTTAAACCCCTCATGTTTACCATTCTATATACATGAGCACCTCTCTACTTGATTAGCTTTGTTTTATTCTGTTAACTGAAACAAAAGTGAAATTCTTTTGACATAAAAGCAAGGTGAAATCCATTATTGAATTTGCATTCAAACTTTAAAAAACCACTTACATAATGTGATTATGATAAAGTTAAAAGAACAGGGTGTTGACCTAAATAACTGACTGTAACTTTGCAATCAAACTTCAAACAAACACAATCTCAAGGTCAAGGTAGTAGCGTTGCTGAATTGGGAATAGCTCCAAATCTTGAATCGATGTCACATACAGTCTTTGACCGTATTTTTGGGAATCCTACTTCACATAAGCGGACCGACATTATTTCTTTGCCAATTAACGATGCAACATCACATTAATAGAAGCACGTGGATACAGGGATAACCAAGTCGGATACTCTCAGCCTCACATGCATTGCCTTTCCACAGTTGCTCAGCCTTAGCGTGGTTACATGAAAATCCACCAGCGAGTCACACAATATTTTGTATCGTGGGATGTTCCATTCAAAATTGAAATAAACTCGCAGTCAAACCAAAATAGCTGTACGATTTTTGTCCAATTCATTCACCCACGGATTCTTCTCTTCAAATAACACTGTCTTATAATTTTGTATTCCCATGCCTTGATTTTTCATAAGTGAAAGAAAAGATATGGCCAAATGTTTCATGGCGTTGCATTTCAACAGGAAGAAGAAAGATAAAACTAGCCATCTGGTTCACGCAGATGGCAACGTTCAAATATTTGATAAACCAGTAACAGCCGGCAAAATCGTCGAAGAATTCCCTCACCATTCAGTCTGCCACTCTGGGGCTCTCTACATCGGGCAGAAAACTACAGCGCTTTCGCCAAACGAACAGCTAAAGGTAGGCAACATGTATTTCCTTATGCCGGAACAGTTGTTCACGTCTGCCCTAACCCTTCCCTCGCTGGCTTCCTTAATATCGCCACCTTCCCAAAACGTATCAGCCTCTCTTCGCAGAATCGATCGTGTGTCTGCTCTCTGCAATCCGTTCGAGATAGAGAAAAACGACGAGGGCGGCGGCCGTCGGATCAGAGTGTCCACAGAATTTGTTACAAACCTTATCGAAGACGGGAGGCTCAACCCAGATGGACGGGGGCATGCAGTGGAGAGCAGGCTGTGCAATACTCCAGAATTGCAGAAGGCCTATGAGAAATTGGTACCGTCTAGAGGCCAACGCTGGAGACCGAAGCTTGAGACCATCAAGGAGAACGTGGTTTTACGACCTATTCCATAGATCTTGAGTATGCATCCTACTCCATAGATCTAGAAGATAGAAGATTGAATCTGTTCTGTTTATGCTTCTCATAGTATACATAATTTTTCAGAGTTTAGTACTTGTTTGTTTCTAGTATTATACATAAATAGTATTTGCAATAGCATTTCCTTTACGGAAGAAACAAATTGTGATGCATGAACAATACAATTTGGATCATATTACTTATTTTTTCAATTTGTTTTAGATATTTAAAGAGAAATCAAAATACAAATTGATCTTTTTAGCCCACTCTGTTCTTCCCTTTTGTAAAAACTAAAAATACCTTAACAATCCAAACCTTTTACATTTTGTAATATCTAGAAACTATCAAAATCTACCAAATGAAACAAATATTTCATTTTCTTACTCAACCACACAACCATCTATGTGTGGGATAGTTTCGACTGTCTTTTCTTTATGCTTGGTCATATTTTAACATCACATCCTCATCCAACAACTGTCTTTTATTTCTGCTTAGTGGTATCTCAGCATCACATCTTCATCTAACAACTCTCTTTTCTTTCTGATTCGTTATATCTATGATATTTCTTCACATTTTGTTGTTTCCTCACTAGTTTTTCTTCAATTCTCAAGGTTGCTTGATAATTCTCAATCATTTAATAAAAAATCAAAACAATAAAATAATATTGAAGAACATAACTTAAACCATTCACATACCTTAGAATAGATTCTGAATCTGGTCATTCTACTCAAACCTTATAGAAATCCTCTAACTGTGTATTCCTTTAGTGACATCTTCAACCGCTTCAAATTCTGCAATTTCTCAACATATTTAAAGTATTTTGTGCTAGCAGAAGTAACCCTTATACTATCAATAATCTGCTCAAACTCCAAGAATTTTTCGAACAACCTCCTCTTCTCTATTCCCTCACCACATCAAAGAGTTACATATGTATAATTGTTAGAGGAATGCAAAACAATTCAACTAGCAACTATTAGGTTTCAAATTTGATGAAAACTAATTTTGGGGTCCTTCATTTTGAGTTTTGAATGTCTTGATACTTAAACCTTTGAGTTATAAGTCCACAACTTAACCTCATTAAAATTTCTTTCCAATACCCCATTGAAATTTGTTTCCAATACTCAGCTACAGATAGAGCAATACTATGAGAATCTGCAATTCTTATTGAACCATAAAAACAACCAATATCAAACTGGATCCACAAATATTTATTTAATATACAAATTCAAGCACACAGGAATTTCACAAAAATCAATATTTAAATTAAACTTATCAATCTACCAATACATGATGTTTTGGTCTGTCTAATCTTCACTCAAATGGCCACCTTGAATATGGCCGCCCTGAGTTACAATTTAAGCATGCAAGAGAAGCTTCGAGCTCATCAATCAAACCCTAACTAAATCCATTAAAATTGCAAACTTTTTTATGATTTCTCTGATGTGGGTTAATGCTACTACATCAAATGCATGGGTCTAAAAATTTATGACCTCCTGGTCATATGTGTTCTTGGTTTTCTATTAACACCTTAACTCCTGAACTTCAATAAAGGCTCTATATTAACACTTATCTCCAATGTGCCATGATACAGCACCAAAAATTTTCCTGAATTTGGTCTTTTGGCATATTCTTGGTTCGTTTCCTTCCTCTGGAACGTCATGAGCACTCCTTCACCTTCTAGGATTCTGCAAATCTCCTCACCTTCCTTTGATGCTACCTGCACAACCACGAAGACCATACACTACCAATCTTCATCATAAGTGTACCTCCTTGCAGAATCTTATCTTCAGCCATCAAGATCTTCACGCTTTGATAGCACTTGATGAAAATGAATTCTGGGGTTCTTGATTTTGAGTTTTGAATGTCGCTCCTGGGACGTGTGAGTTATGGAACTTAACTCTATTAAATTTTTTTTTTCCAATACTCCACTACAAATAGAAACTTAATCCCATTAAAATTTGTTTCCAATACTCCGCTACAGATAGCATTGTGAGCAATGCTATGGGAATCTTCACATCTTCTTAATACATCAGAAATTGATCACATAAATCCATTGACAACCGATATCAAACTGGATCAACATATATGCATTTATTCTACAAATTCAATCACACTCACATAAATAAAGGTTTAATTAAAACCTATCAATCTACTCATACATGATGCTTCTCGAGGCCTAATATTCACTCAAATGGCCGCTTGAATATGCCTTACAATTTAAGCATGGAAAATAAGCTCCGAGTTTATCAATCAAACCTTAACTAAATCCATAAAGATCGCAACATTTTTTTATGATTTCTATGGTGGGTTCATGATCTTGCATCAAAATTTAGGGGAAAGAAATCTACATTTCTAACTGTCTTAAGGGATTTATTATTTAGAGTGTACATTATACTTCCTTTAATTATTTGTTTGCACATTAAGATATGCATTAGGATATATCTTCATCAAATATTTGGGTGTGCACACTAGAACTATGTAGAAATGAATGCAAATTTCAATGTTAAATCTTTGATGGATTGGTTCCAGAATCTTACTATAGACCACATTTACAGCGAATTCAATGATGTTGCAGACTCTTTATCAAAGTTGGCTCTTGATGGTGAAGCCGGGTGTCTTACACTCGAGGAATGCATCCTCTATGGCTCTTTGTGGTTTTTTGACGATGTTACATAATTTTTCTGAATCAGATGTTGATATATAGGCCATTGGAATTGACTACATAGTTTTTGGATGGATGTTTAAAGTATTAAGTTCTTGGTTTGACTCAGTTTTTTTTTAGATATTTTGCTAGTTGTATGAACACACAACTCTTGCTCTGAATACAGAGATATATGTATTTTTTTATTTCAATAGAAATAACAAAAGTCTTGGTTTTTTCGGCTTGAAAAAAGAATGCATTTCAATGTTATGTAACAAAGTTGTAGATATGTGTGTAGTAGATTTTGTAGACCTGTAGCATCATGCATTGTATTGCAACAATATGTTAAAGAACATTATAATTAAATATTACTTCCTTTAATTATTTGTTTGCACATTAATGTATGCATTATAATATCTCTTCATCAAATATTTTGATGTGTACATTAGAACCATGTGCAAATGAATGCATCCTTCTTCTCTTTCATCTAAAAGCAATGTTATGTAGGAGCATTGAAGATTGTATCATCATACATTATGTAGTAGCTTTCATAGACCTATTGCACTATACATTCTTAGTAGCTATATATATATATATATATTATGGAGCATGCCCAAATTACTGAAATTTTTTATGTGTAGGATAGCCTTCTGCACGAGGGATGCTCCTACATCAACAATTAACAAATAAGATCTAAACCAAATCCTAGGACAATAGATTGTTCCGCATACACCCTATCCAATGATGAATGGAAATATTGACCCTACCACTTTTATCTACCTTCTATGCCACTCATTTCCTTAATTTAATGCAAGTTGATCAAACTTTTCCAAACATTTGAAGCACCTTTGAAAGATTTATTGAACATTATGATCATGTCCACTTTTGATATCTCTTTGAAATATTGATCTTTCATAATCTTACTCCAAAAACCATTTGACAACAAAAGACCCCAAGATTTACAAAAACTTGGATTTTAATAATAATAATAATAATAATAATAATAAATAATTACTAATGTTTACATAGGTATACATAACTTAGATTTGATTTGAAAGCCTGGCTTCCTAGGAGAAAACACATATTCTTAACAATTATCCCTACTCAAATTGCAAAGCCAAACCAAATCCTCATACTTGTATTTGTTAGGTTTTAGATATAAACCTAAATACTTTAAACCTTCCAAGCTTTTGGTCTGAACTAGTAAAATAGAAAAAAAATGGAAGATTTGTTCTTGGACTTTAAATTTTGTTTCATGGAAAAACAACCTTGATTTTTTAAGATTCATATCCATTATGTTAGTCACATAGTAGGTATCTAATAATCCTTTAAAATCTTTCATTTCTTTCATAAAACCCTCATCAAAGGGCATAACCTATCAATTGGGTTTAGGGAGAGTGGTTGATTTATGGATTGCTATCAACTCAGGTTCAAGTTTAGCTAGCAAATGTAGGTGAAGTTCCAAAGAGCAAATGCCTTGATTCTGAGTTCGTTTACGGTTGAGTTATTGTGTTAGTTCATTGATTCTGAGTTCGTTTATTATTGAGTTATTGTGTTAGTTCATTGATTTTGATTTCGTTTAATGTTGAGTTATTATGTTTATTGTGTTAATTCATTGATTCTGAGTTCATTTACTATTGAGTTATTGTGTTCATTAATTATGAGTTTGTTTAATGTTTTAGTGTAAGAGATAAAGTGCAAATTACTACTTTGAGCTTCACCCCTCCTTCCCACAGATCAAATGGTATCAAAAGTTCCTAGACCTGATTTTGTTTTCATTTTCCTTTTTGTTTCCATCCTAGTCTGCCCAGATCTTAGATTTCCTTGTCATCCCAGATCTTTTCATTTTCATTTCTTTTCTTTTTCCATCCACCCACAGCTTACTCTCATACGATTTAAAAATTTCACAAACCTCTATGAGGACTGCCTCTTCCCAACTGCTCGAACCCTAGACTTGTTCTTTGTCGTCGAGCTCTGTCACTTTGTCGCTGCAGGGATCGCCTCTTCACTCTGAAATCCTTCTCCTTACACACCATTCATTTGGCCTTCTGCCGAGCTACTGTCCTCGGCCCCTCATCCTCTCTTCCTCCATTCGATCACAGTCACCAATCTTAGCTCAGGAGCCTCCTCGTTTGTTGCCTCACTCCCTTCGTCTAGGTGCACTCAGCCTCACTCTACCCATCCTTTATTTTTATTTTTATTTTTCATTTTTAACCCCCTTAAACTATAACCCTAGATACGCCATCTTTTTCCAGTGCTCTTCTCAAGGTTGCCACCTTCCCCTAGCTTCCTTCTACATTGATCGCTTTTTTATTTTCTATCCCCCATTCCAGTTTTTTCACAGCACCTAAATCTGGCCGCCGTAGCTCCAGTATTTCCAGCACCCACAAGCACCGCCGTAGCTCCAAAGTTAATCGCCCAGCTTCTCTTTTGCCCTAACGCCTTTCACTTTTAACACCATGTCCAACGACAACATTAGTAGCAGCAGCAGCGGATTCATCTTTTCTCTCACGCTCATCCAAAATCGTTTCCCTTTCATCTCACCCCAATGGCATGCTCCTGGTAGAACCCACCTGCATGATATCGGTCGGAAGAATCGAGTCCTAAGACTCTTGGTACAACCGGTACATTTGTAAAACCCCCATTTCCAATATTCTCCAGTTTAATAACCACCAATGCGTTGGCCCAGTCCTCCTTTGATCAAAGTAAGTTGTCCGGATTCTTCTACTTCCAGGAGAACATCATCCGAGCAATAAGATCATAAAAACACAAATAGCATTTGACCATCCACGGGTCCAGCCTGGGACTTTTATCTTTTTTGAATGATACCAATGTCTTTTTCAATTCAATTCCTCCTTGGGCACCTGAGTTTACTTGTGTTCTCGGTTGACTCAGGGAATAGTCATCTCCACTTATTTATTATAGGGTTGCTATTGATGAAACTTGAACGCACACATTAGTTAGTTAGATAGATCTATTATTAATTAGTTTTCTTTAATATATGCTATATAAAGATCTAAGCAAACCTCCTTCAAAAAAAAAAAGTTAGTATTTTCCTTCTTCTAATTTTCTCTTCTTTGTGTTAGTTAATTGATTCTGAGTTAGTTTAATGTTTTAGTATGAGAGGTGATTCTGAGTTAGTTTAATGTTTTAGTATGAGAAGTGAACTTCAAAGAACTTCTTTCAGCTTCACCCTTTCTTCCCACAGATCAAATGGTATCAGAGTTTCCGAGACCTGATGTTGTTTAATTTTTTTTTTTTTTTCTTCCATCTTGCTCTGCCCATATCTTAGATTTTCATGTCACCCCAAATCTTTTCATTTTCATTTCTCTTTTTTCCCATCCACCCACAGCTTACTCTCATACGATTTCACAATTTCACAAGCCTCTCCGAGGACTGCCTCTTCCCAACTGCTCTAACCCTAGACGCATGTTATTTATCCTCGAGCTTGGTCGCTTTGTCGCTGCAGGGATCGTCTCTACACTCTGAAATCCTTCTCCCTACGGGCCATTCATTGAGCGGAGGCCCCTCAGCCTCTCTCCCTCCATTCCATCTGAGTCACCAGTCTTACCTCACGAGCCTCCTCGTTGCTCGCCTCACTCCCTTCGTCCAGGTGCACTTGGCCTCACTCTACCCATCCTTAAACTATAACCCTAAATCCGCCATTAAAAAGAAAAAAAGGTATACAATAGGAAATTTCAACAATAATTTTTCAAAAAATTAGAATAAGCATTCCCCTTATTTTCCTCCACATGTTATAAATAGTCAAGCAAAGTGGCATGTATATAGAACTTTGAAATCATGTCAAGGAGAAAGAAATCTTTGAATGATGTCAATAACCAACATAATTGTTAATGATTCCATTTGATATAGCCATGCCTTTGACTTGATGAACTTAATGTTATTTCAATTAAATATTTAGAAGTGTGACATTTTTACATGTGAATTATTAGAGAAATAGAAAAGTCATTCTCGTTCATTTATATGGGTTTTACTAATTTTATACCATCAAAAAAGAATTAGTTTTAGGGAATTAGACATATTAAAATTTGTATTTCAAATTCATATTGTTAGCACCCAAAATGACCTTCTAGGTTGTGGGAGAAGGCCAAGCTCGAGTAACCACAAAACCACTTTAGATTGCACTTCCGACCAACCACTTTAGATTGCATTTCCGACCCAGTGCAATGAGAGAGGGATCTCTCTTAAAAAGGGCTGAAAATAATCAATAAGAAGCGTAAAGCCTTATTACTCAAGATGTTCATTCAAAGCACATTCAGAAGGTCAGATTCTGGTAGGACAATTTGTTTTCTAGAGTTTGGTAAGACAATCAAGAGAGAAAACATTGGGCAATGGAGTCAAACATAACACATAAACCAAAATGCTTTGTGTGGTGATAAGGGAAGAAGAAATGAACAATCCATTGACATAAGCATCAATCATGGATGAATTCGATGTCAACTTTAGAGGAATTACTTGATGGATATCTGAAAACAACAGCGAGAGATTGTGAGCAAGAATTTTGGATTGTTACACACTTATTCCAGATATGAAAAAAGAAAACATGATTAAAGTAAATAACAAGAAGCACATGCACATGAGAAGAAGAAAATACAGACTATAAACTAAATGGCACATGAATCTCTGTCCTCAGCCCCTTCATTTTCCAACCCTTTTCTCTTCTATTACAATGATATTTATAGGCCTTAGCATTGAATTTTTCAAGACCGTCACGATTGATTCCTCATGCATCCTTAGCAGGCTCCCAGACCGTAATAGCCCCAAAATTGGGAATTGTTATATACGTGTCGAGCTCAAAATAGATTGACTAAGATGGGAAAGAGGAACATTATGCATAGCACATCATCTTACTCCTGGTCTTTTAATTGGCCTTGTGGATCAATGAAATTCTCTATTTTCATGGAGCCGCCCACCTATGATTCTTCTACCGGAGGGGGAGGTGTCGCTTCCTGAGTGGAGATTATGAAGTTCTTGAGAATCTCCACATCTAGTTGGGTGTCTTGCTCATCTTCCGGGGTCTCCTTCTTCTTCTGACGTCGAACCCTTCTGCACATCTGTCGCTCCTAGGACTCTTCATCCTTGCTGGAGGTGCGACCTTTTACGTAGTCGAATATCAGAGGAGATGAAGGAGTGTGTTATTCCTCCACCTCAGACCACGCCTTCTCGGGCATAAATACCACTTCGGCACCCGAATCCCTCTCCATGACTAGATTCTAACTGAAAGATACCTGAAACTACTAGGTACACCACCTTTCTCATGCATTGATTTAAATAGGGGACATAGGGACCGCGCTTATAATGGTTGTGGCGATGACAACAGCTATGCGTTATCACCCTCGCCATTATGGGCTGACCGAATCTCCTAATCGAGCAGCAATGATGTCTAAGGCCTGAGCTGACGTGAAACAAGCTTAGCCAAGATTTTTTGGATAGGTGGAAAATCATTTGATGGCACTGAGGTGGCCCTCGTGCTATTTGCAATCATTTTGGTGGAAGTAGAGATGCATTTAAGCCGTCCATCCGCATGGTCAAATCTACACCGTAGGTCTTAACCTCATTTTCATCTCGACTGTTGATTCGCCCGGGCCATACCATGTTTGCAAATTTGAAGCGGGTCGATTTGGTGCATGAGTTATATTTGCGAACAAATCTTGGGCCGTCGATCTACCTTTTACAAAATATGTGTCGTTGAAAGGTGCGTGGTGTTAACAAAAGTTCGTAGATTTGCATCATGATCTTTTTCGTGCAAGTTCAAATCATGAACAAATTGCTGACCGTCAATCCTCATCAGTCGCCATTGATCTAATTTTTATGTGTTTGCGGGTTAGCACCTCCGCGTCCACCTAAACTACCCCTAACTCGTATTGCGATGTACGCCAATGACTATCGATCCTTTACCGCCTTTGAGCTCGGTTGTCCATACGTGTCTTCACGTGCAATAGGCGCAACTCTTTGTTATTAATCCCTGGTCACCCTTTAAAACCCGGGGCTCTAATAACTAATCCCCCTTGAGCTTAAACCCACCGTGCAGGGCCCTTCAATTTTCTGCCCTTGGGCCAGGTAGACCGAGAGCGAAGCTTCTCTTTGCTAGTTCCATGGGTCTAAACCCCTCCCCCAACACTTGGCACAATTTTGGTGCTAACAACTGGCTCCTATTGGGTATGCTATCCTCCCAGTGAGGTAGCAAAGAACCCCGTAGACTAGTGCCTTATCCATTGGGCCTTTCACACCACAAAATTTTGCAACCTGCAACCTTTATTGAAAAATGGAAACAAACCGAAACTGTAACATACTACTATAATTGGAAAAGCTGGAAAGGTGGTCATCGGGTCGAGCGTAGTTATGTACAGACCACTCTATCCTACACTACTCGAATGGCTACCACATTATGTGTTGTGAAAATGCTAGTGCAACTAGTCTAGCAATTGATACCCAAAGCAGACTCTCTCACCATGCTCGATTACATTTAGACAATACGAACGCAATGGAAAAAGATACCGATGACAAGAGTGGTATTCTTGGTGAAAACAAAACCCCTTACCCCAACTAAAGAATTTTTTTATATATCCAACTGCTAGGTCGAATAAAACATGATGCCCTTCAAATTTTTCTGCTATTCCCCTGACCAAGCAAGTCTACTTCAGCTGCCACCTCTCTAGCTCTTTCTCAGACTGTAGCTTTGTTTGCAGCTTGGCCAACTTTCCCCCAAAGGAACTATAAGTAGTCTACTTATCTCCTTTGTCACTCACATCAAGCTTAGGGATTGAATATTTGTGATAGGATTCACGTAACACTTGAAACTCGCTTATGCTCAGACCTCTATACAACCTAGCAAGACCAAAACAACCAACTTCATGTACCCCCTTCTACTGTGACTGTGGCTCTGCAATATGAGAGGCTACCTCAACACCTAGACCATTCATAGCATCACTTCCTTGGTTTCTTAAAATCCCAGGATTAAAAACTTTATTCTGTTCTGGTGCTTCAAATGAAAACCCCTCTTGATTTTCAAAAGGACCAAGTAAAGGATCCTCTTCTTGAAACCAGGATTATATGCTTGAAAAACCTACATAAAAATCATGTCGACCATCCTGGTCTCCCTCTAGCACCCCCATTATCTGGTCAGCTTGCTGAAGATGCATGTCAGGCCCAAGGAATTCTCCATGGATCTCATATTCTTCTTCAGCTTTAGTCCAATAGGAAAACTCTGTCTGCTGGGAATCTCTAGGAACCCCTTGGTCATCAACTCCTTCCTCCTCTCTTTGATGAAGGAAGGGATCCTCATGCAAAGTCTCTAAGCTTTCCTCACTCATGGATTTAAGAATTATCTTTATTCTGGCAAATGATTCAGATTTGGGAAACAGGGCTTCACCACCCTCAGGCTCAATATTTTCATGGCATTCAATGACGAAATTAGGAGCCACCAATGAGCCCTCTTCCTTGGCTGAACCTTCTACATAGTGGAACTGACTGCATGGCAGTTCATTATCTTCATTTATTTCCCGAAAGCTTATGACCTCCTCATCTCTGTATTCATCATATAGGGGTGGGACAAATCTTTCTTCAAAACTTTGCACCATAGAACTCTCCATCTGCTGAGTGCAATCTACATAAAACAACCATCACCATTATCTTCTCATATATGGCTGGGTCGACCATCTCCCTGCTCACCATGAGAAAACAAAGCAAATCCTTCATGCCCACCTCTCTACTCAAACTCCAATATCTTTCTTAGTTCATCCTCATCTCCCTGCTCTGATATTTTTCTAGACATTCTAAGATTGTCTTCAACCTCCAGTGCATCAATGAACATATGTTGAAAATTGGAAGACCTTCTTTCCAAAAGACGAAAAGATGATTCAGGGGGAAAGACAGATGCATAATGCAATTTAGCAACATTTTCTAGGGGTTGAATTCCCTTTGGCATATTTAACAGAAGCTTGCAAACCTCCTGTTAAAACTGGACATGGTTTCACCTTCTTGCCTTCTCATGGATTAAAAATCCGAAAGAACTGGGTCCCATGACCTTCTCTTACCCCAAAACTCCAAAAAGACATCGGACAACTCTTCCCATGTATCAATAGATACAGGCTGCAAGTGCTTAAACCATTTCTTCACATTTCCTTGGAAGGATTGGGCAAAAAACCTCATACAAACATCATCATGCTCTACTTCAAAAAGGTTCAAAAAATGTTCAAATCCTTGAAGATGTTTCTCAACAGTAAGACTTTCAGATTCTCCATCAAAAATAGGGAATCCACATCCTATCCTTCCTCTGCTAGACTACGTTGGGGGTCCAACTACATGATCTAACTTCCAGTTAGAACCCATAAGCAGAAGTGTCAACTACATCGACCAATATATCCCAACAGACGCCCACTAGTCATCATCACACACCTTGGGAAGCACACTGTAGCACAACCCTCCCATGAATCCATTTTTATGAGGATAAATAGTGGGTAATGCCTCCGGCCCTCCTATGGAATAAGGGACTATGCCTACATCAACATATTGACTTTGTTCCGACTGTTGTGCTCAGGTTTTGTCATTAAATAACCAATTTGGGAGGTTTAGTTTCACGAAACCCCACACCTACCTATACATGAGGATAATAAACTAAGACTTATGTTAAACAATAATGCATCACTTTCATACCATTTATCTTTTGGAATTCATGTCCTCAGGGTACTCCCACCTTGTAGGATCCAGCTACCACTTAGCTCTTTTAACTTGTAGGTTAGTCTTAAAACACATGATTGAGAAATATTGTGCATTCATTCACATGTTTACATATTTCATTACTAATGAAAAATAATGCAAATCAATTTTTTTTCTATGTACCATGCACCTGGTATCATATCCATCCATTCAACATATAACTTTAACTTGATATCCACATACCCATCATTTATTAAATTTGTATGCCAGAGATATAATCAAAATATGAACACCAAACTGATGAAGTTCCACAATAATAGGCAAATACAAACACGTAATGATAGTTAAAGTGATAAATTCAAAACAGGGCATTACAAAAATTTACATGGAATTTAGTGGATATTAAAGTAGAATTATTTTGCATAGCAACTAACTATTGTTCCACTTAATTTTTTAAATTCATTTTAAAATAACATTCTTTAGTTAATCAAAATTAAAAAAATATTGAGGCCATGATCTCATACTTCTATATTAAATTATGTTTCCAACTTTTAAATTTTTAAATTTTCTAAAATTTAAAAAGTGCATATTTCGTATTTATGACATTTATTTCTACTTTCATTTTCTAATTCTCTATGTTATGATATTTGTCAATACATTCAATTTTATTCCAATAATGTGCACTAATTTATCAAGTTTTTATAATGCATGGAGTGACATGAAAACTTAAAATTGATCACTAAGGTCACAAGTAACATCCCCTTTCCACATGAAGATAAACTAATAAATCTTTGAAAAACAAAGAAAGAAGTTTTAGTCACTGGATTATATATGTTTGTATTTCATTTTATGTGTAGTATTATTTAATGTTACTTTACCTTATATCTATATATGTTTATATTTTTTGGCTCACTTGTGGGTGAACCCAAATTCACTATGACATAGACCAACAAATCCCAAGATACTGGCCCTTTAGGTGTCACCATCGAATAGACGAAGTCTCACCCAAAGTACCTATGGTTACTGCATAAACCATGTTTCTACAATAGCGAAGGGGAGAGAACTCTATTCTACAATCATACCCATTAACCAACTCTTAACGCAAATAAGTAAAACCATAGATCTAATAGAATGTATGCATCAATTGCATAACATATTATAGCTGAGAGCATCAATGTATTATTTTCATATCATTGTGCATCTATCATTTAACAGTATCATGTATATAAAAACAAGAAGCACACAACAAGCACATAACAATTTGCAGAAAAAAAATTCCAATGGGATGTTGACTAGTTCCCAACTGACTTTCATTTCCACTTGAATCATCAAAAAAGTACTTAACAATGGCTTCAAGGTTCTGATAAATCTGCATTTTCCCACATGGAAAAACAAAAAGACAGTTAGTGTTAAATTTGTACTCAAATAGAATGCAGAAAAAATGAGAAATGCTTTAGTAAATTACATCTCTGATTCCATTCTTTGTTCTCTAATGAAATTAAAATTAAGAAGACAACACAAACTAACGTGCCATCTTTATGCAATAGAGACATCCACAAAGTTGAGCAATCAGTAACAGTTCAAGGATTAAAAACATTTTTGTAATAGATAAAAGTCTGTAAAAATAAAATTCAAACACAAATCCTCAATTCCTAGTAAGATCATGAAATCGTATTCAACAACAAATTGAATATAATTGGTATCCATCTCAATTTTTTGGTAACCAACAGTGCTGGAAATTACCCTTTTCAACACCCTGGTCTTCTCCAATGACCTATGGACAACAACCATATCCAAAACAATATTATGAGACTCGGACTAGGCAAATAATTGGCTGCCTTGGGAATCAACTGACTCGGTGACTCAGATAAGACTTGGATAAGACTCGACAAATAGAAAAAAAACTAAGTATAGTAAATTTTGTGCATAAAAAATATAATGATGACATTTCTAATCCACATAAGTTATAAAACCAAATTCTAAGCAGAAATTCATTGTATCATCTCAAAAAAATGATAATGCAACATTTGACTCTCCATATTTATATGAAAAATAGTGAACTGAAAAAATGATTCCTTGAACAAATTTAGAAATAGTACCAAGTTCAACTACATAACTCAAAACATAAATAGAAAATCAAAATAGACAATGTCTTCAAGTCCAATCTCAAGCTTCATGCATGACTATGCTATTGGGAGCAGGGAGCAGGAGTGGGAATCGGGAGCTGGAGTAGGAGTGGAAAGTAAACTATTATGGCACAACTATATTACACACATCCCAACTTCAACCCATACTACATAACATACACAAACAACAATCCACTATAAACACCCAAAAAACGTAGTGCATATTGAATATATGAATCAATGCATTATGCATAATGCTATAAAGATTGCACATCCACTTAGACAATCCATGTGCATAGTAAATGCAAAATGATTGTAGTTGTAGTATGTGACACAACAATCATTACAATTACTAGAGGTGGAATAAGAAATTAGGTTCATGTCACTTTGAATAGTTATGACAAATATAAAACTTTCAACTATCCATAAGTTGGTATGATGACCAAATAAAAATGCATTTAGGATGAAAATGAAAATTAATTAGGGATCAAATGTTACAAGTAATGTAACACAAGGTGCATAGTATAGAAAATTTATATCTTATAAGTGCCATACAAAGTAATTATTTTGAAATATTCACAATGTAGTAGGATCATAGATTAGGGAGATTATATAGAAATTTACTTCATGGTATAACTTAGTCAATACTAAAAACCTAATGCTTAAAGATTCTTGAACAAGGTGGTTGATCAATTCTTGTGTTGGGAATGACCAAAGGCTTGTCGGTTGAGCTTTATGTTCTATGTTTCCTTTTACCACTAAAGAGAAAATTTTGCATCACATAAAAATTTAACATAGGTTCCATCTACAATGTAGAAAATGAAGGCCAATGTGATCGTGAATTTTGTTCATTATGGCATTAAAAAAACGGCTTACTAGAGACCACGATGGAATTTCAATATGACCACCATGAGATGTTTATCTCAACTTTAATTTTCTAGTAGAGGAATGGGGTTGAAAGGATTTGAATAATTTCTACTAAGAAATAACCAAAAACAAAATGCATTCAAACCAAAAAAGTCAACCTAAATCCAAATGTAATAAATCCCTAATTGAAACAACAACCATATATAAAATAAAGGCCAAACATATTTCTACTAAACCTATATTATCTTGGAAACTATATACATGTTTATAGGCTTGATTGTAATAAATTCCTACCACTCAAAGAAGCTTTTGTCATCCCTAGTTCTTTCATCATCATCATACATATTATTTTTGTAGCTCCACAACCAAACTCTCCATGGTTTCCCTATGAAAACAACTATAAAATGAAAGAAGCATTAGGAACAATCACAACACAAAGGAAATACAAACAACCACAACATTATGGATTTAAATTACCTTCGGTTTGTTCAAAGGGATAGAAAAATGCCGAATCCCATCTCCAAATTGTGATTGATTTCTTGTGCAACTATAAAATTCCATTGGATGGCCAAAATTGGTCTCCAACATTGGAAATAGAACATTACACAAGGGCAAGGGATAAATAGTTAAGAAAATTCAATGTGAAGTGAACCATCGATAGAACATGAACAATGTAAGATAGATAGGAAATTAAAAACATGAGGGAGTTCCACTAGTAGAGACACCATGAATAGTTATAGGGAAAATTTTGAAGGGTTTCAGGGTGGAGATATTCATAGGTATTAGTGCACATCATAAATGGTAGAGAGAAGAGGTTTCATGAAATAGTGAGAAGGGGCATGCTAAACAATGAAATCAAGTGTCTATTGAAGTTGTTTCCTACCTCCACATATGAATTGACCAAGATGGATGGTGTCATACTCCATGTGGGTTGTTATACATTGAACTTTTAGCATATTTGCGAAATATTTTTCCATGAACAAACTTGTCTGAGGATTACCATTATCAGAAAGAAGGCAGACAAAAGTTATGTGAAATATTTTGCACGGGAGGTCTCGGCGAAAATTCTGAATACAAGATTATTGGAAGCTGGGAGATTTGCCATGATCAGCATGTGCATAGAAGCCGTTTTAGAGATGAAGAGAGAGAGACACATGCTCCCATGTCATTTGTGCGGCCATCGGTGGTGAGATCCGGGAAGAAATACACAGTGAGTCAGTTACAACCAAGCCAACCGCCAGATCTGGACAAGAATGAAACCAACGGTGTGAAGGGATAGCGTTGTTTCAACATGCACGGATTAATACATCTTTCAAATCGCCGCGGTCTCGTTAGGCGTCATGCACCTTTCACCGGCTAAGATCGAGAAGGGTACAGATCTACGGCCCAGCATAATAGTGGTGATTTTACTCGTTGCTATGTCAAGCACGCCCAAAATCGCCGCGGCTGGTAAAGAGCGCATCAGTTGACGACCGCAATTCGGGCATGGGAGCGATCTACGGTCAGCAGCATCTTGGAAAGTCTAACCTGCATTAGAAACCAAAATCAATCAAAATCTGAGAAGTATGAGGTGGAAGCAAAGCTCGTGGCCTCCAAAGGGAAATTGCAGTCGAAAGTTGCTGCGTTGCAGCCAGGGAGGGCATCACCGCCGGCCAGGGTTAAAGGAATCCAATTTCGCATTGATCGGGTTCGCTTGTGTGTTGTGCGTAGGGGCCATCAGATAGTTCACCCCAAATCTTCAGCTACCGGAATGCAAACTGATAAAATAATTTTTAAAGGGGAGGGGTTGCCATCTATGGTCCATCCAGATATTTCGAATTGGCTGTAAATGTGACATCCCCAAAAGATGCACTCAAACCGTCTTTTCTAAAAATTTAAAAGAATTCTCCTCACAATCAATCATTAATAATATAGTCGTCATAAGGTGTTTAGAGGACCTTCCTCTTTTATAGTGGATTCTACGTGCATAGGACCTTACGACAAGTTCATTCATACTAAATTTCTTCAAGTCCATTGATGCTAAAAAGTCAAGTCAAAGGGTTCATCTAACATAATTGCGATAACTCATAAATGAATGTCGCTAACGTTATCAAGATAGATCACGAGTATTACTCAGCCAAGTAATGTCTATACAACTCCTCTTATCTCCTATGCGACTTTACCCCATTGACTTATTTCAACAAAATTATAAGCATATATAAACCTAGCTTACTTATGCAAAGATCAGGTTTTCTCATCCCTACATGAAAGCCTCTTATTATTTATATTCCAAATTGCTATATCCTACATATGCAACAATATATATATTCCTATATGATTATTTCACAATACATGTATAATCCTCGATATACCACTTGTCACACCTACATTCATACATGGACAACCATCATAAACATCACATAAAGTACACATAAGACCAAATCCAATATACACGTGGTTCACCCAAAACTCTGTGCTACGTCCACCAAGAAGGTTGCATCATATGCAACATATTTTATTAGTTCAAGGAGGTTTACAACGGAAACAAAATTGTTGCATTACTCAATTTCCACTAGCTCCGAGCCTCGAAAAAACTAGAACCTTCAAATAGTCAAACATAAATGCAGAGATCGATTATCTGGTAGAACTTAACATAGATCTTTCTATGCACACATAAAAAATTAACGAGGTAGAAGTAGTATCTATTGACATAAAAAGCTGTAGATGATATAGTACATTCACAAAAACATGTCCATGATCAAATCTTCGATCATGTAACTAAAACATAACCATTAGCCAGATATAGAACTAGCATTTCAACTACGTTTTCGACCGAGACCACTCGGATATGTACCTTAAATATGCACAACTTTTCCAGCTCACATTCACTACGTTTTACTGAGTTCCATGTGACCGGTGAAGAAATAAAAACATAATTAGAGTTTACAACCAATAGATCTGTATCACAATCATAACGTTTCACAGAGTTCTAACTGGCTGGTGATAAGATGATATATAACTAGGGTTAAAAACAAAATAGATCCAGCGCACTAATTTAAATTTTTTTCAGAAATCAATCCTCTAATAGTATAGCAAGTCGTTACCAGGGTTCTTGGTACAAAACAATGTTTTGCAGAGATCTTCTTGATCAAGATTATATATTTTGTGAAGGTGCCCTTATCCAGCTCCTTAAGAGGCATAGCTCCATTCAAATTAAAGCCCGCCAATGGTCAAGGGTCTCCTCCCGCTTAGCGATCCGAGATCTTTCGCAGAGGATTAAATACCAACCAAAAGAATCTAGGAAATATCAAGAATTCAAATTGTATTGAACCCGCAAATATTAAAAATGTATATCAACAGGTAAGGGTAGTTTGATAATTATGGTTCTTAACATATAAGATATCAGAAACCCAGATATAAGGAATCATATCCTCAAGTTTATACTATACAGGGTATTGTTAACTCTGTTTGTAAAATAAGGTAGCAAATCCAAGGGTAACTGAATCCGAAAACAAGGCAAAAATATCAAGGAAACAATTATGATGAAACATTCTTAGACCAATCTACCGAAAGGCCTTCACGTTTTTCTAGAGATTTTATCTTAACAACATTTATAGTAATCAAAACATGCTTCTACCATAGTGGCGACCTGGCGGAATCGCTGGAATCGAGCACAACCTAACAATGGTTATTTAGCAATAAAATAAAACAAAAGGACTTGGTTCATGCTCCTCCAATGTGCGCCTCAATAAGACGGATCGCACACATGATGGATCTACCCACATAATCCTAACATAAAGACAAGATGAAACGGAATACTAACCCTGAAAGTTCATACCTATTTCTTCACACAGGTGCAATGCCACGATGTATTGCTTACGGTAGTGATTTCTACCAATTCCCCAGTGTTTCACTATTATGCTCTCCTTCGAAGGCAGAGATCACCGTCTCCCCAAAAGATGCATGAAGAAGATCTACATGAACTCGGTTCTTATCGGGGCACCTCTGGGAAAGACCAAGCCCGAATTCCCCTTCAGCTACGCAAATCTTGATCTCAAACTGAGCACGACATTTTCTAAAGTCCATTCTCCAGGAAGAACCGCCAAGAAGGAAGAAACCCCTTTCAACCGAGAACCAAGAGAGATCTACAAGCATATTCGAATATGTCGAGATTTTTCGTCTTGCAAACGCCAATCCAAATACTAAAATCTAATGCTCAGAAAATGATAGAGCATGACGCCTCCCCTCACTTCAACGACTACTCAACTTTATAACCCAAGGTTTTACTTGCTCACATTGGGAAATCCGCCTAGGATCCCAATGACAAATGGCGCTTCACCAAGTCTGTCACTCTTTCGAGGAGACAGCCTTGCGTTGATTTCGCCTAAAGATTCTCCCCAAATCTTTCTACCGAACTCCACTAAGTTGATAGGGGTAGTGCGCCATTTGGTGTATGTTTTAAATAAATAATATATATATATATATATATGTTCAAGAAGTAAATGACATATACAATTTTACTTTCATCTTCACATTGGAAAGGAAATTCCCAACACTCCCTTCTAGATGTATAACTTTATGAATATATCATAATTAATTGCATATGAATTGCTAATTCATCCATTATATATAAGAAGCTAAACACCCTCCTCAATATATGTATCCTTATCAATACCATGTTTAAAAGCATGTGAATCTCTAATTGATCCATTAATCAAATATATATATATATATCTTTATCAATATACTGTATTTAAATGCCTATGAATCTCTAATTGATCCATTATATGAAAGAAAGGAAAAACCCTCCTAACATAATTATATAACTTATTAAGAGGTTGCATTGAGTAACTACTCTCTCAATCTATGACGACAATACCTATAAATATTTAAGGTTGACCCGTAAACCACTTACTCTTCTTCAAGTGCCCATGGCACTAAGATGACACCTGTAATCTATTATCAGACTTTTGAAGGATGTCACTCCCTTCGCCTTTCCCCTAGTGGCTTCACTTGCCCATCACTTAGTTGCGACAAACGTTCGGTCTCTTAGTTTATGAATCATCATTACAATTTAGTAAATAATTAACAATGCTTGCAAGGTTATCTGGTGGGGCCTTGGCCTTGAGCTCCTCACCAGAATTCGTGTACCATTCTTTCTAATTAGATAAGGGTAGGGGTAGAAGAGGGGTGTTACAGTAAACTTTACACAAATATACCAAAGTGTCATCACGAATGGTGTAAAGCACCCTCGCATGATAGCAATACGTAGGTTGGGCAGCACCACTTTTGATATAATATGTATTACATGGTAAGCCGGATACAGCCTCATGTCCTTTTCGGCCTTTGGAACACCTTTCTTGAAGGATGCCAATAAAGGATGCATATGCGACTGTATGGATTCTTAATCCCTCTCTCGTCTCCAGCTGCAATATTACAGCCCGATCTTTTACATTTGAAACTACGATATGTGTCAACTAAATACAAGTTCTAGATATGGGATCGTACTTTGAATTTTTTCCTATATATGCATAGTAAGCATCGTCAAAGAAAGGGAAGTTTCGAACGAGTGATTATGTTTCATTTTCGCTCTTGGCATCGGGAGCCTCTTGTCCAAAGGTTGATCAAAGATGATAAGGAACATTAAGCAAAAGATCTGGAAAGGTGGATGGCCATAAGTGAGGTGGGAGGATTCATAAAGCACGCGCCCTCTAGTCCCCAGAAGTTTTTCGAAGAGATAGCACCGGGAAAAGCAACTTGAAGGTCTGATAGATGCTAGAGAAAAGGAGCGTTGTTCTTTTGTGCAGAGTGTGTCATTGGCTGACAAAATTTGTAAGATCTTGTGGGTGGGATCCAGTTGTGGACCAATTGCACAGTTTCCCCACTTGATAAAGGATCTGAGCACGTTGAGAAAATTTATGCTTAGTGAAAGTGACATGGATATAAAGCTTCATTTCTTCTAGACCGGTTTCTCCAGCAACCAAAAGAAGTAGGGTAGAATTGTTAAAGTCAAAATTGTCTAACAACATGTTTTTTGCCAGGCGAAAAGAGTATGGTTTTATTCATTGTGGTGAAGATTGGGCTATACCAAAAGAGGCCATTCGCCAGTATTGATGACATTTCTAGACCGACGAAAATTGATTTACTTTAGATAAAAATACAAGTGGCATTTGAAGGGATAACATCTAGCAAAAAGGCTTACCCTAAGCACTAGAGTGCCCTACATACCTTTGGCAGGTCCAGGACAACCTGATATCAAGAAGGATGGATTAGAGACATTACTCATTCCAGGTGATTGCATGTTGGTTTGTTTTCAATGAAGGGATTTGTCTCAATGGCAGTTTGAGTTTAATTGCAGGATTAGAAGGGCTAGCAGGTTACAGAGTTCAGTTGCAGGTCAGGTTGCAGTTTTCAGTTGAAGTTGGGAGCTGCCCAATGGATCAGGCACTTGGTCTACGGGCTTCTTTGCTACCTCACAGGGAGGATAGCATCCCCGGTTGGAGCCAGTTGTTAGCACCAGATTTGTGCTAAGTGTTTTAGAGAGGTGAAGGAGTCCAGACCTATGGAGAAATGAACAAAGTCCAAATTCCTTGAGCCATATGACCATTAAAGATGCAAACAAGCTTTTCAAGCCTTCATTCCTAAGTCTAAGATGAAATAATGCTGAATAATGCTAAGGTCTACATGTCAAATCCACACACCCGCCACATCATCCTAAGCATTTAGTCCCGTGGACATGAAATGAGAAACAAATTCAAATCTCAAATGTGATATTTTATGAAGAGTGGGCATGTTTTGTACTGAAAATTATTGTTTTGGTCATCGTTTTGCAGAAGTTGTATCCGCCAAATAGGAATGAATTTGAAGAAACGGAGAGATTTTTTTCTCCATAACAAGCCTATCTACAATAACCTCTCTTATAATTTACACAGGTGTCGTGATTTGGGAGAAATGAATGGTTTTGCAGAGGGAAAGTTTCCAGTTTTTGCGTTTTCTGTGTGAGTCATCATTTTCCGGAGCCAATCCTACACATATGGAGGAGAATTTGAGGAACCTGAAAGAGTTTGTTCTTCAGCATGGACCAATATACAAAAAACTCTTTCATTTTTTACACAAATATCCCCGTTTGGGATATATAGTCGTCGCATCGAGAGGTATTGTTCAGCAGTCCGTGGCCAAAACTATTCAAGATTTTGTTGAAACCGACTCTTAAGTTGTTGAATCTCTTTGTATAGGTGTCAAATATTGTTGTAATAGTTTCTTACTGAGATAGATTGACCCTAGGGCCAAATAGATCTATAAATTGAATGTAATAGAAGAAGAATGGGTTGGAAAATCAAGCGGCTGAGGCCTTGGGAGAGCTCTGTGCTGTTTTGAAACATTTTCTTGAATAAATTGCAGTGATTGAAGCTGGTTTTAATGGCTGAGATTCCTGTGTCATTCTCCTCACAGTCTGTTCATCTCCTTCCCCATGTGAATTTGTGTTTCTTTCATTGTTTATCCATTTTGTGAACGCTTAATTCGTGTTCGGTTCAGTGTAGTATTTGAATGGAATTCATAGAAATAATGCTCTGTTCAAGTCTTACCAAGCACTCCACAATTGATTTCTGCTAAAGTTGGCATAGGATTCATCCTTGTTAGGTTCCCAATGCTGATGGACTATTTCTAATTTCTTCCTTATCATCAAATTAACAGCTCTTTGACTGTGAATGGCTGGCTGCCTTCCCTCAGTTTTTACATCCATAGCTGTAGCACTGTATTTGTTTTAAGTTTCATGTTTTGACTCCATCGCCCAATAGTCTTATGATTTTCTCTCCAAACAATGTTTAAATCATCTTTGTTTCTAGCAGAAATCTGATCTTCTGCATCTGTTTTGATTGAATATCTTGAATATGAAAGCTGGTGTGTTTCCTCATTACTGAAAATCTTGATGGTTTCTAGTTTTCCATGAGTTTATAGAGAGAGCCCTCTCTGCTTGTGTTAGGTCAGAAACATAAGCCAAAGATTGGTTAGTGGTTACCCATAATTTCCCCTCTCCATAACCTTGGGGGTCAGTTTTGGTGTTAACAAATTGGTGCAGTTGCTGGGGAATGAAATTTTCCTATCGTCCCTGGGAGAACGACAAAGGTTTCAGACTGAATGCTGATGGTGAACAACAGTCAGACATCGAGAAGGCTGTATCATTCACCTGGAGACTCCACTCAGCAAAATTCCAGTATGAAGGTGACTCCACTGGGAAAATCAGTGACCTTATATCAGAATTGAGATGTTGAAAATCTCAAGGCAACTCCACATCAAAGAAATCCAGTGCTTCATTATTTCACAAGATGGTCTCTTCAGTCTTAAATCAGAATTTGCAGCTCCAATCTTTCAATATGGCTGCATTATCAAGAAGGTATGCTCCTATGAACAGAGCTCACATCCCTGGTTTTCCAAATTTTATTCCTAAAGTAGATTGGCAAACCGATTTACCTAAATTTAAAGATCAGAAAGGAGATGATGGTGCTATTCATTTGCTTAAATTTCATATGCATATACATAAGCTTGGAATTGGATTGCCTGAGGACTGTTTGATGAAAATGTTTATGGCAACATTAGAAGAGAATGCAAATTCATGGTATGAGGGATTACCATCAGCAAGTTTGTTTTCCCTTGAATATTTTCACATAGCATTTCATGGGCATTTTAGAAATCAGTACCCCTCCTTGCTACTAGTTCAAGATTGATGCATGCATGTTAAAGGTTTCATTGAATATTTGGAAGAGATGTATGGTAGTGATGAGTTTATGGATGAAGAGATTTTAGAAATGTTGCATGAAAATCCCTTCCATAAGAAAGAAATGCAAAATAAGTGCCATGACACTCAAGACAATCCCAAACAAATACTAGTTTCTCCTTTGGTTGTGGATGAAGAAGGACAACACAGTGTTGAAAGTCATGTTCCCTTGCCTAAATTGGATGAAAGTTTGCAGCTCTCTTGCCATTCTTTATATAACTGAGCTAATGAGGAAAGTAGCCAATCAATTGTCTCTGCTCCTTGTCCATTTTCTGATTTAGACATTGAAGAAAGAAACGCTATCTTGAATTCCTTTGAAAGTCAAGTTGAAGTTTCTGTTGAATTAAGGGAAGGGGAAGAAGCTAGCTATCATAACACTTTGGAAAATTTTCAGAATGTAGTTTCTCTTTTGGTTGAAAGGGAAGATGGCGGTGTCCTTGATATGGAACATGTGCAGTAGTTTTGTCAGACCTCATTTGATGATGAAAATGATCAGTCTTCTCAGTCAAGTCTTTCTTCATGCCTTTCATTTTTAGAATTTTTGAGTCAAGAAGAATTTGTTTCACTTGATTTTGTTGAAGAAAACAATGATATTTTTGTTGGATTGCATGTAGAAGATCAAGTTCTAAATTCTGAGAATTGTGATGAAGTTGCTGATATTTCACTTGGAAGTTGTCCGGAGAACTCCATTCTAGCCTCCCTTGACGAATGGGTGGATAATGTGCAAGAAATTTTACAGTTGGGGCAGCCCTGTCATGACAAACCAATAACATAATTTTTTGAAAGATGTCATGCTTTTTATGACCCTATAGGTGAATATGTGGAAAGGTTTTTCATTTTTAATTTGCAGCACCTTGAAAATGAAAAGAATCATTGCTATCCTACGCTGCCATATCCCTTGTCATTGGCCGATTTCATGCAGAGTGAAGGAGTCGAATTGTTCAACCATTTGATAGATTGGCTCTAGTGGGATTTTTGTGTTACCTGATTGAGCAAAGAAATTTGGCATCTTAGAGTAGGTAGGCAGTTGAAATAAGCTCACAGCTGAGCATCTTTTTCAGAATGTACAGTTTCAGTTTTCAGCTTGGTTTCAAGAACTTTTCAGTTTGCATGTGCAGTTCAGAGTTTAGTTTTCAAGTCCAGTTCAGAAAATTTCTGTGTAATTTTCAGTTGATGGTTGCATTCAGACAAAGCTCTCCAAGCATTCTACGCTAAGAAAAGGGAGATGTTGAGAAAAAGAGGAAAGGAGTCTTCATGAATTGGAAAAAGATTGGTTCTATAAACCTCTATCAGCTTCATATATTTAAGCTAAGGTTTTTAAAATTACTATGAATAATGGAGATGAAGACCAAAATTCTAATTTTATGAAAATTCAAAGGTTTCAATTTTCATGAAATCCAACGGGTTTTTTGGAAGGTGATATAACGAGAGTCTGATTTTTTATGAAACAAGGGTTTTAAAATTCTATGATTTTGGCCAAAGTTATAAGTAAAGGTTCAGAAGGTTAAAGGAACTTTGAGCTAAAGATAAGCAGTGTAAACATTTTTGTGCAAAATATTGTTTCACGTCGAGTGCCCAGGTAGTCGCGCAGTGGAGACTTAGTTGTTATCAGCTCCTGTCGAGTGATAACACACCTTTTTGAGACAGCCGAATCCATCTCCATGAGCTACACAATCCGTAGAGAATTAGAGAATTTTCCACTCCATACTATTTGAAGGATTCAATTAAATATAGGTAAAAGCATTTTCATGAAAGCATCGTATATTCACATTATTAGAAAGAAGGCAGACAAAAGTTATGTGAAATATTTTGGATGGGTGGTCTCAGTGAAAATTGTGAATACAAGATTATTGGAAGCTGGGAGATTTTCCATGATCAGCATGTGCACAGAAGCCATTTTAGAGATGAAGAGAGAGAGACACATGCTCCCAGGTCATTTGTGCAGCCATCGGTGGTGAGATCCGGGCAGAAATACACAGTGTGTCAGTTACAACCAAGCCAACCGTCAAATCTGGAAAAGAATGAAACCGATGGCATGAAGGGATAGCATTGTTTAACCATGCACGGATTAATACATCTTTCAAATCGCCGCGGTCTCGTTAGGCGTCATGCACCTTTCACCGGCTAAGATCGAGAAGGATACAGATCTATGGCCCAGCACAATAGCGGTGATTTTACTCATTGGTATGTTAAGCACGCCCAAAATCGCCGCGGCCGGTAAAAAGCGCATCAGCTAACGACCGCGATTCGGGCATGGGAACGATCTACGATCACCAGCATCTTTGAAAGTCTAACATGCATTAGCAACCAAAATTGATCCAAATCTGAGAAGTATGAGGTGGAAGCAAATCCTGTGGCCTCCAAAGGGAAATTGCAATCGAAAGTTTCAACGTTACATCCAGGGATGACATCACCACCGGCTAGGGTTAAAGGAATCCAGTTTCGCATTGATCGAGTTCACTTGTGTGTTGTGCGTAGGGGCCCTCAGATAGTTCACCCCAAATCTTGAGCTACCGGAATGCAAACTCTGATAAAATAATTTTTAAAGGGGAGGGGTTTCCATCTATGGTCCATCCAGATATTTCGAATTGGCTGTAAACTTTGCACAAATATACCAAAGTGTCATGACGAATGGTGTAAAGCACCCTTGCATGATAGAAATACGCAGGTTGGACAGCGCCACTTTTGATATAATATGTATTACATGGTAAGCCAAATACAGCCTCATGTCCTTTTCGGCCTTTGGAACACCTTTGTTGAAGGATGCCAATAAAGGATGCATACGCGACTGTATGGATTCTTAATCCCTCTCTCATCTCCAGCTACAATATCAGAGCCCGATCTTTTACGTTTGAAACTACAATATGTGTCAACTAAATACAAGTGCCATATGTGGGATCGTACTTTGAATTTTTTCCTATATATGGAGAGTAAGCGTCGTCAAAGAAAGGGCAGTTTCGAACGAGTGATCCTGGCATCGGGAGCCTCTTGTCCGAAGGTTGATCAAAGATGATAAGGAGCATTAAGCAAAAGATCTGGAAAGGTGGATGACCATAAGTGAGGTGGGAGGATTCACAAAGCATGTGCCCTCTAGTGCCCAGAAGTTTTTCAAAGAGATAGCACTAGGAAAAGCAAATTGAAGGTCTGATAGATGTTGTAGAAAAGGAAGGTTGTTCTTCTGTGCAGAGTGTGTCATTGGGTGACAAAATTTGTAAGATCTTGAGGGTGGGATCCAGTTGTGGACCAATTGCACAGTTTCCCCACTTGATAAAGGATCTGAGCACGTTGAGAAAATTTATGCTTAGTGAAAGTGACGTGGATATAAAGCTTTATTTCTTCTAGACCGGTTTCTCCAGCGACCAAAAGAAGTAGGGTAGAATTGTTCAAGTCAAAATTGTCTAAAAACATGTTTTCTGCCCGGCGAAAAGAGTATGGTTTTATTCATTGTGGTGAAGATTGGGCTATACCGAAAGAGGCCACTCACCAGTATTGATGACATTTCCAAACCGAGGAAAATTGATTTACTTTAGAGAAAAATACAAGTGGCATTTGAAGGGATAACATCTAGCAAAAAGGCTTACCCTAAGCACAAGAGTGCCCTGCATACCTTTAGCAGGTCTAGGACAACCTGATATCAAGAAGGATGGATTAGAGACCTTACTCATTCCAGGTGATTGCATGTTGGTTTGTTTTCAATGAAGGGATTTGTCTCAGTGACAGTTTGACTTCAATTGCAGGATCAGAAGGGCTAGCAGGTTACAGAGTTCAGTTGTAGGTCAGGTTGCAGTTTTTAGTTGAAGTTGGGAGCCACCCAATGGATCAGGCACTTGGTCTACGGGGTTCTTTGCTACCTCACAGGGAGGATAGCATCCCCAACTAGAGCCAATTGTTAGCATTAGATTTGTGCTAAGTGTTTTAGAGAGGTGAAGGAGTCCAGACCTATGGAGAAATGAACAAAGTCCAAATTCCTTGAGCCATATGACCATTAAAGATGCAAACAAGCTTTTCAAGCCTTCATTCCTAAGTCTAAGATGAAATAATGCTAAATAATGCTAAGGTCTACATGTCAAATCCACACACCCGCCACATCATCCTAAGCATTTAGTCCCGTGGACATGAAATGAGAAACAAATTCAAATCTCAAATATGATATTTTATGAAGAGCGGGCTTGTTTTCTTACTGAAAATGACGGTTTTGGTCATCGTTTTGCAGAAGCTGTATCCGCCAAACAGGAATGAATTTCAAGAAACTGAGAGGTATTTTTCTCCATAACAGGCCTAGATAGAATAACCTCTCTCAGAATTTATATAGGTGTCATGGTTTGGGATAACCGAACGGTTTTATAAAGGGAAATTTTGCCGTTTTCGCGTTTTCTGCGTTAGTCATTATTGTCCAGAGCCGATCCTGCACAGCTGGAGGCGAATCGAAGGAAACTGAAAGAGGTGTGTCTTCAGCATGGACCAGTCTACAAATATGTCTTTCATGTTTTACACAGCTATCACCGTTTGGGATATACAGCCATCGCATCGAGAGGCATTTTTCAGCACTCCGCGGCCAAAACTGTTCAAGATTTTGTTGAAATCGACTCTTAAGTTGTTGAATCTCTCTGTATAGGTGTCAAATGTTTTTGTAACAGTTTCTTACTGAGATAGCTCGACCCTAGGGCCAAATAGATCTATAAATTGAATTTAATAGAAGAAGAATGGGTTGGAAAATCAAGTGGCTAAGGCCTTGGGAGAGCTTTGTGTTGTTCTGAAACATTTTCTTGAATAAATTGCAGTGATTGAAGCTAGTTTTAATGGCTGAGATTCCTGTGTCATTCTCCTCACAGTCTGTTCATCTCCTTCCCCATGTGAATTTGTTTTTCTTTCATTGTTTACCCATTTTGTGAATGCTTAATTCGTGTTTGGTTCAATGTAGTATTTGAATGGAATTCATAGAAATAATGCTCTGTTCAAGTCTTACCAAGCACTCCACAATTGATTTCTGCTAAAGTTGGCATAGGATTCATCCTTTTTAGATGCCCAATGCTAATGGATTGTTTCTAATTTATTCCTTATCATCAAATTAATAGCTCTTTGACTGTGAATGGCTGGCTGCCTTGCCTCAATTTTGACATCCATAGCAGCAGCATTGTATTTGTTTTAAGTTTCATGTTTTGAGTCCATTTCCCAATAGCCTTATGATTTTCTCTCCAAACAATGTTTAAATCATCTTTGTTTCAAGCAGAAATTTGATCTTCTGCATCTATTTTGATTGAATATCTTGAATATGAAAGCTGGTGTGTTTCCTCATTACTGACAATCTTGATGGTTTCCAGTTTTCCATGAGTTTATAGAGAGAGTCCTCTCTGCTTGTGTTAGGTCAGAAACATATGCCAAAGATTGGTTAGTGGTTACCCAGAATTTCCCCTCTCCACAACCTTGGGGGTCAGTTTTGGTGTTAACAATTGAGATATTTGACAGAGTAATCTGAGGTTAAATGTTACGGTACTGAACGATCTGGGAGGCATTACGTCCTATGTGGATATTGTTTTCAACCTCTAATTCCTTAGCAACTTGTTTGACCTCCTTGACAACCTCCTCGACCTCCTATGTGACCTCATCAACCTCCTCAACTTCCTTTGCAACCTATTCGAGTTCCTCAATGACCTGCTTTGCAACCTCCTTAGTGACCTCTGTGACCTGCTTGGTGATCTCTGTGACCTCCTCGACCTCCTTTGCTGCCTCCTCAACCTCCTCTATGATATCCTCAACCTCCTCCATGACTACCTCAGTGACCTCTACGACCTCCTCGGTGACCTCTACAACCTATAGGCTTGGTTCATGGGTGAGGTAAATGATATATGTTCACAAGTGGGAGGGAGGTAAGTTTTATATTTTGAAATGCTTTGTTTTTATGTTTTATGTTTTTTATTTTGTTTTGTTTATTATTGTTTTATGCTTTTTTATATTTATATGTATTGTGTTTTTTTTTATAGTTAGTATTTATGTATTATTATTTATTTATTTATTTATATATGTATGCACATGTGTGTGTATAAAACCTAAAATAAAGAATACAATTAAGTTTGAAAATAAATTTTGATTAAAAAACATATTAAAATTGCAATGATGATGCTAGTGATGATGATGCTAACAACATTGATGCCAATGACAATCATCATCATCACCATAACCACCATCCTCATCATCAGCATTATCGTCATCATCATGATAATCATTGTCATCATTATCATCATCATCGTCATCATCAGTAATCATCATCATCATCACAAACAACACCAGCGCTGTCGTCATCATCAGTGATGATGATGATTGTTAGCACCATGTTTTTACAGGGAAAATGATAGTGTATAATGGAGAAAAGGTCTTGGAAAAGTTTCTTAATATGGTGAGAAGGGCCCTAATAATTTCCCTAGTTTCATGATCATGTGACCAAGAGTTGGAAATAAAAGCGCTAAGAGAACTACAGGACAAAATTTCGAAGAATTATGCAAAAAACTGGTTGTTTGGATCATATTTTAAAAACTTGGTTGAGATTCCATCTTATTGGTGGAAAAAAGATTGTGGTGAAGGACGAGGAAAAATCGACTTTTCAGATGTTGATCAAGAGGATGAATGGTTGAGATCGTTTCTTTTGAAAGGAAGTGGTATACAAGTTAAAAGAATTCATTCGAAAGGAAAATAACAAAGGTGCTAAGCATTGCACAAGATCCATTGTTGATGAGATGAATGAAAGGAGATCAACGGTCTATGTTGATTAGACACCACCAAAGTGCACAGACGTAAGGAGCAGAGAGTAATTGTGAATTTTAAAACAACTTACCATGCGGCGCGTCTACAGTGTTTCGCATGGTGGAAAAATGGTATCATAAACCATTTATGTGTTATGCGAAAATCGTTGAGCTATCACTTTGCCAGAGATGTGGACGGTTAAGATGGACACTAAAGAAATCCAGCCATTGAAAATAAAAGTTACAAATACATGTAGAGGAGGTTGGAAGTCAAATGGCCCAGATTACACTGTAGTAGATTAACAACTATAGATGATTGATGCATTATGAAGAAGCGCAAATGATAAAATGAGAAAGTGGTTGTGAAAAATAAAACCGTCGGATAGGTGTCAACACCACAACACTTCACAAGGGGTGAAATCGTAATGGAAACTACTTAAATGAGTCGCAAAACCATCTTGGTAGAGATATGGCACTAGAAATAGACGATGAATATTTGAAGATGGAAATGATCAGACAGTTGAGAGAGATCATCATGATGGTAAAGGGATTTTTAATCTAATGGCTGCAATTGCAACACGAGAGATCAGTGGGTTTGGAGGATTCACGCCAATGGAGAAGATCGAAAGATAAAGAAAAGAGGTTATATAAATCCATGAGACACTTGAAGTTGACATTTGTCTTCGCAGTGCTAGCGTCAAAAGCTTCTGGACATGTGCCCGAAGAAGAAAGCGACAGAGCAGATCAGTCTCTGGGGTTGTCAGTAACAGGTAGGGTCTTGTAAACAGTGTTGTCAGTATCCGAAGCTTGTTTATAAGAAGATAAAAATGGAGGAGATTCCGAGTCTTGATAATGTTAAGGTTAAGAATGTCCTAGAAGACAGGTATTATAATTTCTTTGATATAGAAATATGGTTACCTGTCCTTGAAATTAAAAAAAGGTTAAAGAATTTGCATAAAGAGGTTATGGACATACATAGATTGGTTCAATCATCTTTCATTTGCTTCTACCCTGACCAAATTATATATTTCCTTGAGTTCGTATCCTGGTGCAAGTCAAACTACTTTGAAGTTGAGAGAGTCATTATGAATGCTCATAAAACTAAAATTGTATGTTCAATTGAGTCGTAGGTCGTCAGAAGTTCTTTTGAAATCTCAGTGTCTCAAGCGTCTAAGTTAGAAAGTTTCTCCGAAGAGTCTGTCATCAGCTTGTATCATCATTATTCCCCTAAGAATCGATAAGATTTTTTGACCACCTGTCTTAAACCCAACTTGGAAATTGAAAATACCCCTTACCCTTTAGATGTCAATTTTTTCAATGATAATACTTAGTTGGTTCTTTCCTTAATTGCCCAGTTGTTAGGTCTAGATACCGATACTGTGGTGACAGACTTACAACTATGTTTATTATTAGGAATAAGTGTTGGTTTTCCTAGAGATGAATATGATTCGATACCTTGCCTCAAATTTGAATATTGTTTAGCAGAAAGTATCCATTCACAGCTAGTAAGCTTTTCCAACACAAGGCACTTTAGATTTCAGTCACATTTGATGGAGATGGTCATGTTTTCCAGTCATGAAGAGCTACATTTTCCACAATTACTTTTCACAGGCACTCTGGATGATAATATGTTCAATTATATGAATTATATTCTATCTGAACTATGTAGAATGATATTTGGGGAAGAATTACCTAGGGTGTTTCCTGAAATGAAGTCACTCATGCAGTTGAAGGAAGATCTAGCAGCGGGAGATTGGTTCTTGTTGAAATATCACACGATGATTAGGTTGTATGGCTTTGTGCATGAGCCTTATGTGTTACCCACCTTTTTAACTTTGAGATTGTTCACTCTGGAATTTATTAGACATAAGTTGGTGTTAGAAGATGAGCATTTCTTAACTTTTAAGAAAGCTTCTGATTTGAAGTATCCCTGGAAAATAGGCCCATTTATTGTAAAAAATAAATATGCTCTTGCATGTGTGAATAAGTTATTAGAAAATATGGAATTCAAGAAAGATATAGCAATTGAATATGATCCTCCTTCATATCATTTCCGAGAGGAGGAAGAAGAAAATACTAAGGATTTTGAGCACAAAGAAGTAGAGGGATTGTAAAAAAGAAACAATTTGCTATAGTATGAGTCTGATGATGAGGAAACTACAAGTTCACAGGTGGAAGACCTTGTTTTAACAGAGTTTGCAGTAGAGACAGAGCATACATCAAGTACCGTGGATATTGGAGGGAAAATAATCTTGCAAGATATTTTTGATTTAGATAATGAAGAAAGAGATAGAGAGAAGAGACTCAAGATTGATGCACAACAAGATTTTGTTGTATTTACAGGCAGTGAAGAGCAAGAAAAAGAGAAGTTTTCGGCCCCAGAGGTCCAGATACAGGAATACAGTTTTCAGGAAGCTACATAAGCAGGAGATACAAGTGAATTTCAATCTAGAGTTGAAATGTATGACAAATATGGACAAGATAAACAAGCTTCTTCTCGTATGACTTATAGTTTGCTGCCAAAGGTTAGAAATTTGACAAATTCAGAAATTACCTTAGTAACAAGTAGAGATATCAAAGAGAGTACTTTTAATTTGGTAGTATCAACTGAAGAAAAAGTGACTGAGTTAAAAGTAAATTTGAAAAAGATAACGGTGCCTGATAAGATACAACTACACAGGAAAACAGGAGAAGTAATATATGATCATCTTGCAGAAGCAACTTTGAAAGTTGCTAAATTGGAGGATACAGTTAGCCGGTTGGAGATATAGTTGAAACAAGAAAAGTTAGAGAATAAAGCTCACCAACAACAAGTCAAGAAATTACATATTGACTTGGTTGGGAATAGTGATGGAGGCAATGTGGGCAATAAATTGTTGATGGAGAAAGATAATATGATTCAAGCACTACAAAAGAAATTAAAAATTCCAACAACTCAGTTAATCCAACCTTCCGAATTAACTATGTTGGAGGAAGAGAAAGAAGATTTATCCAAAGAAATTGGTGATAGTAAATCCAAATTATTAAAATTTACTGAAAAGGAAGCAGAGTGGGAAGAAGACAAAACAAATCTAAAAGGACAAATTTAAGATCTAAAAGGGAACCTAACAGTTTTGGCTCAATAATAATCAAGTACCAACAAGGTAAGCGGAGAAACTAACACAACTAATGTAGGGACCCCCATTTCGGGTTCCCCCAAAAAAGACTTCCACGAAATTTGAACATATAAGTATAATTAATTTTAGAACTTCCAGTATGATTTTCAGAAGAAGATATAGAGGCCATAGATCTAGTTCTATCTATTCCAGTACATGAATGTCAATAAATAAAACTATATACCCATATTTATTCGTTCCACCACAAGAGTTAGCAAAATAAATAAACTAAATACTTCAAACCTGTTTTCGACGGTTGGTCCAGCGAATTGATGGAGTCCTCGAAGTGGTTTCTACATGATCCAATCCAATTTCCTAACAAAGTACTGACTGACCCCTCGGTTGACCTCCCTACCGCATTGCAGTTACTCTCCTTCACCCCAAACCCCCGAGCTAATGGGGTCATAAGAACACACAAGCTAGCCTCCCGAAAGGATCTCCGAATCCCCGTTCTGGCTAATCCCATCTCCAAGGATCATAACATAATCCAATATTATGATGACCATCCAGCATTAGGGAGAAAGAGATCCCTTTCTCTCCTTCTCCTCCCTCATTATACAGCAAAATCCTGTGTGCCATGTGTCTGTCCATGCACATATTTAATTTAATTTAATAATTTAATTTTCATTATTCTCAAATACATGTGTCTCAATGTCTTCAATGTGCACCTAATTCCCTAAATCAGTGGGATTTAAGTGTAGGAGAGTTCTACTCCTCTTTTGTTTCTCAAATAGTTTACTAAAAACCTTTTTAGTAAATATAAATAAAAAGATTTGTTATTTTTATTTAATTGATAATGTAATTTATAAAAGACAAATGTTTCTTTTATTAAATAACATCTAATACAAATATTCTCTTTAGTTCTTTTTATTTTTTACTAGAATATTCTCACTTGAAGTTAACTCCTATTACTATGCAAATCTAAGAGAACTTTCATAGGAATTTCGAGTTTTTAGTTCTTATTCTATTCCTTCAATAGAGTAGACAAATAAAATAGTTTAGACTAAACTAAAAAGTCTTATTTTTAAACAAAAGAATAATGAATAAATTTTTTTGGTATTTGTCTTCTTAATTTAAAGTCACCAGAATTTATTTTTGATGAGTTTTCAATTTCTTTATTTTAAATAAAAACTATCTTTCTCTTGTCCAGGTGCCTCTTCGGCGGGCCCTTCTGACAATTTCATTTCTTCCTTTTTATGGGGAGTACTATGTAGCGACCGGGAACCGTTACCGTGATCTCTCAACTACGCTCCTTGGAGACTAAGGGATGTTGAGGGATAAGGCTCTCCTTGTTCCATGCCCCTCAACTCATCGTACGCGACCAAATCATTATGGCCTTGCCCGTACGGCATATGCTTCTCCGGGTGAGCTGAAATGGCTTCACCCATGCGTGGATTGCTAATCTAGGGTCGACAGTTAGTCGTCGTACCCCTATGTGTGCTTTCCGTTCTTACGACGCCTAAAATTCCATTGTGGGTTAGTCCGTATATCATCTTACCTGCCACTGCACACACTCAAGCACACATTAGTAGCGCTGCACTATATAAAATATTTACATCATTCATTCTAGTATCTCAATCAGTCGAGCATACAAATTATTCATCATTTATCATCATATCTCAGTCAGTCGAGCATATACACTATTCTTCATTTTCATTTTAAGGCATTCTCATAATTCATCATTTTCATTATAAGCATTTTCAAAGTAAATTCTAATGGTTCGTGTTTTACTTAACCAGTTCATTTCAAAACTAGTACCCTCATTAGTCTAATCAATTAAAGTACCAAGGTGGGCATTACATACACCCCCTCTTATTAAAACTTTGTCTCGAAGTTAAGTCTCATGTGCTTCCATGGTGAGTTTTCACTTTCTTTTCACATTCATTTCTTCAACATAACCACAATTGATAATAAAATTTCATTTCTTCTTTTCTACCCTCATATAAGTATAAGTCGCATAATTGATAATATCCCCAAATTGTACCTTTCATAGTGTAGCAATCCCCACAGCAGTTCTCCCTTGACATCGCTAATTATAATCGGGATTGAAATTGTCTACAACAAATTCTTTCCATTCAACAAAACTATTGGGTACATCATTTACGAAAATCCTTAAAGCACTGACATATTTCAACATAAGGGATAAAAACCTTCAATTTGAACTTCCTTGTATATGGTTACGTATAACTATCATATATTTTAAACAATATCTGAATTTCAAAATGAGAATTAACCCTTTCGAATTCTATTCTTCAATACATACCTTATCCATTCCTAAACTAATCTTACATGCAACCTCTCTCTTTTCATAATCCAAATATAATCAAATACTGGAGTGTTATTTACATAGTATAGCTAAATGCATAATCTCATATTTTTATAAACAAAGTTATGTAAGGTTTTCTCCTCTTCCTAACTTAAGTACAACTAAGATTCTATAATCTAATGTAAGTTTAACTTCTCTCTTTTCACAATCCAAAGCATGATTACAAACTAGTAGTGCATACCTGCGAAGCCATCACCTTGATTTCAGAGAATAAACATTTTTAACCAATCGAGCAAAACCCCTCATCAAAGTATATGAACCCTGAATACCATCCAAACTTACATACTAGCAAATTTAGAGGAGAATAATTCTAACATGTTCGAGAAGTTGGAAGTATCCTTGCCGAAGGAGAATAAGTGAAAATCGCAGCTTTGATTTTTCTACGTCGATCTTCATCCACCACCAATGAACCCAAATGTAATGCTCTTCTAAAAGTGAATGTTTTTTTGGACTACCTCTTGTATTATTCTAGAGAGGTTCCTTAGGTCATTTGCCACAATTAATATTGAACCTTATCATTGTCTACTTATAGTCCTACCTCCTCGTAAAAGTTAAACATATTTAATCAAGGTATTTAATTCAAGGACTTCCATATAGTACTACTCACTTTACTATACTCATATCCCAAACTAAAGATCTACAACCATAATAATGGAATAAATACAAATTCCTTAATTCATTTATCAATTTGTTGTCGTTTAGTAAATTTACTAAAATATATCTGTCCACTTGTCTTCTCCTCATGGTTATAGAGGAAATGTTTAAAATATCCTAAGCCATATTAATGTTTTCCTTTACTTTTCACAAGGTCCTCCAATCCCAAAGTAACATACACAAAAATGTTGCTTGCAATGTCTGTAATAGATCTCCATTTAGTTCTAATCATCATTATTTAATTTATAGTATGAGAATCACTACCCTTTCTTCCTAGTCGCTTACGTTTGTTTCCTTTCCTCTGTAGGTATTCCAAGTTATAATTTGTCATCACCATGTCATTTTTATGCATCACTTACTTCAATTGTCCATCTCTGCCTTGAATTCATTTTCATATCAACATATGTTTCAATATTTACAACTATAAAATATGATATCT
Organism: Larix kaempferi; assembly: GCA_027924585.1. Classification (NCBI taxonomy): domain Eukaryota; kingdom Viridiplantae; phylum Streptophyta; class Pinopsida; order Pinales; family Pinaceae; genus Larix; species Larix kaempferi. The sequence goes on from BSBM01000208.1 coordinate 9,413,132, forward strand.
AAATCCTTTTAATATTCATAAGTAATACATTTATCTCACATGCTAAGGTTATAAAGCTAAGTAAATGACTTGATATCCATAGATATATTTAGACTCAAGTGTGCAAAATGAGTGAGACAATTCTATTCTTAATCACAAATGAATGCAAATTGTTGTAATGTTGAAATTCATATAATCAATGCATATGCATAAGATGATCCCGACATAAAAAAAACATATATAGTTCATGAATTTAACGTTATGCGTAAGCATATCTTGACATAAGTAATTAATATAAAGGATATGAATCCATCCTTCATCGGATACAGCTAAGATCTTATCAGCTCAAATAGTCGATCCCTTTAACTTGATCACATAATCTACTATTTTAGAGCAATCCTTCCCATTCATGACTAAATGTATTTTATAAAATATCTCAACATCCTCACCACCATTACCCTCCTTACGATGAAGAGTATTTATTTCACCCATCAACACCAGGATGATATACCTCTTATTCACATTATTATTTTTTTTGGGGTGATGACAAGGAATTCACAAGCATAACAATACTAGTGGTAAAGTTTAAATCTCTAAAGTCGATCTCCCATTACCGACTCCGTCATAATCATATCTTTCAATACTCGAGAACTTTAGTCTTCCCTAACCTAACATTCGAATAGATACATAACAAGTCAAATCTTTTACTCCGTAAAGCATTCTAGTTAACTTATAACCATGGATCTATGTCGTGATTCTAATACAATATGAAGGATGTAAGAATATATTATTGATACACCAACCATGTTCTCAATAGTATTTTTATATTATTATTTGGTCTCACTCCATTCGATATGTCCTCGAGGTGTACACAATCACTAAACTTTTAATATCACTTTTTCATTAATAAGACGAATTATGTGTTGTGAATGAAGATTATTTAATTCCTAAATATTTCACCTATTAAACATCTCAACTAGAATTTATTATCTTAGTTTCAGTTCTTCCTGCACATATCAATAACATGGTGACGAGGCAGCTTAAATTAACATTTTGCATTTCAACTTTTAATGTAAATGTAAATACTTCCATTATCTGAAATGCATGATCTTAAGATCTATGTTGTTCACAGAAATCTCCGCCCAAGGGTTTGATAGGCCGCCATCTTGGCAAATTTAAGTGATGGGATGATGATCTTCAACAAGGGATAGTCTTTCCAAGTGTGAGGATAGCTGTCACTTTGATTTCCCTTACCGGATTCTTCGACTAGATGTCATAAGATGGTGGCATTATCCATGTAGCAGCTAATGTATTACTTTTATTTTTGTATTGACAAAGGCGTAATTATATGAATTTCATTATGTAATGAGTTTGCAATGAAACAAAATAGAAAAGTCACGACTCTTTATAGGTTTGAAATTTCAATTCATAATGCTTTTGTTTCTTCTACTAATCACTATACGTGCACTGAGGACGAAGACGAGGATACATTTAAAAAATTTAAAGCAATCTGTTGGACTGAATTATTGCGATGATCACTTAAACATAATGTCCCACCGTAATGAAGAGTAAACCCGCTACCCACGCTAGGAGGCACACAAATATTTTTATTACACATACATGGTTCTGGTACTTATTTTTATTATATAAAAAAAAGGAAAAATAAAAAAAAACACCCCGTCGGTATCTCTAAAACTGCATTGGCTGCATCAATTATGCACACCTTTTTACTTATAACTTCACCTTAATAAATTGAAATCGAAATCAATAGGACTATGAGGAGGTGAGATAATTGATACAAAGGAACTTCCCATGGTTAACTGGATTATGGAGGCAAATTTTTATTTTTTTACTTTTACAAACTATACTCATATACAGGTCGTGGGTATCGCCTGCAGCTTAATTTTTATATAAAAATATAAAGGAATCTGAAGCTTAATTTTTATATAAAAATATACAGGTCGTGGGTATCACCTACAGCTTAATTTTTATATTAAAATATAAAGGAATCTAAAGCTTAATTTTTATATTAAAATATAAAGGAATTCGACACTGGTGAATTTGTATAAAACTTAAAGTAAAAGGCATAAAAAATTACAAAACCATCATATCTCAGTTTGACCAGCAGAGTAATTTGAAATTCCAGGCCTAATGGACAATGTATCTATCAGATCTCTACTATCACAAGCATACCGGTTTCGAAAGAATTCCAGGCCTAATGGACAATGTATCTATCAGATCTCTACTATCACAAGCATACCGGTTTCGAAAGAATTCCAGGCCTAATGGACAATGTATCTATCAGATCTCTACTATCACAAGCATACCGGTTTCGAAAGAATTCCAGGCCTAATGGACAATGTATCTATCAGATCTCTACTATCACAAGCATACCGGTTTCGAAAGAAAGCTAATGATCAGTAGCATTCTAGAAAATGCTGTAACAGGGTCGGCTGCACAACACAGCAAGGAATACATAGCTACCAATAGTTACCAATGCTACCGTCAGAGAGGGCGCGTGGAGTCTAAACTTTGCAGCGGAGGGTCCAGATATCCTTTACAAACTCGGATTTGAAATGTGTTCGACATAACGCTATGGTGAGCAGACTGCGATCTATTCCATCAATGGGGAAAAATAACTGGAATTTACACAAAGCTTAGAACAAAACACTAAAACATCTCGTGGTAGAGATCCAGGGATATTTGTCGGTTTCCTCTGTATCAGGTATAGAATGCTATCGATGCAGGGATCAAGCGTTAAGACCTCTGAATTCAATAAACTGGTATGACCGCTACATTAACAGAGCTCTAAGGTTTACATAGAGGCACCACTGTACAATGGTTATTTATAAGTGTGCACAGAACTGGAGAGAGGGTTTGCTCTAAATAGAGTTTGAACATGGTATGCGCTTGCAGGTGTTATGGAGGGACCATGATATGCTAAACTACGCATAAATCTGGTATATCAACTTTCAAAAGCAGAGACGGAGGTCGACTAGGGCGTGTTCCAAATTCAGGTTTACAAGCTCAGCATTGGAATCGAATTAAAATGGCCAAACTCAGATTGTATAATTGCCATGGAATGAGAGTGCATCCAATCTGGTTTATACAATTACATCCACGGAGATCGAATAAGAAAATGCTCATAATTGTTTTGCAATGGTTAAAAAAAAAAAAAAATATCAGCAAAGTTTAAATGGATTACTTTAGATTTGGATTACGCACAGCACAAACAATGTCAGAACATAGCGTTTAATAGAGATGCCAGATTAGAGGTACACAAAAGATATATACACAGATTTACTATACTACCCTAGAACTGGTTTCACGTAGGTAAAGACAATATCAGATCAGGGATCTTGAATGGAAAAGCCAAAATTGGTTTACACAAAAGATTTTTACAGAGATTTAACAACATTACCCTGGATCTGGTTTTACGCAGGCTAAAAACAATTTCAGAGATCTTTTATTGAGATACACTACCAAAGGGTGATCTAGAATATCAACGAACTAAATACAAAAGCCAATCGGGTTAAGCATTGATCTTTGAAAATCGAGCAGGAAAAATAAAAAGAAAATGGAATTGATCTGGTAAATAGATCAATCGCTGAATACATTCCCAGCGAGACGATCTAATGATCAACGTTTACTAAAAGAAAAGTCGATCTGGTTTAAACAAATTGCCCTTGAAAATTAATCAGGAAAAATAAAATTGATTTGGAATATAAATCAAACGTTGAGTACAGTACCAAGGAGACGATCCAATGATCTATCCATACAAAAGGGAAAATCTATATGGTTTAAACAAATTCATCTCCTTTTCTTTTATAACAATCACGCAGGGATATGGCAAATAAGCATACCCAGAAATTATAAAGCAGAAGGTAAAATCCAAAATTCGAAGATTTTAGATGCTGGGTATAAACGATCCAGATCTCGTTTGCAGAATAAAAACATCTTCAAATATGCCCTAGAGTTCATTTTTTTTTTCAAATAGATAAAACTTAGTCCAGTTTAGATCTTTAAGCAAACTAAAACTTATTTTAGACTTTACAGAAATTCCAAATCCATAATGTTTAATTCAGAAGAAATATAAATTAAATAATTTAAACAACAAGAACCTATAGTGAGAGTAGCTCCGGTCGAAGGGAAATTCCTCAAGATCGTTGTTCCTCTCCCGCTGTAGATTACCACGGTCACAAATGAACCCCCTCAAAAAAATATGAGTCCAGTGCCCTCAAGGCTCGACCGGCTCTGATTCCAAATATAGGGACCCCCATTTTGGGTTCCCCAAAGAAAGAATGTCAATAAATAAAACTATATACCCAGATTTATTCGTTCCACCATAAGAGTTAGCAAAATAAATAAACTAAATACTTCAAACCTATTTTTGACGGTTGGTCCAACGAATCGATGGAATCCTCGAAGTGGTTTCCGCACGATCCAATCCAATTTTCTCATGAAGTACCGAGTGACCCCTCGATTGACCTCCCTACCATATCGGGGTTACTCTCCTTCACCCCGAACCCCTGAGCTAATGGGGTCGTAAGAACACACAAGCTAGCCTCCCGAAAGGATCTCCCAATCCCCGTTCCGGCTAATCCCAACTCCAAGGATCAAAACATAATCCAAGATTATGATGACCATCTAGCATTAGGGAGTAAGAGATCCCTTTCTCTGCTTCTCCTCCCTCATTATATAGCAAAAGCCTGTGTGCCATGTGTCTGTCCATGTACATATTTAATTTAATTTAATAATTTAATTTCCATTATTCTCAAATACATGTGTCTCAATGTCTTCAATGTGCACCTAATTCCCTAAATCAGTGGGATTTAAGTGTAGGAGAGTTCTACTACTCTTTTGTTTCTCGAATAGTTTACTAAAAACCTTTTTTAGTAAAATATAAATAAAAAGATTTCTTATTTTTATTTAATTGATAATGTAATTTATAAAAGACAAATGTTTCTTTTATTAAATAACATCTAATATAAATATTCTCTTTAGTTCTTTTTATCTTTTACTAGAATATTCTCACTTGAAGTTAACTCCTATTACTATGCAAATCCAAGAGAACTTTTATAGGAATTTCTAGTTTTTAGTTCTTATTCTATTCCTTCAATAGAGTAGATAAATAAAATAGTTTAAACTAAACTAAAAAGTTTTATTTTTAAACAAAAGGATAATGAATAAAGTTTTCTGGTATTTGTCTTCTTAATTTAAAGTCACCTAAATTTATTTTTGATGAGTTTTCGATCTCTTTATTTTAAATAACAACTATCTTTCTCTTGTCCAAGTGCCTCTTTGGCGGGCCCTTCTGACAGTTTCATTTCTTCATTCTTATGGGGAGTACTGCGTAGCGACCGAGAACCATTACCGCGATCTCTCAACTACGCTCCTTGGAAACTAAGGGATGTTGAGGGATAAGACTCTCCTTATTGCACGCCCCTCCACTCATCGTACAGGACCAAATCATTATGGCATTTCCCATACGACATACGCTTCCCCAGGTGAGATGAAACGGCTTCACCCGTGCGTGGATTGCTAATCCAGGGTCGACAGTCAGTCATCGTACCCCTATGTGTTCTTTCCATTCTTACGACCCCTAAAATTCCATTGTGGGTGAGTCGGTATAACATCTTACATGCCACTGCACACACTCAAAAATAATACCCTCATTAGTCTAATCAATTAAAGTACCAAGGCAGGCATTACAACTGACATCATACAATCCTTGTCTCAAGTGAGTCTCAAAGAAGTGGAAATAAAGGAACCAGAATAAGAGAAGCAGAAACTAGAAGAGCATAATAAGAAAAAGGATGAGGAAATAAAGGAACTAGAGAGTAAAAGTAAAGATTTGATAGATGCGAAGGAGAGGTTCATTTCCCAAGTGTTTGGACAAGTTCCAATGCAAGGATGTCAACATATGATTTGGTATATTATCATTGAAGAAGCTGCCAAATTCAGACCTTACTTGAATTTTGTAAAAACAAAATAAAAAGTAATAGAAGAAGCTTTAAATAATTGCACAGCAGTGAGGGGGAATCTAAATAAAAATAAAGAAGAGACAACTCAAAATGCCATGGTTTTCCTGAGGGTTTTAGAAGAAGATGAAGTGAAGACAATGGGTATCAAAAATCGAATTTCGGTGATCACTTGGGCAAGGAGAATACTAGGGAAATATACACATGTGGAAAGTGTTGAAGCTAGAGTTGCAGGAATGAGAACACAAATTGCTGATTTCAAGAAAAAGTTTGAAAGAGTCTTCCAAAAGGGGTTTCCTGCTTTCTGGAATGAAAACAATGAATTGATTCCCCATAATGATTATAAATTTTTTTTATTTGCAATAAGAATGAATCATGATAAATTTCAGAAGTTAACTCATGTCCTTACACGTAAGATCTTGTTGGAAAAGCTTGCAGAGGATTTCGAAATCGTGGATATGTTGAAGATTCTGGGTGAAAAAATGCGTGCTATTTCTATTGAAAAAAATGTGGAGCTAAAAGTTTTGGTAAAAGAAATGATACTTTACGAGACCATTACTACTGCTCAATGGACTGATGTAGAGAAATTTGGAAAAATGAAATATACTATTCATCCATAAAGATATTTGTCAACAAACATCAGCAAATGAAGACTATTGAAAATTTTCATTTTTGAAAAATCTTGTAATATTTTGTATATAAACTTTGACTCAAGTGACATGTGGAAATTAGTTAAGTTATTTAACTATTTCGGTTAAGAGAACAGTTAGGTTTTACTTCAAAGAGGTTTTTATATAAAAATGAAATATTTGTCATTTTGAAGGGTGGGAAAACTTTTTGAAAGCAAGACACTTTTTGTATTGAGTTATTCTATTTATAATACAAGATAGCCACACAGAAAATAGCACACTTTTGCAAAACAAAGATTCATGTGTTGATCGAAGTTACAGTCCGTACTTTCTTTTTCGCTATGTTCTTGTAGACTTTCTTTGTTATTACTTCCATTATGTTATGTCTTCTATGCTTGGATGAGAGTTGAAATAAGTCAGAATTCATATGTAGATGCTCTAATTAATTAGGTCTAAGAATTCCTCTTTTCTCTAAAATCAATATTGGATTCATCTGAAATTGGTACCCCATATTGATGGAATGTCTATCTTTATTTCCTTTATCACCTGCAAAAGATTTTGACTGTAATGTGACAACTATATTTCCTTCGTGAAAATCAGTATTGTTGTTTGTCTGTTGGTCCTTAAAATTCTTAGTTTTGACTCCATGCCCAATGGTTCTTGCGTATATTTCACCCACATATCTGTTTAAAAAACCCTAATCATTTTCATGCATCCCTAGCCATTCACATATTTTTGAGAGATCCCTCTTTGGTAGGAAAAAGGCTAGTTTTCCTCCTAAAGGTTGGTTTGAAAGAGTTACCTTGGGATTATCCTTCTATGACAAAGGGGATTTTCTAAGTGCTAACATTTTGGTGCCATTAATGGGGAACAAAGGTTAAATTTTCCTTGGGAAGAACGACATTGAAATAAAATTTTTGTGGGCAAAGAAGTTTGAATTTTACAGTTGGTTGTGTTTTTCCCTGGCGACTTCACATTCAAATTTTTAGTTTTAAATAGGCAACTCCAAAAAAGGCACTGTGGCTTCCAGAAGAATTCCTATGAGAGGAAACCCAGATTTGCAGTTATTTTCAGGCGTGGAGAGTCCATAAAGGCTTTTGAAGAAGATTAAAGGAAAGTATCAAGAAGGTACTTCTCAAAAAATAAACCTGTTTCCTCCTTTTCAAGAAGATTTATTAGATGATGAAAGTGTTGATGTAAGTGAAAGACTTGAAAAATATTTGTTTAGGACTAAATCGGAATCAGATTTAAAAGAAACTGTAATTGATCAAAATAGGTTTCAAACAAATCGTTTACAGTATATTTGGGATTATTTGCAAAAGTCTGGAAAAGTTGAGACTAAAAAACCATAATCCCATAGAGTACCAATAAGAAATCAAAACATTATTCAAAACGTTCCAGTAGTCATGGCCACTAGGTTTGCTCCATTAGTTTTTCCTGCTGTTTCACATGATCTTCCTGCAAATTATGGACAAAGAGTTACACAATTTGGTGGGGAGGGAAACTTTAGAGCACATCAACATATTGATAGGTTCAGACTTTATTGATCTTGAAGAGGCAAATTATGATGGTGCAAAAATGCGATTGTTAGCTCAAAGTCTTTAAGGAGAGGTCAAAAAATCGATCAGTACTTTGGCTGCAGGATCTATCGCCACATATAATGATTTTGTAACTCTTTTTAATGAGAGATGGCACGACAAAAATAATCCCTCACAAATGTAAACAAAATACAGTAATTTGAAAAAGGGAGGTTTTGAAATGGTCCAAGAATTTTCTGCCAGATTTACGAAGGTTTATAATTCAATTCCTATTGATGTTAAACCTCTGGTAGGGTCTGCCAAGTTGCATTATGCAGATGCCTTTGAAGGTGATTTTTCCTGTATGTTGAGAGAGAGGAAGTTAGCCACATTTCCAGATATGATGAGAGATGCAGTAGAGGTTTAATAAAATATGATGGCTTCTGGAAACATGAAATAAAAAGTTGACGTAATTAGAAGAAATATTAGGGAAGAAAATCATCCTTCAACTTCTTCTTCTACTGATGTGAAATTTGATGTCATGATGAGAGCTATGGAGAGATTGTTAGATAGGTTGGAATTGGAGAACAGACCTCAAAACAGAGAACATCTAGAACAACCTATTAGAAACCCAATTTTCAGGAGACCGATACCCCCACAAATAAGGCAAAGGGATCAAAGCGATCAAAGAAATCACTGAAATGTGGAAGATAATCAAGTGAGACCTCCATTCGCTGAAAATTTTGTTGATGAAGGAGAAGAGAATGTAGAAGTAGAGAATGAAATACATCATTTTAGTGATTTGGATTCTTAAGTTTATTTAATAAAAATAGAACATGATATCTTCCCAAGATATGGGGAATGCAATTCTTTATAATAAAAAATAGAACAATACCAAATGGGATATCAAAATGTTGTGAATGACCTCCAAAGAAAAATCGATCACAAAAACATAAGCATAACTATCGAGAAAGGAAAAGCTTCTACCGTTCATCCTTCGACTAGTCAATGTAAAAAAGGAAATGAAAAGGACGATACTATCAAAAGAGTCCCAAAATATAGAGGAAACCTGATTAAATAAAATGACAAAACACAGGTTCCTTTCAGTTTACAAAATGAAATTTCAAAAATAAAAATTTCCATTCCATTTAATGAAATTCTAAAGAATAATGAATATATAGAGAAAATTTCTAAAATGGTTAAATGTGAAGGACAGATAGAGCTTGATACTTTGGATGTAAATGATGATGCTCCAACCATTTTTCTCGGTTATAAGATGGAAGATAATAGTTCAGATGAATTTCACCCTTTTTATGTAAACTTGAATGTCCATGATAAAGTTATGCATAATTGTATGCTTGATTTAGGTGCTTCACATAATCTAATGCCGAAGGTTGTAGTGGAAAGTTTGGGATTGGAGATTACTAGGCCTTACAAAGACCTATATTCTTTTGATTCTAGAAAGGTCAGGTGCTTGGGATTGATAAAAGATATGGTGGTAACACTTGCACAACTTCCAACTAAAAGCATTGTGATGGACGTTGTAGTAGCTGACATTCCCCCTAAGTTTGGCATGTTGTTTTCAAGGTTCTGGGAATCAAAATTGAAAGGAACTTTGCAACTGGATATGTCATATGCCACTATACCATTATTTGGGGGTAATAGAAGGTTATATAGAGAGAAGAAGTTAGCCTATGTAGTCAGCCGTCAAGATAAACTAGAGAATCATCTTATTTATGTTGTTGATACTGATTTGGGATCTTCTATATTTTTCAATGATGGACCACACAGATCTTAAGGTTCCTATACAGATTGAGCTTAAAGAGGATAAGGAATTCACAGAGAGACAAGAAGCTTTAGAAATGAAGCAGAATGAGGAAGGATTGTGGACTATGTACTTTGATGGGTCTATAAGTAAGAGTGGAGCTGGTGCAGGTGTTTGGATTATATCTCCAGGAAGGGAGTTTAAAGCTTTGGGTGAAAACATGAAGTTGGGAAACAAATTTGGCTTGTTTTTTACAAACAAAACTGCTAATTTTTATGTTTTTCAACTTCGATGTCTTCAAACCCATATCTCCCTTAGGAATTTCAACTTGAAGTAAACATAAAGGTTTTAGAGAATTGAATTCGCTTCCTACTCGTATTTTTTTTAACTTTTTTGATGGACATATCGTGGGACAAATTTGTTGTCACCCAACAGTATATACTTGAAAATTTTAGGTACGGATAATCAGTGACCTGTGTTGACGTTGGTTTTTTGATAGATGGTTATTCATTTTAGGGAAACAATTTCTAGGCTCATAATATACACACACTAAACTAGTTCCTAGACTATATTTTGAGTTTTTTAAGACTTTGGAACAATTTTTTATTATTTATCGAAACAACATATGTTCAGAAAATGGTACATTATCGACACATGTTTTTGTCTTCGCATTTTCTTTCAAATGTGACTCTTATCAAACAAACTAAGACCACTTGTTGAAGAAGACACTTCAAGGAACATCCTTGTATTTTTTTAAATTTTTCTGGCTTCGTCATTGTGATTGATTTTTAAGTGACTAAATATTTTAATTATAAAGTTTAGTAAAAAAATAGTAAAAACTAGTAATCCTAAATGAAATTAAAAAAAAATTATATTATGAGAAAGTAGATTGAATGATGAGTCTACTGGTATAAACTCCGACATGTAATTCTCATGTTTTGCAGTAGTCAGACCTTGTTAAAGTGACACATTTCTGAATTTGTCAAAAGTGGTGCTGGAATCGTTGACCAAATATTCTCGGCCCAGAAAATATCTCGGGCGATAGATTTAAAATGTATTGGGCGAGAAGTTTTCTCGTTCTTAAATTAACCTAGAGTTAACAAAAAAATCTTGGCTGAAAGTTGCTTTAAACTCTCGTCCTAGACTTTAAAACATGTCTCTCCTGAGAGTTTTGTTACATAATTCCCCGAGAATATTTTAGGAGCCAACACATTAAATATTAAATTCCCGTGATATTCGGACGAGTTTCCACATTATTCGGACAGGATTCCCGTGATGCTCGACCGAGAATTGTATATATAATCTCTCAGCTGAGATAGTTTTCCAAATTATTTCAGCCGAGGGTTTGTTTTCAGCCGAGCGTTTCTTTTCAGCTGAGAGTTTGTTTACAGCCGGGAGTTTCTTTTCAGACGAGAGTTCAGATAAGTGTTATTCCTTCAATTTCAATTAGGTCTAAAGAAGCACTTGCTCTCTTCCTGGTTGTTGAACCTTGAACTCTATCTTATATATTTACAAAATGGTAAATTTGACTTGAAAAGGGGTTACATATCACCACTTGTATCAAGCAAGGTTTGTATATTAAACTCATTGGTATTTTAAGTAAAAATATAGTGATTTCATTGAAGACTATTTTTAGTTTGATAAGCAAAATATTTTAGTGCATTTCCATTGAGAAATTTTTCATCACATTATTCTTTATTTTTTAGAATTAGTACTTGTGCGAATTGTATTGGTTGTTGCATGGTGAAATATTCCCTAAAAGAGGCCTCCTTTGTTTGTATTCACTAATTTTTCTCTACTTTTTCTCTTGAATCACCCATAGATGAGGATTTTGATTACAATCAGAATGGTTTTAAGATTGGTAGTATCACATCTATTTGATCAATATTTGAGATCTAAAGAGTTGAGATTGAAGCACATAACAAGTATTGCAATATTCTAAAATTGTTGTTTTATTTGATCATGGTATTCTTGATATAAAGTTAAGGTTAGATAATTCAATGCTTTGTATTCCTTTTACATGCATAAGAACTGTTTCATGTTGAAGAGGTTTTTGGATACTATTTGGCCATAATAAGTACTATTTCATGTTGAAGAGGTTTTTGGATACTATTTGGCCATAATAAGAACTATTTCCTGTTGAATGAATAACACTTATGCATTATCTTTATTGTTTTCAGGCGAGAGGTGGCATTATCTGTATTGTTTTTAGCCGAGAGTTCGCATTATACAAGTTCACACATTTGAAGGAAAGGACATTTCATAAGGCCACAAAGACATTTTTCTTAACAAGGTATTTTCTTTACAAAGTATAAAACATTATTCTTTATAAGAGAATGAGGACATTTTTTCTTATAAGGTAGTACATGGTAGTTTCAGATGATTTTTATCATTCACCCATTAGGTACGATAGGCATTTTCCCAAGGCCACTTGAGCTAGTTTTCCTTTGTTATTCCTTTGCCATTACTGAAATCCTTTGACATCAATGACAACCACATTAAAAAATTTGGTAAATTTTTCGTACAAGAGTGCTTAGCATATTACTCGTGTTGGGTCAATACTGTTCTTTTTTTTTCAGCATATAAGTCTCAATTCTCATATATTTTCATGCATTGGATTTTAGGTTTTTATTTATTTCAACATTAGAAACCAAAAGAAACGTGAAAGAAAATATGATCGCACCAGAGGTGATGAAGAGGCAAGGAAAGAGAGATCCCATGTTTCTATGAGAAATTTAAGAGAAAAAAGAGCATCGGAAAGAAACGTGGAGGCACATGGCGGTGACGAAGAAATGAAAAATGTGAATGCACATGGAGGTGACAAAGAAATGCACATGGCGGTGATGAAGGAATGAAAATAGTCGAGGATCATGTTGATGAAAGAAATGAGGAACATGCAGGTGACGAGGAAATGACAAATGTGGATAAAAATATGGGTAGCGTCGATATTGAGACCATGATTGTTGAGTAAATAATTTTTTCTATGTTTATAATTTACTTTATAATACTTGAGTATATAAATATATTTGATTTGAAAGTTCACAATCTTATAAATTTATATTTATTTTTATGTAGGGTCGACATCCAACATACAATATCCTACCATAGTTACCAAGTTATAGAGACTAATTGGAAGCTGCAACAATATTGTCATTGACGATAATTTTTTGGAGAATTTGGATTCAAGTAAAATTGAAGAAATGGGACCTTCGATGCCTGATCATGCAACTCGTTATAGAGCAAATAAGATAGTCAAAAAATATTTTGAATGTATTTCTGTCATAGGACAAGCTCAATTGTTACATAGTTTGTTAAAGCGAAAATGTCTAAGAGACGCAATTACATTATTGGGCATTCAAAGTGCCAAAGAGGCTAAATCAAATCAGATTGTATCACAAAATCTGACCTTGGTCCTTGTATCACTTGCAAGAAAATAATCTCGTAATTGCATGGTTGCTCATAAAGCAATTCTAATAGGGGTTGTGGAAAAAACACTACAGCCAGTCGTTTGTTGTCTACGACTGCAAGAACGTTAAAAAACATCAAGATAAAGTTTATGCAATTTCAAATCGCGAACAAATTGCTCACCGTCAATCCTCATCGGCCGTCGCTGATCTAATTTTTATGTGTCTGCAGGTTAGCACCTCCGCCAGTGCCTAAACCACCCTTGACTCCCACTGCAATGTATGCCTATGACCATCGATCCTTTACCTCTTTTGATCTCGGCCGTCGATACGTGTCTTCACGTAGGCGCAACTCTTTGTTATTAATCCTCGGTCACCCTTTAAAACTTGGGCCTCTAATAACTAATCCCCCTTGGGCTTAAACCCACTGCGCATGGCCCTTCAATTTTCTTCCCTTGGGCCAGGTAGACCAAGAGTGAAGCTTCTCTTTGCTAGTTCCATTGGTCTAAACCCCTCCCCCAACACTTAGCACAATTCTAGTGCTAACACCTATAATGTTTTTTTTTCAACCACAAAATAGATAATACCATTAGCTTAGCCGAGCTTGCACTCTCATAACTAGTAACACAAAGTGACATGGATATACACATTTAAAAAATGTAAGGAGAAAGAGAGCGCTAAATGATGTTGGTAGCCAACATAATTGCATATGATTAGATTTGATATAGTTATTCCTTAATGAATTTCATATGATTGTTTCAGTTAATTCTTTAGAAGTTGAACATGAGGGAAGTCTTTACCTAGTGAATTAGAGTAGGAAGGAGTTTGTCTATGGAAATTGTAGGGACCTGATCCCTAGTTTTATTTTTGTTAATCTAACATTTTCATTTTCTGTGTTTGAACCTAACTAAATATTTCTTTGTTTGAACATAACTAAGTCTTTATGTGTTTGAACATAACTAAATATCGATTTTGTATAGGTAATAAGTACAAGTAATAATAAATTTAATAACATAAGCTAATTCACAGCATATTAACAACAATTTAACATCATATTTGAAACAGAAATAAAATACATGTAGGATATGATAAATGTGGCTGTAGACCCTTAGAAAAATCAACCTTCCGAATACGTTTTCCACCCTGCAAACTAGGAAAGCTTCGCCGACTTCCTAGATCCAAGAAACTATGTTTCTTGGACTCCCAAACCCAAAATGTGAGAACAAAAGTTCAGTCTCTCTCTGAACAGAATTACGGAATTTCGGACCTCCTCTCTTGAATTTCTCATTTGACAGAATCCCCCTCCAAAATCCCTCTCCTCCTTTCTGTTCCCCTTCTTCACTCACTCCATCCCCTTCATTACTACCCTTATCTCATAATTGAAGTCACAACTCCCTTGTCATAACCATTCAATACTCGAGCAATGCAACATAAGTTTTTTTTCTCAAGCAATAAAATCACATTTATTTATTACCTTGGATATTTGACTCACTTGTCAAATTAATTACAACAATGAATAAGGATCCACTACTTTATTCTACATTTATTTTGTCATGATTTTATTGAATAATACACTCATCAAAGATTTAACATATCGATTGTTATTCAATAATAACTCAACTTAATTATTAAATAATGATATAGTTCCATGTAATTATTTAATAATAATGCAATTCAACTTAAGCTTTGATATGACAATATATTGTTAAGAGATTAATTCAACATCAAAATATTTATTATAATCAAAATTTAATTTTAATAACTATGTATTAATTAATTAATACACTTTTAGAACCACTAATAATTTATTTAACTATTATCACATCTCAGTAATAATATTTACACTTTAAATATAATTAAAACCAATTAAAAATTATTAATCAAGTTAATAATAATATTGATAATACTAATTAATATCATTAACACTTATTTAATATTTAGTAACCAAGTACTTCATTCAACAATTAAGTTAATAACAATATTATTAACATTATTATCATAATTAATTATGAACAATCCTATTAACCACATATGTAACTTTGATTTAAAAATGAATAGCAAGTTACATGCCTTTTTCTTTTGAAAAAAAAAAGAAAAAGAAAAAGAAAAACCACTAACTAACATCATTAACATCCTTCCACCTTTATTGACCATAATTAATAATTAGCCCTAATCACAACTAATTAAAAATCCATTAATAACTTGATGTAATAGTA
This sequence comes from Larix kaempferi, assembly GCA_027924585.1. Classification (NCBI taxonomy): domain Eukaryota; kingdom Viridiplantae; phylum Streptophyta; class Pinopsida; order Pinales; family Pinaceae; genus Larix; species Larix kaempferi. The sequence continues at coordinate 9,428,623 of BSBM01000208.1, forward strand.
TCATTTCACAACTAAATAGGTAATAGTAATTATAATGTGATCATTCACAACCACAATGCATCCAAGCAATATTTTAATAGTATAATAGATAATTCATACAACATATGTATATGAGTTATGTACGCATAGCTAATGCTTACATACATCTTGTAGGTACACCAATATTACTCAACCATGCATCACACATAATCACACAAGTTACTATCTCTGATGCATACTTAAACATGAATTTGCAATGTCTAGCCACTAACTCACATCATAATAATCTATGACACAAACATAATATACTGAGTTACAACACAAGAATCAAGCAAAGGTTTCAACACACACAATTAATTAAGTTCCCTCTAAAACTTCCATGGCATTCATATCTACCTACTATGTCATGTCCCCTCTCATCGATCGAGTGCAATGGGGAGAACATGACGCTAAGGGTGGGCATATAGCCCCATGTTCATTAACAAAATTTATTGAAGATAAAAAGACATATGCAGATGTATAAATGTAAGAAACACATCGAAAGTAAATTCAACTACACATCTAGTAGGCATTCATCATATTCATGATAGTCTTCAAATAAAGACATTACAGAATTAACAAAAGAGAGTACTTATTTTGAAACAAGGTAGTCCCGAGCAACTGGCTATGCAACTACAACATTCCACCCAACCATAGGCCAATTGTGCTCATCAATCTTTCAACACAACTTCCAACCCCGAGATGGGCATGATTTCTACAAGGAAAGGGGAATAGCAGACTCACATATAGCCAAATATACACCAAAAATCAATCAAGCCAATCTACAGTTGGGTTTATCAGGGAATGAATTGCTAAGCTAGTTATCTCAACCCCGGAGCTATGGGTACCTCTATAAGATCTATCTAGCTTGGTACCCACAATACCTACACACCCAACACAAGGAAGTATTCCCTTCACTACTACACAGTCCCTCAAGCCATACCTTCCATTCCAGTGTTGTTCAAGGTGTGCATAGAAGAGTAGCCAACCCTTTTGATCTTTTTGAGAGGTTACTTTCTTCACTAGGTTTATCAAGCCAATGTTGGTCCTCTTCCACTCCTAATTTCTTGCTCACAAGTTCAAGCCAAAACACGGATGCACATGACAGTGGGATGCCCAAAATGAGGTTTTCATGAGTTTCTAAAATCGTGGGCAACCCAAAATGAGAAGTTAGATGGGGGAATCCACCTTGGGAGAAAAAATTCGATTTCAGAAAACGTTTATGGGCATTTCAAGGGAAGAAACGACCTCTATAATCCCCCAAATCGTAACACTCCTCCTCTCAGCCAATCAGCAACAAAAAAAACAAATTCCCATCTATGAAAAATGAAGGAAAGAGATGGAAAACATGAAGGAAAATGCCCCAGCTAGCTCAGATTGCGTGAGGGAGCAAAGAACATGGTTGAATAATGGCTTGGGCACCATTTTGTGGGTGTTTTCTTGCCCAAGAAGCCAAAATATGATTTCCCAGATTGATGGCTTGCCCATACACAAAATTGGCTTCCACACCTCCCCATTCCCAAGGCATTAAATACCTCAACCAACTCATGGAAAAATTAAATGATTGGGTGCATAAGTCAAAATGGGTAGTTGAGGGTTTATGGGTTTTCTCATTAACACTATTGGCTCAAGGGTTTGAATATTTTCCCTCCCTATTCCTTATAAAAATCATACCCCCATCTCTTGTTGCATTGCATAGCTATTTGTGGGTATTTCATTAAAATTCATATTTACATGATGTCTTAATTTCTATTGTGCATGGCTAGCATGAGAACCATATCCATCAATTTTTAATTGTCGATACATAAAACACTAAATCAATGGCGGGGCCTTGGCCTTGAGCTCCTCACCATGATTTAATAACGATATTTAAATAATTCACAATTTGAATGCAACAAGGTCAAAATCAGGATATTACATACTACCTTCGATCTAATTCACAACTTGCTTCGACATCCTATCCTTCCTCTACTAGACTACGTTGGAGGGCCAACTACATTATCTAACTTCCAGTTAGAACCCATAATCAGAAGTGTCGATTACATCGACCAATATTTCCCAACAGACGCCCACTAGTCATCATCACACACCTTGGGAAGCGCACTGTAGCACAACCCTCCCATGACTCCAGTTTTCTGAGGATAAACAGTGGGTAATGCCTCTGCCCCTCCTATGGAAGAAGGGACTATGTCTACATCGACATAGTGACTGCGTTGCGACTGTTGTGCTCAGTTTTTGTCATTAAATAACCAATTTGGGAGGTTCAGTTTCCTGAAACCCCACACTTACCTATACATCATGATAATAAACTAAGACTTATGCTAAATAATAATGCATCACTTTCATACCATTTATCTTTTGGAATTCATGTCCTTGAGGTACTCCCACCTTGTAGGACCCAGCTACCACTTAGCTCTTTTAACTTGTAGGTTAGTCTTAAAACACATGATTGAGAAATATCGTGCATTCATTAACATGTTTACATATTTCATTACTAATGAAAATTAATGCAAATCAATTTTATTTCTGTGTACCATGCACCCGGTATCATATCCATCCATTCAACATATAACTTTAACTTGGTATCCACATACCCATCATTTATTAAATTTTCATGCTAGAGATATAATCAAAACATGAACACCAAACTGATGAAGTTCCACAATAATAAGCAAATACAAACAGGTAATGATAGTTAAAGTGATAAATTCAAAACGGGGCATTACAAAACTTTAAATGCAAGTTAGTGGATATTAAAGTAGAATTATTTTGCATAGCAACTAACTATTGTTCCACTTAACTTTTTAAATTCATTTTAAAATAACATTCTTTAGTTAATCAAAATTAAAAAAATATTGAGGCCATGATCTCATACTTCTCTATTAAATTATGTTTCCAACATTTAAATTTTTAAATTTTCTAAAATTTAAAAAGTGCATATTTTGTATTTATGAGATTTATTTCTACTTTCATTTTCTAATTCTCTATGTTATGATATTTGTCAATGCATTCAATTTTATTCCAATGATGTACACTAATTTATCAAGTTTTTATAATCCATGGAGTGACATGAAAACTTAAAATTGATCACTAAGGTCACAAGTAACATCCCCTTTCCACATGAAGATAAACTAATAAATCTTTGAAAAACAAAGAAAGAAGTTTTAGTCACTGGATTATATATGTTTGTATTTCATTTTATGTGTAATATTATTTAATGTTACTTTACCTTATATCTATATATGTTTATATTTTTTGGCTCACTTGTGGGAAAACCCAAATTCACTATGACATAGACCGACAAATCCCAAGATACTGGCCCTTTAGGTGTCACCATTGAACAGATGAAGTCTCACCCAAAGTACCTATGTGTACTGCATAAACCACGTTTCTACAATAGCGAAGGGGAGAGAACTCTGTTCTACAATCATAGCCATTAACCAACTCTTAACGCAAATAAGTAAAACCATAGATCTAATAGAATGTATGCATCAATTGCATAAAATATTATAACTGAGAGCATTAATGTATTATTGTAATATCATTGCTCATCTATCATTTAATGGTATAATGTAAATAAAAACAACAAGCACATAACAATTTGCAGAAAAAAATTCCAATGGGATGTTGACTAGTTCCCAACTGACTTTCATTTCCACTTGAATCATCGAAAAAGTACTTAAACAATGGATTCAAAGTTCTGATAAATCTGCAATTTCCCACATGGAAAAACAACAAGACAGTTAGCGTTAAAGTTGTACTCAAATAGAATGCATAAAAAATGAGAAATGCTTTAGTAAATTACATCTCTGATTCCATTCTTTGTTCTGTAATGAAATTAAAATTTAGAAGACAACACAAACTAACGTGCCATCTTTATGTAATAGAGACATCCACAAAGTTGAGCCATAAGTAACAGTCCAAGGATTAAAAAACATTTATGTAATAGATAAAAGTCTGTAATAATGAAATTCAAACACAAATCCTCAATTCCTAGTAAGATCATGAAATCGTATTCAACAACAAATTGAATATAATTGGCATCCACCTCAATTTTTTGGTAACCAACAGTGCTGGAAATTACCCTTTTCAACACCCTGGTCTTCTCCAATGACCTATGGACAACAACCATATCCAAAACAATGTTATGAGACTCGGACTCGGTAAATACTTGACTAGCCTGGGAATCAACTGACTCAGTGACTTAGATTAGACTTGGATAAGACTCGACAAATAGAAAAAAAAAACTCAAAGTATAGTAAATTTTGTGCTTAAAAAATATGCTAATGACATTTCTAATCCATATAAGTTATAAAACCACATTCTAAGCAGAAATTCATTGGATCATCTCAAAACAATGATAATGCAACATTTGACTCTCTATATTTATATGCAAAATAGTGAACCGAAAAATGATTCCTTGAACAAATACACAAATAGTACCAAGTTCAACTACATAACTCAAAACATAAGTAGAAAATCAAAATAGACAATGTCTTCAAGTCCAATCTCAAGTCTCATACATGACTATGCTATTGGGAGCAGGGAGCTGAAGGGGGAATCGAGAGCCGGAGCAGGAGTGGAAAGTAAACTATTATGGCACAACTATATTACACACATCCCAACTTCAACCCATACTACATAACATACACAAACAACAATCCATTATACACACCCAAAAAACATAGTGCATATTGAATAAATGAATCAATGCATTATGCATAATTGTATAGAGATTTCACATCCACTTAGACAATCCCTGTGCATATTAAATGCAAAACAATTGTAGTTGTAGTATGTGACACAACAATCATTACAATTACTATAGGTCGAATAATAAATTAGGTTCATGTCACTTTGAATAGTTATGACAAATATAAAACTTTCAACTATCCTTAAGTTGGTATGATGACCAAATAAAAATGCATTTAGGATGACAATGAAAATTAATCAGGGATCAAATGTTACATGTGACACAAGGTGCATAGTATAGAAAATTTATATCTTATAAGTGCCATACAAAGTAATTATTTTGAAATATTCAGAATTTAGTAGGATCATAGATTAGGGAGATTATATATAAATTTACTTCATGGTCTAACTTAGTCAATACTAAAAACCTAATGCTTAAATATTCTTGAACAAGGTGGTGGTTCAATTCTTGTGTTGGGAATGACCAAAGGCTTGTCAATTGAGCTTTATGTTCTATGTTTCCTTTTACCACTAAAGAGAAACTTTTGCATCACATAAAAATTTAACATAGGTTCCATCAACAATGTAGAAAATGAAGGCCAATGTGATCGTGAATTTTGGTCATAATGGCATTGAAAAAGCCAGGCTTACTAGAGACCACGATGGAATTTCAATATGACCACCATGAGATGTTTATCTCAACTTTAATTTTCTAGTAAAGGAATGGGGTTGCAAGGATTTGAATAATTTCTACTAAGAAATAACCCAAAACAAAATGCATTCAAACCAAAAAAGTCAACCTAAATCCAAATGTAATAAATCCCTAATTGAAACAACAACCATATATAAAATAAAGGCCAAACATATTTCTACTAAACGTATATTATCTTGGAAACCATATACACGTTTATAGGCTTGATTGTAATAAATTCCTACCACTCAAAGAAGCTTTTGTCACCCCTAGTTCTTTCATCATCATCATACATATTGTTTTTGTAGCTCCACAACCAAACTCTCCATGGTTTCCCTATGAAAACAACTATAGAATGAAAGAAGCATTAGGAACAATCACAACAAAAAGGAAATACATACAATCACAACATTCTGGATTTAAATTACCTTCGGTTTGTTCAAAGGGATAGAGAAATTTCAAATCCCATCTCTAAATTGTGATTGATTTCTTGTGCAACTATAAAAGTCCATTGGATGGCCAAAATTGGTCTCCAACATCGAAATAGAACATTGCACAAGGTCAAGGGATAAATATTTAAGAAAATTCAATGTGAAATGAACCATCCATAGAACATGAACAATGTAAGATAGATAGGAAATTAAAAACATGAGGGAATTCCAAAATTAGAGACACCATGAATATTTATAGGGAAACTTTTGAAGGGTTTTAGGGTGTAGATATTCAATAGGTATTAGTGCACATCATAAATGGCAGAGAGAAGAGGTTTCTTGAAATAGTGAGAAGGGGCATGCGAAACAATGAAATCAAGTGTCTAGTGAAGTTGTTTCCTTCCTCGACATATGAATTGACCAAGATGGATGGTGTCATATTCCATGTGGGTTGTTATACATGGAACTTTTAGCATATTTGTTAAGTGATTCAACAAGCCAATAAGGAACTAAAGGGCCATATTTAAGGTTGTAATAAGTCTGTGGTTGTAAAGTAATTTCCAAATTTGCTTTGTGAAGGGGATTGTGACTTAAGGGTTGTGAATATTCTCCCCTTCAAGTGCATTGTTTTGGATTTTTTTTCCATGAATTGCATAGTGAATTTGTTTGAATAGAAGTGAATATATTCCATTTTAATTTAATTTCATGTTTAACCATAAGGATGAATGTTCACAAGAAAAATATGCAAGGAACCTCATGTATCAAGGTGAAATTTTGTAAGTGTTTCAAAGTGCAGATTTTCAAAATTTCCACGATTTTTTTGGGAAGAATGATTAGCCTCAACTAACCGAGGAAGATATTGAGAGGAACCAAGTAGCTACAGTTTTGATGATAACACCCAAACATAAAAAGAAATCAAACCAATTGAAAGGATAACTCCCTACGATGAAAATTTAAATAGTGAAAACATTAGCAGAGGACCCCACGAGAACTACATGGTTTTCACAACCTTTTATGCGTTCGAATAAGAATTCCAAGATAGAGATGAGGCCACTACCTAGCCTAGGAACAATTTAAACTCAATTTCCTTCCTTTTGAATAATAAAAATCCTGAATGCAACCAAGAAAACCCTCTTTGTGACTTTGATCTTCAGCAAAACAAACAAAATTTAAGCTTGAAATCAAACTGTATACAACCAAAATCCTGATCATATTTTCTTAATGACCAATTCGATGTTCTCTAAAGACTGTCATGATTTGGTTGATGGAACTAAAATTTGGTTTTTAAATAAAAAACGTGGCTCTAAACCAATTTCAAAGACCACAAATGGTGATGCCATGGACATGAGTTTAAACCTCCGTTATCACAACCTAATCATTGAACTCAAGAATAATTTCATATAGGGATTGGAATGGGTTTGGAAGGGTTGTGAAGAGGTTACCGAATCACATTTGCAACATTGAAAGAAATATAGACATTAAGATATTTGACAGAGTAATCCGAGGTTAAATGTTACGGTACTGACCGATCTGGGAGTCATTGCGTCCTATGTGGATATTCTTTGCAACTTGTAGTTCCTCTACAACCTGTTTGACCTCCTTGACAACCTCCTCGACCTCCTATGTGACCTCATCAACCTCCTCAACCGCCTTTGCAACCTCTTCGACTTCCTCAATGAACTCCTTGACCTCCTTTGCAACCTCCTTAGTGACCTCTGCGATCTCCTTGGTGACCTCTGTGACCTCCTCAACCTCCTTTGTGGCCTCCTCAACCTCCTCTATGATCTCCTCAAACTCCTCCATGGCTGCCTCAGTGACCTCTACGACCTCCTCGGCCTACAGGCTTGGTTCATGGTTGAGGTAAATGAGATATGTTCACGGGTGGGAGGGAGGTAAGTTTTGTATTTTGAAATGCTTTGTTTTTATGTTTTATGTCTATTCTTGTTTTATGTTTTTTATTTTGTTTTGTTTATTATTGTTTTATGTTTTTTTTTTTATATTTATATGGATTGTGTTTTTTTTTATAGTTAGTATCTATGTATTATTATTTATTTATATATGTATGCACATGTGTGTGTGTAAAACCTAAAATAAAGAATACAATTAAGTTTGAAAATAAATTTTGATTAAAAAACATATTCAAATTGTAATGATGATGCCAGTGATGATGATGCTAACAACATTGATGTCAATGACAATCATCATCATCACCATAACCACCATCCTCATCATCATCATTATCATCATCATCATCATAATCATTTTCATCATTATCATCATCATCGTCGTCGTCAATAATCATCATCATCATCACAAACAACAGTAGCATCATCGTCATCATCAGTGATGATGATGATTGTTAGCACCACGTTTTTACAGGGAAAATGATAGTGTATAATGGAGAAAAGGTCTTGGAAAAGTTTCTTAATATGGTGAGAAGGGCCCTAATAATTTCCCTAGTTTCATGATCATGTGACCAAGAGTTGGAAATAAAAGTGCTAAGAGAACTACAGGACAAAATTTCAAAGAATTATGCAAAAAACTGATGGTTTGGATCATATTTTAAAATCCTGGTTGAGATTTCATCTTATTGGTGGAAAAAAGATTGTGGTTAAGGACGAGGCAAAATCGACGTTTCAGATGTTGATCAAGAGGATAAATGGTTGAGATTGTTTCTTTTGAAAGGAAGTGGCATACAAGTTAAAAGTATTCATCCAAAAGGAAAATAACAAAGGCGCTAAGCATTGCACAAGATCCACTGTTGATGAGATGAATGGAAGGAGATCAACTGTCTATGTTGATTATGCACCACCAAAGTGCACAGACGTAAGGAGCAGAGAGTAGTTCTGAATTTTAAAACAGCTTAACACGTGGGGCGTCTACAATGTTTCGCATGGTGGAAAAATGGTATCATAAATCGTTTCTGTGTTATGCGAAAACCGTTGAACTATCACTTTGCCAGAGATGTGGACAGTTAAGATGGACGCTAAATAAATCCATCCATTGAAAAGAAAAGTTACAAATATGCGTAGAGGAGGTTGGAAGTTGAATGGCCCATATTACACCGCAGTAGATCAACAACTACAGATGATTGATGCATTATGAAGAAGCACAGATGATAAAATGAGAAAGTGGTTGTGAAAAATAAAACCGTCGGACATGTGTCAACACCACAACACTTTGCAAGGGGTGAAAATCGTAATGGAAACTACTTAAATGAGTCGTGAAACCATCTTGGTAGAGATATGGCACTAGAACTAGATGATGAATATTTGAAGATGGAAATGATCAGACGGTTGAGAGAGATCATAATGATGGTAAAGGGATTTTTAATCTATCGGCTATAGTTGCAGCACGAGAGATCAACGGGTGTGGAGGATTCATGCCAATGGAGAAGATGGAAAGATAAAGAAAAGAGGTTATATAAATCCATGAGACATGTCAAGTTGAGATTTGTCTTCGGAGTGCTAGCGTCAGAAACTTCTAGACGTGTGCCTGACGAAGAAAGCGACATAGCAGGTTAGTCTCTGAGGTTTTCAGTAACAGGTAGGGTGTTGTAAACAGTGCTGTCAGTATCCCAAGCTTGTTTATAAGAATATGAAATTGGAGGAGGTTCCAAGTCTTGATAATGTTAAGGTTAAGAATTCCCTAGAAGATGGGGATTATGATTTCTTTGATACAGAAATACGGTTACCTGTCCTTGAAATTAAAATAAGGTTAAAGAATTTGCATAAAGAGGTTATCGACTTACATAGAGTGCTTCAGTCATCTTTCATTTGCTTCTGCCCTGACCAAATTATGTATTTCCCTGACTTCGTATCCTGGTGCACGTCAAACTACTTTGAAGTTGAGAGAGTCATTATGAATGCTCAGAAAACTAAAATTGTATGTTCAATTGAGTCGTCGGTCGTCAGAAGTTCTTTTGAAATCCTGGTGTCTCAAGTGTCTGAGTTACAAAGTTTCTCCTAAGAGTCTTTCGTCAGCTTGTATCATCATTATTCCCCTGAGAGTCGACAAGATTTTTTGACCACCTATCTTAAACCTGACTTCGAAATTGAAAATGCCCTTTACCCTTTAGATGTCAATTTTTCCAATGATAATACTCAGTTGGTTCTTTCCTTAATTTCCTAGTTTTAAGGTCTAGATACTGATACTATGGTGACAGAGTTACAGCTATGTTTATTATTAGGAATAAGTGTTTGTTTTCCTGGAGATGAATATGATTCGATACCTTGTCTGAAATTTGAATATTTTTTAGCAAAAAGTATCCATTCACAGCTAGTAAGCTTTTCCAACACAAGGCACTTTAGATTTCAGTCACATCTGATGGAGATGGTCATGTTTTCCAGTCATGAAGAGCTACATTTTCAACAATTAATTTTCACAGGCACTCTGGATGATAATATGTTCAATTATATGAATTATATTCTATATGAACTATATAGAATGATATTTGGGGAAGAATTACCTAGGGTGTTTCCTGAAATGAAGTCCCTCATGCAGTCGAAGGAAGATCTAGCAGCGGGAGATTGGTTCTTGTTGAAAGATCACACGATGATTAGGTTGTATGGCTTTGTGCATGAGCCTTATGTGTTACCCACCTTTTTAACTTTGAGATTGTTCACTCTGGAATTTATTAGACAGAAGTTGGTGTTAGAAGATGAGCATTTCTTAACTTTTAAGAAAGCTTCTGATTTGAAGTATCCCTGGAAAATAGGCCCATTTATTGTAAAAAATAAATATGCTCTTGCATGTGTGAATAAGTTATTAGAAAATATGGAATTCAAGAAAGATATAGCAATTGAATATGATCCTCTTCCTATCATTTATGAGAGGAGGAAGAAGAATAATACTAAGGATTTTGAGCACAAAGAAGTAGAGGGATTGTCAAAAAGAAAGAATTTGCTGCAGTATGAGTCTGATGATGAGGCAACTACAAGTTCATAGGTGGAAGACCTTGTTTTAACAGAGTTTGCAGTAGAGACATAGCATACATCAAGTACCATGGATATTGGAGGGAAAAGAATATTGCAAGATATTGTTGATTTAGATAATGAAGAAAGAGATAGAGAGACGAGACTCAAGATTGATGCACAATAAGATTTTGTCATATTTACAGGCAGTGAAGAGCAAGAAATAGAGAATTTTTCAGCCCCAGATGTCCAGATATAGGAATATAGCTTTTAGGAAGCTACATAAGTAGGAGATACAAGTAAATTTCAATCTAGAGTTGAAATGTACGACAAATATGGACAAGATAAACAAACTTCTTCCCGTATGACTTATAGTTTGCTGCCAAAGGTTAGAGATTTGACAAATTCGGAAATTACCTTAGTAAGAAGTAGAGATATCAAAGAGAGTGCTTTTAATTTGGCAGTGTCAACTGAAGAAAAAGTGACTGAGTTAAAAGTAATTTTGAAAAAGATAACGGTGCCTGATAAGATCTAACTACACAGGCAAACAGGAGAAGTAATATACGATGATCTTGCACAAGCAACTTTGAAAGTTGCTAAATTGGAAGATACACTTAGCTGGTTGGAGAAATAGTTGAAACAAGAAAAGTTAGAGAATAAAGCTCACCAACAACAAGTCAAGAAATGACATATTGACTTGGTTGGGAATAGTTATGGAGGAAATGTGGGCAAGAAATTGTTGATGGATAAAGATAATATGATTCAAGCACTACAAAAGAAATTAAAAATTGCAACAACTCAATTAATCCAACCTTCCGAACTAACTATGTTGGAGGAAGAGAAAGAAGATTTGTCCAAAGAAATTGGTGATAGTAAAGCCAAATTATTAAAATTTACTGAAAAGGAAGCAGAGTGGGAGGAAGAAAAAACAAATCTAAAAGGACAAATTTTAGATCTAAAAGGGAAGCTAACAGTTTTTGCTCAATAGAAATCAAGTACCAACTAGGTACGCGGAGAAACTAACACAACTGACCTCATACAATCCATGTCTCAAGTAAGTCTCAAAGAAGTGGGAATAAAGGAACCAGAATAAGAAAAGCAGAAACTATAAGAGCATAATAAAAAAAACGATGAGGAAATAAAGGAACTATAGAGTAAAAGTAAAGATTTCATAGATGCGAACCAGAGGTTCATTTCCCAAGTGATTGGACAAGTTCCAATGAAAGGATGTAAACATATGATTTGGGATATTATCATTGAAGAAGCTGCCAAATTCAGACCTTACTTGAATTTTGTAAAAACAAAAGAAAAAGTAATAGAAGAAGCTTTAAGTAATTGCACAGCAATGAGGGAGAATCTAAATAAAAATTCAAAAGAGACAACTCAAAATGCCATGGTTTTCTTGAGGGTTTTAGAAGAAGATGAAGTGAAGACAATGGGTATCAAAAATCGAATTTCGGTGATTGCTTGGGCCAAAAGGGGTTGCCTGCTTTCTGGAATGAAAACAATGAATTGATTCCCCATAATGATTATAAAAATTTGTTATTTGCAATAAGAATGAATCATGATAAATTTCAGAAGTTAACTCATGTCCTTACACATAAGATATTGTTGGAAAAGCTTGCAGAGGATTTTGAAATCATGGATATGTTGAAGATTCTGGGTGAAAAAATCCCTCGTATTTCTATTGAAAAAAAGTGGAGCTAAAAGTTTTGGCGAAAGAAATGATACATTACGAGACCATTACTACTGCTCAGTGGAACGATGTAGAGAAATTTGGAAAAATTAAATATACTATTCAAACATAAAGATCTTCGTAAACAGCCATCAGCAAATGAAGACTATTGAAATTTTCATTTTTGAAAAATCTTGTAATATTTTTTATATAAACTTTGACACAAGTGACATGTGAAAATTAGTTAAGTTATTTAACTATTTCGGTTAAGAAAACAGTTACGTTTTACTTCAAAGAGATTTTTATATAAAAATGAAATAATTGTCCTCTTGAAGGGTCGGAAAACTTTTTGAAAGCAAGACACTTTTTGTATCGAGTTATTCTATTTATAATACAAGATAGCCACTCAGAAAATAGCACACTTTTGCAAAACAAAGATGCATGTGTTGATCGAAGTTACAGTCTGTACTTTCTTTTTCTCTGTGTTCTTGTAGACTTTCTTTGTTATCACTTCCATTAAGTTATGTCTTCTATGCTTGGATGAGTGTTGAAATAAGTCAGAATTCATATGTATATGCTTTGATTAATTAGGTCGAAGTATTCATCTTTTCTCTAAAATCGATATTGCATTCATCTAAAATTGGTGCCCCATATTGATGGAATGCCTATATTTATTTCCTTTATCACATGCAAAAGATTTTGACTGTAATGTGACAACTATATTTCCTTCGTGAAAATCAGTATTGTTGTTTGTCTGTTGGTCCTTAAAATTCTCAGTTTTGACTCCATGCCCAATGGTTCTTGCGTATATTTCAACCACATATCTGTTTAAAAAACCCTAATCATTTTCATGCATCCCTAGCCATTCACATATTTTTGAGAGAGCCCTCTTTGGTAGGAAAAAGGATAGTTTTCCTCCTAAAGGTTGGTTTGAAAGAGTTACCTTAGGATTATCCTTCTATGACCAAGGGGATTTTCTAAGTGCTAACATTTTGGTGCCATTGACGGGGAGCGAAGGTTAATTTTTTCCTGGGAAGAACGACATTGAAATCAAATTTCTGTGGGCAAAGAAGTTTCAATTTTATAGTTGGTTGTGTTTTTCCCTGTCGACTTCACATTCAAATTTTCAGTTTTAAATAGGCGACTCCAAGAAAGACACTGTGGCTTCTAGAAGAATTCCTATGAGAGGAAACCCAAATTTGCAGTTATTTTCAGGCATGGAGAGTCCAAAAAGGCTTTTGAAGAAGATTAAAGGAAAGTATCAAGAAGGTACTTCTCAAAAAATAAATCTGTTTCCTCCTTTTCAAGAAGATTTATTAGATGATGAAAGTGTTGATGTAAGTGAAAGACTTGAAAAATATTTGTTTAGGACTAAATCGGAATCAGATTTAAAAGAAACTGTAATTGATCAAAATAGGTTTCAAACAAATCGTTTACAGTCTATTTGGGATTATTTGCAAAAGTCTGGAAAAGTTGAGACTAAAAAACCAAAATCCCATAGAGTACCAATAAGAAATCAAAACATTATTCAAAACCCTCCATTAGTCATGGCCGCTAGGTTTGCTCCATTAGTTTTTCCTGATGTTTCACATGATCTTCCTGCAAATTATGGACAAAGAGTTACATAGTTTGGTGGGGAGGGAAACTTTAGAGCACAACAACATATTGATAGGTTCAATGACTTTATTGATCTTGAAGAGGTGGATTATGATGATGCAAAAATGCGATTGTTAGCTCAAAGTCTTTCAGGAGAGGTCAAAAAATTGTTCAGGACTTTGGTTGTAGGATCGATCGCCACATATAATGATTTTGTAACTCTTTTTATTGAGAGGTGGAAAGACAAAAATAATCCCTCACAAATGTAAACACAATACAATAATTTGAAAAAGGAAGGTTTTGGAACAGTCCAAGAATTTTCTGCCATATTTATGAAGGATTATAATTCAATTCCTGTTGATTTTAAACCTCTGGTAGGGGCTGCCAAGTTGCATTATGCAGATGCCTTTGAAGGTGATTTTTCCTATATGTTGAGAGAGAGAGGAAGTCAGCCACCTTGCCATATATGATGAGAGATGCAGTAGAGGTTTAAGAAAATATGATGGCTTCTGGAAAGATGAAATAAAAAGTTGATGTAGATAGAAGAAATATTAGGGAAGAAAATCAGCCTTCAACTTCTTCTTCTACTGATGTGAAATTTGATGTCATGATGATAACTATGGAGAGATTGTTAGATAGGTTTGAATTGGAGAACAAACATCAAAACAGAGAACATCCAGAACAACCTATTAGAAACCCAAATTTCAAGAGACCGATACCCCCACAAATAAGGCAAAGGGATCAAAGGGATCAAACAAATCACTGAAATGTGGAAGATAATCAAGTGACACCTCCATTCGCTGAAAATTTTGCTGATGAAGGAGAATAGAATGTAGAAGTAGAGAATGAAATACATCAATTTAGTGATTTGGATTCTAAGTTTATTTAACAAAAATAGAACATGATATGTTCCCAAGAGACGGGGAATGCAATTCTTGATAATAAAAAATAGAACAATACCAAATGGGATATCAAAATGTTGTGAATGACATCCAAAGAAAAATCGATCTCAGAAATAGAAGCATAACTGTCAACAAAGGAAAAGGTTCTGTCATTCAACCTTCTACTAGTCAATGTAAAAAAGGAAATGAAAAGGAGGATACTATCAAAAGAGTCCTAGAATATAGAGGAAGCCTGATTAAAGAAAATGACAAAACACAGGTTCCTTTCAGTTTACAAAATGAAATTTCAAAAATCAAAATTTCCATTCCATTTAATGAAATTATGAAGAATAATGAATATACAAAGAAAATTTCTAAAATGGTTAAATGTGAAGGACAGATAGAGCTTGATACTTTGGATGTAAATGATGATGCTCCAACCAATTTTCTCGGTTATAAGATGGAAGATAATAGTTCAGATGAATTTCACCCTTTTTATGTAAACTTGAATGTCCATGATAAAGTTCTGCATAATTGTATGCTTGATTCAGGTGCTTCACATAATCTAATGCCGAATATTGTAGTGGAAAGTTTGGGATTGGAGACTACTAGGTGTTACAAACACCTATATTGTTTTGATTGTAGAAAGGTCAGGTGCTTGGGATTGATAAAAGATATGGTGGTAACACTTGCACGACTTCCAGCTAAAAGCATTGTGATGGACGTTGTAGTAGCTGACATTCCCCCTAAATTTGGCATGTTGTTGTTAAGGTCTTGGGAATCAAAATTGAAAGGAACTTTGCAACTGGATATGTCATATGCCATTATACCATTATTTGGGGGTAACAGAAGGTTATATAGAGAGAAGAAGTTAGCCTATGTAATCAGCCGTCAAGATAAACCAGAGAATCATCTTATTTATGTTGTTGATACTGATTTGGGATTTTGTATATTTTTCAATGATGGACCACATAGATCTTTAGGTTCCTATATAGATTGAGCTTAAAGAGGATAAGGAATTTACAGAGAGACAAGAAGATTTAGAAAAGAAGCAGAATGAGGAAGGATTGTGGACTATGTACTTTGATGGGTCTATAAGTAAGAGTGGAGTTGGTGCAGGTGTTTGGATTATATCTCCAGGAAGGAAGTTTAAAGCTTTGGGTGAAAACATGAAGTTGGGAAACAATTTTGGCTTGTTTTTTACAAACAAAACTGCTAATTTTATGTTTTTCAACTTCGACGTCTTCAAATCCATATCTCCCTTAGGAATTTCAACTGGAAGTAAACATAAAGGTTTTAGAGAATTGAATTAGATTTATACTCGTATTTTGTTTTAATTTTTTTTATGGACATATCGTGGGACAAATTTGTTGTCACCCAACAGTATATACTTGAAAATTTTAAGTACGGATAATGAGTGACCTGTGTTGACGTCAGTTTTTTGATAGATGGTTATTCCTTTTAGGGAAATTATTTGTAGGCTCATAATCTACACACACTAAACTAGTTCCTGGACTATATTTTGATTTTTTAAAGACTTTGGAACTATTTTTTATTATTTATCGAAACAACATATGTTCAGAAAATGGTACATTATCGACACATGTTTTTGTCTTCACATTTTATTTCAAATGTGACTCTTATCAAACAAACTAAGACCAACCCGTTGAAGAGGACACTTCAAGGAACATCCTTGTATTTTTTTAAATTTTTATGGCTTCGTCATTGTGATGATATTGAATTTTCATTGTGACTAATTTTTAAGTCACTAAATTTTTTAATGATAAAGTTTAGTAAAAAAATAGTAAAAACTAGTAATCCTAAATGAAATTCAAAATCTTTTATATTATGAGAAAGTAGATTGAATGATGAGTCTACTGGTATAAACTACGACATGTAATTCTCATGTTTTGTTGTGGTCTGACCTTGTTAAAGTGACACATTTATGAATTCTGCAGAAGTGGTGCTGGAATTGTTGACGAAAAACTCTTGGCCTAGAAAATATCTCGGGCGAGAGATTTAAAAAGTCTCGGGCGAGAAGTTTTCCTGCTCTTAAATTAACCTAGAGTTAATGAAAAACTCTCGGCTGAAAGTTGCATTAAACTCTCGTCCTAGACTTTAAAACATGTCTCGCCTGAGAGTTTTGTTACATAATTCCTCGAGAATCTTTTAGGAGCCAACACATTAAATATTAAATTTCCATGATATTCAGACGAGATTCCACATTATTCGGATAGGATGCCCATGATGCTTGGCCAAGAATTGTATATATAATCTCTCAGCCGAGATAGTTTTCCAAATTATTTCAACTGAGGGTTTGTTTTCAGCCGAGCGTTTCTTTTCAGCGGAGAGTTTGTTTACAACCGAGGGTTTGTTTTCAGCCGAGCATTTCTTTTCAGCTGAGAGTTTGTTTACAACTGAGAGTTTCTTTTCAGACGAGAGTTCGAATAAGTGTTATTTGTTCAATTTCAATTAGGCCTAAAGAAGCACTTGCTCTCTTCCTGGTTGTTGAACCTTGAACTCTATCTTATATATTTACAAAATGGTAAATTTGACTTGAAAAGGGGTTACATATCACCACTTGTATCAAGCAAGGTTTGGATATTAAAGTCAATGGTATTTTAAGTAAAAATATAGTGCTTTCATTGAAGACTATTTTTAGTTTGATAAGCAAAATATTTTAGTGCATTTCCATTGAGAAAGTTTTCATCACAATATTCTTTATTTTTTAGAATTAGTACTTGTGCGAATTGTATTGGTTGTTGCACGGTGCAATATTCCCTAAAGGAGGCCTCCTTTGTTTGTATTCACTAAGTTTTCACTGTTTAAGTTTAAACCAAATAGACTAGCAAGATCACTGAAAGAAACATAATCACAAGATAGACACAGAATTTACCCTGGGAAACCCTCATGGGGTAGAAAACCCAGCAAAGCTTTCCTCAATAAAATGATCAACCAAAATACAAGATGTTGTCCAAAACTTAACCTCCTTCTCCAACTCCTGTGCAGACCTCTCAGAAAAGTGCGCTACTTTTCTGACTTGTGTGTGAGTGTATCAAATGAGGAGCTCTCCTCCTCTATTTATACTAATCCTCAACTGACTAAAATCCCTAATGGGGCCGACCTCTCCTAGAGAAGTCTAATAATCCCCAAAATATAATATTAGGGCCGACCCCCACATGGTGGGTCTAATAACCCTAGTTACCACAACTCCTCGAAGGAATAAACATCTCTGGATACATAATAGAGTCACCTCGGAGGGATGGAACATCTCCGGAATAATAATGTACAAATATAATATTCTTAGAAGTTACAATATTCAACATTCACTACTTTTTCTCTTGAATCACCTAGAGATGAGGATTTTGATTACATTCGGAATGGTTTTAAGATTGGTAGTATCACATATCTTTGATGAATATTTGAGATCATAAGAGTTGAGATTGAAGCACATAACAAGTCTCACACTATTCTAAAATTGTTGTTTTATATGATCATGGTATTCTTGATATAAAGGTAAGTTTAGATAAATCAATGCTTTGTATTCCTTTTACATGCATAAGAACTATTTCATGTTGAAGAGGTTTTTGGATACTATTTGGCCATAATAAGAACTATTTCATGTTGAATGAATAACACTTATGCATTATCTTTACTATTTTCAGGCAAGAGGTGGCATTATCTGTACTGTTTTTAGCCGAGAGTTCGCATTATCCAAGTTCACACATTTGAAGGAAAGGACATTTCATAAGGCCACAAAGACATTTTTCTTAACAAGGTATTTTCTTTACAAGGTATAAAACATTTTTCTTTATAAGAGCATAAGGACATATTTTCTTATAAGGATGGTAGTTTCAGATGATTTTTATCATTCACCCATTAGGTACAACAGGCATTTTCCCAAGGCCACCTATGCTAGTTTTCCTTTGTTATTCCTTTGTCATTACTGAACTACTTTTACATCAATGACAACCACATTCAACAATTTGGTAAATTTTTAGTACAAGAGTGCTTAGCATATTACTCATGTTGGGTCAATACTGTTCTTTTTTTTTCATCATATAACTTTCAATTCTCATATATTTTCATGCATTGGATTTTAGGTTTTTATTTCTTTCAACATGGGAAACCGAAAGAAACATGAAAGAAAATATGATCGCACCAGAGGTGATGAAGAGGCAAGGAAAGAGAGCTCCCGTGTTTTTATGAGAAATGTAAGAGAAAAAAAAGCATTGGAGAGAAATGCGGAGGCACATCGCGGTGACGAAGAAATGAAAAATGTGAATGCACATGGAGGTGACGAAGAAATGAAAAATGTGAATGGACATGGCGGTGATGAAGGAATGCAAATAGTCGAGGAGCATGTTGATGAAAGAAATGAGGAACATGGAGGTGAGAAGGAAATGACAAATGTGGAGAAAAATATGGGTAGCGTCAATATTGAGACCATGATTGGTGAGTAAATAATTTTTTCTATGTTTATAATTTACTTTATAATACTTGATTATATATATATATATATATATATTTGATTTGAAATTTCACAATCTTATAAATTTATATTTATTTTTATGCAGGGTCGAAATCCAACATACAACGTCCTACCACAGTTACTAATTTACAGAGATTAACTGGAAGCTGCAACAATATCGTCATTGACGATAATTTTTTGGAGAATTTGGATTCAAGTAAAATTGAAGAAATGGGACCTTCGATGCCTAATCATACAATGCGTTATAGAGCAAATAAGATAGTCAAAAAATATTTTGAAGGTATTTCTGTCATAGAACAAGCTCAATTGTTACATAGTTTGTTAAAGAGAAAATGTCTAAGAGACACAATTACATTATTGGGCATTCAAAGTGCCAGAGAGGCTAAATCAAATTAGATTGTATAACAAAATATGACCTTGGTCCTTGTATCACTTGCAAGAAAATGATCTCGTAATTTCATGGTTGCTCGTAAGCAATTCTGATAGGGGTTGTAGAAAAAACACTACAACAAGTCGTTTGTTGTCTACGACTCCAAGAACGTTAAAAAACATCAAGAAAAAGTTTATGGAAGCATAAAAAGCTTAGGGTTCATTTAGATGAGGCTGATGAAGTTGAATGTTGGGGTGTTATCTGTAGGCAACCTTATCAAGATAGACTTCCAGATAATGTGAGGGACAGGGTGAAAGAGTTTTGGCATGTAAACTCGCGTGTCTTACCAAATGAAAAGGATGTTGTGTGATGTCGTATATCGAAAGGAAACTATGAAACTCATGCCAAACACATAACAGCGCTGACTCAAGTGTAAATGTTCAAAACTTTTATGGAGAGTAATGTTGATGTGAAGATTTCCCTTAGCACATTTGTGAAGCTTAAACCATGGTATGTCAGGCCCATCGTTGTTCATGACACGTGTTGTTGTTGATACCATGTAGAATTCGAATTATATTATGAGACATTTCTAACTTTTGGCATGCAGTGTTGACCAAATAACCCCCCTCCTTCAAGTGTTCGTGAATTTGTATCTAAAATATTATGTGCGCGAGAGAATCATCAAGTATTCTATAAGAAACAATGCATTGGACGTAAAAAATGTGAGGGATGTTCTAATTTGGCCCTTTTTAATGCTAACTACCCCATTGATGCAAACGATCCTCAATTGTCAAATCGCATTGTGAAATGTAAGATATATGTTTATGTTGATTATATTGCAGTTACAGATTCAACGACAACATCAAGAAAGCTTAATTTAGTGGAAAGTGATATCTCTTTGACAGATTTTATGAATTTGTTCAGGGATCAAATATATAAATATATCAGTCACTCTCACTCAACACAATGGCAGGACTTACAGTTCAAGCAATCATGATATGTATTTCCAAAACGGACAATATTATCCATTGCTGATTTTGCAGAAAATTACACTTTCACTCCGCAAAAGGAGATACAGAGTGAGTATTATCATTCAAATCAGGTATCTATACTTGTGCATATTGCATATAGACATGCAAAGCTTGATGTCGATGGTTTTGATAGCAATGAAAATAATCGTGAAGTGATTAAGGAGTATAATTTCTACATCAATGTTGATCATACACATGATACATGTCTTGTCCAGCATTGTTTTGGTATGCTTTTTAAAGAATTATCAAGAAGGAGGGTCACTTTTAAAGAACATTGGGTGTGGTTAGATGGTTGTGCTGGCCAGTTTAAATTGACACGATCATTCTTGTGGTTGTCTCGCCTTCATAGAAACACGGATGTTCACCACACATGGAGCTTTTTTGAAACGAGACATGGAAAAGGAGAACATGATGGTGCTGGGGCCTGTGTGAAACGTGCACTTAGGAGATATCAAATTAATCACTCTGCTTCTCGCCTTGCAAATTCAAATGATGTTGTTAATTGGTGCAAACAAATTTGATCCATGAATTCAATGAAAGGATGGGTAATGTGAGAAGTTTTTTCTGGAATATTGCAATGGGAGATGTTGACAGATCAACGCCACATAATTGTACTGCAATCCTGAAAACAAGGGGCTTACACTCCATTAGGAGTAAGAAAATGGAAAGTATACATGCAATCTAGAAATGAAAGTAATCTGATTCTGTCTTGCATGTATTGATGATATAGAGTCTTTGGATGAGTGTCAAAACCAAACTAACAAAATTGTGAAACCATGGAGACACCAAGAATTGACACTATTACCCCCATTTGGAAATATCAGCGATGTAGAGCACGACAATGAAGCGGTTGTGATTGACAAAGATTATGATCGTGTTTCTGATTTGGTTAGAGAAGGTGATATTTGCAGTCATTGCACCGACAGATAATCCAGAAAATGTGCATTATTATTTATTTAGATGCACTAGGTCGAAAAGCACGTTGATGCAAGAATTTAAAGACCCATCAAATTATATGTATGCAATGGGTTCAATGGTTTTAATGGGGCATTTATTTGCAGAAGTAAGGAAATGTAAAGACATTATTATTTTTCAAGACTATGAGTCATATGTTATATGTGCTCAATACAGTCATTTGGTCATAGCATCCCTATTGCAGTTGAAGGCAGTGAAGAGTAGGAAAAATTCCAAGCATCGACAATGGAAATTGTCGATAGAAGATCATAATGCCATTCTTGAAAATATTCCACTGGCACATTTCATATGATTCAAGAACACATCAAGGTTGACGAATGTTTTCTTTGATTCATGGGTGAGTGGGTGAGTGGGGCCAAATGAGCTTCCACCTTCACGTGGTTGGCCTCGTCAGTAGAGAATATATATAATTCTCGAAACTAAGAGAAGCTCTTTTTAACAACATATCCAATGATAACTCAAGTATCATATTGAACTTGCAACTTCACCATTATATGACAATGATCACATTAATGACTCCTTCTAAATAGGATTCATTCATGCTAGGCTCCAATTTTCCATGCATAAAGTACACCAAAATAAATGAGAACTTATATAGTGATCCAACTTGGATCAGTAGATCCTTATTGACCATTTTTAGATGCCTTCTCAAGCAAAATTTACATATGAGCCCTTTTGTGATAGCTACATGTAGATTACCTCCTTTCATAAGGTTGGATGTATTAGTGGGATAAAGTGCTTGCAAATAATATTAAGATAGACAACACTAGACTCCCTCAACATTTTTCCTTAAACTACACCATTTGGGCACTATATTGTGCCATGCTGAGGATTCATAGAAGGATAATATCCACATTGAAAGCATCATCATTGTAGGATATCAACCTAAATAAGTTTATTCCCTACTACTAGAGGTTCATCAACCTTTGATGTTAAGAGTGTTATCAATACTTCTTTAGTTTCTACCTCAGTCACCAACTTATAAGCAATTGTATGCTGTTAATGGTTAATCCTAATGACATGCTCTTGCCATCATGAATATTTTTGGGTTTTTGTAGTCTGTTATTCTAAAAATTGGTCTTAGATGAGAGCTTGTTTGTACCTTGCTATGATTGGGTACCCTTCAACTTTCTCACCATCAAGTATCATTCATATGAAATATTGTCACACTAAGTATATGACTACAAAGATATTTTCCAAATCCTTGACAAAAGATAAATTTGTTAAATTTCAGACTTTGCTTGGGAGGGATAAAGTTATCATTGAGGAGGGATAATAGTAATATCCCTTCCTTGTTTCCAAGTCAAGATTAAGGGGGGGGTGTTAGTGTTAAATAAATATGATTCGACTTAGTGGCCAATATGTTAATGTTATTAATAAATTAATATATATTTGTTTTTGTAACAAAAGGTTACTCCTTTACTCTATTACAATCGAACATAAACATTGGATAGCTCCACAAAACCATAGGTAAAATTGTACATTTTTAAATCAGTGCTTATTCTTGCTATAGATGAGATAGAAATTGTGATATTGTTCTAAAAACAAACATTTTTGAATTGATGAATGTGTAGAATTGTATTGTAATTAGAGATAAAAAAAACTTTACATTTTCTACGAATTTGGCCAGTACTTGGATATTGTATAGAAAGTGAGAAAGTATACATAAGACATAAGAAATACATAGGTAAAAGTGGCCTATTATTTTTGTTCTTTCCTTTCCTTTATTAATATTTTAGTCCTTGTATTTCATGTTGCTTAAGAATTGCCACATGTAGAAGCAAGTTGAGAAGTGAATCCTTACTAAATTTGTAATAAGAATATGGAGGACAATAATAATGAGGAGGTCTTTCCTTCTAAAGTTGGAGGATACCATGCACTGACATGAACCTTGTTGGTGGACTATGAGAGTATGAGGAGAACTTTGAATCAACAAAAAGAGGCAGGTCCATGATTAGGTGCAATAGGTGTATCATGATATGCATGAAAATGGAAAATATGTAAACCTATAACTTGATCAATGTTGTGTTGCATGGTGTGAGGAAGAGGAAAACAGCGAGGTTCATCAATAACAGCAACCTTATATTTCGTATATAAAGGAAGGGATTTATTAATATCATATTCACTATATTTTTGTATCACAATAAGTGTGAAGTACTTATTAATATTAACTTGGTCCATTACTTTCTTTCCATAAAGTAAAGAAGTACTTGGAAAATAATTAACATAAGTTAATTGTAGAATTTACAATTTTCTAGACCCCGTAGATGTTGCATTTCCCATCATGAGTAGTGTGTTGATTATATTGATAAGGATTCTCAAGGATCAACTAAAAATAGTACAATGGAGTTCCATTACAAAGAATATCTTGGACATGCCTTGGATGTTTCCTTAGATTGAATATTCTGTGTTCATCATTAGAATGACTAAGTCTTGAAGGTGGAAGGGATTGTTGAAGAAGTAATAACAAACTTATATCATGAATTAATTTCAACAACTAGGTATAGTTTGTATGGATTTTCCAAATAATTGATTTCAAACATGGCTAGTTATTTCATGAGATTAGGAAATAAAATAGAGAGAACTTCAACGAGGGATACCTCTTTGGCTCTAAAATCCCCATCTTGACTTGAAGCTTGTTGAAGATACATATAAATTATTGATAAATTATCGTAGGACTTGTCATAGTTGAATCCATAATTCCAACAAATATTGTCAATACCAAGGAGAGTAGAATATTGTTTGAATTGTAGATTTGTAGCCATCCCATTAGGTAATATTTTTATCTCCATGAGCCAATGAATTTTAAAGATTATGCCAACATTAATCTAGAAGTGAAATGAAATAACTTTGGTTTTTGGGAGCTATTTATTCAATATTTAGGGTCTATGATTGTCATATCAAGCATCCATACAATTTTTCATAGCTGTTAGGATATTTAGACACTTAGGAGTTAGTTAAGATCAACTTGTGTAATATATCCGTTAGGAAAAGTGTGTTTCTTTAGTATGCATTTGTAAATATTTAATCCGACAGTCACGATATGTTCTAGACATAGAGTGATCCGACGACTCAACTTCTCTTAGATCATACCTAACCTTGATCCATGGCTTAACACCTGATTGGTCCATGATCTCTATTTAAAAAGAATGGAGGGTCATTATCTAGTTGATCAATTATGAGAAGCTCATTTGTAACTTTCTTTCTTTGCATAATAAATTGCTCCCTCGAAGCTATTTGGCCAGGGCCGTGGAGTGTTTAAACCACGTCAAAACATGGGTGTATCGGTCTGTGATCTGTTTGTGTGAAGTGGTTGCTCTAGGTGTTCGGTATTTTGGGAGTACCTTGTGTACCCGAACATGGTATCAGAGCTTTTATGAAGAGCCACTTCCGGTTATGATCTAGATCTTGAACTGTTGTTGCCGAAACTTGAAAGGGTTTCTGGTTCCAGTATTTATGTGCATTTCTATGCTGGGGGAGGTGTTCCATTGCATTTGGAGCACCGTTTCCATTGGGAAATAGTTTTTGTTTGATCGAAAATGGTTCCCGGTTCCTTCAGAAACGCATATTTCATCATATCTGAAGGTATAATGTTATAGTGACGGTTGTTTTCTATTTCTGTTTAAAAGAAAATATCTCATATTTTATCATTTTTTATTATTAGATTTTTTTAGTTTTGGATTGTTGCTTTCCCTGTCTGCGTATGCTCTTTTCCATGCACCTTGTGCGATCTTGGCGAATCAGAAATAGAAAAGGAAAGGGTTTTTCTCGGCTGCGTATGCTCTTTGTCGTAAACCTTGTGTGATCTCGGTAAATCAGAAACAAAGAGAAAACGTATAATTTTCGAGAAAGCTAATGAGATCTAACCCCACAAGTGTGGAATTTTTTGTTTGTTTGTTTGTTTATGGTGTGATTTGCAGGAAAAAAGGCAAGCATGGAAACCGAGCAAAAAGAGTTAAAAAAAAAAAAACCTTCCTCCTTCCCATATTTTACATACCTTTTTATCTAGCTCACTTGGTTCAAAGTTGCTTTATTCCTTAATAAGTCTTGAATTCAAGTCTTAGGAAGTTACTTTTAAGAGAAAAAGTGCATGCAATTTCTATTTTCAAGTTACTTTATTGTAAAAGTGCATCTCACTTAAATAATAAAAAATAAAAATAAAAAGTGATTCACATAAGTTCTTTTTTATTGTTGCACTATTTAAAGTAACATCATTGTAAAAGTGAAATCACTTATTTTACAAAAATGATTCACTTAAAGAAACTTTCTTGTAAAGTGATTGTCAAAGGTTCATCTTGGGAAGAGGGGGGGGTCCTTTTTTTTAGTTGGTCATTCTCTGTCTGCCACATCACTATTGGGGACATCTTCAACATTTTCTTTGATCAAGCATAACTTCATCATACAGAGTAAGTTTTCACTGCCATTTTTTTTTAAACCGCCTATTTTTTTAATCTCTTTGCATCCAAATTATTGGTTTCTACTTTTACAGCCATTAATTTACAAATATGGTCACCCCTTGTGATATTCTACTTACCAGTTCCAACTATTTCTCATGGAAATATCATATGGAGGATGTTCTATGAAGTAGAGGACTTTTCAGAATTACCTCAAGGAAAGAAACAGAACTCACTGATGATGATAAGAAAATCAAATGGGAAAATAGATGTGACGAAGCTCGTGAATTGATTGGGATGTCAATCTCTACTAATTTGCGATTCCACATATCTGGAATTGATGAACCTGATGTTGCTTGGGACAAGTTGGAATCTGTGTTTGGTAAACATAATGAAATTCGAGGTCACCAACTCGAAAATGAGTTGATTTCTTTAAATCCAAGTGATTTTTCATGCATACAAGATTATTTATTTAAGTACAGAAATCTTAAACTCTTATGTGAAGAATGCAAGATTAAGAGAGAAGAAAAACAATGCATTTATTATATTCTTTCCAAACTTGGACCTGCATATTCTGTTTTTGTATCTATATTATACTCCATGAAAGAATCCTTGAATGCAGCAAGCTATCAAGAGCCTAGTCTTGAATCATTTTGTGATCCCTTTATTAGAGAGAAAGATAAGCTCATTCATGTTGGAATAATTAACAATGCAGATACATCTAAGAAAGCTTTATTGTCCCAACAGAAAGAAAATTCCAAGCCTCCCAAGAAACAAAATTTTCGTAATAATAAGTCAAACAAGGGTCTCAAACCCTCTCATTCAGATCCTTCTTTAAAAAATGACAAAGGATCCAAGCCAAAAGGCAAGAAGACTGAGCGTCATTGCCACTATTGCGGGAAAGATAATCATGATGAATCTAAGTGTTTCAAGAAGATGGCAGCCTTGGAAGCAGCAATGAAGAAGCACCACATCATCCTAGATTCGCCTTCAGAATCTACCTCTCATGGACATGCACTTTGTGCTTCTGGTTATTCTTATAATGCATCTTCTTCTTCTACTTCAAATGAATGGCTTATGATTCTGGAGCATCTTATCATATGGCTAAGGATCAAGCCATCTTTTCTACTATGCATGAATGTAACACCAAACAAATATTTGTTGGTGATGATAGATCTCTAAGTGTTGTAGGAGCTGGAATAGTTCCAGTAGATAATGGTCATTTCAGTGATGTACTATGTGTTCCAAGAATTTCCTGCAATTTGTTATCAGTCTATCAAAGCACTCATTCTGGTGAAGGTAAAACTGTGACGTTTACACCTCAGCAAGTTGTAATCAACGATTTTAAAGATTCTCAATGGGTCCTAACTACAAGAATTGTTGATGATATTACCAGGTTGTACAAATTTAACAACTTTGGGTCATCACCTTTTCCTTCAGTTTTTGTTGTTCATAGTGATAACTTGAGCAAACTTTGGCATGAGCGATTTGGTCACTTAAATTATCACTCATTGCAACAACTATGTAGAGACAAGATGGTGACAAGTATTCTGATGGTATCTTGCAGGGATGGTGTTTATTCCGGTTGTGTACTCGAAAAACATCACCGGGACAGTTTTGACAAACATGCCTCTTGGCACTCCTCGGTTCCCTTGGAACTTGTGCATAGTGACTTGTGTGGTCCTCTTCCATCTGCTTCCTTTTCTGGTTTCAAATATTTCTTAACTTTCATTGATGATTACACCAGATGCACTTGGGTTTATTTCCTAAAAATTAAGAGCGAAGTATTTAACATGTTCTTGGCCTACAAGGCTCTTGTTGAAAAACAATCTAGTCATCAAATTATTAAGTTAAGATCTGACAATGGAGGAGAATATGTTAAAAAAAAGTTCACTACTTTCTGCATTAAACAAGGAATCCAACAACAACACACTGTTCCATATACACCACAACAAAATGGTGCCGCTAAACGGAAGAACCACACTTTAAAAGAAATGGCTAATTGTATGATCCAATCTAAGGGACTAAGTCTTCAATTTTGGGCTGAAGCCATAAATTGTACAAATTACATAGTTAATCGCACCCCCACTAAAGCCTTAAAAGGTATCACACCGAAAGAAGCATGGAGTAAAATTAAACTAGATGTAAGTCACTTCCGTGTGTTTGGTACTGAAGCATGGGCTCACATTCCTGACGAAAAATGGAAAGCATTGTAGCCTAAAAGTGAAAAGTGCATATTTGTTGGATATTCTGAAGATGTAAAATCTTATAGACTTCTTCAACCACATTCTCATGATGTAATCATTAGAAGAGATGTTAAATTTGATGAAAATCTCTTGTCCTGCGAGCCTAACTCGACGATTGTTCCATCTTTGATCAGTGAGCCTAATTCGGCAATTGTGCCTTCTTCTTCTTCCAACTTCCTTGACAGGTTTCCAACTCCAATCTCTGATGATGACAGTGAGGATGAAAATCCACCTCCGCCTGCTCATGTCCCTCAAGTTGCACCAGCACTAGTGCTTCCTTGATGGGTCCGTTCAACATGTGAAGAAGCTGGTGATCTTGCCGGTGATCCTAGAGATCAACATCGAACACGATCTCAGTTTTAGCAATCCTCTTCTCTTTTGGCTCAATTTTCTGAGAATCATGATCCATAAACCTTTGTAGAAGCTTCAATAAATCCATATTGGGATGCAGCTATGGATGAAGAATATCATTCCTTAATGGCGAACGATACTTGGGATCTTGTACCTCTTCCAAAAGGAAGAAAACTTCTCAAATGTAAATGGGTCTACAGAACTAAGTTTGCATCAGATGGAAGTATTGAAAGACTTAAGGCAAGGTTAGTTTCCAAAGGTTTTTCCCAATTTGAAGGGATTCACTACAATGAAACATTTGCTCCTATCGTAAAAATGAACTCCATCCACCTTGTTCTTTCCCTTGTAGCCTAATATAAATGGGAAGTCCATCACATGGATGTTAAGTATGCCTTCTTACATGGTGATTTATAGGAGGAAATTTACATGGAACAACCTCCTAGATATGTTCAGAATAACTCTAGCCTTGTCTACCGCCTTAAGAAATCCTTATATGGCCTTAAGCAAGCTCCTAGAGCTTGGTATGCCAAAATGGATAGCTTTCTCCTTGACACTGGTTTTTCTAGATGCCATTCTGACCCCAATGTCTATACCAAGAAAGTAGGAAACCATCTCATCATACTTGTTCTATATGTTGATGAACCAGTAAGCTTATAACCCATGTGAAATCCAGTCTTAAGCAAAATTTTGAAATGTCAGACTTAGGACATTTGCATTATTTTCTTGGTCTCCAAGTCCTGCAAACCAAAGAAGGAATATTTCTTTCTTAGTATAAGTATGCTTGTGACCTTCTTCGTCGCTTTCACATAGAAGATTGTACACCAGCCCCTTCTCCCTTCCAGTCTGGACTCAAAATTTCTGCCACTTGTACTTCCCCTGAAGTAGATGCCACCTTGTATCGTTAGCTTGTTGGTAGTCTCTTACAATTGACTCATTCATGTCTTGACCTTTCCTTTGTTGTTGGTCGTGTTTCCCGTTATATGCAAACACCTCATGAAAGTCACTAGAAAGCAGCTAAAAGAATACTTTGATATATTCGAGGTACAATTCAGTTTGGGATTCATTACAGTACAGGGGGGAAACCCTTGTTGGTTGGTTTCACTTATTCAGATTAGGCCGGCGATCCTGATGATCGAAAGTCTACTGCAGGTTATGTTTTAAGTCTGGGATATGGACCTGTCACTTGGGCTTGTACAAAACAACAAGCTCTTTCTCTTTCTTCAGCAGAGATAGAATATCGAGCCGCAGTTAATGCCAGTCAGGAATCTTTATGGCTTCGACAGATCCTTTCAGAGTTTGGATTCGAGCAGCAGCAGCCTACTCCACTTTGGTGCAACAATCAAAGTGCCATGAAACTCGCCAAAGATCCAGTTCTACATCAACACAGTAAACACATTGATCTACATATGCACTTCATAAAAAATCATATTCATGAACGTGTTCTTGAAGTGTTCTTTTGTCCTATAGATGATCAAGTTGCAGACATCTTCCCCAAGTCTCTTACGGAAGCGAAGTTTTCTAAACTTCGGTCTATGTTAGGAGTTTAGGAATTTGTCACTATGGGGGGATAGGCTCTAATGCCTCCTTCCTTCTCCTAATAGTGTCACTTTTGTAAATCCTTCAATCCTATCCCAAGTTGTTCTTAAGGGGGGATGTTAGGATATTTAGACACTTAGGAGTTAGTTAAGATCAACTTGTGTAATATATCCATTAGGAAAAATTTGTTTCTTTAGTATGCATTAGTATGCATTTGTAAATATTTAATCCGATGGTCACGATATGTTCTAGACATAGAGTGATGCGACGGATCAACTTCTCTTAGATCATACCTAACCTTGATCTGTGGCTTAACACCCGATTGGTCGATGATCTCTATTTAAATATCATGGAGGGTCATTGTCTAGTTGATCGATTATGAGAAGCTCATTTGTAACTTTCTTTCTTTGCATAATAAATTACTCCATAGAAGCTATTTCGTCGAGGCCGTGGAGTGTTTCCCTCTCGAGGGTTTAAACCACGTCAAAACATCGGTGTATCGATCTATGATCTGTTTGTGTGAAGTGGTTTCTCTAGGTGTTCGGTATTTTGGGAGTACCCTTTGTACCCGAACAATAGCTTTGATTGGATCTTAGAAACGGAACAGGAACATACTGAACTTAAAAAAGCCCTATGTTCAGAACTTGTATTGTAGCTTTTAGACCTATAACAATAATTCGAGAAATAATTAGATTCATCTCGATCTGCCATTGGGTTGTTCTTAAACAAAGAGGACATCATGTTGATTATCAATATAAGATCCCATCCACAACGAAAATGAATTACAATACTTAATATAAAGAGTTATATGCTCGTGTT
Organism: Larix kaempferi; assembly: GCA_027924585.1. Lineage (NCBI taxonomy): Eukaryota > Viridiplantae > Streptophyta > Pinopsida > Pinales > Pinaceae > Larix > Larix kaempferi. Next base: position 9,459,734 of record BSBM01000208.1, read on the forward strand.
TAGAGATTGGAACATTGGAAACACTATCATAATACGTTGTGAGTTGTATGCTCTTGTTTAGAGTGACTTTAAGCTAGATTCAAAACCCGAAGTGAAAAAATTTGAACTTGAGCTAATTGTGAGTATGATCATAGGATTATGTAGAAAACAAATTGTATAGTAGATTACTTAAAAAATGAAACTATAATGTATACAACCTATAAAATAAATAGAATCATTATATATGCTTTATGCAAGAGCATCGAGAAGCAATTATTGGAATTGATTCATCAGAGGTGGAGTCATTGGGAATGTTTCAACAGAGGTAGAGTCATTATAAAAGCTTCATCATAGGTGGAGTCATTGAAATTGCTTCATTGGAGGCAGATTCATTGAAAAAGATTCATCGGAGGAAAAGTCATTATAAATGCTTCATGAGAGGAAAAACAATTGGAAATTATTCATCAATGGATTTAATGCATTTGGAAAAACTGTTACACAAGGTTACTTGCAATTAGAATTACCTTGCAATTTAATGCATTTGGAAAACTATTACACAAGGTTACAAATATGATGAACATATACATATCTAGAAGGTTACACAACTATCCACATATCAATGGAGTAACTAACATCTGTAAAATTCAAAACTGTATCCAAAGACAAAATTTTAAAATGTAGCAACCATAAGTTGCACAGTTTGTCCTTCAAAAACTATTATCTCTGCCTTTGGCTCCTAGCACAGATCTGATCCTCTGAAAAGTGGTGACATCCTTCCACAACTGTTTGGTATATGTGCAGTCCAGTAGGTCCACCTTTTAGGATATTCATATACTCCATCCTAGTCCCACCTGTATTTTTGATCATTTACATTTTCAGTCATGCATGCACTTTTAGGGTTTGCATGCATCATTTAGGGTTTGCATGTATTCCAGTCATCAGTCCCAGCACTTAGCCCTTAGTTAACTAGCCCCCGGAGCTTCCTTCCACTAAGTTTCAACCCTCCTAGCTTGGTATGCGCCCTCCTTTCACCTACTGCATGAGAAGGGCACCTTTCTCACCTACCAATCCAGTTTACTTCAGTTAGACACCAGTCTTTCCTTGATTTGAGGCCAGATTGACTCCTCACTACTGTTATCACTTCGATTGACCTCCAATTAGACATGACTACCTGTTTTGACTCTAGTTAGCTCCTCATGCGCTCTCCACTGATCCTCCTTCATTCAGTTAGTTCCAGTTACACTGTGTTACACCTACCACACTCAGTTAGACTCAGTTTGACTGATGGTTGACAGTTACTTGAGCATTGATGACTCCACTGATGATAAGATAGACTACTAGTTGTGCTCCGATGACCCTCCAATGATCCTTTGATCACTCCATGAAGGCTAATTCGAATTGCCACCTTAGGCATTCAAATACTCATGCATTGTACTATTTATTTGTGCATATTGTGATTAATTAGTTAGTGTGTGTGAAGTATTTTTGCTTCTATCCAAGTTCTACTGTAATATTATTGTGTTGCTCATTATACTACATTGACCACTCTTCTTCTATTTTCTTGCTTAATCATAATTACTTTGGTGAGGTATACATCATCTCTTAGATCTGTTGTGAGGATTTTCACATGGTATCAGAGCATGTTGAGAGTATTGTTTATCTCCATTCCTAAGAGTTTTTTGCAAGTTATTACCATGATTTCGAGTGCAACAGTTGTAGGAGTTTTTGCATTTTTGCACCAGTAGCAGTTGCAGATATTCTCTATTGTTTTTGCAGGTATTCTACAGCTTCAATATATTCAGATTTAGAAGGAATCCCTCCTCTTTCTCCATTCAAATATGATGAATGGAAACAAAAAATGATAGCATATTTGAAGAGCCATGATCTCTTTGATTGTTATTTTGAAAGAGAGTTTGAATCCTCTGAAGAGAATATTGACTGGTTGAATAAAGGTGACATGGCCTTTGGAAGAATGATGCTTGCTTTGCCTAAATACATGTTATACCAAATCATTGATGATGTTGAAACTCCAAAAGAGCTATGGGCCCACCTAGATGAAAGATACGGCAAATAGAATGAAGAATTTGGTCCAAACCCCTTCAAAAGTAATCAAAGTGATGCATTCGCCCTCCTTGATGATATCATTGATCATGAACCAGTATCAACCACATCTCATATTGAATTTGTCCACAAAGAAGAAGAACTTGCAGATTCTACACTCATGCTCCAAATTTCTTCTCTTTATGTGCCAGCTCACACTCTAGATATTACAGAAGGTCCTAAATCCTCTCTTGCACCAGAGTCTGTTGGTTTGCATCATGATCACATGATTATTTCAGAGGTCAAATCAGCTATTGGAGGTAATGCATTCGCTCTCCTCAAGCAATCACCTCTTATTTACTACTATATGATCATTATTCCATGCTTTTAGAAGTTTATTGAAGAATATGGCCATTTCCATTCACTTGGGATAATTTCTCATACACATCATGGTTTTGATGTCACCCCTGTTGGTTCAAAGGAGATCTCAAGAAACCATTTCCATCTGCTTGGGATAATTTCTCGTGCATCTACTAGTTTTGATCTCACCTCTTATGGTTCAAAGGAGATCTCAAGAAACCATGATTCAAGCCTTGGATCTGATTTGGATTCCAAGAAATCACCTCTCATTTACTACTGTAAGATCATTCTTTCATGTTCTCAAAAGTTTATTGAAGATAATGGCCATTTCCATTCGCTTGAGAAAATTTCTCATGCACTTACTAGTTTACATCTCACCTCAAATGGTTCAAAGGAGATCTTAAGCAACCATGTTTCAAGTCTTGGATTTGATTTGGATTCCAAGCAATCTTTATTATTTGATGGTTCTTTTTGGCATAATCTCACCCATGATGGTTCGAAGGAGAAGACAAAAGACTATCTACACATTCATAGATTTGATCCTACGTCAGCTGACTCGAATCATAGGTTCAATGATCATCCTCATACTTTTGTATTTGTTCTCATCACATTCGATATGAAGAGCAAGTACAAGCACATGATTTTTGAGCATGATCCACTTCTTCCCAAGAATAATATACCTCCAGACATATGACCAAGCATCACACCTGCTTGAGTTTGGAGCATTTATTTTTTATGTGTGCCTTACAGTCTATTTGTTGAGGGGGGGGTATTTTTCCCATGAAATTTTCCCCACTTCCTTGTGTTATTGACTGTTATTATTCATTTTATTGGGTGACCTTTGGTCTTAGTTACCAGGTCGTAGGATGGGTTAAGGGGGGGTGTTAGGATATTCCTATAGTCCATCCTAGTCCCACCAGTATTTTTGATCATTTACATTTTCAGTCATGCATACACTTTTAGGGTTTGCATGCATCACTTAGGGTTTGCATGCATTCCAGTCATCAATCGCAGCACCTATCCCTCAGTTAGCTAGCCCTTGGAGCTTCCTTCCACTCAGTTTCATCCCTCCTAGCCTATCATGCGCCCTCCTTTCACCTACTGCATGAGAAGGGCGCCTTTCTCACCTACCAATCCAGTTTACTTTAGTTAGCCACCAGTCTTTCCTTGATTTGAGGCCAGACTGACTCCTCATTGTTGTTATCACTCTGATTGACCTCCGATGAGACATGACTACCTGCTCTGACACCAGTTTGCTCCTCATGCACCCTCCACTGATCCTCGTTCATTTAGTTAGTTCCATTTACACTCAGTTACACCTACCACCCTCAATTAGACTCAGTTTGACTGATGGTTGACAGTTACTTGAGCACTGATGACTCCATTGATGATGAAATAGACTACTAGTTGTGCTCCGATGACACTCCAGTGATCCTTTGATCACTCCATGAAGGCTAATTCGAATTGCCACCTTAGGAATTCGAATCCTCATGCATTGTACTATTTATTTGTCCATCTTGTGATTAATTAATTAGTGTGTGTGAAGTATTTTTGCTTCTATCCGAGTTCTAATGTATTATCATTCTATTGCTCATTATACTGCATTGACCACTCTTCTTCTATTTTCTTTCTTAATCATAGTTGCTATTGTGAGGTATACATCATCTCTTAGATTTGCTGTGAGGATTTTCACACCACCAAGATCTAAGCAAAGCTCTAAAGATATGGTTGATTTGTTGAGATTGGGGTTTCATGCTATTTCAAAAAGAATGAGCTCATGACCATTGCAAGAATACATATTCATAGACATAATTCATCATGTTCAACTTTCTTGCACTCCAGCCCTTGTTCCATCTCTCTTTGTGTTAAGAAATTGAGACTGGCACGTTGATCCATGTGATAAATTTGAGGTGCAGAAGATCAATGAAACAAACCATAATGCTATTCAAAGAGATAGAACAATATTAGTTTTGTTGCTCGTAAAATGAGACAAAATTTATTCATTGTCATGTCTCTTCACTCTTAAAGAAAAATACAATAGGCAAGTTTATAAAAAATTCAAATCCATACCTGCATATGCAACTGTAGCACCCGATGCCACTCTTCCTATAGAAAATAAAACATACGAGATTAGTTAATGAACAGCATTATATAGATAGTCAAAAAAGAAGCAGCATAATATAACAAACACATTAGCATTTTAAAACATAGAATAGTTGCCTCACATTTTGTTGCAGTAAGCCCACATACAGACCATGCAATATCTCATACGTAATATCTCATCAATTTACTCGGAGCATGGAGCAATATTAAGTCATTGAATTTACAAATTTGTCCACCATAAATTCATTCTTCTATGCAAACTTCGAGGATGTCTTCTAGTGATGGCTTCCATGTAGAATGAGTTGCAGCTTGCTTTGCATTTACACAAACACCTGTAAGTCCCTCTGCTTGAATTTTTTTCAATAGAAATGACGCTAAAGCCTCTGCGTGGATTTGACACAGTAGTTTACACTCTTCTAAGACTTCCCACAAGCAACAAAATACCATGCAATTCATACAACTTCTATAGTGAAGCATATGACTTTCACATTCTTTACTTATCCATGAATTCCGCAGCAGATACTAAATTAAGTAAAGCTTATAATTACAGGCATCATCTCTTACTATTTGATTTCGTCATTTTTAAAAGGAAATGGAGAATATATTGTATATATAAAATGGATAATAACTATTGATCATGGAGGGATGGTCATGGTGATCTATTGCTCCTTGTAAAGAAACACACGAATGCAACTTTTTCCAAGTCATGACGGATATTTTCCTAGACATGAATTAGAACAAGATTTACATGAATTTGATAGTATGCAATGAGTTTTCCAAAAGGAAAATTACCTATGTATTTATTCTATATAAAAATGCGTACCAATTGAGTATGAAAATGAGTCCAGAAGTTCCTTGGATAACAATTTCGAACTTTAAATTTGAAAACCAACTTATATAAAAAAAAAACCTAGAATAAATCGGCATGTGTCTATAATGCATGCAATCAAATACTCTTGGGTTGCTCCGAAATATGGTTTGATGATAGTAGAATCCTCATTGGGTGCCTACAATCGCAGGAGAAAAAGTGTTCCAAGGGTTGGAAGTGCCCAAGCAAAAGTCTTCGAATCTTTATAAATCACACGTCAACATTTTAAATTAAATAAAAAAAAAGAAATGACATTCTCGAACTTTGCAAAAGGTCCAAGAAAAACAATTTTACAGCATAAAATGTAAAATAAAAGTAACAAGATAGATTAAACAGGAAGTAAACATAGTCTCTTCAATACACAAGAAGTAAATAATAGTCTTTTCAATAAACATGTTTTTAACCTAATTTAGAAGATTATAACATCTTCTTTAACTTTGCATATCATTAATTAAAATAGATATTATGAATATACACAATCCCCCCTCTTGATAGATGGTGGATGCTCCCATGTCTTGATAACAAAATGGATACTCTATATAGAGCCAAAGGAAGCTACTCAAAACGCCCATTTTTTTAAAATAAGATAGTTTCATTTGTCCAACAAATGACCGGAAAAGTAGGTGAATGAACTAAAGAAGTACCATCATTTTAATACAAAGTAGGAATGCCTTAGAAAAGCTTAGATATAAGCTAACAACAATGGGTAAAAGAAAAAGGATCTAAGTACGAATCCACAGAGCTAAGAAACTAGTATGGGAAGGAAAATAGACATATACATGAAAAGAAATGACTTTCGTACATGAGAAAGATCATTAGTAAAGCAAGTAGTTTCTTCAGTGTTTTGTACATCTGGTTCATGAATCTAGATCATGATACAATATTATCTATATTAGAAATTTGACCAAGAAGAAAATCCCACTTAAAAAATAAGAAAGCCCAAAAACAAAATAAGACCGGAATTCATACACACCTGTGCTTGGACAAAGCCAGAGAGAGAAAAAGTTGTGAACTGGCCAGTGTATATTCCATTCTTGTCCAAGTGCCTAATATTTAATTGCACCGATGCATGGTCCTTTGAATTTATCATTCGATTGGTTGCAGAGATATGAAATACATACAAATTCCATTTCTTCGAACCCCCAAGCCCACAAACACAGAAAACAAAAAATACATTTAAAAAAGAAAACTGCTTAAAAAAAATAAGAATATCAAGGGCTACCATTTTCTTGGAATGTAGAGATCAATATTTTGTCCTTCTTCGTTTTGCATGTTGATGGTGAATGAATGACTCCTTCAATGGCCTACTACTTCTCTATGCCTCCCAGATTATTCAAGTCCCGATACTCTTAAACGCAAACTATCTCAATAGTTTCTCTACTGCAAACCCTAAAACCCCTCAAACTTTCTCCTTCAAATTTTTTTATCTCTGCACAGATTGTCCTTAAGAAGTTGCACAGATTGTCCTTCAAAAACTATTATCTCTACAGTGATTGTTCTTTAGAAGTTGCACAAATTGTCCTCCAATTATGTACACATAATCCAGCATACCCTCTCCGTACAACATTAGGTCCAGATCTTCAGGTTCTAAAGCTCAAAGAAACTGTTGAGGTGTTGAATTCCCAAGCAAATAAGAAATTCCCTGAGCAAAGCATTTAATTTGATCTACAACTGGTGTCACAAAATGACACTAAATCAGCAGCTTGACATAATGATGTCAATTCTTACCTTTTACAATCAAGTCCCTGGACCCTGGACAAAGATCCATAACCTTTTGGGAACCCAGTTCTTCAATTCTATCACAAATGTGAGTCCTAGTAGATCCTCGTCTAGAATATTTGGATCCATTTCCAAGATTTTCTTGCAACTTGAATACAAGTATGATCTAGATCTTTTGTATCTTCCCAGGAGATAGAGAGACCAACCAATTGTTTGAAGAATGTTCGAGTTAGGGCATTGTTGATTTGGACCCTATGCATCAATGCCAAACCAATGCCTGCAATGACCTTCTCCTTAGAGGTAAATTTAAAGATATGGACATGGAGTTGCAATGGGGAGATAACATTTAGAGAGTGAGATTAACTGAAATATGCCAAGGAAGTGTTCCATTGAACTAGCCATAAAGATGGTCATATTAACGACCTTGTATTTGGTGCTCATCATGCACAACCTAATTACCTGAAGGCATAGATTATCCAATAAGCCCTTTAACAATTTATGTGATGAGATTTAAAAAATAGAAAGTAACGAACAATACATATTTTCTTACTATTGGTCACAACAACAACATTATAACCATCTAAATAAAATTAATGAACACTAGATCTTGGAAATAATATAACATGCATCACACCATGAATGAAAATATGACTCCATAGACTAGACTAAATAGTTGGCTCCTAAATAAATAATAGACATTGGTAATATAATTTTTTAATAATAGACATTGGTAATAACAGTGTGAAGTGGCTTTAAAAAAATATGTTGTATAATGGTATGATAATGTTTTGTGCTTCAACCAAATGTTAATTAAAATAATCCAAATGATTAAGGATTGGATTAATTGAATCAAACATCTATTTTACAAGATAGCAATTGTTAATTTAAATAATCCAAATGATTAAGGATTGGATTAATTGAATCAAACATGTATTTTACAAGATGGAATTTGAAAGATACAAAGTTTGGTTGTTGGAATATTTTTGGAGGCACACCAATGATTGGAAATGAGTATGAACTAGATCAAAGAACTTGCTTGGTAATGAATAGAGTAATGAAGTGGAAGTGGAAATGAAAATATAGATATAAAGACATTTAATTTGATACCATATCTAAGGTGAAAGAGTTATATCGAAGAGAAATATTTGTTAGATGACCTACACATGTTAATATGGTTAAGGTGATAAAATTACTCAAGGTATAGTAAAGTGGTTAAATAGTAGTTTAGGGTTTAAGGATAATATTACCTTTAGCATCATGGAGAGTAACATTGCATACAACCCCAACATGAAATTTAAACAAATTAGAAAATAACAATGCATAAATCCTTGGTTGTTTATTGGGTATGACAACAATATGATAGTTGTATGAATACAGATAATGAGTTCTAGAACTTGGAAATAATATTTAACACACAACATGCAAAAGTGGTATAAATACAATACCAAACCAATAACTAGTTACATTATAAATACATGACAAAAAAAAAATTGGTATTCCAATACCTGCCATAACCAAATAATTTGATTGCCAAAAGCTTCCTCAATCACAAGGAAACTATGTTCAAGTAACCAAAAATGATCGTTCAAGTAACCAAAAATGATCACCATGCCATTGGTCATTTCTTAATATCGCAAAAAATGGTGACTATTGATTTACAACTAGAGCATATCGATCTCAACCTTCGGATCGGAAAACCAATGGCTCTTGGTTTTATGTGGACTGCAAAGTCAAAATGAAAGTCAATATATATATGTATACAAGTTTGGGGAAAATATATATCAAAAATACTGAGATTCTTAGGCTTAGAATTATATCTTGTGGGGGATTGTACTTCCTAAAAACATAAACTATAATAGTAAAAAAAAAACCTTTCAACTCTTACACTGTTTTCGTTTTTGTAGGGCATAAAGGATCTAATTTATAATTAGAAAAGAGTCTTAATAGTCCCTGACATGAGAACATTTACCCTGAACTCTTTCTTAGTCAGCATTACTTTCTCCAGGACTCATATCATAGCTTTTAGTTATATATTAGTGTACATTTCATGGTGATAATTTATTGATGCTTTTATACCCTTATATATATTTTTATATGCATATAGTTGCTTAGACTTAATAATTTAGGTTTTGTATTATCTTTGAATAAGTTTGACATTTTCTCACTGACATTATTCCTAGTTGTTTTTGTTGGGTTTATATATTTAGAGTACAATTCATTTATTTAGAAATGGTGACAATGATCATAGTTGAACGCGTGCATCTTTCTCTTATGGTTTCTTGATCTTCATTTCTGTCTTCCCATTCTGGAGATAGACAACATATGGTTTCCTAATCGTCATTTAACAATCTCACACTGAAATCTTAAAATATACAAATAAATGAAAATCAATATAATACTAAGACAACAATGTGAACATTAATGGTAACCTTCTAAATCTATTGCAAGTAGTCATATCTAAGATGACAATGTTCTTTAAATATGATTTCCAGTTATATCACACAATACAATCAATTTGAAAACAAATGCCAAATTTAATGCTTCCTCCAACTTGGGTTAAACACTTGATTTTTATGCTCTCGATTAGGATAAAAGACCCTATATAAAGGTTAAATATATTGGTAGTCACAAGCAGGAAAAAAACACATAATTTCTACCAGGTCAACATTTGCCACCAACTACAGGTTTAGTTCTCAATCTCTTCTTTCCAAGTATGTGTGCCATGTTGTGGTTTTGTTTCTGATGTTTTCTTTGTCTTGTTGGGTGTTTTCCTTATAGACACTAAATAAGTACTAGGTAGATAGGTTTGGAAGCCAAATATGCAGGTAAAAGTGGATGTTGAACTTGTTCGGTTGTTAGGTAAAAGTATTGATACACAGGAGAGAAAGGTTGCACATGAATACTTTCTCAGTTTGGAAGCTTGCAATACAATAGCCCCAACTATAATGGAAGGTGCAAGATTGATTGATTATCAAGGGGAGTCTCCTGATGAACAGGCCCTGATATCAGCTAATGATGCTTATGGATAATCTCTTATTGAGCGAACATCAGAACACATTGTGATTGATATATTAGGTGAAAGACAAAGGCAGTATTTCAATGTCCTGACAATACTGTAGTAGTTCGATGTCCTGACAATACTGTGAAAGTTTTGGTAAAAGGTGTGGATAGTTCAAGGCTCAGTATTATGTCAAAAACTTCTAATAACAACCCGATAACATATATGGAAGCAACAGAGAACCATATGCATGAGCATGCGTCACAGGGTCTACGAGCACTTGTTGTGGGAGCACAAAACCTTACTGATGAAGAACTTGAAGAATGGGAGCATTAATGTGAGGAACAAATTACAGCTCTAATTGATAGGGAAGCATTGCTTCGGGGAGCTACAAGTTTAATTGAATGCAATCTCAACCTACTAGGAGCCACAACAATTGAAGGTAGATTGCAAGATGGGGTTCCAGAAGAAATATAATCTTTGAGAGAAGAATGGGTTAAGGTTTGGGTTTTGACTGGAGATAAGCAAGAAACTACAATTTCCATTGGTCTTTCATGTAAGCTTCTTACTCATAATATGCAATAGATTATCATTAATGGCACCTCTAAAGAAGTTTGTGAGAACCTTTTATTAGAGGCAAAGGCTACTTATGGAATAAGTTGAATAGAGAGAAGAAAAAGATTTTCAAAAAAGAAGAAAAGAGTTGATATTGCTCAGGATGAGGTTATAGAGGAAACTGAGTGTATACAAGCTTTTTCTGAGTCCAGGTCACATGTTATCAGACAGATTTCAGATATCAATGGCATCTCTAATGGCCATGGTATGATAGGTGTAGAAGAGAGTCATCCACCTTTGGCACTTGTAATTGAGGGCACCAGTCTTGTCTACATATTGGAAAGTGACTTGGATCAAGAGGCATGTGCCTTATAAAACCTATCAAGTTTGTTTCCATTATCTCGATAGCATAGAAGTTGATATTGTGCCTATACAAGGAGATGATATATACAAAAAATACCATGAACCAAAAACATAGAAAATTCAGAGCTCTGAATACATATTTCTCCACTCTCACAAATCGAAGTGAATATTGCTACAAGCTAAACCTTATATAACACAGAATATAACTTGAGTATTCTGTATATAACATAGAGTACCCATAAAACCAGGAGATAAACCTTTTAAGCAAAAGCGAAGACCCATGATTAGAAGACATGATATAGTAATATCCATACCTGTGTCCCCTGTGGAAATTGTGAAACTAGAATTTCCTCAACATGTGAATTCATGCCACTAGCCTTTGTTTCTTCCCGGCCAATAAAATATGTATCATCAAAGTTGTCATCATTCATGAATATGGTATACTGCATAAGTTCCATATAATTTATAAACATTAGATTTGGAGAATAAAAAAATTAGATTTCATATAATAAATTCCATATATTATAGCATAATTACGTACCATGCCTCTATTTTGATTTTTTCTAGCGATGACATGCTTATAATTGTCTCTACAGTACGTTGCATACTGCTCAATCTCTAATCGAGCCATACTTTTCAAGCGATCATTAGAATAATCATCAAATGGGCCTTCATCCATATTGGTTGAAGATGACATAGTATTTAGGCTAATTTCCACCCCTGCCAATGTAGCCCGCTCTTTTATCTCTTACCTCAACCCTCTTGTTATTTGGGATGTGGTTGTACTAACCGAGGCATTGGATGCCTATACCGACCATCCTATCATGCATCAGGTCGTTCATATGTACGAACTTTGCCAACACGATAGAAACTGGATCCTGTATCTATATAGTCGGGGTCCATGTGAAACCGGAACTCTGCAATCAGCATGTTAAGAAAATACTGAGGAACCTCGTCATTATTTGGGGACTTCCCATATGCACACAGGAACCTAGAATAAATATGGGGTGCAATCAGTGGATCATTGAATCTTGCGATCTTTAAACGTTTTTTGTCTTCAGGACGCAAGTCAAAATATGAAAATACCATTTCTTTTGTGACAACTTTTTTTATTTCTTCAAACTTGTGGCGACCCAGCACTAACAACCGCCTCCTACACATCATGTCATGAAAAACATGGGTTGATGGTCCAACCCCAAGATATGTCTCGATCAAACTATTCAGATTGTGCAAAACAATCTAGAGACACTATTGAGTACCAAAAGAGAGATTTGAAGTGTCAAGTTCTGCCTGCGATCTCGGGGAATGCTCCTTTGTCTCTTCCACAATCAAGATAGTGATGTTGTCTTCCCATGGAGTCTCCTCCGGAACATCTCTAGGACGAATGTAAAGAGGATCATACCTTTCATTGTGAGCATACGGATGCACCCGACGACCTCTCCTTGTATGGGGAGGTGGATTAGCATCAGGAGCAGCAAACCATGTAAGAGGTAAAATGCACAGGCAAGTATTAAAATCTATATATATAATTTGTCAATCAAATTATACACATATAAAAAAAATGTGTTCAATATAAATACCTGATGGAACCTCTCCATTAGCATGAACATGGTGCGAAATATAAATAAAGTCTTCTGACCCATCATTATTGTTAGAATGTCGAGAAGCCCCTGTAGGAAACCAAAAATTGGCAATCACATGTAAGTATACATGAAAAATCATGTAATTTTTCACAAATAAAATAGTCACGTGAAACAAAAATTCTAGTCATAATGTATGTAAACAATCTCTACCTGGAGATGGCATATTTGAAGAATACGACACTAAGGGTGTCATCTGTGGTTGTCCAATGACCCCTCTAGACCCCTCCCAGACAAACGTCTTCCATTGTGAGAGCCACCACCTATGCACAATAAGATATTAGAAAGATGTGTAAAATCAGATTTATTTTTATATAGACTTCAACATGAATTGAATAACAATTGAATTTACTTGAGGATGACCTCAGGGAGTTTCGCTGCATACTAGCCAAGATTGCTTCACCCTAAAGCTGTGAATCTGTGCCTGATAAGAAATTTTCCACATATTAGAAAACATTTCAAACAAGAATTCTAGTCAGAATGTATGTAAACAATCTCTACCTGGCGATGGCGTATTTGAAGAATAAGACACTAAGCGTGTCCTCTGAGTTTTTCCACCGGCACCCGTAGACCCCTAAGATAGATGTCTGTCATTGGGATAGACACCACCTATGCACAACAAGATCTTAGAAAGATGTGTAAAAAAGGATTTATGTTTATATATACTTGAGCATGAATTGAATAACAATTGAATCTACCTGATGATGACCTCACGGAGTGTCGTTGCATAGAAGCCAAGTTTGCTTCACCCTGAAGCTGTGAAGATGTGCATGATAAGAATTTTCCACAGATTAATAAACATGTCAAATTTAAATTTACCAAATTTAACATTGTGCAGCTGTGCATGATGAGAAATTATCACATTAAAATCATGTCAAAACGTCTCAAACAAGATAGATATATTTCAGATTAACAATCGAATATACCTGACTGCACTGATGGTAGATGTCTCTGGACGATCCATGTGTCCTTGTTAAGACAAAATGAGAAATCAAACATTTTATAAATATCTCCAGGAATTAGAAAATGTAATAAATATCTCTTACCATTTTTAAGGAAAATAAGATAAAAAAATTATCAATAAGGCCAATTACTCCTAACAAGTTTTTAGCAAATGTACCATCCCATAAAATAACAATTCATATTTTATAAGACAATATAATTAGTAAGCCTTCAATTGTTTGAAATATCCAACAATAACTCAAGCAATGGCTTTTCCAATCCAATTTATGCTACTTGTCATTATGTGTATATGCCAATGCAAAATTACTATAGGCACTTACATGTCTAGTGGAGGTTTCATACCATGCTCCATTTATTAATAGGAGTCATAAGACTTTAGGAATCCAAATTTCTTAATTAGCCTATAAGTCAGGTTGTTTATAAGATAAAAGCATGGCTGAAGTGAACAATTGACCAATAGTTACTTGCGTATAGAATATGACCAAATCCAAAGTACACTTAGGCTCTTTATTTTCCAAGAGTTTTCCCAATCACTGAAGAAAAGGAAAAGTGATTACTTAGATTATACACTTTAGTTTCTTTATTTTATTTAACTTTCGGTTTTTTTCAAATTTAATATATGACCAATGTTTGTAATATTTTTTATTATTTTTTAATATCAATATTTATAAACATATATATTCCTAACAACCAAGTTTCTTATTGGTTTGAATAGGTCAACTTGTCCATGAGTTAAAAGCATGGCTAATATGAATCGTTGACCAGTTGTTGATGGGATATATGACCAAATTCAATGTACACTAAGGCCCTCTATTTTCCAATAATTTTCCCAATAACTAAAAGCAAAGGAAAGGTATCTACTTCTACACTTTACTCTTGTTTTATCTGAAGTGTCAGTATCTTCAAACTAATTATTTTTCAATGTCTACAAAAAAACTTTTTATTTTATTTAAGATGCAAGTCTATAAACAAATATGGAAAACGAGTTAATACAACATTACCTTCCTAAACTAAAATCTGAAGTTGCCTTCCTTACCAAAAAAATTGAAGGATGTATTACTAGGGTAAACTTGGAAAGCTAGGTAGTCAGTGCGTTTGATATAGTTAAGGAACTTCAAGGAGAAATTAATTTAATGGAACAATTCCTAGAAGAATCTAAAAGAAAAAAACTTTAAGAAGCTAAAAGGACGACTTCTAATCTAAGAATCCAAGTTGAATAAGCAACAAGAACCAATGAGGAACTAACTAGACAACTAAAGGAGAAGGATGAAATGTGTCAAGCAAGATATTATGAAATCAACTCCTTGAGAAAGGAAAATCAACTCATAAAAGAACACCTACTACAATATGAGAAAGAAGCTAGAGAGACTAATAGTCTAAAAGCACAATCAGAGGAGGCAAAGAGAAATCAAGAAGCCTAACCAAATCAAGTAGAATAAAAGAGAAAGGAAGTTGAAGAGATTCTAAAAGAAAAGGAAGACTACCGAAAGAAAAATCTTGTGATTCTCTCACTGAAAGGAGAATTGGAAAGGATGGCTGCTACAAACTTGAAGTTTGAAAAGAGTTCATCAACTTAGAAGAGATCCTAAACTGTAAGAGATCACCTCTTCACAATATTGGTTTGGGACTTGATGAGCAAAAGGAGATTGAGGAGAGGAATAGAAGTTATGCAGATATCTTGAAAAGCCTCGGGTTTGGTGAAGAAAACAACAAAGAAAACTGATGATAAGTGAGCATTCCAAAGACCTCCACTCCAAGGAAGTTCATCCACTCCCAAGAATCAAAGAATATCCAATCATCATGAAGGAAACAACAAAGATCAAGATCAACAAAGAACGACCATGCCACCAAGAAGACCATTTGTTCCCAGGTATGAAAAGGAATTTTATGGCTACTTTTATTCTTGGAATGAATTTGGACATAAGGATGTAGATAGTAGAACTTGGGGTAGAACCACTCATCAAGAAGAGGTATGAGTGTTTCTCGAATTCAATGCTACAATTGTCTTTATTATGGTCATATGGAAAGATCTTGTAGAAGCAGGATGAATAGCAACATTGAATGCTACAGTTGTCATAAATATGGGTTGATTGCAAGAGATTGCAGGCAAAAAGTAATTAAAGTTTGGAATAAAAAGTAGCATACTCAAGCCTGTGAAGACAAGTTGTCTAGAAAGGAAGAAGGAAAAGAGACGTGTTAGCTAAACCTAGTTGAGAATGATACTAAGAAGAAAGAAGAAAGGATCCAAAACTTAGTATTCAAGAATGATGGTGTACTACCCCTAAAGTCAAATTAGAGGTAGTCTTGCATGCTGAACAAAATGTATGAAAATTGTGCATCCTAGAGAGCAAAATGAGCCATCATGGAGATCATATGCAGAAGGTAACAACAAAAAGGAATTAATTGCATTAGTCGTAAAGAATAGAAATCCAAAGGTACAAAAGGGCATTTTTTATTGTGTGTATATATAACCTTTCTATCAATATTATTAAGCATTGTGAAGCATGTTGGAAAACTACACTATTTTGGAGTCTGTTGGTGAACAGTCATGAAGATAATATAGACCTAGTTGAAGGAATAAAATCGTAGTCATTAACAATGCATAAGATAATGTTAAAGGGTTGATTATTGAAGATTAGTAAGGGTTGTTGCAAGGACACAATTGTTGAGCAAATTTCAGGTAGGGTGTTGAAGTATGGCAGGTGAAGAATTTCTGAGATGTGAAGCATTATCTCAAGGAAAGTAGGAGTTCTTTCAAGAGTGTCTTTGAGCAACAGTTGCAATAGGAGCAGAAGTCGTTATGACTAAGGTTTGCTCTCAATTTTTTCCTTTCTGTGTTAAGTCTCTCATGGGAAAGTACAACAGGGAGGAAACGCAAGGTTTTTTAGAGAGGTATTTGTATCCCCAAGGATGGAGAACCTTCTGGAGCAACACTAGTTCATGAACAAATGATGGAGCAGCCCTAGTTGAAGAAGAATGAAAGAATCATGGACCATTTGATGAGATTGAGAGCCATGGTTGGTAGTGAACTTGCAACGAGCATACCTTGTTTTTGGTGCAACATTGGCCTTTATAAAAACATGGAACCTAATGAGGAATTCCTTGATATGCCTAAAGGACTAAGAAAAGGATGCTTTGTTTTGGGATGACTTTGGATAGTCATGAATAGAATCCCATTAAGTTCACTTGAAGAATTATTCATAGAAGCTTGAAGAACAAGATCTGTATGATAGTGATCAAAAGAACAATGTTGAAAGGTGGCTAAGATTGAACTTGGCATGAACATATCCATACTTGAAGTTTTTGGTATAGTCCAAAAGGGCCTGAATTTACTTCCATTACAAGAAAACTCAAAGAAATAATTGAAAATTATTTTTGAAGTGGTAGCAGTAACTTACTATCAGGCCCTAAGTCTTCATAAGACTAAGAACCTTGAGACAACAGTTGAAGAATGATTGCAACTAGTGTGAAACTTCTTTTGAAATCTGCTTGTGCTTACACTAATTGTGGACTACTTTAGATTGCTCAGAATCATCTCTAAGTTGATAATAAAGAAGTGAAAGGGGTACAAGAAGACATTACCCATGTTTCCTATACAAAGGTGACAAAGAGAACAAGCCCAACACAAACCTAAATGTAAATGATTTGAAGTATGTGATGTAGCAAGGAAATTTTGAGTCTTTGAAGTGAGCCTAAGCCCAGGAGGAGCAGATCCTATTCGGCCCATAACGACAAATGAACAGAAACAATGACTATGATATCTCATTGTGAAGAAAGTTGAATGAAGTTTGGAAAAACATTTGGATCTAAGTGTAATTGTTAAGGGGAGTTGGTCACACATTCAATCCATGGGAAGAATGTTAGGCCTCGAGAAGTAATGATGTAAGGAAACAACACTTCATCCCAATGACAATAATAAGTAGTCAGGTGATTGATTAAGGAAACCCAAATGCTTGAAGTCCTCAATCCTTTGAGGATTGAGGAAATATGATTCTCCAACTACCTCAGTTGGTTCATTTGGACAAGACCAAGCAACGATCATGGAAGAATACATAGTCGAGAAACAGATAGAGCAATCTAGGAATACACGCCCCTCTCTATTATCTTCAACTAAGGAAAGGAGAAATAATACCCAACTAGGGCATGGACAAAAAAATGTTTAAAGTCTTATGATGTGTGGTACCTGTGATGATAATGAATTATGAGTGTAAACATGAACCTACACAATTTCTACAAAAATATTCAGTCACAGGATTACACAAACAACAGCACCATAAGCATATCAGTTTGGGAAATATTTCAGTGCTATCAAAGCATGGAATCTAATTGTTTGACAAAAGTCTCAACCAGTTATACAAGCAATTAACCAAAAGGAATCAGTTCAGATTTTGGCTGAGGGTCATTCAAGTGGAATCAGAGTTTCCAGTTCAAGTGTGCACTTAGGGAACTAAAATCCCTAGTTAGGGTTAAAAGATGAAGCTCGAGTCCTTTAATTGCAGAGGGTTGACAAACCCTGCAAAAAAATCATCGCTGAAGCAAGACCATAATTCCATTTTCCATTTTCCAGGTTACATATCCAATAGCAGACCTAGTTCCAGGTTAAGTTGACCCACCGACATCCTCCATTGGAGAGCTAGTTACTTAGCAAGTTGAACCATAACCACCAATAGCAAAGAGAGAAGGTATAAAATGTTCATTTTTGATTGTTGTAGGATGTTTAAAGTATGGAAAAAAAATTGATGTTACCAGCTTTCTTAAAGAGTATAACTACTAAAAGATTATCAGGAAGGCTACTAATTGGGGGTTATTTTAATTTCACTAATAGCAGAAGAGAAGTGTGGGATTTTTGAGCTTATGATTCAATTACCTGTGCAAAGAAAGCGTTCCCTTCATATTCGTGTGTGCCAAGATGTTCCTTTAACCCTTCATTCCCGTGGGCATTCCCCTAAGTTTCCGTGGTCGTTCCCCTACCTACGGTTTTTCAATGTCATCTACAAGATCTGTGTTTGAACGACGGAGAGCGAAAATAGTTCAACAATGACACATAGTGAGAAGGGTTTGTCTGTGTTTATATACTTAAGCATTTCTCAGCCGAGAGTTTAAAAGGAATCTAAACTCTCGGCTGAGACACTTTTTCGAGAGTTTAATATCAAAAAAAGGTTATACTCTCGGATGAGAAAACTAAATTTTCTAAGGCAAACAATTATCCAACTATGGAAAAAATCTTGGACAAGAGAATTTTAACCATGGTTAATTTCTCGTTTGAGAAATTCAACAAATCTCGCCCGATAAAATATGTTGAGTTTTTTCTCGGGCGAGAAACTTGAAATTAGAACAAAAAAAAGCAAATTGTCACAGAATTGTTTCCCACCTTCGCGTTTTCAACCCTTTATCTTATAAACTGAATTTTGAATGTACTAATAATGTGGCTGAGTATGAAGCTTTGTTGCTAGGTTTACAGGCTTTGAAAGACTTGGGGGCAAAGAAAATAGAAGTATTTGGGGATTTAGAACTTGTAGTAAATCAGGTGAATGATAGGTACCAAACAAAACATCCCAGAATGAGAGCATACAAGAATGAAGTTTGGGATATGTTTGGAAATTATTTTATAGAACATAAAATCAGAGTGGTTCCCAGAATTGAAAATCAAGTGGCAGATTCTTTGGCTATAGCTGCTAGTGGTTTAAAAAATCCTATTTATTCTCAGAAAAAGTATAAAGTTGAAGTTGTGAATAGACCCTCAATACCAGATAACTCCAAATACTGTCAGGTTTTTGATGATGATATGCAAATAAAGAGATTTTTGGAAATGTCTGATGAGTTTGTAAATACTCAAATTGATACAGAAAATGAAAATTTAGAGAACTTCCAAGACGATGAACAAATTGAAGATAAAAAATCTGAAAACAAAGAATGGAAAAATATGTTGGGAGGAAAAGAAATAATCTAGTTAAAAAACAATATCATTCCTAAAGGTCTTATTCCTTTTGAACAATTGTTTGATAGAAATGATGTAGCCAAGAATCCGAAAGTGGAGCCTCGAGATGGAGAAACCAAAGACTGTAATCTTGGAACTAAGGAAAATCCCAAGTTAGTGAAAATTTCTAATAGCTTGCCACCTAAAGAAGAAAAGAAATATGTCAAATTGATGAAATAATTCACGGATGTATTTGCTTGGAGTTATGAAGATTTAAAAGAGTATGATACTTCCACAATCCAGCATATTATTCCTATCAAGCCAAATGAAAAACCTTTCAGGCATAAGTTAAGAAGAATAAATTCCTTATTACTCCCAATAATTGAGAAAGAAGTGAAAAAGCTGTTTGATGCTATGATAATTGTGTCCTTGAGATTTTTCAGATGGGTGGCCAATTTAGTTCCCATAAGAAAGAAAAATGGAGAGATAAGGTTGTGTTTGGATTTTAGAAATTTAAATAAGGTTTCCTTGAAAGAAAATTATCCACTACCCAAATGGACCATATTTTACAGAAAGTTATTGGAGCAGAAAGAATCTATACACTAGATGGATTTTCAGCATATAACCAAATCAAGGTTTTTCCAGAAGATCAAGAAAAAATGGCTTTGACAACTCCATGGGGAACATTCATGTATGCAAAGATGCCATTTGGGCTAATGAAAGCAGGGGCTAATTTTAAGAGGGCCATGGATATTTCCTTTGCTGAGGAAAAAGATAAGTTAGTTGTGGTGTACATGGATGACATAACAATATTTTCTAAATCAGAGGAAGATCATTGGAAACATTTGGAAAGAGTTTTTTCTAAAATACAGAAATTCGGCATCTCTTTAAATCCAGAGAAGTCCCATTTTTCTATGAAAGAAGGAAAGTTACTAGGGAATATCATATCAAAATTGATCCTGAAAGAGTATCAACAATTCAGAAAATGTTCGGATATCCACATCATCTTTTTCAGGATCTTGCATGCAATTAGGGTTTGCATCCAAATTCTAGGGTTTGCATGCACTTTGCATGCATCCCAGTCATTAGGTTGATGCCTCCAACACCTTAGCCACCTTATTATAGCACCCGGGAGCTTCTTACATCAGTTCATTAGCCCTCCTAGTCATGAAGGCGCCCACTTCTCACCTACTTTCAGAGAAGGGTGTACTTCTTCACCTACCACTGCAGTTCCACTTCAGTTGCACTCAGTTAGCTCCGATTCTCCCTGATTTGAGGCTAGTTTCACTCCCGACTGACTGTTTCACTGAGCCCACCCGACTGACTGTTTCACTCCATTGGACCTCCAAATTGACTAGATGACTTGTTCTGACTTCAGTTAACCTCCCATGCGCCCTCCACTAAGCCCACTTCCCTATATCAATGCTACACACTTCAGTTACACATGTTACACTCAGTTAGACTTGGATTGACACCTGGATGACTGGTTCTTGTGCATTGATGACCACCATTGATTGATGATGAGGACTCCTAGTTGGAGTCAAGCTACTCCATTCATTCATTTGAATGACATCCTTAGTCAATTTGAATTGCTCAGTCATTGTTATTGTATTGTATTGTAATTATTCACCCTCATTGGGATATTGAGCACTGATGCATGTTTTGCACAGTTTTACACCATTTTTCTGAGTTTCATCTATTGTGATTGATTTACTTGTTCATTAGATCTGTTGTGACTAATTTTACATGGTATCAGAGCCATGGCAGGTACAAGATTTCTTTTCTGTAGGTGTTCTACATGAATATTGAGTGAATTGCTCACCAATATATTTCAACAGCGGCATGCAAAATCTCATGTGCATGTAAGGCTGAAAACATAGTGTTTGTTTGTGTGTGATTTGTAGGTTTCTTACTTCCTCCATGTGCATTTTCTAATGCAAAGATGGAGACTTCTTCTTCACAAAATATTCTTAAACCATTCAACTATGATGAATGGAAACCAAAGATGATTGCATTCTTGAAGAGACAATTTCTTTTTGATATGTGCATTGGTATACAAGAGATTTTGATTCCGATGAAGAGGAGAATGATTGGCTCAATGATTGTGACAGAGCTTTTGGAGCAATGTGTCTTGCCATGTCTCCTTGTATGTGCTACCTCAGTAATACTGCTGAAAATCCAAGTGATCTATCGTTCCAACTTGACAGAGAATTTGGAAAGCAGGAAGAAGAGTATCATGCTAGCCTTTTGGAGAAAAAGCCCAGTGAGATCTCCTTATGTGTTTTTTCTGATCATGTCTTGGCCTCAACAATTGTTCAAGATGAAGAAGAAACTGTAGATTCAAAACTCACTCTCTCAAAGTCTTCTATTTCGAATTCTGAGCAAGATAAACAAGCTCATACTCTAAATTCCAAAGAGGTTCTTGAATCCTCTCCTTCACATGAGTTTGTCGGTATGCAGAATAATGATCTAGTTGAAGTTTTGGAGGTAAAATATGATTTTGGAGGTGAAGCATTCGCCCTCCTTGATTGCATGCCTCCTATAGACTTATGTTCTATCATTTGCAAAGTTTCTCGGAGTTTTAATGAAGATGAAGAGCACTACCATTCCCTTGAGTTCAATTCTCATGCACTTTTTTCTGATTTTGGTTTTGATCTCACCCTTGTTGGTTCAAAGGAGATCTCAAGAAACCATTCATCTATTTTTGGAGCTGATTTAATTTATATTGATAAGAAGTTCAAGTTTCAAGATCTATTTGATCCAATTGGAGCTATTCCTACCTCACTTGGTTCGAATCACAGGTTCCAGGATCATCCTCATATTTTCAGATTTGTTCTCACCATTTTCGGTATGAAGAGCAAGTTCATAAAGTCTCCACATTCGCTTGGATGCATTGATGGAGAATTCAAGCACATGTTTTTCAAGCATGATCCATTTACTCCCAGGAGTAAGATACCTCCATACATATCTACTTGATTTTGGAGCAGTTAAATCTTTTGGTGTGCTACAGTCTATTTTGGGGGGGGGGTATTTTTCCCATCAGGTTTTCCCCATTTCCTCGGTTTATTGACTGTTATTAGTTTGGATTATTATTGTATTGAGGTGACCTTTGGTATCAGTTACTAGGGCCCCACATTATTTTTTGCACATCATAGTCTATCTTCAAGGGGAGTGTTTGGATATCCACATCATCTTTTTCAAGATCTTGCATGCAATTAGGGTTTGCATGCATCCTAGTCACCAGGTTGATGCCTCCAGCACCTTAGCCACCTTATTCTAGAACCCTAGAGCTTCTTACATTAGTTAATTAACCCTCCTAGTCAGGAAGGAGCCCACTTCTCACCTACTTCCAGAGAAGGGCGCAGTTCTTCACCTATCCCTGCAGTTCCACTTCAGTTACACTCAGTTAGCTCCGATTCTCCCTGATTTGAGGCTAGTTTCACTCCCGACTAACTGTTTCACTCTGTTGGACCTCCATATTGACTAGATGACTTGTTCTGACTTCAATTAGCCTCCCATGCACCCTCCACTAAGCCCACTTCCCTATATCAGTGCTACACACTTCAGTTACACATGTTACACACTGTTAGACTTAGATTGACACCAGGATGACTGGTTCTTGTGCATTGATGACCACCACTGATTGATGATGAGGAATCCTACTTGGAGTCAAGCTACTCCATTCAGTCATTCGAATGACCTCCTTAGTCAATTCGAATTGCTCAGTCATTGTTACTGTATTGTATTGTAATTATTCACCCTCATTGGGATATTGAGCACTGATGCATGTTTTGCACAGTTTTACACCATTTTTCTGAGTTTCATCTATTGTGATTGATTTACTTGTTCATTAGATCTGCTATGACTAATGTTACAGAAAATTGGGATACCAAGGAGTAAGAAGGAAGATCATTCTTTCATTGGGAGCGTAAATTTCTTGAGAACGTTTGTTCATAGTTTTGCAGAAATTTTGAGAAGTATTTCAGACATGGTAAGAATAAATAATGAAATCAAGTGGACTATTGAGGCCAAGAAGTCTTTCACCGATATTAAGAAAGCCTTTGCTGAGGCTCATGTTTTAATTAGTCCTGATTTTTTGAAAGACTTTATTATATTTTCGTATGCATCGGAACATACTTTGGCTAGATTTTTATTGCAAAAGAATAAAGATAATATGGAACAACCGATTACCTTTTTTAGAAAAATTTTGAGAGATGAGGAATTGAAGTACAATATAATGGAGAAACATGCTTATGCATTGGTGAAAGCCTTGAAAGATTTCTGAGATTATATATTGCATTCGCATACCATTACATATGTCCTGCCTGCAACAGTAAAAGATATTCTTACTCAGCGAGATCCCGAAGGAAAGAGAGAAAAATGGATTGTGGTTTTGTCTGAGTATGATTTGGATATAAATCCCACAAAGTTGATAAAAGGACAAGGTCTTGAAAAAATTATGGTTGAGACTAATTGTGATTCTTTAGATATAAATTTCATCTCAGAACTCTCGATGGGATCAGTCCTCGAATGTCAAGTGATTGAAAATTTTTCTTTGTCTCCATGGTATGTGGATATTGTATATGTTCTGCAAAATTTGCAAGCACTCCCGGGAATGGATAAAACCAGGTCAAGATCAATAAAATTGAAAGAAACAAATTTTTGTATATTGAATGAATATTTGTACTGGAAATATCCAGGTGGGATTTTGATGAACTGTTTACTAGAAAATGAAGCACAACATATCATGATAGAATTTCACAAGGGGATGTGTGGAGGACATCACTCATGGAAGGCCACAGTGGATAAGATTCTTAGAGAAGGCTTCTATTGGCCGACTATTTTTTCAGTTGTATATAAATCAATCTCAAAGTGTCATGAATGTCAAACTTTTGATGGGAAAAGAGAACTTTTTCCTTTGCCTTTAAAACCAATCTCAGTTGAAGCATCGTTCCAACAATGGGGATTGGATTTTATTGGAGAAATCAATCCATTATTCAGGAAAACATAAGTGGATTCTAACTGTGACATATTACTTTACAAAATGGATTGAAACTATCCCAACTAGAAATGCTACTAATGCAGTGATTATGAATTTTTTGGAGGAAAATATTCTGTCAAGATTTGGCTGTCCTAGAAGAATAGTAACAGATAATGCTCAAGATTTCAAATCCAAAAAGATGATTAGTTTTTTCCATAAATACCACATTTATCTGAATCATTCAACTACATACTATCCCCAGGGCAATGGACTGGTAGAGTCTTCAAACAAGAGTTTAGTTAGAATTATAAAGAAATTGTTGGAAGACAATAAAAGAGCGTGGCATACCAAACTCAAGTATGCATTATGGAAAGACATAATTATCACAAAGAGAGCTATTGGTACATCTCCTTTTCAGTTGGTTTATGGCACATAAGTAGTATTCCCTATTTCTTTGGGATTACCAGTTATGAGGCTGTTACAAGAATTTATAGAGGATCCCAATCACATGCAAAGAAGGATAAATCAAATGATAGAATTCCATGAAATAAGGGAAAGAGATTACAACAAAACTCAGGTACATCAAGAAAAAATGAAGAAAACTTTTGACAGGAAGATCAAAGAGAGAGACTTTCAGATTGATGATCTAGTCTTGAAATGGGATGCTAGAAGAGAAGATAAGCATGGTAAATTTGAGCATTTGTGGAAAGGTCCTTATATAATAGCAGCTGATCAGGGAGAAAATTCATTCATTCTTCAAGATGAGAATGGAGAGCTTGTTACAGGTGGACCGGTGAATGGGAGGCATCTCAAACACTACCTTTCTTAAAAGAGATAAAGAGGAAAAT
Source organism: Larix kaempferi (assembly GCA_027924585.1). NCBI lineage: Eukaryota > Viridiplantae > Streptophyta > Pinopsida > Pinales > Pinaceae > Larix > Larix kaempferi. The sequence goes on from BSBM01000208.1 coordinate 9,485,068, forward strand.
ACCTGTACATAAAACTGTATATACATATTTAGAATTTGTACATAAATAAAATTGCCCGATGTAAATATCTTTTAGCAGTATACAGTTTGTTTTCAAAAGGTATGCACTATTTGATTACAACATGGTTTCCAGTGGAGTAATATGTGGATCCTGAAATTCGGAGCGGTATTTGGTTGTAAATTGGAAACATTCAAATTGATCAGGAACTCGGTCTGTGGGGTTCTTTTCTACCTCGTAGGGAGGATAGCATCCCTAGTTGGAGCCAGTTGTTAGCACCATGTTTCTATAGGGCAAATGATAGTGCATAATGGAGAAAAGGTCTTGAAATTTTTTCTTAATATAGTGAGAAGGGCCCTAAGAATTTCCCTAGTTTCATGATCATGTGACCAAGAGTTCGAAATAAAAGTGCTAAGAGGACTGCAGGACAAAATTTCAAAGAATTATTAAAAAAACTGAAGGTTTGTATCATATTTTAAAATCTCTGCTGAGATTCCATATTATTGGTGGAAAAAAGATTGTGGTTAAGGACAAGGCAAAATCGACGCTTCATATGTTAATCAAGAGGATGAATGGTCGAGATCCTTTCTTTTGAAAATAAGTGGCATACAAGTTAAAAGCATTCATCCGAAAGGAAAATAACAGAGGCGCTAAGCAGTGCACTAGATCCACCGTTGATGGGATGAATGAAAGGAGATCAACGGTCTACATTGATTACACCCCACCAAAGTGCACGGACGTAAGGAGCAGAGAGTAGTTGTGAATTTTAAAACAACTTACCATGTGGCGCATCTACAATGTTTCAAATGGTGGAAAAATGGTATTGTTAACACCCAAAAAGTGCTCACTACCTCATCTACCCCATTACATGACTCATTTTTCCATATTTTCTACCATATTTGCCTTAAAAAGCCTCCAAAATGCCTAAAAAGCCTCCAAAAGGCTAAAAAACCCCTTTTCCCCCCAAAATTATCCAAAATTCCTCCAAAATAGCAAAAACCCTCTGAAAAGGGAATAAAAAATATAAAAAAAAGAGGAAAAAGAGGAAAAAATGAGGAAAAAACCCTATACAGCTGACCTAAACCATATGGTCCCCAAAATCATGGGTCAACACTCCACCACCAAAAACCTATAAATAGGTGATGGAGGCCCCTCATTTCATATCCACAATCATATACACCCTTACTCTGCCAAAATCACTCTTGAAACCCTAGCTCACCCTTGAGATACTTTCACCTTGAGTGCCCCTTTTGGCCCATTTCCACCATTTGGAGCAAGAGAAGGAGCAAAGTTGGAGTTTGGAGAAACCCTCTTGGACCATTGCAAGGACTTCACCAATCTTCACCATTGAAGGTATTATCTTTGATACAAAAAACCATTCATATGACATGTTTTGTTATGTTTCTTAATGCTCATGCTAGTTTAGAATTTATATTGTTTTAGCATTTTAATTTACTGTTTATTGAATTTCTACTAAGGAGTCCCTTCTCCTTAGTAGGTGCTCATTTGCACAAGCTAGGGTGAAAACCCTAGCTACAGTTTTGGCGACTCTACTGGTGTTCTTCCTTTGAATTTCTGGTTCTAGTTTAAAATATTTTCAATTTTCTGCAATAATTTCCTATTTTTTCCTTTCGGCTATCCCTTCCGGCTGCCGTAAACCGCATTTTTTGCTCCCCGCAGTTGCGTTCCGACCGCGTCTTTCAGGCGTTTACCTGTGATCCGACCACGACTCTCAGACTATTTTCGGTGACCTGCCCGCGGATTCAAGTTTGTTACCTGTGATCCGACCGCGGCTATTAGCTTGCTTGGTGTGATCTGATTGCGGCTGTCAACCATCTTTCCCGCTACTCACCCGCGCCTGTTTCTCTGTTTCCTGCGGTCCGACTGCACCTTTCGGCCCAAAACCCGCAACCCGCCCACGCCTATTTCTCTGTTTCTTGCGGTCCGACTGCACCTTTCGGCCCAAAACACGCAACCCACCCGCGCTTGTTGCTCTGTTTCCCACGGTCTGACTGCACCATTCGGCCCAAAACCCATAACCCGCCCATGCCTGTTGCTCTATTTCTCGCAGTACGACTGCATCTTTCGGCAAAAAACCCGCAACCCACCTACGCCTGTTGCTCTGTTTCGCGTGGTCCGACCGCCTAGATTCGCCATAGCCCCGCGGTCTGATTTTTGAATTTTTCCCTATTTTGAACCCAGCCCCTTTGCTGCAATATTTTTTGAACCTGCACAGCCGTCTGTGCTACCTGCAGCCATACTTCCCTACAGCCTTTTCTGCAGTAAAATTTATGTTCCATTTACAAAATCTTTTTACAATTTTAGTATTTTAATTAAGAAAATTTTGCATGTTAAAATTTCAAATTCTGTATTGTTAGTTAGAAAGTTGCCCCCCTTGTGGCACTTTTACTTGGGTTCATCATCTCACGCGCACACACTCTGTCACCTAATTCAAGTGAGCCTTAAAAAACTACTTAACACAGCCAACATTCTAACCCCACTTGGGGAACACATAAGAATTTTTGTAGTTAGGTAGGATCGAGGGGATAGGCATCCAAATAACACCCCTCGGTTGCTTACACTTGAGACATAGCTGTTTTTCATTAGGGAACCAAAATACCCTAGTATTTTTTGGCACAGTCACAACTAGTTTATCAAAGGGCCTCTCCCCTAGGAGGGTTGAAGTCGCCAGACTGGTTCCGGAGGCCTGAGTGGAATACCGCAATCCATTCAGTAACTAAAGGCTACCTTTCGTAGTTCTCCGGGTATCCCTGTATGGGGGTACTGCGGTAAAAGAACCAAACGGTAGATTCACCTTTTCTGGACGTGTCATGAATGGGGTATCTTAGTTGCCTTTCTTCTAGGATTGACTACCCGGTGTCCCTCCCGGTAGGGGGATATATTTAGCCACTTGGCTCTCCTATCCATATTGTCTGACTTGGATTTCATCACCTTACAGAGGATATGTCTAGTTGAGTCAAAATACTATTTAGTTAGGTGTTTGCATGCTCCCTTACCTCCTTTTGGTCTAGTGAGTCCACTATTTTTTATTTTTTAGGAAACCTGGTGCTTGTTGGTATTCTGACCATTTCTGTTGATACTCCACTTATTTTAGCACAGCTATTACAGTGGGTGTTTTGAGTTGGTTGTTGGCCTGAGTGCCCTATTTTTTGAGCTCTCCTTCTGCACACTTGATTGCATTAGGGTTTTTGAGCTATTTTTCACTCAACACAACCCCCAGATATTTGACACCATTTGTCACCATTGAGTCCCCGAGACATTCTCGGTGCCTCTGGGGTGAGCCCCCGCAACACGGTTCACTTGACACCACCCGTCATAGACATAGATCTTCATCACTTGATACCACTCATCATAGATCTCAAGCTTTGTCACTTGACTCCACTCGTCAACGGCATAGAACTCCGTCACCTAAGCTAGACGCCCGTTACTTTACCTTTGATTCTGAGGCAGAATCTGAGAACCCCATTTACACTGCACCAACCAGCCCCATGGCTAGCATGACTTCCACCCCTTTCTTTGTAGGGACCATTGGTGTAGCATCCACTACCACACCAGCTACCACACCTACTTTGGGTATGCCCTCGATGGGGCCCACGTCTACTGTTCCAATCACTGCACCCATTCCCGTAGCTGGAATACCTATTCCCACTCCATTAGTGACTCACACTACCCTTGGCGGTGCAGGACCATCCCATACCACTTTTGTCCCTACACTTGGGGGAAACCTCCCAAACCCTGCCCCTACACTTGGGGGCATTGGCCCTACCATGGTCCAACCCACTAGTATGTCACATCCTTCTACTAGTTTTCCATTCATGGCTAGCCTCAACCTTCCTGACCTAGCTAGAATGACTAACGATCCCATCAGACACGACCCTGCGTGGCCTCACATGCCCACCAAGCTCCCCTCTGACATCCCTAACTTTGAGGGCAAGGCAGGTGAGGACCCCCAGAACCATATTATGTCTTTCCATCTATGGTGTTCCTCCAACTCCATAGTGGACAACTCTGTCCACCTCCATCTGTTGCAGCGCACCTTCACTGGCTCTGTAGCTAAGTGGTACATTGAACAACCCCATGGGACCCATGCCACCTTTACTTCCCTTGCCTCGACCTTCCTATAGTTCTTTCAGTTACCTGTCCGCTATGACGCGGGAGTTGAGATCCTACTGTCTTGCAGACAAAACACGGCTACCCACATCACGGACCACATTCATGAGTGGCGTCGACACTGCAGCCTCTGCAAAATCAAGTTAGACGACTGTATCTTCTTAGATTAGTTCCTCAAATCTCTCCTTCCTGTCATTGCTAAGGATGTGGCATCCGAACGACCCCAGTCCGAAGAAGAGGCCATCCTCAAAGCCCAGCAATTTGACCTCATTTATGCCCAGTCGGTTTATCTCTATACCATCATACCTGACGCCCCTCGTGGCGATTCCTCCCAACACGATGCGTCGGGGGCATCCCATGCCGCAGACGGCATCATTGGTCGTGTTGCCTCGCATCCCCAACCTTTTTCCATAGCACGTCCTAGCCCGGGCCTCGACCTTTCACGGGCTGCCTCACAGTCCGAAGCAACCAATTCGTATGCTCCCATGGCACATCACCACCATTCCCATGGACCCTCATGTCCACCTCAGTGTTCTGGGCATGCATCCCCCGCTTATGCTCCCCCAGTCGCACCTTAGCCATATTAACATCCACATGCTGCACCAGCTCCTGCGTCTTCTCAAGCCCAACCCACTTATTACCCACCCCAGGTAGCCCCTACGGCAAACCCACAACCTGCTCCGCAGACATATCAACAACCCCCACAAGGTGCAGCACCTGCGCAGCCTCCACCTACATATTATCCACCGCAGCCTGCTCCCGCACCTACACAACCCCAGAACCCACCTGCTGCCCAAGGGCAAGTTTACGCCCAACAGACTCCGCAGTAGAACCAAAACAACTAGTGCCAACAAGGCCAACAAAACCGTGGCAAAGTCCGTAACCGTGGGCACAACCCTCCTCCAGACCAAGGTGGTCAACCTCCCTGTTGTGGGGAAAATGCACCTATAGTTTAGGGGAGAAACTACCAACTTACGGTGATAAAGATAGACTAACAAGCATTCTGCAAGTACAACAAATAAATGAAGAGATTAGGGTTTAGAGATGTAGGAACCTCATTCAGAAGGTTGATCCTAGCTTTGCCTCCCTTGCTCTTCAATGCTTATCCAATGTCGCAATGCCCAGACCTGCAAAACAACTTGATACCTTTCTCAAATACATTTGACTACATATATAATACTGATATCTATAATAGAAAGAGACATCAAACTATAATCAAACAGTAATCAAATATGAGACACATTAATAGGTCATATTTGGAAAGAGAAGAACGTCTGATCTTTATTAATGAATGAAAGCAAGTACATAAAATTATACCTTCCTTCAAGCTTGGCACTTCACGAAACCTAGATTCAAGGTCTCATGCTTCCGTTCTCCAAAGATCCCAGCCTCTAAGCAATTGTACTAGGGTTTACCAAAACTGAAGCACAAGAGAGGGGATGAGGGTCTCCATTCCTCCAGCATAACTTTGCAATTGGGCTTGGTCCTTCACATGACCCTTCTACCCTCCTTATATAGTCAATGAGGAAGAGGAAAAGAAGTTACAACCGCTCAAGAGGTTTCCAAACCAACTTAACTTACTCGAATTTCAAGATTTTGACCAAAACAGGTGTGTACTCTACTCTATAGTAGACAAAGTCGCGTACATATGGCAATGGGCGCTACTATGAATGAGGTAAAGTCGCGTACACACGCTACTATTATAACAGTAGAGTCGCGCTCATAGTGAAAAATGGCCAAAAACAGGCTTTTCTGCTCATTTTCAGGAGATGGTTTGGTCTGGAAAAATGTTCCTAAGGGTCATATACATCAAATGGGTCAAGAATGAGGTAATTTCAACCATTTTTAGTGTCCCAAATGACTCCTCCATCCACAATTGTCCTGTTGTGTGACTGAACTTGATCTCAAGAAGTGTCGTCATGCGACCAAGGGAAACAAGTGTCGTCACGGACGGAGAGGTGTCATTTCAAGCTATAACAGATGCCCCCTAATGTATGAGGTCAGAGGGAGTACGGGAAACGATGGCCGAAATACATTATAAAAAATAAAAAAGAGTTGAATCGTGGAGGAACGGAGAAGCCAAGAATCATAGGCTCAAATGAAGTACCTGAAAGCAAAGGCAAAGTCAGACAAACTTATCCTTGGGGTAACTGTCCATGTTCAAATGGTGGAAAATGACCTCCAAGAGGATACAATAATGATCCAAAATACTGATGCATATATCATGGCCACTAGAATACAAGCGTGGATCCATGAGGAACATAAGTGTAAACATAGCCACATAAATACAAGGTGGATCTATGTCAAAACTGGAGAACATAGCCATAGAGAACAAGCTGGATCTATGTCTCATCAAGAGCCAAAAGGAGTGGGGCTCAGTCTTGCGCAACTTGAGCAATAACATAAATGAGGTGATGCTATCGAGGATCCCAAGGTCTTCATCCAAAAACAACCCAAGGTACAAACCTATCCATGCGAATAAATGAGTTGATGTCGAACATGGGAGGTATCGTTTGATTACCGGTCATTGATGTATACCGTTAACAAACGCGAGGGTGTCCACCAATAATGAAAATGGAACCCAAGGTACCTAGTACATTCAAGCAAGTGCGAATAAGTGGTCTTGCCGTCGAACACTTGAAGAATCCATCGGATAGGAGACATTGATGTATTCCCATCTATCCAATAGCGAGGGAAACTGCCACTAATGACTGCAATCCCCAAGGTACTAACCGAAACTCTAAACTCCATTCCCAGAGCACAATGAGTTGAAGTCGATGGGAAGAAGTCCGTTGGAAGGGAGGCCTTAATGCATCCTCCATCATCCAACACGAGGGACACTCAAATAGGTATGAGCTGATTTGGAGTAGGACGGAACACAGGATGAAACATACTGACACCAAGGAATGGTCGACACATGTGGTCAAGGCAACTGCAGAATGGCCGACACAGGTTATATCCTTGAACAGTGAGAACGACACAAGAGTGACTTAGGCAGCTTTGAACACAAAGAGACCACGATGCAAGTCTGCAATGTAGGAGACATTAACAGATTCTCCAAATGATTGGAAGACTAACCAAACGGAGGAGTAGGAACTCTGAGATCAAGTGTACCCTAAGGCCAATGCTAGAACCCAACTTGTTTGATAGACTCAAAACAGGTGCTTTGTTCAAGGAGATAGTTGACTTGCTGCCATCATATTGAAAGATATTTGAACATTCTTCCCTTCCCTTTCCTTTTTCATTTTTTAACGAGCTTGACAAAGAACTAAAGCATGCTCGACGGTATTTTCATATTTAAGGAGTCTGAATAACCTAGAAGAAAACTCCATACACCTATCCGTGGATTTTATATCGAGCCCGGATTGGTCTGTGCTCGGCGGTGTTTTCTTGCTTATAGAGTTGAAAAACTTAAACAGTCCTCTATACACTTATCTCGTGGATTTCACATCGAGCCCGAGTAGGTGAATGCTCGCTTGGTGTTTTCACATTTCGAGAGTCTGAAAACCCTAAAGACGACTCCAAAGGTCCTTTTTCGTAAAGTTAGTCTCCTTCCCCGAAAAAGTGTAAAATGATGGAAGAAGAACTCTTCTAGCGCATACAAGAGTATACCTAGAGTATACCTTTTCCGTAAATTATCCACCAAGGCCCGGAAAAGGGGTAATTCTATACCTAAGTGGATGTCGGTTCAGTTATTTTAACGAGCCCGAAAAGACAACTATGCTCGGCAAACTTTTCCTATTTAAGGAGTCTGAAAAGGGCTTAAAAGAACTCCATAGGGATCTTTTCCATAAAGGTTTAACGAGTCTGGAAAAGTAAACTCATGACCTCCTTACTGTTTTTAACGAGCTCAAAGGAGATAGGAAAATGCTCATAACTTCCTTACTGTTTTTAACGAGCTCGAAGTGAAGATGAAAGAAATGCTCATAGCCTCCTTACTGTTTTTAACGAGCTCGAAGGAAAGGTGGAAGACTGCTCGTAACTTACTTACTGTTTTTAACGAGCTCGAAGTAAAAGAAGAATGCTCGAAATGGGAGGAGACGAGTGTCAGGGACATGCAAAACTAGCTCCAAGCGCATGGAACAAAGCTATGCCTAATGCAAGGAACATGAGCAGGATAAGGACACTCAAGGTGTGTCTCCTCCAGGTAAAAGGTGTCAAACTGCGAAGGCAAAATGATATAGGGCTTAGCGGAAATGAGATCAGAGATGGAGGCTTATACAACGGGCTAAAAGCGTGGAAGCCGGCTTCAGGCTCATTAGCGCAAGCGGGATCATAATAGATGCATATGCAATTTGAACACAAAGATGGGAGCCTTATCAGGGATGGCCAGAAATATGTGAGGAAGAAAGATATGAGGCTTCTTCTCAAAGTCATGGTAAATCTAAAAAGGCTCCCGAGCCTATGAGAAAAACTCAGCATGGGCACCAGAATGGCATAAGGGTGCTGACTAGGGTGACCCGTGTTAGGTAGGCTCTGCTGTCGGACTGGTGCACAATAAATAAAGAGATGGCTAACACACCAATATCCAACAGGTTCGACCCTATGGCGAATTCGGATGGCAAAAGGTTCAAATGCAACATAACAGCGGGGAAGCCTAAACCTATATGCAAGGTTCCGAATATACCTGACATAGTCGCACAAGGTGTCGAAAAGGACCAATAAGCAAGTATACATCCAGCTAAGAATCCTGTCTCCAAGAAACATTAGTACCGGGATCATATCTAAAACATATGTAAAGGAAGACCCGATACAAGTCACTGTGGTAGAAATACTTTCAACTTCACTATCATCAACAGCAGGCATAAACAAGGCAGAGTTTTCGAATGAAGACTCTATGGTGCCCAAGCCCGAGGACTTACAATCAACAAGATCAAATTCAGGATGAAGATCAAAGTTGAAGGACATGATGGAATCTGCAGAAACAAATTCATCATCACGGGAGTTGAAAATTCTAGAAGCATAATCAAACTCAGCAGGAACACCGATTTGCTGATCTATAGGAGAGTCCAAAGACTTAACAGTAGGAAGATCAGACTTTAAGGTCAAACCGGGGTTGGACATAACTGCAACTGGATCAACATCCAAATGAATGGCAGACTGTACTATAGACTCTAGAAAAACTTCATCGGAAGGAAGTATATCATCCCAGATAGAATACATATCTAAACATTCAGATGGAGGTGTCACTTGGTCAAAAGCTGGGACCAAGTCCCGAGAAGGTAAGCATGAACTCAGAGACTTCTTCTCAGTAGCAGTTGAACTCAAGGAACAATATGCCACATGAGGCGCATGTGACATAGTAGTTCCTAATGACGAGGGATCAGACTGGTCTACAGATGGGTAATAAGGAGGATCAACAAATGCAAGCTGGTCGATGGTGACAATGTTTTCGTTATGAGGGAAATGCATCACACGAAAAAGCGTAGACACCACAGCATGCATAGCATAAACGTAATCACACCCGAGGATCATATCAAAGTCCATAGGGTCCTTTAGAACCATAAAATCAACTAAGACTATTTTTCCACCCAAGGTAACAGGTGCCTGACGGAGGAATCCGATCGGTTCACTAGGTCTTCTATCAAAGGTCAACGGCCAATTAGCAGCTGGAAAAACATTAGGGAAACCCAAATCTCTCCAAGCATAAGCGGATAAGATACTAACAGAAGCACCTTCATCAACGATGCATCGATCAACCGTATGGTTCCCGATATCAACCTTTATTTGGAAAGGTGTCGAAGAAGGAAGACGAGGCTCGGCTAGACTATTCCAATCAAAGGAAACAATCCTAGGGCTTGGTAGGGGTTCACATGGCACAGATGAAGTGCCCCCTTTTTCAGGAACATCCAAACTGGAAATGCAGAAGACTTCAGTAGTAGGTGCATCAATCTCTGAAGGACTGATGGGATCGGTCGAAGATTGCATCGATTCAATCACTTCACTCTCCGAAGGAAGAGTGGGGTCGACCAAAGATTGCATTGGTTCAACCACTTTATCAACCAAAGGTTGATCTGACTGCAGGGAATCTATAGACAACTCAGGAACAGAGGTTCCTTCAGACATGGACCACACTCTTCGTACCTCTGGAATGGCAGGGCATCGGTGAGTAAGGTGATCTCCCTTACAAAGTTTACAAGGGAACTTTGGTTTCCGTCCTATAGGTTTAGACTCCTTTACAACGTCAGTACTCTCAGCATGACTAACATTGGCTGACAGCTTGCCCCCAGCATGACTCACAGAGGCTGGTTGCTCAGAAGCAGAAGACTTTTGAACTAAGGACCACACTTTTTGCACTTCTGGAAGTACAGGGCACAAGTAAGTAAGGTGGTCTCCCTCGCAAAACTTACAAGGGAACTTAAGCTTCTGTTTGTTGGGTTTGTCGACAATGTCAACTCCCTCAGCATGACTTGCAGTGGCTGATCTGGTGTCTCCAGTATGACTCACAGGAACTGGTGACTTGTCATTAATATGGCTAGCAGTGATCAATGACGTGTCCTCAACATGACTGACAGTGGTTGAAGACAAACTTTCAGTATGATTTTCAGTGACTAAAATTTTTCTCCCAGCATGAACTCCAGAGGCTGGGTGGGTGCCCCCTGCATGATTTGCAGAGGCAGGGTGCTTGCCCCCTTGTTTTGGCATCTTCTTCCTATTCTTCCCCCGTCTATTCCTTTTAGACTGCTGGTTACTAGTATTGCTACTTTCGCCACATGAGGTAGAAGGAGGAGGAGAAGATGTTATTGGCAAAGAAGGCCCAGGGTTCTGATGCTCTTGATTTGAGGTGCTCACAAAAGAAGCGTCAGGAGCATGCAAGGCATTCGGAGTGGAAAACAACCAAACCGGCAGCCCAATAGTGAATCCAGGAAGATTCAGAGTAGCCATTAAGGGAGCACCAATGTTTCCAATGAATGGAACAGCACAAGGATCCCCCGGAACAGGGGTACCCTGATTGGCACTCGCCGGAATGCTAGACATAGTTTCTCGCTCAAATGAACAAGAAGTTCTCTTAGGCAAACTAAAAAAAAGTAGCACAAAGAGCACACCACTAAAAAAAGGTCCTAAGTAAATCAAACCAGGCAAACATACCTTCCGGAGAAGAGTCTGGGATGATGAGGGCCCAGAACAGATCAACGAAGGAGGAAGGACAGTTACCCGGGGTCCACAATACAATGACTAAGGGTGCAAGCGCTGGAATCACCCAACCGCCCTCCCAAAGACCTGCAAGGGATTTCCTCCCACGTCTGTCCTAGGTACAGCAGATATACCCTCCGCTGTCACCTGTGTATGAACCTAAAGTCTGATACTAAGGATACCACAACACCGAAAACTCCTGGGGGAACAGTCACCGGTCGAATCAGAAAGCGTGGGCAGGGTAGCTAAGCCCAAAACTCGAAAGAGTCCCCAATACGCAATCCGATCCTGGCGTATGCTCGAACAGAAAGTAGGAGGGGTATTCCCACAAACTGATCTCGCATTGACCTACTGCATATGCTCCCAGGCAAATTTTGAGTGAGGTGGGTTTGCCTAATGATAGTCTCACTACGATTTTTGCGCAATGTGTGATCTTGGGTGGTTTAAGGTGTTTTAAACCCAAGATCCTAACCAAAACTAGTTGGTGTAGTGTAACCTAGAAAAGAAAATGTTGCTAGTTCATTTTATTAGAGTTCATTTTAAAGGTTACTTGATTACTCAAAAAGGTAGTGGGTGTGTGAGAGTGGTTATAATAGAAATAGAGTACTGAAAATGAAATATTTACCACCAAACAAATCTTTTTCTTTTCAATGCAAGTCTTAAAATTCTGATCTGGAATGCATGTGCAAATGCAATTTTTAAATCTTTTGAATGCAAAAAGGGTAAAAATAAAGTCTAAATGAAAAAAATTAAACTCAAAACCTAAGAATGCAGCTACTCAAGCAACTAGGTATGCAAAAGAAAACTTGTTCTTTTTTATGCAAAGCACTCTAAAATCTTTTAAGCCACTTGCAAGGTACTCTATTTAGAAAATGAATCAAAATTCTTTATGCTTTTCAAAGGTAAGAAACAAAAACTGAAACTAACCTACTATCAAAGCAAAGCAAAGAAAACTTTCAGATTCTCTTTATGAAACAGTAAAAGCTACCAAATATGACTTTCAAATTCTTATTGATGTAAGCATGCCAAACATTGGGAAAAGAGTACAAAAACAACTTTTAGACCCAAACGAAGCAAATGACCTACGAAGAAGTATGGTTTGGTAAAGTCAGGTCTGCACGTAAACAATGCAAACAAGGTCTTGAACAACAGCCAAAACACTTGAGCTTTCACTACAAAAGAAAAACTAAAAGCATAAGGGAGGACAAGAAACCAACCTAAAAGAGAAATTTCACTCAAATAGATACAAACAGGGTCAAAAAGACTCAAGAGGTTTCAAATCCAGTGGAAATGGGGCAAGCAAGTTCAATCAGACTCAAATTAGGGTACAAAACACCAAACAGGTCCACAACCCCCCAACTTAAGTCAACAAACCCCAAAACTTTCCAAACAAGCCCAAAATGATCAAAAGAGGTTCAAATCATGAATTTAGGATCAATACAAGGATGGGAGACCACTTACAGGGATTTAACACAGACCTAAGGTCATCAGGGACCCCAAAAAATGCAGCCACAGCCCCCAGATTTGGGTCCACAACCCAAAAACTCAAAAAAATTCAAACCCAGATTTTGAGCGCTACTGTGTATGAAGGAAACTAGCGCTCATAGCAGTATGGGCGCTACTGTGCAAAGGAAAAGTAGCGTATGGGCGCTACTGTGTGGTACAAACAGTAGCGTACAATAAGAAAAAAAAAGTCTAAAAAACGGGGTTAAAACCCCCAAACTGGGTCCGCAAAGGTTTGCAAGGGCTGGGAAGGGTCTGTAAAAAGCCCAGGAGGGTCAAACAGAGCCTACTAACTGATCCTAATCAAGAAAATGAACAAAGACCATCAAACAAGACTGAAGAAATGACCTTGGATACCCCTAAGTAGTTAGGCTTTCCCCAGCGGAGTCGCCATTCTGTTGTGGGGAAAATGCACCTATAGTTCAGGGGAGAAACTACCAACTTACGGTGATAAAGATAGACTAACAAGCATTCTGCAAGTACAACAAATAAATGAAGAGATTAGGGTTTAGAGATGTAGGAACCTCATTCAGAAGGTTGATCCTAGCTTTGCCTCCCTTGCTCTTCAATGCTTATCCAATGTCGCAATGCCCAGACCTGCAAAACAACTTGATACCTTTCTCAAATACATTTGACTACATATATAATACTGATATCTATAATAGAAAGAGACATCAAACTATAATCAAACAGTAATCAAATATGAGACACATTAATAGGTCATATTTGGAAAGAGAAGAACGTCTGATCTTTATTAATGAATGAAAGCAAGTACATAAAATTATACCTTCCTTCAAGCTTGGCACTTCACGAAACCTAGATTCAAGGTCTCATGCTTCCGTTCTCCAAAGATCCCAGCCTCTAAGCAATTGTACTAGGGTTTACCAAAACTGAAGCACAAGAGAGGGGATGAGGGTCTCCATTCCTCCAGCATAACTTTGCAATTGGGCTTGGTCCTTCACATGACCCTTCTACCCTCCTTATATAGTCAATGAGGAAGAGGAAAAGAAGTTACAACCGCTCAAGAGGTTTCCAAACCAACTTAACTTACTCGAATTTCGAGATTTTGACCAAAATAGGTGTGTACTCTACTCTATAGTAGACAAAGTCGCGTACATATGGCAATGGGCGCTACTATGAATGAGGTAAAGTCGCGTACACACGCTACTATTATAACAGTAGAGTCGCGCTCATAGTGAAAAATGGCCAAAAACAGGCTTTTCTGCTCATTTTCAGGAGATGGTTTGGTCTGGAAAAATGTTCCTAAGGGTCATATACATCAAATGGGTCAAGAATGAGGTAATTTCAACCATTTTTAGTGTCCCAAATGACTCCTCCATCCACAATTGTCCTGTTGTGTGACTGAACTTGATCTCAAGAAGTGTCGTCATGCGACCAAGGGAAACAAGTGTCTGACCTATGTACCCTGTCCCACAATACACAAACACCCAACAATCAACCGCCCTTGTTACCTAAACCACCATTGGTCCCTAGTCACATTGGTGTTACACCCATCCACACAATTCCCTTCCTATTCCCTCCCTCGGGTGTAGTAAGTGCCCCACTGATGGCTACCCTTAGTCTCCCCGAGTTAACCTTGGGATCACCCGTGTGGTATATTTCGCCTCCCATTCCCCCGCCAACACCAAATGTCGTCCTACAATCGGTGCAACCCATTGTCACTACTAGCCAACCACCTCCCAGTGTCACTACCCCATCATCCTCTACGAATCCCCCTCCTCTTATCAAGCACACTGGGGGCAAAATCCCACAACCATACACTACCATACCCCCTCCCAAGGCAGTTAAACCCCCTCCCGCGTTTCGTGCTCCCCCCAAATGCTCGTTATGTGATGAGTTAGGCCATCCGACTCATCAATGTCCACAGTTACTGGCATTACAGGAACACATGCAAATGCTTGACAATGACCCCAACATCCCTGTTGTCAAACTCGACCCAACCCCCAAGCCTCATGATAAATCACTATGTACCAACCACCCTTGTGCAATATGTGGTGTTTACGGCCATTACTCACATCACGGTCCTGATCTCCCAGATTATAGAGCAGCTCTCTATGAGATGAATAATTTGGACCTTGAGACGGCACCCCCCACAATTGAGGAGATCCACCGCCCGATCTCATCCCCTTTTGGAGAGATTAACATCATTTATATGATCTCTTAAACCACTACTCCCTCGTCAACCGATTTGACAACTCAAACTTTCCATACTGATGAGGAGATTCTCGAGGCTCTCACTGCCCCAGATTATCCCTGGGATGACATGCACCATCGTTCCTATTTCCTCCCAGAAGAATCCTCCTCTAACACAACTACCCAATTTGCGGTTGAATCCAAAGATTTCCTTCCCACTAAGGTCGACTGGTTTAAGGATCCTATTCCCGCTCCTGATGCCTTTAAGGAGGGTAACATGGCCAACATCTCACCCGTCATCCACATCGATATCTCTAACCCACCTAGTACTCTTGAAATCATTACATTAGGAGCCTCCTGTAGTGAGCATGAGATTGAGGAGTACAAAAAACTCTTCCAAGAGTTCTGTGATGTCTTTTCCTGGTCCTATACCGAAATGCCTGGTCTCGACCCCACTATTATAGAACACCACATTGACACCTGGCCAGATGTACCCCCCGTTCGCCAGAAAATGCGCCCCATTCATCCCTCAAAGCTCCCAGCTGTTAAAGTAGAGATTGAGAAACTTCGCAAGGCAGGATTCATTTATCCTATTGCTTATACCACCTGGGTTTCAAACCCCGTTCCCTTTAACAAAAAACAAGGCACCATTATAGTATGTACTGACTTCCAAGATTTAAACCACGCCTGTCCCAAAGACAACTTCCCCACGCCATTTATTGACCAACTCATCGATGCGTGTGCAGGGCATGAAGTCCTATCTTTCATGGACGGTTTTTCCAGATACAATCAGATTCAGATCCGAAAGGAGGATCAGTACAAGACTGCCTTTACTACCCCATGGGGCACCTTTGCCTATTGCGTCATGCCTTTCGGCCTCAAAAATGCTGGTGCCACCTTCCAGCAGGCCATGACCTATTGCTTTCATGATTTGGTCCATATCCTGCTAGTCTACCTTGACAACCTTACAGCTCGTTCTCGGAAACGATCAGACCACCTTAACTACCTTCAGCAAGTTTTTCTGCGTTGTCGCAAATATCAAATCCACTTGAACCCACACAAGTGTGTCTTTTGTGTTCTGGCAGGCCGATTGTTGGGTTTCATTGTTTCCCAGAAAGGAATTACTGTTGATCCCCTGAAAGTACAAGCCATCTTAGACCTTCCCTCTCCTCACACGCTCCGGTAGCTCCAAAGTCTGCAAGGGCGATCCAATTTCCTTCGTCGCTTCATTCCTGATTACACTACTACCATTCATGGTTTCTTGCGCCTGCTCCGTACCCACATACCCTTTTTCTGGGATGAGCAAGCAGAAGCTGCATTCAAAGCCCTCAAGAAAGCTCTCACACAAACCCCTTTGATCTCCGCTCTGGATTTCTCTCAGGACTTCATCCTTTACGTCTTGGCATCCGAGCATGCCGTGTCTGGAGTCTTGGTTCAAGAAGATGCCTCTCACCAAGAAAATGTTATTTATTACGTCAGCCAAATCTTGTTTGGACCACCCCTACGTTACCCGTACGAGGAGAGACTAGCCCTAGCTGTGGTCTTTTCCATCCAGAAATTGTGACATTACATTTTACTTAGTCATACCACAGTCGTCGCCGACTCCAACCCCATGGTCTATCTCCTAAACCGGCGGCTCCTGCAAGGTCGTGTTGCTAAATGGGTCATTATCCTCCAGGAATATGAACTCACTTTTTGAACCCCTAAGAGCACTAAATCCATCGCACTTTCCCAGCTCATCACCGATCTCCCCTCCCTTCTACCGTCCCCACAAATCTCCGATAAGTTACTTAACAATCACTTGTTCATCATCTCGTCTGATGACCCATGGTACGGTGATATTTTGTTATACCTACGCATGCAGAAGTTCAGAACCAACATCAATCATGATGGATGCCGTCATATCCATCACCAAGCCTCTCGATATCTCCTCTTAGGCGATGTCCTTTACCGGCGAGGGGTCGACATGATTCTTCATCATTGCCTTACACACGAGGAAGCTGAACACGTCCTCAATGACTGTCATAGTGGTTCCTGCGGTGGACATTTCTATGGGATTGCCACCGCCCAAAAGGTCATCCTCGCCGGATACTTCTGGCCCACACTTTTCACCGACTACATCACTGCGGTCAAAAATTGCCATAATTGCCAACTTTTTGCCCCCAAGGCCCGGACACCACCTACTCCATTACACCCAGTCATCCCGTTGGCCCCTTTTGTAAGTGGGCCATCGACTTCATGGAATGTAAACCCCCATCCGCCAACGGCCATAAGTACATCATTGTCGCCGTTGATTACTTCACCAAATGGGTGGAAGTCATGCCCACCTTCAATTGTACCGCTGACACCGCTTCCCGTTTCTTTTTCAATCACATTATCACTCGATTCAGGGTCCCCAAACAGTTAGTCTCCGATCATGGTTCACACTTCGAAGATTCCATTTGGCGTGAGCTATCCACCCTACTGAAGTTTGAACATCAGTATTCCTCTGCTTACTACCCCCAAGGGAATGGCCAAGTAGAGGCCATTAACAAAATCCTAAAAACCATCCTCCAACGAACTGTTGACCAGCATAAGTCCAATTGGCACCACATGTTGTTCCCTGCCTTATGGGATTACCATACATCCACTAAGACCGCCACTGGTTTTACCCTGTTTCATTTAGTTCATGGTATCGAGTCTGTCCTCCCCATCGAGTGTCAGATACTTGCCTTACATATCGCCGTCGAGCTTCTCCCCGATACCTTCCCACTCGAGCAACGTTTGCTATCTCTAGAAAAAGCTGATGAAGACCGTCGTGCCACTCTCCAGACCATTGAAGCTGCCAAGAACTACTCCAAAGCTGGTTACGACAAACATGTACACCCTCGAACTTTCCATGAAGGGGACCTTGTCCTCGCCTATGACCAAGCCCACGACAAAACTGGTAAGGGAAAGTTTGAATCCATGTGGCAAGGCCCTTACATCATGCAGACCTGCCTCAACAATGGGGCATACATTTTAACTAACTCTGAAGGCCACCCTTTACGCAACCCCCGTAATGGGTTGTATCTTAAACGCTTTTATCTCTAAATAAAACCGCGGCCTCATTGGTCCATATTGTACAGTTTGCTGTCTTTTTGTTTTTCACCTTTTTTACCACCATCTTACATTCATCATTTTTTGCATGATCACAGATGGACCCTCTTCCACCTCATTGCATTGGCTTCGCTGATGGAGCAAGCCGCTGGTCTCCGAACCTAGCTTCTACAGCATGGGTCTTATATTCCCCTTCACATGAATTGATTCACCTCGACGGAATGTGTATAGGCGCTGCTACCAATAACCATGCGGAGTATGATGCTGTGACTGGTCTCCTAACTGCTGCCCTTCAGATGGGCATATGTCACCTTCAATTGTTCCTTGACTCCCAGTTACTTGTCTCCCATCTCAACAACTACTATTAGGTGCGTGATCCCTGCCTCTTTAGAAAATTCCTGTGCACAAAACAACTCAGCCGACAATTTGAATCCATCACATTCACCCATGTCCCCAGAGCTCGGAATAGTGTCGCAAATCAAATGGCTAACAACATCCTAGATTGGCACATCAATCACACCATGTAAAACATCCATCATGCATCATCATTTCATATCATCTCATCAAAAATATATAAAAACCCAAAAATACTGCAAGAGGCATCCACGTGTCTATCATCACATAAACATTTGCATCCATGTGCAATAAAAACACATTTATATACAGGGGCATCCACGTGCCTAATCATACATACATCATGTTGCATCGCATAAAACACACAAGGGGCATCCATGTGCCCATCATCCTATACTACTTGCATCCACGTGTAGTACAATCATATAACAAACCATAAGCGCATCCACGTGCGTACACTAAATCATAATAGCAAAAAGGTGCATCCATGTGCATATATATATATCAAAAAATGAATGTCAATCTGCTACACATGTCCTGAGTGCCCCCGTACTCAGCTATACAAAAAATATCTATACATCCCTAAGTCTCATACAATACATGCCATAGCTACAAAATCGGGGGCGAGTCCCCTGCACTCCCTAATGAGAGTCATACCCTGCATCACTGCCTACATTTGCTGCCTCCGATTCCTCCCCTCGCTCCTCCTCTAGCAACTCCTCATCCCCTGCAGGCTCATGTGCCCATCCCCTATCCACTAAGATGGCCACCCGGATCACAATCGACCGAAACTCCCGTGGCGCCCTCAAACAGTGCTGGATCACCTCCGGATCCACGTCCCGCCACCCATCATCAGTCACTCCCACCAGTAACTGATCTAGCAGCATCCGTACAGACTCCAGCATCCCCTCTGTGTCATGCTGACGCACCTCCCTTCGGCCTAGTAAGGTTGGTACCACCACATGCCCCCTGCGCGCTACATGCCCTGGTGGTGGTCTTAGGCCAACATCTGCAGATCACCCATCCGTCAGTGACACTATATCAAAAAACTATCATACATAAAACTTGACATCCATAACATGCAAGAAAAACCATACATACAATCTGGTCCCCATGCCTGTCCTAGCACCCATGGTGCCTCTGGATCTCTGGTGTAGTCCATATCTCTATATGGATAGTCATCCAGTGTCAATGGTATCTATAGCCACTGTAGGTACAGCTCCTGCATGAAGTATCTACCAACCTCACCGCCACTGTGGCGGCACATCATCTCCCCCCACCGCACCATGTGCGGCTCCCTCAAACCTCCTGCTCTGACCGCTACCCGCGGCCGTAGTGTAGGCACCCGCTCTATGAAGAACGCAAATAGAAAGGATCCGTAACAGAATCCCTTGCTAGATTCCTTCATCGATGTCAGCTGCCGCTACACACAGGTGAGGAACATCTGGCCCCACGCATAGTAGACACCATCCAATACGTGCTCCACTAGCTGCATTTGGCCCCCGGACACCTTCTTAGGTGACTGGGACCCCAACACACGAACCATGCATGCCGCAATGGCCTGTACTGATGGATCCTGTAGGTCCACCACCCGGAGTGCATTCCTCTGCACCCTCGCCTCTAGAACACAGTATCGCTCTAGCATATCCTCCATATCCACATCTGTGGATAATCGTGGCTCCGTATCCACCACTCTACCCAGACAGGGAAACCCCATCAGGAAGTATACATCTGCAAGGGTGAGATCCAACCTCTCCCCCTGCACCCTGAACGCCTGAATGTCCAGCTCCCAGAAACTAACTAGCCGATTCAGCAGCAATGCTGCTGACTACATCATAGGTACCTACGTGAACTTTAGCAGTCCGCATAATCCCAACACCGACCGCACATGTCGATCCTCCCCGATGACAGTCACTATCTCATCCGGGACCTCTCGCTCTCTCCACAGCACTAGCGGCATCCTATCAATCACGCAAGGCAAACTCATCAGACTCATATCAAAGAAGTAATCCTGCCTACCCACCCCCTGGGAAACCCTAATAGCTCGATCTGAATCGCGGCTTTAGGGCTCCTTGCCACGGTTTCCAACCGCGGTTGTCAGGCCTACAGTCGCGGTCCTGAACCGCGACTGTCGAATCCAAACCCGCAGTCTTGCACTGCGTGTCCCACCTAGGAACGCGCGGTACCAAACCGCATATTCCATCCTGGAACTCGTTGTCCTCCATTGCATGAAACACCATCGAACCCGTGGTCCCCGACCATGTTTCCACCCCACAAACCCACGGTCCACCACACGTGGACCATACAAATACACCCCTGGGACCCACTACCTCCCCCGAAACCAATGAAAATGCAGGTATGAGTTTGATGGAATACCTGTAACTCCCGGATCTAAAAACAGTCGGTTAGATCATCCAGGAATGCCACCTCAGCTCTGGTCCACTCTGATCACTAGTCAAAGTCAACAAGTCCAAATGACACTTGTCATGTTGGACCCACTCACTATTTATAGTCCATTGAATTTTTCTTGTTTTGGCCATTTTGAAGCCATACGGAGTCCATTTTTCGAACCGTTTCCACCACTAGAATTAGCACGGCGCGCCTGTCATGATGGTCAACTTGTTCCCTTAGTTTTTTCACTTTATTTTTTGAGCATTTTACAGACATCACTCGTCGCCTCGATTTACGTGCCACTTTGTCTGCTCTCCTTTTTTGGTATATTTTATATCATCGGATTCATTTTTCTGAGCCCGTGATGATGCTTGAGATCATTTCTCGCTCTCACCCCCAGATTTTTTGGGTATTTTTCCAAAATGCCCCCGTCACCTCGGTTTGCGTGCCACATCGGCCATTATCCATTTTTGACACTTTTTATATCGCCAGCTTCATTTTTCTGAGCTCGTGATGATGCTTGAGATCATTTCTCACTCTCACCTGGTACAGTTTCAACATTATGTCCCAACACCTTGCTGCCTCAGTTTGTGCGCCACATTGGACGCCATCGGATTGTTCCACATTTTTACATGAGCCATTCACTCCTGTCATACTGCAATTATTTCGTTATTTTGCCACCATTCATTCATCCCGCAAGGAGGCCCACCAATGTTCCCCCCTACCCTCGTTCTTGGTCATCATCAATGTTCCTTGATCGAGCACTTCCTCCTTGCCTGACCATTTCTTTTGTTCGGTATAATTTTATCCCTTTTTCGGGCCGGACAAGTCCTTTACGAAAAAGGCACTTAGGGAGTTTCTGTTAAGCTCTTTTCTGACTCCTAAAACAATGAAAAGATCGCCGAGTAATCTTGCTTCCTTTCATGCTCGTTAAAGTACCTGAAAAGGCATCTATCTGGTATAAGTTTAACCCTTTTCCGGACCTGGTAGACTACTTACAAAAAAGGAATACTCTAGTCACACCAGCTAGAAGAGTTCTTCATTGCATCCTTTTATGCTTCTTTGGGCCTTGGAGACTAACACACGAAAAAGCAACCCCCTGGAGTCTTCTTATTTGCTTTCAGACTCCTTAAAATTGAAAGAAATCGTGAGCATGAACTGTCCTGGGCTCGTATAAATTCACACGACAGTACCATTCTACACCCACTTCTTCTAGTTCCTTAACCCATGAAGAAGTCCCCTCGTGCCTCTTGGCACTATGATCGATCATCTTGGCAGCACCCCCAATTAGGTCGCCTTTGTTCAGAGTATTCTGCAGTCTCCTACCATTTTACACCAACTTGAGTATCCCTCATCCCAGTCACCATCCTCAATCCATTACAGCTATGATCCATTTCCCCTCCGTCAGTTTCATATGCTGCCCGATCATCCCCGCCATCATACTCTAAACAAAGGAAGTTTGAGTCCACCCACTCTGTTTGCCCAATTATCCCCTACTGTATGTCAGTCCTACCATCAGTACTCTCACACTTCGGTTCTCCACCCCGTGCTCCTATCAAGGAAACATCATTGCCTTGCTAGTTGCCGGTCTCCCTCTATCGACGACAGCCCCTCTATTCCAGAGGGTAGACCCAGAGGTCCCTATGCCTTGGACCCATCACCATCTGTGGTGAGTGCCTATGGACCATTTTGAGAGGAGTCATCATTGCCTCTCCGAGTGGTTGTTTCGCACATGCTCGACTTCAACACCTTGATCGCATCGTTGAGAATCGCACAGGGTATATATCTCTTCAGTTATTGGTCGAAGACCCTGGATTTCCCCCGACTCTACCACATTGGTGAGTCACTTCGGAATGCCCAGTTATATGTTCCTGTGGATGTCTGGGTTTCATTGGTGATTGTATTCGGAATCCATATAGTTATATGCTTCCTTGAGTACCTAGTTCAGTTCCAGTTCAGTGTACCATTGAGGTTATGGCTCCCCGTCACTATGATCCAGCACCTCATCAGTTCCTCTGGTACCCCAATTAGCAGCACTATTGTTATTCCAGTGCGCCAGTTCTTTAGCTCACACATGGTCAGCCCAGTAGTATGTCCCAGATTTGTGTCCCCTCTGGACCCTTATGATGCACACAGTGGTTCTCTATGTATCTTATAGGTCCCTCTTTTCAGGCCTCACAGTTCTTTCTTTGTATCTTGATACGAGCATGGGTATGCCCGCCTCGTCCATATATTGAGATTCTTCCTCATTCCTTATTTGAGGCTATGTATATGTCAGGTCCCCATATTTTGGACCCCATTGCTATTATTGTTCTATATCTTGATACAAGCATGGGAATGCCCGCCTCGTCCATATGATCAGATTATTCCTCATCCATTATTGAGGTTATGTACTTTTAGTTTTTGCAGTTTGTTCAGGACCATTGTTCCGGGCTCCAGTTTGTTTCTTCTCTTCTCCACACCCCAGGAAAACCATAGAAGACTTATGATTTCTATCAGCCATACGATGAGCTCCTGCCCTCACACATCAGGGGGCAATCTGTTAACACCCAAAAAGTGCTCACTACCTCATCTACCCCATTACATGACTCATTTGTCCATATTTCCTACCATACTTTCCCTAAAAAGCCTCCAAAAGGCTGCAAAACCATCAAAAAAGCCTCCAAAAGGCTAAAAAAACCCCTTTTCCCCCCAAAATTATCCAAAATTCCTCCAAAATAGCAAAAACCCTCTAAAAAGGGAATAAAAAATATAAAAAAAAGAGGAAAAAGAGAAAAAAGGGAGGGAAAAACCCTATACAGCTGACCTAAACCATATGGTCCCCAAAACCATGGGTCAGCACTCCACCACCAAAAAGTTATAAATAGGTGATGGAGGCCCCTCATTTCATATCCATAATCATATACACCCTTACTCTGCCAAAATCACTCTTGAAACCCTAGCTCACCCTTCAGCTACTTTCACCTTGAATGCCCCTTTTGGCCCATTTCCACCATTTGGAGAAAGAGAAGGAGCAAAGTTGGAGTTTGGAGCAACCCTCTTGGACCATTGCAAGGACTTCACCAATCTTCACCATTGAAGGTATTATCTTTAATACAAAAAACCATTCATATGACATGTTTTGTTATGTTTCTTAATGCTCATGCTAGTTTAGAATTTATATTGTTTTAGCATTTTAATTTACTGTTTATTGAACTGCTACTAAGGAGTCCCTTCTCCTTAGTAGGTGCTCATTTGCACAAGCTAGGGTTAAAACCGTAGCTACAGGTATCATAAACCGTTTATGTGTTATGCGAAAACTGTTGAACTATCACTTTGCTAGAGACGTGGATGGTTAAGATGGACGCTAAAGAAATCTAGTCATTGAAAAGAAAAGTTTCAAATAGGCATAGAGGTGGTTGGAAGTTGAATGGCCCAGATTACACCGCAATAGATCAAAGACTCCAGATGATTGACGCATTATGAAGAAGCGCAAGTGATAAAATGAGAAAGTGGTTGCGAAAAATAAAACCGTTGGCCAAGTGTCAATGCCACAACACTTTGCAAGGGGTGAAAATGGTAATGGAAACTAATTAAATGAGTCGTGAAACCATATTGGTAGAGATATGGCACTAGAAATAGAAGGTGAATATTTGAAGATGGAAATGATCGTACAGTTGAGAGAGATCATCATGATGGCAAAGGGATTTTTAATCTAACATCTCTAGTTGCAGCATGAGAGATCAATGGGTGTGGAGGATTCATGCCAATGGAGAAGATCGAAAGATAAAGAAAAGAGGTTATATAAATCCATGAGACACATGAAGTTGACATTTGTCTTCGCAGTGCTAGCTTCAAAAGCTTCTGGACATGTGCCCGCCAAAGAAAGCAACATAGCAGGTCAATCTCTGAGGTTTTTCAGTAATAGGTAGGGTCTTGTAACGAGTGCTGTCAGTATCCTAAGCTTGTTTATAAGAAGATAAAAATGGAGGAGGTTCCAAGTCTTGATAATGTTAAGGTTAAGCATGCCCTCGAAGACCGGGATTATGATGTCTTTGATACAGAAATCCGGTTACATGTCCCAGAAATTAAAAAAAGGTTAAAGAATTTTCATAAAGAGGGTATGGATGTACATAGAGTGGTTCTGTCATCTTTCATTTGCTTCTACCCTAACCAAATTATTTCTTTCCCCGATTTCGTATCCTGGTGCACGTCAAACAACTCTGAAGCTGAGAGAGTCATTACGAATGCTCAGAAAACTAAAATTGTCTGTTCAATTGAGTCATCAGTTGTCAGAAGTTCTTTTGGAATCCTGGTGTCTCAAGCGTCTGAGTTAGAAAGTTTCTCCGAAGAGTCTATCATCAACTTGTATCATCATTCTTCCCCTGAGAGTCGACAAGATTTTTTGACCACCTGTCTCAAACCCAACTTGGAAATTGAAAATACCCCTTACCCTTTAGATGTCAATTTTTTCAATGATAATACTTAGTTGGTTCTTTCCTTAATTGCCCAGTTTTTAGGTCTAGATACTGATACTGTGGTGACAGAGTTACAGCTATGTTTATTATTAGGAATAAGTGTTGGTTTTCCTGGAGGTGAATATGATTTGATACCTTGTCTCAAATTTGAATATTTTTTAGCAGAAAGTATCCGTTCACAGCTAGTAAGCTTTTCCAACACAAGGCACTTTAGATTTCAGTCACATTTGATGGATATGGTCATGTTTTCTAGTCATGAAGAGCTACATTTTCCATAATTACTTTTCACAGGCACTCTGGATGATAATATGTTCAATTATATGAATTATATTCTCTCTGAACTATATAGAATGATATTTGGGGAAGAATTACCTAGGGTGTTTCCTGAAATGAATTCCCTGATGCAGTTGAAGGAAGATCTAGCAGCGGAAGATTGGTTCTTGTTGAAATATCACACGATGATGAGGTTGTATGGCTTTGTGCATGAGCCTTACGTGTTACCCACCTTTTTAACTTTGAGATTGTTCACTCTGGAATTTATTAGGCAGAAGTTGGTGTTAGAAGATGAGCATTTCTTAACTTTTAAGAAAGCTTCTAATTTGAAGTATCCCTGGAAAATAGGTCCATTTATTGTAAAAAATAAATATGCTCTTGAATGTGTGAATAAGTTATTAGAAAATATGGAATTCAATAAAGATATAGCAATTGAATATGATCCTCTTCATATCATTTCTGAGAGGAGGCAGAAGAATAATACTAAGGCTTTTGAGCACAAAGAAGTAGAGGGATTGTCAAAAAGAAAGAATTTGTTGCAGTATGAGTCTGATAATGAGGCAACTACAAGTTCACCAGTGGAAGACCTTGTTTTAACATAGTTTGCAGTAGAGACAAAGCATACATCAAGTACTATGGATATTGGAGGGAGAAGAAGCTTGCAAGATATTGTTGATTTAGATAATGAAGAAAGATATAGAGAGAAGAGACTCAAGGTTGATGCATAGGAAGATTTGGTTGTATTTACAGGCAGTGAAGAGCAAGAAAAAGAGACGTTTTCGACCCCATAGGTCCAAATACAGGAATACATTTTTCAGGAAGCTAAAGAAGCTGGAGATACAAGTAAATTTCAATCAAGAGTTGAAATGTAAAACAAATATGGACAAGATAAATAAACTTATTCCCGTATGACTTAGAGTTTGCTACCAAAAGTTAGAGATTTGACAAATTCAGAAATTACCTTAGTAGCAAGTAGAGACATCAAAGATAGTACTTTAAATTTGGCAATGTCAACTGAAGAAAAAGTGACTGAGTTTAAAGTAAATTTGAAAAATATAACGGTGCGTGATAAGATCCAATTACACAAGAAGACAGGAGAAGTAACATATGATGGTATTGCACAAGCAACTTTGAAAGTTGCTAAATTGGAGGATACAGTTAGAAGGCTGGAGAAATAGTTGAAACAAGAAAAATTAGAGAACAAATCTCACCAACAACAAGTCAAGAAATTACAGATTGACTTGGTTGGTAATAGTGATGGAGGCAATGCATGAAATAAATTGTTGATGGAGAA
Organism: Larix kaempferi; assembly: GCA_027924585.1. Lineage (NCBI taxonomy): Eukaryota > Viridiplantae > Streptophyta > Pinopsida > Pinales > Pinaceae > Larix > Larix kaempferi. Next base: position 9,511,834 of record BSBM01000208.1, read on the forward strand.
AGATAATATGATTCAAGCACCACAAAATAAATTAAAAATTCCAACAACTCAGTTAATCCAACCTTTTGAATTAACTATGTTGGAGCAAGAGAAAGAATATTTTTCCAAAGAAATTGATGATAGTAAAGCCAAATTATTAAAACTTATTGAAAATGAAGCAAAGTGGGAGAAAGACAAAACAAATATAAAAGGCCAAATTGAAGATCTAAAAGGGAAGCTAAGAGTTTTGGCTCAACAGTAATCAAGTACCAAACAAGTAAGTGGAGAAACTAACACAGCTGAACTCATACAATCGATGTCTCAAGTGAGTCTCAAAGAAGTGGAAATAAAGGAATTGAAAGAAGAGAAGTAGAAACTAGAAGAGCAGAATCATAAAAAAGGATGAGGAAATAAAGGAACTGCAGATTAAAAATAAAGATTTGATAGATGCGAACCAGAGGTTCATTTCCCAAGTGATCGGACAAGTTCCAATGAAAGGATGTAAACATATGATTTGGGATATTATCATTGAATAAGATGCCAAATTCAGACCTTACTTGAATTTTTTAAAAGAAAAAGAAAAAGTAATAGAAGAAGCTTTAAGAATTGCACAGCAGTGAGGGAGAATCTAAATAAAAAGGAAAAAGAGACAACTCAAAATGCCATGGTTTTCCTGAGGGTTTTAGCAGAAGATGAGGTGAAGACAATGGGTATCAAAAATCGAATTTCGGTGATTGATTGGGAGATCATGAGAATACTAGGGAAATATACACATGTGGAAAGTCTTGAAGCCAGAGTTGCAATAAAGAGAATTGATGCCATGGTCGAATCTTAAGTGAAATTTTAATTTGTCCACTACTAACAATTTTAGTTTAGAATCGGTTTAATGCCTAATTGTAGAGGATCTTGTACTTAACATTGTCCCGCAAATCCCACAAGGATGGTGGTGCGATTATAAGTGGGGGAGTGTAACAAACTTCACCAAATATAAATTAGACCTCGTCTATTTCACCAACAAGATCCTTAATGAATGAATGTCCAATTTCTTCAATCTTTGTAAATGTTATTAATATTGTGAGACAATAAGTAATGGTAACTCTCAATAACTTGAACTTGGAATCACTTGTTACAGATGTTTAGACTGAACCTCTTTATCAATGATATTCATACACACACATTATCTACTAAATTCAAGCCAACTAAGTTTCACGTTTACCAAACATTATCTACCATCCATATATTATATTCCATTCTACATTGTAAAGTAAAATTTTGTGTATGGTACAAAGGTTAAATCAAATGCCTATTAAAATGATGAATTGACTAGCTAGTGAAGCATATGATGTGTATGCTCCAAGGGTCACCAAAAATGCCCCAAAAAATGATGCATTGACCAACTAGTGATGTGTACAACCAAAATGATAGGAAAATTAGCATTGTCCTTAGTAGTATGAAGTCATCAAACCAAGCCTTAAACCAATCATAATTAGAAGTTTCCATATATGCCATTGAATCCACATCATGAAGCATGAACTCAATGTGCTTGTGATTGAAAAGGCCTTATTTTTTTTTAATTATGCAATGTCAATATGTGTTGATAAGATGAACTATCCATAGGAATACCATTTATATATCATATTAATATCAAAGTAGTTGAATCCATGACCTTGAAGAAGTTATTAACACTTTGAGGGAAAAATATACGCGTATTGGGTAAATCACTGAAAAGAGAAATGTTGGAATACCTAAATTCTTTGGATCAAAGAGGACAATTAAAGGAGAAATAAAAAGGTTTGACAAGATAATAGAAGACTTGGAAAAGGATCTCGATACTTCTACAAAATTATTACATTTGTTAAAATGACACTTGGTTGAACACCAACAATCCCTCACCACTATTACAACAAATTGAAACAAGAGCAACATATAACTCTTGAAATTGGGAGAGAAAGTAATTTAAAAGGATGATAAAAAAGAATAAAGGCTCAGTTGGATGATGGCTCAATTGTACCAAGAATAAATAGAGACAAAGGAGGCACTCTCCAAGTTGTCGAATATCCGACGACACTTCTAAAATCTTCATAGAATCCTCTGTAGATGCTTCGCATCCCCTTCTCTCCCCTTCATCATCCCGTGTAGCACATTAATTAATAAATATGTATGTTTTCTTATGCTCAAATTATTAGTGTCACTCATGTCTGATTCTGGAAACCCTCCCACACCGCCAATGCATTCGTCTATTCTAACCATGCCAAATTTCAGTCCAAGCAAGCACAAATTTAAAAAATTTCAACGTTGGCCCTGTGTAGCACATTAATTAATCTAATATAGGTATGGATTTTGATGCTCTAATTGTTAGTGTCAGTCATGTATGAGTCTGGAAACCCTCCCACACCACCAATGCATGCGTCTAGTCTAACCATGCCAAATTTCAGTCCAAGCAAGCACAAATTTAAAAAATTCCAACATTGGCCCCGTGTATCAAATTAATTAATCTATAGGTATGGTTTTTTATGCTAAAATTGTTAGTGTCAGTCATGTTTGAGTCCGGAAATCCTCCCACACCATCAATGCATGCGTCTAGTCAAACAATGCCAAATTTCAGTCCAAGCAAGCACAAATTTAAAAAAATTCAACATTGGCCCCGTGCAGTACATGGTCAAGCACGCCATTTGGGTTAGCATGATAATTGTACATTTCCTTACTGAGCTTCTCCTTGCTTCGAGAATAATTTAATATTATCCATTGAACAAGGCCAACCATGTGAAGGTGGAAGCTCTTATGCGCCCCCCCCCCTCACATCACTCTCAATTCCCCATATAACCCGACAAAATCTATGTACAAAAAAAAATTGTTTTTTTCATACTTAAGAAGCAATGTTTCTAATTATAACATATGGCAACATACAGGAAAATGGGAAAAACACTAAGAAACAATTAATTTATACATACCAATAAAATTCAATAATTCTATCACAATATTAAATCAAAATATGTAGATATTTTAAGGCATACCTCATACACTTCAATGGACTTCATCATATTCTTCATCCAAGTCATCATATGTATCATTCGATCTAGAGTAAACATTCTAAGGATTTTCCATATCATAATCGTCATCGATGTCAGTTATGATAATCATGTCATCATCGATATCATATTCATGGACATTGTCTTCTACATCATTTGATTCAACTAATTATTCGATATATTCTTCTGGAACATGATCATCTAACTGATGTTGATCATCTTCAACATTGTCTTCTTCTTCGAGACGCTCTTCAATACCTTCCTCTACGTTATACTTTACTGGCCTTCCCCTTGGATCGTGTCTCACAATAAATGACCAACCCCCTTTACCTGGAAACTCAGAGTAAAATACCTATTCACATTGGCTTCGAAGAACATAGGGTTCCGTCCCTGGCTCAAACAACCTTGTATTAACCATGGCAAATCCATTACCATGTTCAATAATATTTTTATTAGGATCACGTTGATTCAATTGTAACCTATACCATTTGACAATGAACAGAACTACCTTGAAGGAGTTAAAGTCACACTGAACAATATCTTCCAAATACCCATAGTATCAATTTTCTAAGAGTTCTGGATGTATTTCACTTCTAGAGGAAACATTGGTCACCTCAAAGACTGCAGATATCCCACAATCTGATGTTTTATTTGTTTCATCCAACTTTTGATGCGGTATTTACAACCATTGCACCACATAGCCTTATGGTGTTTTAACTACAACAAGCCATACACGTAAATATTACATCATGATCCATTTATGCTTAAGTGCATCTTTATGCCCTACCAGGAAAAAAATGAACCTGTACATCAATATGTTTGCAAAAAAAAAATAGTGTGGTTGATTAATATCCTTTCCTGCTTATATTTTAAACCATATGCTAAATTGATTTCCCTTTGTGTAAGATTGGTATCTCCATTGAGATGTGCTTCTTTAACCAGTGAAGCCACACCTTCCCATGATATTCCATGACCATATTGTTCACATCGTTCAATCCATACCTTCATCCATTCAAGATTGTTTGCGATGTATAAATGAAGTGCATCCCACTCTCGACCAACTTTTTGATGAAAATAAAATTAAAATTCAATACAAATGTATATTCACTTAATAAAGTATACACTTTTACTTGACGCATATTGAATATTAAAAATAGAATATGCATGATATATATATATACATAAAAATCAACAATCAAATGTATTATATTAATTAATCTCCACTAGCTAATAATTACCTTTCACCTTCCTCGATCTACCTTTCCCCTTTAGGTACTCCCATTCGAAATTGTTGTTGGAGTTTGAATCACAAATGTGACCTAAATTGAGTGTTGCCGCTAATTTAGGAAGATATTCACTAATATACAGCATGTTTTGGTATACCATATATCCCTCCATCATAGAACCCTCAGGACCTGCTCGTTGTCTAACCAAACCCTTCAAAAATTTCAAGTGTCTCTCAACCATTCACATGGACGTTGAGTATATAGGTCCACACAATTCAATCTCCTCAACGTGGTGTATGAGGTAGTGTTCTTGTGTATTGAAAAATGTCAAAGGTATATGCTTCTGCATTTCACACATGAGACGAGGAATTTCTCTCCTCCAATACTTTATATCTTCTTTATATATTTCTTTAGATGACAACCATCTACAAGTGATGCAAACCAATCACGAGATTTAACAAAAAAACATTATATTACATAACATGAATTAGTGCAGAAAAATCAAATATAAGTTCTACAATGAATTAAACAAACACTAAGAGCATGCAAAAAATCACTACATACCTCATGTATTTCCCCAGATTATATATAACTTGTTTGACATTGTTGCTGAATTTGTTTGGGAGAGAGAGAGGTAGAACATACTATAACAATATACAAATCGTTTCATTTTTTTACAAAAAGTAGACAAAAAAATACCAACAATATGCACTGGAATAAAAAATATAGAAATAATTATATGCATATCATAACAATTACATTCATGAAGATATGTCAATCATGTGTTTTCACCCCCGCAAAATCACCTTTCTTTGCTATGATATTCTTCATGTTCGAACAAAATCCAGTGGGAAATTTAATTTTTCGTATGACTTCTTTTACAACATTACTTTGCCGCTCAATTAACATCCATGGAAGTGATTTTATACTAATTTGGTCTTTATTTCTATGAAATTGAACAATGTCGTTCATTGCATGGTTTCCTTCTTGAATGTTTTTGCAAATTTTGACAATATTGTCTTTCTTACTACTTCCATCCAATATTTGCCATAATGTTTCAGTCACATTCTTTCCGATATGCATTGTATCAAACATAGGAGCAATTTTTAGGTGCTCATAATAGGGAAACCTATTGAATTGTTTATGATAACTTTTCATTCCTCGTGGAATCCCATTAATTCCTTCATGATCATGACGGCCATCATGAATCATAGTTTATAAAGAAATTACAGAAATCAATGTCAATTATAGTAAACAACACACAATAAAAAAATACATAACATTTCATATATGATGATTCATACATATCTTGATGATTTATATTATATTGCAACTTCCATATGTGAGGTGTCATTCTCTGTGGTTTTAATGCAGTTTCTTGTTTCCCATTGAACATATGTTTTTCGGTAGTTTGATACCTATGATTCTTAGAGAGGAAGTTCCTATACTCATCAAACACCTCCTTTCCTAAAAAAATTGAACGACGAGATTTGATCTTAGGACCACAAACTGGACATGCAAATTTTCTCTTTGTCTGAATACCTACATAAAGAGATGGATTATCTATGTCAATTATAATTATATATGAAATGAATGGATTATTTAAAAAAACATGCGTGCATAATATATTAACTAGTTCATAAAATTAAATGCAATTAAAGTGGAACTTATAATTACAAACCGGAAAAATGGGTTAACCCCGGGGCATCATGTATTTCCCTTACAAGCATTGCATGGAATTGAAATTTCCTTTGTCGTATTGGTCTAGATACGTCATACATAGTGATTCCATTGCATAACTTTAGTAGCTCATCCATAAGAGGTTCGATATATACATTCATATATTTAACATGGTATTTACCTGATTGATTTGAACATATAAAATATATAATTATTACAACCATTTAGATATATAAACCATAGACAAGAGAAAAATAAAAAATATACATATGACATTGTGCAAAAAAATACGACAAATGAGATGCCACTACATTAAAAAAAAAAGTCGTAGACACATACTTGGAATAATCATTGCCAACATTATGTGCTCCCTCTTTATTGACAACCATGGAGGAATGTTATTGTTGATAAAAAAAATAGGCCACACTGAGTAAATGAATCTCATCTCTGCAAATGGATTGACACCATCTGCTGCCAAAGAAATCCTAAGATTAATAGGTTCTTCTTTAAACTGAGGCCGTTTTTACTCCATATCTCTAAATGTAGACCCATCTACAGGCATTCGAATAATGCCATCTTTAATTATGTTCCATGCATGGTAATCCATAAATTGCACTATGTTTTTTGCACCTGAACAGTCGTTTCAAACGTGGAATAATGGGAATATAATGAAGAACCTTGCGAGGCACCTATTTTGTTACTTGATCTGTTCGATATCTACTGATATGACATTCCATACATTTTGTTTCAAATTCATGCTGATTATAATATATAACATGGTCATCGAGGCATGCATGAATTGATTCATACTGCATTCCAATTTATTTAATGATGGAAGATAAATATCTATATGTGTGAGGTAAAATATTTGACGATGGTAACAAAAATTCATCTATCAAGCTGCAACAAATTAAAATAAAATCTAGTTAATATAATATATTAATAATATTAATGAAACACATTTCATTCGTATTAATTTGACTTATGAATTGACAATAAAATTATTAGACCAACAGTGATAACCTTTAGTGCGATCATATATATGTGATGGAATGTATTACATACATTAACATTTGTGTTACTGATGTGTTTGAAATACCATTCATAACCTTCAAGTTCATTATCAACAATATAACATAGAGAAGATTTGTGTTGGAGCCTTCAGGTTCATATGCCTTCTCAAGAAGAGGTAAATCATGAACATCATCAAAGTCATCATTTTCATGATCATGATCATCATCATCATCCATTCTAACATTAAATATATCATGGATCAATGTATTTGTACCATCATCTTCAACTATCTTATCTGTATGATCATCTTCTTGAATAGGATCATTAACTTGTTCTCCATTATTCATAGCTCCATGTTCCTTTGGTAATTGTTCTGAAAGCATGTCCTATGAATGATATGTTTTAGGATGTATTTCCTTTATAATTACATGAAACCATCAATATATATTACTTAATAAAAGAAATATTAAAATAATGCATACATTAAAAAAAGAAATCAATATAAAAACATATATGACGCAAAACTTACAAATGGATGATATTCATGTCCCCCCTCAGCGTGTCCATGTTCCCTGCATTGACTACATGGAAAATAACATTTCCCATTACCCTTTCGTTCCAGTCCATCCCAAAATCTAGCAAGTAATTATCGATTTTGTTCATCTGGATCAGGAATATTGTTATTTGACATTTTCTCATAAAGAGATTGAATGAAGATTATCGATTTTAAAAAATAAAGCTCCACACTTTTATTTTTAATCAAAAAAACAATTGAAATAATTGTGTATTATTTTACGAAAAATAGTCTATGCGAAGAATATAATTTCCGCAAACCGTCACTTGTATAGAAAACATGTTGGAATGTTTCCATAATTTACAGTTTTTAACATTTATAGTTCATCGGATATCCGATGACATTACCATAGTTACTATTATAATATATATGTCAGATATCCGACGACACTCGTAGGATATCCGATGACATTACCATAGTTACCGTTATAATATATATGTCGGATATCCGACAGCTAAATTAGAATAACCGACAAGCGTCAGATATTCGACAATGCCAGGTATCAACTAATTTTTTTTTATCGAACTTCGTAATTTTAAAGGTGAAATATGACGACACAGTCAATTTCGTCAGATTTCGTCGGATTATCTCGTCGGATTTGGGTTCAAATTTTGTCGTGAGAAAACCACATAAATGCTTTATTTATTCATCGAAACATTGCATAAAGCATTTCATCTTCTTACAAATACGTGTACACAACTTATAGATCTCAACCCTTTCAAAAACCATTAAGTTACAAAAACTCAACAATAATACGTGGGATCACTCAGCTCTTTGTCACACTATCTTTCCATCAACATTTCATCCAAAATTATCAGCAGCATACTATACCCAACCCATTACATAAATATATTTATTAGCAGAGTCCCTACGGACCACTAAGTGAACTGAAAATCCTATCTTATTCCCTAACTTAATCGAACCACTTTGTCGGTTGACATGATCAACCACAACTATTTCCATATTTTATGGGAGCTACATTGGATTCTATTCTTCTTCATGGGTTCATTTCCTTTTGACCACTTCATTGTCTTACCCTTTTTCACATCAACGCAAAACTGGTTCAAAATATATTAGGTGCAACAATCCCCAACACTCACATATTGTTCATTGCAAGCAACTTAAGCGCTCAGAACTTAACATATAAACAACAAAAAACTGAAATCAAGAATTATGAGAAGTAATTGAATGTATTTTACTCTTCAGACTTCTCAGGGAGTCGCTATTACACAAATTTCTTGAAATATGAAATGTAGGAGATCTTAAGAAGGAGAGAAGAGTATAGATATTCACCAGATATGTAATAGGATGACTAAAGAGAAGTCTTCTAATGAAAGGTGCACCATATCTCAGTGACTTCTCATAGGGGCCGCATTCACCAATTGAAACTTCTCCTCTGAGTGAATCTCCTCCAGAATCTCTCTCTAATTGAACTGACACTCAAAATATCTTCTTTATGGATTGTATTCTTCAATGGTGATTAATATTGGCATGTAAATCATAATTCAATAGATTTGGATCATATTATGAACAAACTAGAACACTCACAGTTCATTGTGGCACATCTCCCAATCTCGGTTGAGGCACATCACTCAACCTTGAGAAGCAAAAGCTCTCAGACACAAATTGAATTTTCCAAAAGATGTGAGAGGAGTGCACTAGAATTATTTTATAGACTGGTGTTGCGTCCCCTCCCATAGATCCAACACAAGGAAGGGATCATGACACTAAGATCTAAGATTTTACACAATTACTCAGCCCCATTCATCAAATTCATAGCAATAAAACAATATTCTACACACACATATAGCATGGAATTTCCAGCATATGGATAAACATACACCAATTTAAAAACATTTGCAGAAGTAAAGCACATAGATAGAGAAATACTTATCTTTGTTGAGAAACTGTCCCAAGCAACTAGCTATGTCGCTACAACGTTACACCCAACCATAGGTCTCTTCCCAACCTATATTCTTTCAACACTTAGAGACCACCCCCGAGTTGGGAATGATATCTACAAGGAAAAGGGGACTCTCAAGCTCAACACAACCAAAGCAATGGATACCAATCTCAACCCCAACATTCTCTTACACACAACAAACTCAAAAACTGGGCATGGATACACATTTTCAACAATGAATTTACAAAATAGGGTCCGTGGGTTTTTCCCAAATCATGGCACACCCAAAAACGAAATGTTAGAAGGGGAATCAACCCTAAATCGATTTCAGAAAACGTTTATGGGAATTCAAGGGGTAGAAACAGCCTCTATAAACCCATAAATCGTAACTCTCTTCCTCCCAGCCACTGTGCAACACAAAAATGAGTTCCCAGCTATGGAAAAATGAAGGAAAATGGTGGAAAACGTGAAGAAAAACGCCCCCAGCTAGCTCAGACTGCGTGAGGGAGAAAAGGACATGGGTGAAGAATGGCTTGGGGAGCAATTTTGTGGTTCCTTTCTTGCCCAAGATGCCAAAAATGAATTTCTATGAAGGGTGGCTTGCCCATACCTGAATTTGGACATCCATACCTCTCCATTCCCAAGGAATTGACTACCTCAACCAACTCTTAGGAGAAATGAATGATTGGGCACAAAAGTCAACATGGGTAGTTGAGGGTTGATGGGTTCTCTCATTTGCACTTCGATTGACTTGATTAGCTCAAGGGTTTGAATATTACCCTCCCGATTCCTTGTAAAAATAATGCCCTTATCTCTTGTTGCATTGCATAGCTAGTTGTGGGCATTTCTATTAAAATGCATATTTACAATTTCCATGGCTCACTAGCACATGGGTATCATAATACCACATACTTTTCTCTGCAAGGTCAAGAATTCACTAGTAGTGCCTTGGCCTTCAGCTCCATGCTAGGAATCATACATAACGTACATACAATATTTATATTATAGCCCAAAATATCCTAAGGGTCATAATGGGGGTATTGCAACTGGATAGATTCATGAGAAAGAAACTTGGCATGTGCGAGTGGATGAGTGCACCTCCCTTAGGGAGATTAGCAGCATCATTGCTTTGTGAAACCTTCCTTCTTTTCAAAACATTCCTTGTTTTGTGATTTTCACCCGCTTTTAGCAACTGCGCCCTTCTTAGCTTTCTGGATGTTTACTACTTTTCAAAACTGGATGTTTTTCTGCACTTTCCTACTTTGTCCACTTTCTTGCTTTATTCTCTTGTCCGCTTTTCAATGCTTTTTCTAGTTTCCTTCTTTTTTCCTATCACCTTGATTTTGGTTTCCTTCTTCTTGTTTCTATATTTTCTCAAGTGAGTGGGTGAGTTCCACCTTATCCTGATGCGCCCTCCTAGCCACATGATCACAACCACTTGCACAAACTTTAATTATTCACGATAATAATAAAACTAAAAATATTTACAAGCACTCTAAACATTAAAATTATTAAATATATAACTGCTATAGGCCTGGCTCCAAAATTTATCCCAATTAATTAATGATGGCTTCCTTTTATTTTATCCTTGACCCTTAGGGACTGAAAGGCCGGTCCCAGAATTAATCAATTAACCACTTAGGAAGGAACATGACAATATGGTACTAGATCAAGCTAGAACCTAGATGGAACCAGACACATTACTTTTGCAAATTTTAAAACCGATTATCAAAATATAAACTGATCAAATTTTTTTTAATGTGGAAATAGGGATTGCTATGGATAGACGAGGCCATAAAGGGATAACCAGGAGAGGATGTGGAGTTTTTCCTCCACCTGATCTGTCTCCCACACGTACACCTCCACAGTCTGAGGAGAAGACTAATATTCATAGGGAACTAATCACAATGATGAGAAATCCCCAACGCATGTCAGAGGCATTGATCATTCAATTGCATTGTGAGATCGTTGGAACCCCACCTCCCACTAGAAGATCTCAAAATATTCCACTAGAGATCCTACATTGGGAAACCAAAAAGTTAAATTTTCCCGAGTTGTAGGGATCCAATCAGGGATATTATGTTTAAGCATGGATGGATAACATGGCTATGTGCTTTTCACTTAGAGAATGTACCTCTAATATTAAAGTGAATATGGATATTGTTGGGTTCAAGAAATGACCCTTTTTTCTCACTTCCACTATAATCCTTTTTCCCTATTTCTCCTTATTATTATTACCAGAATGTTATCTTTCACAAGGAAAAGCATGGACTTGAATAGGTATAATTTATTATTTCTTTGTTATATTAATGCCTAAATATTTCCTATGTTTATGGATTTTTTTCCTAATTGTGCTGACTTGTGATGGATTGATCAAAGTAATTTCAGACTACACTAGGTTTTTTGGACCCAAAATACGACGGCCAAAAAGTCGTATTTTATACATTTTGTGGTCTACTATCCGACAACCTCAGTAATTTTTTAACGTCGATCCAATTTCGGATTAAAACCGATGGCTCCGACTTCGTCAGTTACTCAACCCTTCTGGCAGTCGAATAACCAACGACCCTCACAACCGAAAATTGTTTGGATCCAACGTCTTCGGCCCTTGGATCTATAGCATAGCCGTCGGTATTTTTCACTGTGGCGGTCAGAAAATCGACGCCCCTCACAACTAAAAATGGCCTGGATCTGACGCCTTTTGTCGTCGGATCTATGGCATAGCCGTCGGTATTTTTCACTGTGGAGGTTGGAAAACCGACGGCTCTCACAACTGAAAATGGTTGAGCACCGATGGCTTTTAACATCGGAGCTATGGTAACGTCGTCAGTTTTGTGCACTGTGGAGGTCGAAAAACCGACGCCTATCCCACTTGAAAATGACTAAGCACTGACGTCTTTGGTTGTCGGATCTATGGTGAGGTCATTGGTTTTCTTTGCCATAGCCATCGGTTATCCGACACCGGTGGAAAATTAAAAAAAAAAAAGCAATATTGTTTGGAAGTTTATGTTGCTACAATTCCTCTTTTTCTTTTCTAGTACACCCTCAGAGTCTTGAACTTTGTGAATTCATCTTTAAATGACCATTGCCTTTCATTGTCCAAATTAAGGTCTATTATAGCCTTCCTACTTCATTGCAAATGCCAACTTGTACCATGCCTGAAGTTGTCCCATGCCTCATTCTTGTTCAAAGGAAAATAAGTTTAAATTATTATTATAAAATCATTTATAAATTAAATATGATTTTAATATAATAATTTAACTTTACCTTTATAATAAAGTTGAAAATATTTTGACAAATAAGTTTAAATTATTTTTATAAAATCATTTATAAATTAAATATGATTTTAATATAATAATTTAACTTTACCTTTATAATAAAGTTGAAAATATTTTCTAATTATTATAATAGTCCATTATTTAAAAAGTGGCTTTCATTATCAAACTTGAAATGACAACTCTAAGTGTTCCCTCCAAGCTAAAATCATACTTAGCATTATTTAATATTCAAGCTATCAAGTCAAGTAAAGGTGTAGAAGAATTGATTGTAGCAAAATACAATAAGGAAAAGATTGGGGGTAAAGGTTGAGCTTGTACAAGAAACTCATTAAACAATGGATGGATGGATGGAATAGATTTCCATGGAACAATTTTCTGAATATTTTTTACCTAAAAGTACACTTGATAGGTTTGGATGGAACAGATTTCTGTGGAAATCCTCTTTACGTTCATTCTCGAGTGACTCGATATTAACAATTCCGATTATCAAAAGGGGATACATAATGTTAAAAAAGGAAAATAAAGAAAACACATAAAGGGATATGTAAAGTTGAGAAAGGAAAATAAATAAAATCTATAATTTGCATCGAAAGAATAACCGAGTACGAACTAAACTAAGGAGATTCGAACCTGCGACCTATGTCTAGTCCCAAGGCTACCAACTTCAAGCCTGACCTTGTCAATCAATTCCCATTTCCATTTACTCTCATACAAAGTTCCACAACCATTTCTCTCAACACCCAGTACTCTTCATTCATTCTGCATGCATTTCACTATGCAATGGTCTCAGATTCACTGCGTTTTTCCTTAATTAGTGTCTCAATTCAATATGACCCACGCCTGCCATCCAAGGAGTGTTGCCAATGGTCTTGAGTTTCATATTGGCAATGGTGACGATTCATGGTATTATGTTTCCCTTCAGCTGCAATATGGAAAACTCATAGTCCACTACGAAGGTTTGTCTAACAAATGTGATTGTTTGGGTCATGCTGAATCGAGAAACCAAAACCATCACATTTTTCAGACAAACCTTTGTATTAGAGATTTGAGTTTGTCATATTGGAGGCGAAGGGAAACATAATACCATAAATTGTTACCATTTCCAAGATGAAACTCTAGACAACTGGAAACACTCTTCGGATGGTAGGCGTGGGTCATGTTGAATCGGAAACTAATTTAGGGAAAGTACAGAGGGGATTTGAGATTGTTGCATAGTGAAATGCATGCATAATGAATCAAGCAAGTTGGTAGCCCTTCGTCTCCCACTATGAAATGCATGCATAATGAATCAAGCAAGTTGGTATCCTGTCGTCTCCCACTATAAAATGCATGCAGAATGAATCAAGTTGCTTGAAGGTGGTCTCCCATTGTCAGTTGCACTTCAAGCTTGAAGCTGTTAGCCTTGGGACTAGACATAGGTCGCAGGTTCAAATATCCTCAGTTAAGTTGTAGCCATAAAAAATGATGAACATTGACAACAGGAAGCATGTTTCTAATTGTTGTTGGTGTATGCTATATTAGTTGCAAATATCGTGCTTCAGAAGCCAGGCTTCAATGGTAAATAGACCATTTTAGAAGGGTTCAATGTGAGGTTAAGGATATTGATTCCAATGAAATTAAAGAGAAAGTTAAGGATATCGATTCTAGTGCATCATTTACTCAGCCTTTGAAGTTGTGGAAACTCGAAATTGGTTATGATGAGCAACCAAACATCACAACAAGCTCCAAGAAATTGTCAAAATTTAGATGACACGCTAGTGGGTTGTAGAAAGTCAGCATCGTAGCCATTCATTGAGCTCCTCTCTGTTTCGAGAATAATTTAATATTTTCTACTGAACAGGGCCAACCACATGAAGGTGGAAGCTCTTATGTCCCCTCCCCCCCTCACATCACTCTCAATTCCCCATACCCAATGCATGTACTTGAAAAAAACAAATATGTGCAAATTCATCCATACTTCATCATGAACTTTCATCTACCATTCATTCAATAAAGCTGAACGTTCATTAAACCATTGTTTCATTCAGTCAACACATTCATACAATAAAAGATAACATTCAATAAACCATTCATTCATTCATTCATTCAGTCAACACATTCATTCAATAAAAATGGACATTAATAAAGGTAACAGTTTACTACACTGAATCATTAAACCATTAAACCATTCATTCATTCATTAGGCCAAAAATCATGGACGATATATTGTTATCAAAAATAATTAGACAAGTACATTTTTCGAGTCACTTCTTTTTACTAGTAGTTTTTCTTCTCTTTATAAATGGTAAATAATCTCTAAGAGGAGCATCTACCCCTGGACTTTTTGTTCCAGTTTTGGTTCTTCATCAGGTGCTTGTGGTTAATTTTAAGAATGGGATGGAGCTAAGAAAGGTAGATGGTTTTTTGGTGATTTGAAGTTTCTATGTGTTTGGTAACGTTGTGCGGTCTCTGTTGGGGCCTCCTTGGTATGCGAGCTGGGAAGGACATGGGTACTACCACTGACGGTGTGGCCTTGGCCTCTGCAGGGAACATGGAAAAAGGAAAATAGACCAACCAAGATCCTTCCCCTGGAAGCAGGACTGGGGTCACTGAGGAAGGACCTAGTGGTGTGGTCACCTCGATGCAAGCAACAATAGAATCAAGAAAGCCTAGGAAATATCTGCCAAAGGCGCTCAAAATTCCTAAACTCTTGATAAAATCGGAAAGGATCAGAAATGATATCCAGCACATCAAAGAACATGCACTCATTGGAAAATTTGTTGGGATCTGGCCAGCTGAGAAAGCGCTGGTGTGATGGATCAATACAACCTGGAAACCTCAGGGACATTACGATCTCCAATTGGGAGCTAAAGGTTTCTTTACCGTGATTTTCTTCAATGAAGAAGACTGTACAAGGATTTTTGACAATGGACCATACTTTTTCAATTCAGTGGGACTGTATCTTCGCCCCTGGAAGGAACGGTTTAACCCAGACAAAGAAAATTTAACCATCGCCCTAGTCTAGATACGTCTCTACTCCTTGCCTTCTGAATACTGGAAGGAAGAAATACTAACAGAGATTGGTAATGAGCTGGGGGTGTTTGTTAAAGTCTCAGAACAAACCAAGAAGATGCGGTATACATCTTATGCCCTTATATTCCTCTATCTCGATATCTCCCAAGACTTGTCGGCAGGAATAGACCTTACCTAGGAGGATGAAGATTGGTTCCAAGATATTGATTATGAACAAATCCTGTTTCGATGCCGGTGATGCCATGAACATGGGCATCTTTTCAGTGATTTCCCACTTAACAAACAGATAGCAGGAAAACTAACTCTGAAGGAAAAGACTAAGAAGGATTCAGGAAAGTTACTAGCAAGAAAAGGCAAGCCAGGAAGATCGGGGGCCCTGAAATACACAAGAAGACCATGATCCACAATAGGTATGAGGTCCTGCAATCAGGAGAGGAAGAAAAAGAAGAGGAAGTTATCTCTACATAGGAAAAGATCGAAGCATCAAATAAAGAACCAAAAGATAACCCCAATATTCATTCAGCTGAGGCTAAGCCTCTAGGCTATGCAGGATCCTCACAAGAGGAAGGCGGAGATGAAATGGAACTAGAAGATCTAGATTTGGAAGGTCTGGAGGCGGCATGTAAAGTTGAAAATCCTATTTCCATAACACCTCATCAGGTCTCCCTCCTAGAAAAAGCGATTATTAAGTCCAAGAACTGCAAACTCTTGGGGATAATTTCTGAATCTCTCAAAGAGAACGATGGGAAAAAGATAACCAGAGGGGAGAAAATAGGAAGGCGAAGTAACATGCAAAGAGTTCAGATGATAGGAAGGAACCTGGTGGCCTCAGGCCAGTATCCAACCATTGACGCGGCTCTAGCATCATCCAACCTCAATCGGTTATAAAATGTGGATTACATATTGGAACATTAGAGGATGCAAGAGTATCCTAAAAATCCACCTCTTACGATGAAAAATTGAACTAGAGAAACCTGCTATTAGTTTTCTCCAAGAAACTAAGTGTTTGGAAATTGAGCTCCAAGCCATCGGGCACAAAGTCTGGAAGCACTGCAATGTGGTGGCAATAGATGCCACTGGTGCGGCTGGGGGAGTTGGAATTCTCTGGAACCCTAAAGAAGTAAGTTTGTCTAATTGGATGGCTTCAAAGTTTATCTTATCAACTTCTTTTCATATTTTAGGAACCAGAGTCAGAGGTTTTCTGTCCAATATCTATGGACCTTCTTTGGCGAACCAAAAGAGTTCCTTCTTGAATTCCATTAGGAATCTTAAAAAAGAGACTAGTGACAGACCTTGGATAATAGGGGGAGATTTCAATCTAATTAGAAATCTTGAAGAAAAACGTGGAGGTCGACGTTTTCTTCATCCCAATAATGAGGAATTTTCAGAGGTAATAAAAAATCTGGAAATGATTGATGTTAAAACCTCCAATGGCATGTATACATGGAATAATAAAAGAGGAGGAGACAAAAGCATTGCATGTAGACTAGATAGGTTTCTGGTCTCTAAATCCATTATGATGGGAGGCAGGGATCTGACTGCGGTAGTGTTTCCTTCGGTGGGCTCGGATCATTGGCTGGTTTGTCTGGAATGCTACAAGATAGGAGAAAACCTCCATCGACCATTTAGATTTGAACAATTTTGTCTTCTGCACCCTGATTTTTCTGATCAATTGCATCAGTGGTAGCAGACTTGTGACCCGATTACAGGAACTAAGATGTATCAGTTCCAAAAAAAATTAAAATACCTCAAAGGAAAAATAAAGAGGTGGAATAAAGACATCTTTGGAAATATTTTCCAAGGTAAGAAGATCCTTGACCTTAAACTTTAGGAATTCCAAAAGGAGGCATTGGGACAGGGGTATACTATAGAGTTGAAAACCCAGGAGCAAAACATTTTGCAGGAACTCACTCTCAAAGAACATTAGGAGGAACTCCTATGGAAGCAAAAATCCCGAAGTCGTTGGCTAAAAGATGGTGAGCATAATACCAAGTTCTTTCACAAAGCCACCATTCAACATCATCATGGGAGAAGGGTGGTTAGACTTAAGAAGGAAGATGGCACAGTAGTGGAAACGCAACCTAAATTAGAGAAGACCTTAAAAGATCACTTTGAAGACCTTCTGAATGAGCCTAATATTAATAGACAAGTTGAAAGGGAGAAGGTTCTTGGCCACATCCCAAGATTGGTCATGGAGGCCCACAACAAACTCCTTATGGGGACTATCTGCATGGAGGAACTTGATGAAGCCATCAAACAAATGGTGGATGACAAAGCACCTGGACCAGATGGCTTCACTACAAACTTCTTCCACTCTTGCTGGGATTGTGGAAGATTCTCAGTGAACTAGGAATATTCGAAAAGCTCTTAATGCTACCTTTCTCACACTTATCCCTAAGGAAATGGGAACTGAGGATCCTAGAAAGTTTAGACCCATAGATCTCTACAATGTGATCTATAAAATTATTACCAAGGTTATAGCAAACCGGCTTCGGCCTCTTCTCCTTTTAATTATTTCTTCGGAGCAGGCTGGGTTCGTGGAAGGACGTCAAATTATGGATGGAATTATTCTAGTTCATGAAGCAATTCATTCGCTCAAATGAGAGAAAATCCCAGGTATGATCCTAAAACTAGACTTATCAAAAGCCTATGATAAACTAAACTAGATGTTTATGGAAGAAATGTTAGCAGCCTTTGGTTTCATCCCCTTTCTTTTCAATCTTTGTCAATGGAACTCCCTCACAACCTTTCCTCGCGACCCATGGAATTCGGCAGGGGGACCCCTTATCCCCATTCCTCTTCATTATCATGGCTGAAGGTTTAGTAAGAATGATAAGGGCGGCCCAGGAGAACAATGTTATTCAGGGTTTGGACCTAGGGGAGGGACTAACCCCTCAAACCCACCAACAATTTGTCGATGATACTATGATGATGGGACCTTCCTTGGTTCAGGAGTCCAGAAATATCAAGGATATTCTTAACACCTTCCTTAAGGGCAGTGGTCTAGAAATAAATAAAGAAAAATCGAAGGTGTATTTCTTCAACACTCCCAGAATTCATCGCAGAAATATCCTCTGAATTTTGGAATTCTTTGAAGAACTCCTTCTGTCGAAATATCTAGGGGCACCCTTGTCGGAATCTACAATCCGACAAATCTCTTGGAAAAATATTCTCGATAAATTCAAAATCAAATTGGAATTATGGACATTTCGAGCCCTGAATTTTTCGAGCCGCCTCATTTTGATCAAGTCAGTGTTATAGGCTTTGCCAATTTACCTGTTCTCTATGATGGCAGCACCCAAAGTTGTTCTGAAAAAGATCTATAATCTGCAGAGGAACTTCTTGTGGGGAGGAACCCCCGACCAGAGGAAATGGGCCTTGGTGAATTGGAACACTCTATGCACTCCTAAAATATTGGGGGGCCTGGATCTGCGTGACCCGGTGTGTATCAACAATTTCTTAGGAGCTAAAATATGGTGGAGATGGGTCACCCACAACGAGGAACCACGGGCACATCTTTGGGACCAGAAATACGCCCCAAGATGGCCCAAACAGGACCTTATCAGATTTGGCAAAGAACAATCAGGATCCAGTATTTGGAAGGTTTCCCAGGAGAATCGTGATTTAGTTAAAAATCACAGATTCTGGGAGGTAAGAGATGGCAACTCTGCCTCCCTTCTGCATGATGCTTGGCAGCAACTCCCAAGACTCTCTGATGGGCTGGACAATCAGGAGATGATTTTATATTTATAGAGTAGCACATGGGAGAAAGTCAAGGACTTTTGGGAAACAGGACCTGAGGAACTACGGTTTAGACAATCGAAATCAATTCAATGGTAGAAAACCTTAACCCCCGAAGAAAATCTAGACAATTTTTATGGTGAAATTACCAAATGGAAAATACCCTGGGCCACTGGGCTAGACAAAATCCAATGGGGTTATTCTAACATGGGGAACTTCAACATTGTAGAAGTGGTAGGACGCTTGAATGGCCATGATAGGGTGCCCAGGGATGAAAAATGGAAAAAGTCTGGGAGACGAACCAGTGGCCCAAAATTGCCACTTTCAGCTAGATGTTGATTCATCAGTGAATTTTGACTTGGGAAAAGCTTCTTAAGAGGGGTTTCTTTGGACCCTCCCATTGTAGTATGTGCATTAATGTGAGCGAAACCATTAATCACCTTCTTGACGAGTTCCCTCTGGCCTCCTTCTTCTAGAATAGGGGGGAAGAAAAATTTAGAAAAATGACTAGAGTTTTGGGCCGACCGAACCTGACGCTGGCCAACTGGCAGACTAAACCCTTTAAAAATGAACTTCTTAACAGAATATGGGAATTGTTTTCGGGTTTCGTGGTTTGGGAAATATGGAAGGAGAGAAACTAGCGAATTTTTGAGGAGAAACAAAGAAACATGGAGATAATTTGGAAGGTTATGGAACAACACATCAAGGAAATGTTATACTCCAAAATTATATCCCCAGAAAATGGAAATGTAGATCCTGCAGAAAGAATAATGTTGAATGACTGGGGTATTTATAACTCACCGAATGGCAATACTGAAGTGTTGTAGTGCAGAGCAATCTCCACTAGTCCCGATTTTTGGCAACCTGCTATAGCTGATACTATGAAGCTCAATTTTGATGGTGCATCAAAAGGTAACCCGGGGCCTTCAGGATTTGGAGGAGCCATCAGAAATGCCCATGGCCTGGTTGTAGGATTTTTCTGGGGTAACTTAGGGGAAACAATGAATAATGTCACAGAACTTGAAGGAATTGTTAATGGCATCAGTTGGGTGTTGGGAAAAAATTGGGTACCTCTAATTGTTGAGGGGGACTCCAACATTTTGATCTCCATTGTGTGTCATATTCAAAGCGGTGCGGCGGTTTTGAAGGTCTCTGTGAATTGGAGATGGGAAGGCAGGCTGATGCAGCTTCAGGAAATTCTTAGCACCTCTCCGGCCATCAACATCATTCATGTTCGAAGAAAAGGCAACAAGTTAGCCAATGAATTGGCCAACATAGGGGTTAAGGAAAGTGTAGCATTCAAAGCTGGCACCTTGCACGACATGGACGATCACGTGGCCAGTCACTAGTGTGAGTTGATCGCAGCCGTTGATCTCAGCCCTAATTCGAACACCACCTGCCCAGAGCATCGTGAATCACATGGCATCTGGCCCGAAAGGACACATGCTGTAGGTAATCCGACGTGTTTAAAGTCTGATTATCCCTCCTGATGCAGCGTATCCAGTTGTTGTCCTTTCACCTTAAGGAAGTTAAGGTGGTTGATCGTCGGGTTTTATATCACAGGCTTATCAGGTCTTTTCGTGATATTTCACCCAAGCATCTGAATTATCTGAGTAATTATACCATCATGAGTATTGGTAATGGTGTGTACTGTAACGAAGGCATTTATGACCCTAGCTATGGTGAAGGGAATGAAAGCAGTAATTTCTATAGGCTTATCATATTCCGAGCAGGTGAGATCATGGATCAGTACATAATGGTTAAGTCGAGCACTCATGAGAATACATGGAAGGGTACTTTTCCCAGCTCTCATTATAGGAATGAGGATTATAAATTAATGACTGAGGGCAACGAGATCAAGAGTTGCAATTCGTAAATCCATTGCTTATCCTTGCCTCCTGGTATTCATTTTTATTTTAACTTGTGGATTAATTGGCTTCATATTGACGGTGGTCTCTCGACTACGTCCGGGTCCATTTTCCTACGCATTATGCATCCCTGTGTCAGGATGAGAAGTCATCGTGGGACGAGTAGAAATCCTGGGGGTAGGGGGAGAAATACTGGTGAAGGTTCTCCCTCTCGATCCCATCCTCAGGAGAATGCCAACCCACAGCATTTCGACTGGGCTCATTTCTATCTGGAGGAAACGTCGTCAACCATTGATAACCAAATACCATACCTGGAAATTGCTTTGCTAGAAGAGATCGAATCTCAGCTGGGTTATCAGATTCTGGCTAGCCCCTTCTGGGCCTGTAGGATTCTTCTTGCCCATGAATTACATATCAGGGAGAACATTGCACGTAATATGCAAGAAATCATTGCAGGTATGAAGGAGAACCAACAAACCAAAATGGAGAACACTAGCACTCTGGAAGCGTTGATGGAGGACCTCAGCATCCATCCTCCACAGGAAGCTAGTCATGGGTTTTCTGATACTTCAAGCCCGGAGCAGTAGGTCGATCGGGATCGACTGTTTTGTTTTTTCTATTTCGCTAAGTCATGTTAGTATTTTGTTTTGGCCCAGTGTGGCTCGCTGGTTAGTTCTTCTTCGGCTCTTTAGTGGGGCCTGATTCAAGTTTGTGTATCTAGGTCCTTTTTGTTATCTTGGTTAGCTTTGTGTTGATGATCAACCTTTCGAGGTTTTGAGGGCTTCCTTGCTTATTTCTATTATGTTGGTTTCGCCCTATCGATTATGTGGATAACTTGGCTTGTCTCCATCCTCCCTTCTGGGATGGGTCTCTGGCTGGTTCTGGTCCTTAATGGACTTTTGTAACATTTTTGTACTCTATGTACCTTTTTATTAATAGAACTATCACTCTCTCTTACCTATAAAAAAAAAGGTGTCCACAAATCTTCAAAAACAATATTTTATACAATGTTGTGGGACTTGTATAATCTTATTCAAGCATGGTCTTCTTAGATGACTGAAAGTAATTAAATCAAGCAAAAATGGAACCGTAAACATGTAAGCTGTTTTGAAAAATGGTAGCTTTCAGTCATACTCCCAACTAATGCTGCCTTTTGACAATTACTTGTAATATTGACTTAGGGTGTTTAATACATAACATAGATTTTCAATCATATTGACAGAGAGAAAAGTAGGGTTTTCTTTATATTATCATGACATAGTTACAAAGACTTCCTTTTCAATCTTTTTGACAAGTTGAATGGATAGGCCCCACTCATAGCCAAATACTTTTGAGATATTTACAACTCATCGGAGTATCGGGGACCATACAATTCTTGAAAGACATTGGATTCAACAACCCATTCCTTTGAATAAACATACCTCAGGACCACACATCTATTCTGATGCATGTGGACGTCTATGTGGGTTTTGACAAGCCACTGTCGTTCATTTTTAACATAGTACTGAAGGATTTGAGCCTCAGTAAGCTTTGTCTGCAAAATATCTTTGACCTATTTGAGAGATTCTCCAACTTCCTGTTTTAGATTATAAATAGCACCTAGATCTAATGCTGTCAGGTTGATGCTGAATGACCTCCACCAGTCTCTAGTCCAATCAGGGACGAACCATGCAGGATTCTCATGGATATGTTTCATTTGAGGTCCAAACATTAGCATGGTATAATATGTTCTATATTTATTTTCTTTTCTCAAGAATTTCCACCATAATTTTTTATATTTTTCATAAGTGTGTATAGTACTTGGAAACCGGAGACTAGCATCTTGATGTGGCCATGCTTCCAAAGAACGT
Organism: Larix kaempferi; assembly: GCA_027924585.1. Classification (NCBI taxonomy): domain Eukaryota; kingdom Viridiplantae; phylum Streptophyta; class Pinopsida; order Pinales; family Pinaceae; genus Larix; species Larix kaempferi. The sequence continues at coordinate 9,534,988 of BSBM01000208.1, forward strand.
ATCCGATTAATACAATAGTATTGTTGTTCTAGTCGTAGCCTGGGGTGAGGTGTAGAGCCCTCCGTCGAGATTAGGTTAAGATCACGGTATAAGTGAGTTAACCAATTGCTTGCATCTGCTGCTTTTCTCAAGGAGTTGTTGTAAATCATCTCTGGTACGTCAATACTAGATCCCATAGAAATTTTTTTGAGTTCTGGAACTAGTCTAATAAAAGCATCAGATCCTTGTAAGTTACAATCTAATACTTCAACATGTCTCAACTCCCACCTAGGTTTCCAGTCTTGCATATAATCCAACCAACTCATACTATCATTGATAGTATAGATATGATTTTTTCCTCCGGTCCAATCAGAGATTTTCATGTTTACTTGTCGGTTATGGGCCCACTGGATTTCGCTTTGAACTTCTACGCTCACTTGCCTCGTGCTCACTTGGACCAGGCTCACTTGTTTCAGGCTTGCTTGCTTCAGGCCTGCTTCTTAAAAATTAACAGCACACTTCTGTGTCAAATATTCTCTTGTTATAAAGTCAGGAATGCTTTTTGCTTTCCCAGAAATGTGCTCATGAACAGTACAATTATAACATCAGAACAATGCTTCCCATCTTGCAAACTTTCCTTTTGTTGTTACAAATTTTATTCTGTTTTTTAGCTCACAAATGGAAGTCTAGAGAAATCTGTTATAGTTATGATAAGGTCATGGTTCAAGAAATAAAGTTATAGTTCTACTCAGTTTTCTGTTAGGACACTTATTATCCAAGATAATTTTCCTCACAAGTTCAGTCGAGGTCGAGTTCCACCACTCTTAAAATTCTTTACCAACAAATATAATTTGATTACCAACAATTTTGTATGACAGGACAAGCCTTAACTACTTAATTCAAATTATTTACCATGTATTTGATTACCAACACTTTGATTACTAATTAAGTCTTATAACCAACACATATTTAATTACCTGGGTGTAGACGTTTCTTGTAATATACTCAGAAGAGTTACTTTTAGAAATGACTGTGCCTCTTAGAGGCTAGTCAACTCTAGGAACCAAGTGACCCTATTATAGGGTTAGTACAAACCATAGAGAGAGAGATGATTGGTTATATTGGTATGGTCAATAAAAAAATTCAATGACATTCAAAAGGCTCAGTACAATCACAATAAAGATGAGCTGACAGCTAGCAGACTGGGGCCAAAGAGACTCACGGCCCCCAGTAAGGTACAAGTAAAAAATAAAAGAGTGGGTATAAATTAGACTCATAACCCTTGGGACTAAGGGGGTGCAGTACCTCAAATGTGGACAATCTACCATAGTTATATCCGCAAGACCAAAAACAAAAAAGGCGGTACAATTCAAAAGATAACTCAAGATCAGTAAAAGACCCAAAAGGTGAGAGGCAAGGTACCACAAAAAAATGAAAGGACCAAAATTAAAGGACAAGCTAACATAAGACCAATAAACAACAGGGTGTAAGGTCCAAAAGTAAATCAACCATTGTGGGGAAGGTACAAATAAGGTCAAATATATATTGCAATAGCTCCTTGTAACTACCTGTTATTTGACATGCCAAAGAGATGGAAGGTCAAATAATGTCAAATATATGCAATAGCTCCTTGTAACTACCTCTTATATGCAATAGATTCTTGTAACTACCTCTTATATGCAATAGCTCCTTGTATCTACCTGTTATTTGACATGCCAAAGAGATGGAAGGTCAAATAATGTCAAATATATGCAATAGCCCCTTGTAACTACCTCTTATATGAAATAGCTCCTTGTAACTACCTCTTGTAACTCAAATAGGACCACCAAAAGGTATAAAGACTCATAACAACTTGGACAAATTAGGGTGTGTACCTCAAATGTGTACAAAATACTGTAGTACCCACAAGACCAAAAACATAAAAGGTGGTGCAAATCAAAAGACATACCAAGATGAGTAAAAGACCCAAAAGGTAAAAGGAAAGGTACCACACAAATATTATTGAAAAAATGGAAGGACCATAAGACAATCAACCAAGGTGGGGTACAACGTACCAATCATCTCTCTCTCAAATGTACCATTGTTCCATATAACCTGAAAGACCATCATCACAGTAAACGGAAAAATCCACATGGATGATGTGATCATGTGGTCCTCTAGACTACTCCTAAGGTCAAGCATCAGTGGATCCATCAAGAGGTGTTAAGGCCCTTGAGAATACCATCTAACTCAACCATCTCGAAGACCTAGGAGAAGAGGACATCAAACATCATCAAATAAGCTCAAAAAACTGTACTGGGACCGGTGTCACAGTAAGCGAGCTAAAACAAAAGTGGCCAGAATGCCAACAAGCAACACTAAAAAGAAAAAGACCCTCTAAAAAGGTGAAATAGGAAGAAAAACCTCCTAACTAAGAGCTGGAGACCTCAACAAGTTGTATCCTTCGCAAGGCGCTGAAATCCAAGTCAAACAATACAAAATGAGAGACCAATAATGGAAGGATATCCCTCTACCAAAAGGGATCCTGGGTAAAAGAGCCCTAGTAGAAAACTCACTAAGCTACCTCGTTCATGACACGTCGAAAAAGGTTTTCAGTGCTTCTACCTTATCACCCTACTATCACCAGTATGGTGGCCGGAGAATACAAGGAAGACAATGATCGATGTTTCCTTAGGGCTAAGTGGAGTGCGGAATTCCATAGAGTCTGTCAGGTTCTCGATCTCGCGGTGGTTTAACCCCTGAAACAACTGGAGGCCCCTTCACAAACTGGTCGATGACCATGTCAACAAGTACAAGAGGATTTTAGCACCCTAGAGGAAAAAAGCTAGGTTCGGATGATAATGACAAGGGGGAATTATTTGGATGCCTATTCCTGGTGTCCTACCTAGCTAAGAAATTCTTTTTATCCTCAAGTGAGGTTAAAGTGTGTTGAGTTAACGAGTTAAATTTTAATGGTTGTATTACTCAGTCGGGTGATGGAAGTGCAACTCATGGTGTGATGACTAACTCAAACCATGCAAATGCATATGAATAAAATAAGCCTTTCCTTTCAATGAATACTAGCTAAGGTAAGGAGAGAGTTCTTTCAAACTATAACTACTCTTTCAAATTAAATGAATGCAACAAGTGTTCAAGTTCATTCATGGGACCTCAAGGAGAGCTTTAGATATACTCTAGTCATGCAAATGAATTCATCACATAAAACAAAGTGATAATAAATATAAGGAATTGTACATATCCATGTTCATAATTCTCTAGGAACACTTATAACATTCTTCAATCATTCTTCACAAAAACACAAGGATATCCGAAACAATAAACTGCATATAAATCTTCATGAGCTTAATAAAAAAATAGTAACCACAACTGGGGAAGCTATACCACAACTTGTTTTTTTATGAAGCCATCACAGTCCAAATTTGAAGCTACTATATTCTAAGTGTGAAAGCTGCTACAGTACTACCCTAGTCGAAGACTAAAATTGCCACAATCCAAGTCATGATGGTTTGATTGAAGTCTGAAGTATGATGATGCATGCTTACCTTTTATGAATTTACTAACCCTGACGAATGATACAGAAGAGATGCTTACCTTGAAGCATATGCTGGAGGATTTTTCATTCTAAATAAGTGGTATATCCGAAATTTGAAATACCACAGGTGTACCAGGTAAAATTATATGAATTGGTTGGCCCCTACAAGGAAATGACGTGGTTATATGGTAGACTTGTTGGACAGGAATCCCCAGCTTTAATGCTTAGGTATGTTACGTATGTTAGCTACTAAATCCTATATATAAAGATAAAATTATATCCATGGTAAGAAGAAGCTTTTATTGTAGTTTCCTTTTACATATGTGGGAATCACTATAAAAAAATGTTATGCTTAGAAGAATTGGCTAAGGGTTTATACTCCTTTCATTTCAATGATGCTAAGGCTTATCCTGGGTATGGCCTTAAAGGTGTTTAAAGATTACATGATTTCTATCCAATATGCTAGTAATTTACCTTAATATGAGGCAAAAAAAGAAGGAGTTGGTTACAATGAAGAGGCCCACATTATAGATAAACTCGTTGAGCCCGTGTGTGTAGTTCCAATTCTGCCAGCATGGTGAAGGAACGAGACATCCAAGAAGACATTAATACTCTAATAAGCCAAAATGTAAAACATAGTCAAAATAATAAATAAAGTAAAACTTTGCAATACCCTAAGAAGCAAAGGGATACTACTGAGCGGCAGCCTGAAGGGATACAATGTATAAAATGAAGTAATAGTTTGGGGGTTATTGCAAACAACTCTAAAGGTACATCTTATGCAATTATAAAAGACAGAAGGAAAACCTCCCATGAAATGATAGGCAAAAATATATAAGGAAAGCCTGGAGTGGTAGGATTTAGATTCTCTAGCAGTTAAATGAAAGTTGTGAAGTTCTTTAAAAGAGAAGGTCTCAGGTTTACTAGAAAGTGAGAGAAACTATGCAAAGTATGGAAGGTCTGGCTTTACTCCAAATTGATATATATATATTGTGTCTATCCGACGGGAATAAGGGTTGTATGCACAAATCAATGGATAGCGGGGAGCATGCCATCCTATCATCGTCTATAGGCATGTACCCACCTAACATGAGGGTCTTTCTTTTTGCATTCACAGTTTGGTTGGTTAACTTAACATCCCTCCAATTCACAACAAATTTTTGTGGCATTCATTTAATTTGGTGTAGGCTGATGCATTCATTTCAAAATCGGAGATGGAGGCTGCTTCCATGCCGAGACTTGAGGAAAGTTCAAAGTATGATGGTTTTAGTTTACAAAAAGTACTACTTCAGGATTGTTTTGGGACTAAGGTCTACTCAGGAGAGGCTACAACTTGTTGTATGAGTTGAAAATTGGGTTAGGTTAGGGTTTGGAGCAGAAAATTGAAATATTTATACTTTAATGCATAAATAAATTCCTAAATCAATGCTAGAAACAAAATAAGTACAGTTGTGACAAGGTAAGATAAATTTAAACATAATTTTCATCTCTTTCAACTTTAACACTCTTTAGGATAGTCATACAGCAATCAAATAACAACGAGGAAGCATTAAACCATACACCCTCAGACAATGGCACCTTGATACATAGCAGTAGCAACCTCAAAGAGTTGAGAATGTGCAAGGGCACTCTTTCAATGGTCACTGTAAGCACCAGCAAGGACACAACCCACTGAACACGCCTTGAAACATTCACGATAGGTACCAGTAAGGACAGAAAAACACACAACAGTCGTTGCAGCCCATATAGGGTCAACATGGTCATGGCCCAACAAAATTAGCTTATGGCAGCCCAAGAAGAATCATTAATAGTCACAGACCAGGCCTAATAGGCTTGACACTAGTCTTGACAACCTTCTACAAGCTGAAGCAAGTCACGGCAGCCTTCTACAGTCTCAAACAAGTCACGACGCAGCCCTAAAAGTCACGGTCCAGTGATAGCAAGCGCATAACAGCCTAATAAACGTCACGGGTCAGTGCGGTATTATGCTGAAGGCAGACAGGAAAGCACTCGTGGAAAAGATATCATTGTATATGACAAGCACATTATGCATTAAACATATAATTCATAGACATACCGAGGACATATCTTCCTTCTCGAGCTCCTCTGTGTCGGATTGAAATCGTTTAGGGTTTGAAAATTAATTTTGCAGAGCACCTCTCCTGATCGCACACGTTGAATTGAAATGGGGTATCAAATCATGCTCTCCTCCAGCTCTTTGCTTCGGGTTTCATAGAGTTGCAGAGCTCCTCCTTCCTCCTGGTGTCGAATTGAAAATGAAATAGGGGTGTGGTGAAATGGGCGTGCGTCGAATCCAAAGTGAAATGGTAAGTGTTTATTTTTTGTATTATATATAGTTTGTTTTTATTTTGTTTTTTTCTATTATTTTTTTTATTATATAATATTTTATTTCATATTGTTTTATTTTGTTTTATATTTTATATTGTTTTATATTAAGTTGTTGTATATTAAGTTTTTTTTATATTAAGTTTTTTTATTATCAATTTTCAACCCATTCAAATGCGAATGCAAATGTGTAGAAACTAGAAAAATAACAAGACTCAAGACATTTAATGGGAGTGGATAGAGTTAAAACATATTCAACTTTTTCGAATATCTTTGTCACATTGAATTCGTTAAAGAAGAGATGAGTTTGTTACAAAGTAAAATGAAAAGGCTTTTCAAACTAGAGAATATTCATATATTCTCTAACACCGTAATTGGGGCCTTTGAATTGTAATTAGTATTCTCTAAAACCATAATTGGGGCCTTTGAATTGCATTAGAACTTTTGATAAGAAGTATTAGAAGAGCAAAACTGTTGGTATAAGCCCTTTCTTAATTGGACTGAGAAAAACTTTTTAAGGTGTTGGGAAACCCGAGAGTTGATGGAAAGGTCTAATAAGAGATGATCAGAGAAAGTTAGTTGCATCCTTTATAGAGAAGGAGGACACCAAACCAATTATGTTACTAAATCTAAAGCCCTTTTTACCAGTTTGAAGTTGGGTAGAGACCTTAAGTCCCATTCCATTGTTATAGAAAGTGATTTTATAAATATTCTCAAATCCCTCACAAGGAAATGACTCGTACCATCAAAAACATCATTGCAGATTCTATTGTTGTTTGAGACTCCTTTAATACTATTTAAATTGTGCAGAGTTTTAAATTGTTCATGGAAAAAAGGTTGCTTATTTTTTAAAGCTAACTTTGGAGTTTCAAAGAGTGGGATGGATTTGCTTAGTACCTTATGGTTTAGTATTTTTTTTTAATTGTGGTTTATAGGCGTTACAGACTACTGTGATGAACCTGCAATAATTAATTAATGCAAATACACAAGATATCAGAAATAATAGAACAGAATCACTTTTATATTGATCACGGGCCACTTCGAGGGGGCAACCTCCTTTGAGCAAGCTCAATACAATTAACTTCACGGTGCCTTCAATGACCTCAACACACACTTATATACTAAGTCTATGCCTAATACTATGAGTCAAAACCATGGGACATATAATACTACGGGACGACTTACAAAGCATATGCGTCCAATACTATGGGTCAATACTATGGGCTAATATAAACTATGGATCAACAAATACTACGGGACGACTTACAAAGCATATGCGTCCAATACTATGGGTCAATACTATGGGCTAATATAAACTATGGATCAACAAATAATACGGGATGACTTACAAAGCATATGTGTCCAACAAAAATATACTAACATAGTAAAGAGAAGGGTTGACATAGGTTCCTAACATCCCCTCTCCCTTAGAAAAAGCTTTGTCCTCAAAGCTTTGGTTGGAGAAATTGCTGCAGAATCTGAAGGAGTGGTTCTCCGGTAGCATCCTCGGTTTGCATTTCGGGCCATTGACGCCTTTGGAGTGTCAAGGAGGATTGCTTGGAAGGCTGTAGATGAAGAAGAACCCTGTCGGCTGTGTGGAAAATGCACTCAGAACGGTGCTGATCGGCTTGTTGTTTCAGGCGAATTCTGGCCATGTGAAGATTGTCCTGCAAAATGAGAAGAATCTGATCGCGGTTTCGAAGAACTGAGTCAATTTCCTAAACTGGGGAGCTGCTAAAGGTGTATGGAAGAAGAAATGGCGGTGTTTTTCCATAGACTGCTTCATATGGTATCCTTTGAGATGTGGTATTGTACCACCAGAGCGCTGCTAGGAAATCCATAGAAATAGTTGGCCAAAGCTGTGTAGGGATGGGCAAGGGTTTGAGCAATCCCGAAAGGAGTGTCATTTCCCCCTTGTTGACTTGGAAAGTATCATCGTCAGCCACCATCTGTTGAATTGTCATTTTTAGTCCCGGCCAAAAGAAGTTACATTGTTCCTGGTCATACATTTTGCAGAACCCAGAGTGCCCTGTTGATGGAGAAGCATGGAGTTCATAGAAGAGATAGCCCTGTTGAACATATTGCAACCAATTTGGAACAAGGAGAGAAAGAGCTGTAAGAGAAACTGGGTCATCAATTGTGCGAGAAGGAGCATCTTCCACCATATTGTCCTTACCCTTCTTGTAAGTGATCACATAGGGATAACCCATGAGTTGGATAACCCATTGCAGGTGTGTTGGGGAGGAGACCCATTGTTCCAGAAAATTTTCCAGACTCGGGAGATCAGTCTTGATGCAGAAATAATTCTCTAATAGGGATGGCTGCCACTTCTGTACTGCATGCAAAATAGCCATCATTGCCTGCTGAGAGGTAGATGTGGATACATTCTTACCGGAAAGGTCTCTTGAAGGCAGCAAGCGCATTGGTTCAGCAAAGATACATGCATATCTATCGAAGGAAGTAGTGGAGACTGTTGATGGGTGCATCTGAATGGAATTGAGCTACGCGATGACACCATGTGAATTCTTCTTAAGGATTTTTTCCAGGCGATGTGAACTGATGATGCGGAGAGACCTTGGTTGTAAGCCCATAAATTTGTGTTGTGCCCCATTGACTTTAAACTGCATCCAAAGTTTAGCAAAATCCCATAAGATGGGGCCAAGTGTGCATAACCATTGAACCCCCAAAACCACATCACATCCGCCTAAGGACAAGGAAAACATGTCAGAGTGTAGGTTATAATCTTCCATAGAGATACGCACATTGTGACACTTCCCCTTGCAAGGTAAGGTGCCCCCATTGGCAACCATGACTTCAAAGTTGGAGCAAGGATGGACAAAACAATCAGCCTGTTTGGCAATCCGAGGGTCAATGAAGTTATGAGTGCTACTAGAATCAATGAGTATGGTAAGAGGGAGCTTCTTGAAGTATCCCCTGACCCACATTGTTTGTGGGATGGTGACGCCGATTACAGCATGGAGAGAGATCTCGGGTGGGTCGTCCTGAGATGGGGTGTCAACAAGGGGGTGTTGAATGTCGACCTGATCATATACTGTATCTGTAGCTTCTTCACCAAGTTCTAAGGCAGGCGGAGAATCCACATCCAAGAGATAGAGCTTTTGGTGAACACATCTATGTCCCCGAGTGAATTTCTCATCACAATTATAGCAAAGCCATTTTTCTCGGCGTGCCTGCATTTCTATTTCAGACACATGCTTGATAGGAGTTTGTTGAGGAGTAGGCATGATGGGAGGTCATTGGGAACTCATATTTCTGAAGGGAACAAAGGTGGGTTTGGAGCGTTGTTGAGCTGCGATCTTGTCCTCGGCCAGCGTAGCCAACCCTAGGACTTCCATCATGGTGTTGGGACAAAACATTTTGACCTCTGAGTGGATTTCATCCTTGAGACCACTGATAAAACAACTCCTGTAGAATTCATCAAACAATCCTTCTGTGTGATTGTCTAGTTTCTCAAATTCCGTCTGATACTCTCTCACTGTGCCATTTTGGTGAAGTTTAGTGAGTGCTCCTGTGAAGTCTTCAAAAGCACTAGGACCAAATCATGGCAAAATGAGTTGGCAAAAATCTGTCCAATTTGGCTTGGGATGAGCTTTAATGTACCAACGGTACCATTGAAGGGCTTCCTGTTCCAAATGAAAGGATGCAAGTGGAACTTTCTGAAGATCAAAAGTATCATGCAGATTGAAATATTGTTCTACTCGGTACATCCATCCAGTCGGATTAGTACCATTGAAGCGAGGAAAATCAAGCTTCGGCCCACGAAAATTGCTAGAAGAAGAGAACCCGGTGGCTACAAAAGATTCTGGCTGTCGGTTATTGTTCATGGCTGAATGCTGAAGATGGAGGTTGAGAAATTTTTCATCCAGATCTTGGAGTTTGGTTGGATGGCTGCAAGTGCTTCCTCCATGGTGTTTGCTCCTGCACGGGTGACAACCATAATCAGTTTTTTTTTTTTTTTAATCCAGACTGGAGCGGCTATGGCTCAGAAGGAATCTGGAACAACGCCGAATGGCTGGATCTGGAACAGCTTGCAAAATGGATATGAAACGGTGCAGCAGTGATCGACAATAGTTCAGCTGAAAGTAGATATGGACCCCAGGTACGTGCAGTTTCCTAACAGTTCAGGGTTTTCACTCGGCCACCAATGCTATCTGACGGCTTGCGTATTGGAGCAGTACCCCTCACTCCACGGCTCAGGTAAAACTAATAACCGCTTTGCCACAAACGACAGCTCTTGGTTTACCTCACGGGTGGGAACTAGTCAATCACGTAGGGGTCGTTGCCCTTTTCGCTTGGCAGGTCCTCTCAATGGCCAGCTACTTCGAAGTTCCTGTGGTACTCCTCACAATGATTTTTAGGGCTTATGCCCAAGTACTTCCCACAGTTAAGTGGATAAGGATTATTCCCAGATCCGAACCTGCAATAGAAAAAATTTGGGCAGAAATTCCACCCAATGTTCAAAAACCGGATCTATATTGCTCAGAATCGCTATTATAGCATGTTTCCGGAATTGGAACAACCATTCTGCTTCTACCCATGAAAGCAGAATAGAAATCTGGGCACTTGGTCAAAAGATTTTCTCGCCGCAATTTCCGCGGCCGTCACCGAAATTCTGAAAGATTGCTGATTTTAAATCCGCGATATCTCCACTTTTAGAACTCCAAATGAGATGATTTTTTTTTTGAAACTGCGTATTTTTGAAAGAGGAATTCAGATATGCTATCAGTTTCTTCTGATTTTGTGCAAAAGGTTTCATAAATTGATCTGAAAGTCACCGCCCAAAAAAAGAAAAAAAAATTTCCCACTTGTGCCAAGGAAAATGCTCTGATACCAGATGTGATGAACCTGCAATAATTAATTAATGCAAATACACAAGATATCAGAAATAATAGAACAGAATCACTTTTATATTGATCACGGGCCACTTCGAGGGGGCAACCTCCTTTGAGCAAGTTCAATGCAATTAACTTCACGATGCCTTCAATGACCTCAACACACACTTATATACTAAGTCTATGCCTAATACTATGAGTCAAAACCATGGGACATATAATACTACGGGACGACTTACAAAGCATATGCGTCCAATACTATGGGTCAATACTATGGGCTAATATAAACTATGGATCAACAAATACTACGGGACGACTTACAAAGCATATGCGTCCAATACTATGGGTCAATACTATGGGCTAATATAAACTATGGATCAACAAATACTACGGGACGACTTACAAAGCATATGTGTCCAACAACAATATACTAACATAGTAAAGAGAAGGGTTGACATAGGTTCCTAACAACTACATCCATGGAAATAATAGACACCTGCTATTTCGGAAGAATAAGGGTATCCCCAATGTCCACCATAACATGTCGTGAACTAGATTTGAACTTGGGTGGAGAGTATCACAACCAATATTCCCACTACCCAATCTAGGCTTTGTTAGCTTAGTACCTTATAACTTTGGTGTGCTAGCTCTGGTGATCGTTGGGTCTTTATCTTGGGGGCTGGCAATATAACACCGAGAGCTTCCATATAGACTATAGAGGGCTATATTCAATATAATAGCGGGAGCTACCATAACATAGTGTGATTCATACAATAAAACAATAATGCATGTAAATTTTTTCTTAAACTAAATCCCACCTGGAAGTGTTGTGTGGATTCCAATGGTATGTCAAAAGGTTTGTTAGTGGCTTGGAACTTGCTACATGTTGATTTCTCTCCATTTCACACAATTGCAAGTATCAAACTCGAAGGTCGTATTAGGGGGTTGGAGAGACCCCTTAATATACTTAATTTGTATGCTCCATACTGCAACAAAAAGGTCTTCAGTGACATAATGGTTGATTTTGATATTCTGATGTAAACATGAATGGAAAAGCAAATAAATAAGTTTCATCAATGATGTTACCATATTTCTTAATGAAGAGACCAAAATGTTTGTTATCTAATTTGATAGCAATTGAGATTTAAATTTTAACGTTGGCCCCATGTAGCACATTATTTAATATATAGGTATGTTTTTTGATGCTGCAATGGTGAGTGTCAGCCAAGTTTGAGTCCGAAAACCCTCCCACACCGTCAATGCATGCGTCTTGACTAACCATGCGGAATTTCAGTCCAAGCCAACACAAATTTAAAAAATTTCAATGTTGGCCCCATGTAGCACATTATTTAATCTATAGGTATGGTTTTTGATGCTGTAATGGTGAGTGTCAGCCAAGTTTGAGTCTAGAAACCCTCCCACACCGTCAATGCATGCGTCTAGACTAACCATGCCAAATTTTAGTCCAAGCCAACACATATTTAAAAAATTTCAACATTGGCCCCATGTAGCACATTATTTAATCTATAGGTATGGTTTTTGATGCTGCAATGGTGAGTGTCAACCACGTTTGAGTCTGAAAACGCTCCCACACCGTCAATGCATGCGTCTTGACTAACCATGCAGAATTTCAGTCCGAGCCAACACAAATTTAAAAAATTTCAACGTTGGCCCCATGTAGCACATTATTTAATTTATAGGTATGGTTTTTTATGCGGCAATGGTGAGTGTCAGCCAAGTTTGATTCTAGAAACCCTCCCACACTGTCAATGCATGCGTCTAGACTAACCATGCCAAATTTCAGTCCAAGCCAACACATATTTAAAAAATTTCAACGTTGGCCCCATGTATCACATTATTTAATCTATAGGTATGGTTTTTTATGCTGCAATGGTTATTGTCAACCATGTTTGAGTATAGAAACCCTCCCACACCGTCAATGCATGTGTCTAGACTAACCATGCCAAATTTCAGTCCAAGCCAACACATATTTAAAAAATTTCAACGTTCGCCCCATGTATCACATATGCGACATAAATTGAGCTTTTCTACTAATTTAGGAATATATTCACTAATATACAACATGTTTTGGTATACCATATATCCCTCCATCATAGAACCCTCAGCATATGCTCGTTGTCTGACCAAACCCTTCATAAATTTCAAGTGCCTCTCAACCATCGACATGGACCTTGAGTGCACAGGTTCACATAGTTCAATCTCCTCAACTTGGTGTATGAGGTAGTGTTCTTGTGCATTGAAAAATGTCGAAGGTAGATGCTTCTGCATTTCACACATGAGACAAGGAATTTCTCTGCTCCAATACTTTATGTCTTATTTATGGAATTCTTTAGATGACAACCATCTACAAGTGACATGACAACCAAATCAAGAGATTAAAGCAAAAAAAACAATATATTACGTAACATCATGAATTACAGAACGAAAATCAAATACAAGTTCTATGTTGAATTAAACAAACACTAAGCGCATGGAAAAAATCATCACTTACCTCATGTATTTCCCGAGACTATATATTATTTGCTTAACATTATTGTCGAAGTTGTTCGGGATAGAGAGAGGTAGAACATACTGGAACAATAATATACAAATAGTTTCATTTTCTCAACAAAGAGTAGACGAATAAAAAATATACCAACCATATTCACTGTAATAGGGAAAAGAAAAAAAATTTAAATCTATAGCATAATAATCACCTTCATGAAGACATGCCAATCGTGAGTTTTCAGCCCCGCAAAATCTCCTTTCTTTGTTATGATATTCTTCATGTTCGCACAAAATCCGGTGGAAAATTTAATTTTTCGAATGACTTCTTTTACAACATTACTTCACTGGTTCGTTAACATCCATGGAAGTCAGTTTATATTAATTTTCTCTCCGTTGCTATGAAATTGAATGGCGTCTTTCATTGCATGGTTGCTATCTTGAATGTCTTTGCAAATTTTGACAATTTTTTCTTTGTCACTCCTTCCATCCAATATTCGCCATAATGTTTCGGTCACATTCTTTCCGATATTCATTGTAGCAAATAGATGAGCAATTTGTAGGTGCTCATAGTAGGCAAACCTACTGAATTGTCTAGGATAACTTTTCATTCCTCGTGGAATCCCATTAATTCCTTCATGATCACATGAATGACAATCATAAAATTACATAAATTAATGTCAATTACAGTAAAAAACACACAATATAAAAAAATACAATATAACATATCATATACGATGATTCATTATATGTACCTTGATGATTTCTATTATATTGCAACTTCCATAGGCGAGGTGTCATTCTCTGCGGTTTTAATGCAGTCTCTTGCTTGCCATTGAACAGATGTTTTTCGGTAGTTCGATACCTGTGATTCTTATAGAGGAATTACCTATACTCATCAAACACCTCCTTTCCTAAGCTTTTTGAACGATGAGATTTGGTCTTAGGACCACAAAATGGACATGCAAATTTCCCCTTTGTCTGAAGACCTGCATAATGAGATGGAATATCTATGTGATCAATTATAATTATATACAAAATGACTGGATTATTTAGAAAAACATGCATGCGTAGTATATTAACTAGTAGTTTGTATAACTTTTTGCAAATAAAGTGGAACTTATAATTACATACCACGGAAATGGGTTAACCCTTGGGCATCATGTATTGTCCATACAAGCATTGCATGGAATTGAAATTTCCTTTGTCGTATTGGTCTAGATATGTCATACATAGTGATGCCATTCCATAACTTCAGTAGCTCCTCAATAAGAGGTTCGATATATACATTCATATCTTTCACTTGGTACTTACCTGATTGATATGAACATATAAAAAATATAAATATGAGACTAACCATTAATATTACATATATTAAACCATATTGCACAATAGAAAAACATTAAATATATATATGACATTATGTGACAAAAATACGACAATTGAGATATTGTTGGTTGTGGAGCCAGATCTTCCAGTCTCATAGATGATTTTGTCTTAGTCGTGCACCCTGAAGAACTGTACACCCATTCTGCATTTGGCCCTAAAAATTAGGGTTTCCACAAAAATAGGAATTTCTGAAATCTGAGGACATAGCTGGAAGCTCCTTGGAAAAATCAAAGTTTAGAGCTTTGGATCGAACATTTTGGTTGGGTGAAGCTTCGGGAAACTTAAACCCTAATTCAAGGTCCTCCTTAGTGAATCCGGGAAATTGAAAAGCATTTCTGAGGGGTGAAACTTTGTAGTTTTCAAATTCTAAGTATACTAGGATGATCATCTCATCAAGGTGCAGCTTTCTATCCTTTTAGAATTTTGAAATTCACATTTTGGATTTTTAGGGTTTCTCTAATAAACCCTAATCCAACTCTAGATCCAGTTTTCAACAAATCAAGTGGTAAGACCTAAATATTTTTCTATTTCCATTTGAAGTACTCTTTAAGATGTCTCACCACACCAAGCTTGAGGATAAGCTTGAAGGGGATGATAACTTCTGAGCATGGAAGTATAGGATTGGGTTAATCCTAGAAGAGAAAGAGTTGGACAACTACCTAAAGGAAGAGGTTCCAGTTCTAGAAGAAAAAGAGGCTAAGACCTTACACAAGAAGAACCTGGTCAAGGCTAAGAGAATCATTGTTGATTCTATAAAGGACCATATCATACCCCATGTGTGTTCCCTAAAGGAACCTAAGGAGATGTTTGACTCCTTGACCAAGTTGTTTGAAGGAAAGAACAAAAATCAAAACATGACTCTACGGAACCAATTGAAAGGGGTAAAGCTTCAGAATGGAGAAACCATTCAATCCTACTTTTACAAGGTATCTCAAATCAAGGAACAACTTGAAGCTGTGGATGAAGTAGTAGAGAATGGTGAAATTGTAATGACCACATTGAATGGACTACCTAGGTCATGGGACTCCTTCATCCAAGGAATCTGTGCAAGAAGAAAATTGGTCTCCTTTAGTAGACTATGGGAGGAGTGTTCACAAGAAGAGGCTAGGCTTGTGGCCCGAGAAGAAAAGATGGGAAGTGAAGATCAAGCCCTCAAAACACACACTAAAGGAAGCAAGTTTAAGAGGGAGAAATCTCATAACAAGAAGCATTCTCACTTTCATAAGAAGAAAGATCTCTCTCAAGTTCGATGCTTCACTTGTGATGAGTTGGGACACTTTGCCTCAGATTGTCCAAAGAAAAAAAGGAAGAATCACTACAACAACAACAAGAAGGGAAGCAAAAAGAGATATCATGCTCATGCTACTAAAGATGATGAACCACCCAAGAAGAAGGCTAGAGCAGAAAGTGATGACTCATCGAGTGAAGATGAATATGTTCTAATATCTGCTCTCACAGGTACTATATCTTATGGATGTAATGATTGGCTTATTGATAGTGGGGCTTCTAAACACATGACTGGGTTTAAAGAATCTTTTGTAGACCTTTATGAACATGAGTCGCCCCATAAAGTGAAACTTGGGGATGACTATCAATATCCCATCAAAGGAAATGGTGAAGCCTCCTACATGCTAGACTTTGGGAAGTCTCTAAAAATGAAAGATGTTCTATATGTATCTTGGCTCAAGAAGAATCTCCTATCCATATCATCTTTGGATGCAAAGGGGATGAGAGTTGCATTTGCAGATGGCTAAGTACTCATGTGGCCTAAAGGGAAGACAATAGATGATGCATTGGTGATTGGAGAGAAAGAGGGAGGAGTGTACAAATTGAAGGGGCAACTTGAACATGCCATGGCACATGAGTCCATGGAGCCAAGTGAACTTTGGCATAGAAGGCTTGCACACATGCACTACAGAGCACTGCCAATTTCAAGCAAAGCTGTAGAAGGTATTCCTGAAACCCAATCAAAGCATGAAGGTGTTTGCAAAGGATGTGCAAAGGGAAAGAACAAAAAGAAAGAATTTCCAAGCAGTGAAAGCAAAGCAAAAGGAATTTTGGTGATTATCCACTCTGATGTATGCAAACCAATGTCTTCCAGTTCTCTAAGTGGGTATGTATACTATGTTTCTTTCATTTATGATTTCTATAGGAAGACTTGGGTTTATTTCTTGAAGAATAAAGATGAAGTGTTTGATAAGTTCAAGGAATTCAAAGCCTTGATAGAAAATCAAACCGATAAGAAGATTAATACTTTCAGATCCGACAATGGTGGAGAATTCACTTCAGGTGATTTCGAGAAGTTATGCAGTGATTCAAGGATTAAGAGGGAGTTGAATGCTCCCTACAATCCATAACAAAATGGAGTTGTAGAAAGAAAGAATATAACTATCATGGAAGCAGCACATGCAATGCTTCATGACCAAGATCTTCCTATGCATCTATGGGCAGAAGCAGCTAGGACAGCTATGTATGTGCAGAACAGAACACCTCACAAGATACTTGACAATAAGACACCAGAAGAAGTCTTCTCTGGAAAGAAACCAGAAGTAAGCCATCTCAGAATATTTGTCTATCTAGTATACACACACATTCCAAAAGAAAAGAGGACAAAGCTAGATCCTTCAGGAAAGAAGGACATCTTTGTGGGTTACAGTGAAAACTCGAAGGCTTACAAAATATACTTTCCAGGGTTCAAGAAGATTAACATCAGCAGGGATGTAACATTTGATGAGGACTCATACTACATCAAATCAAGGAAGACACCTGTTGAAGATCATGAAGAACCAAAGGAATCCAGATTTCAAGATACCACTATGAATGAAGCAATTCCAAAAGCAACCCGTAAAATTGAAGATCCACAAGAACCTATAGATCCACCCCATGAGAAGAACTCTTACAAGAGGAAATCTGCATGGGCTAGAGATCTCATCCAAGATGCAGAAAGATATGGTATTCCAGAAGAGGAACATAGAGAAAGGAAAAGGACAAGGTCACACACTAGCTATGTTGCCTTGCTCTATGACATTATGTACAAAGAACCTTCCAGTTATGAAGAGGCAACGGAAAAGAAAGAATGGAAGGATGCCATGGTCGAGAAATACCAATTGATCATGAAGAATGATGTTTGGGATGTGGTCCCAAGACCAGAAGAGAAGTCTGTTGTGACTTCCAAGTGGATCTATAAGATCAAGCATGCTGCAAATGGTAGCATAGATAAATACAAGGGAAGGTTTGTAGCTAGTGGCTTCTCTCATAAAGAGGGAATAGACTATGAAGAGACCTCTTCTCCTGTAGCTAGATATACTTCCATCAGAACAGTACTTGCTCTGGCTATAGTGATGAAATGGAAGATACACCAGATGGATGTCAAGACAACTTTCTTGAATGGTGTAGTCAAAGAGGAAGTGTATGTAGAGCAGCCACTTGGTTTTGAGACACATGACAAGAAGTCATATGTGTGCAGGTTGAAGAAAGCTTTGTATGGCTTGAAGCAAACTCCTAGGACTTGGTATGGTAGGATGGACAGTTTTCTATCCAGTTTGGGCTTTACCAAGAGTGAAGCAGATTCCAACCTTTACTACAAGGTTGAGGAAGGCAGTCCTATGATACTACTCCTATATGTGGATGACTTGTTTGTTAGAGGAGAGGATGGGTTGATTGCCGACACCAAGAGGAAGCTTTCAGCTGAGTTCGAGATGAAGGACTTGGGGATGATGCACTATTTTCTAGGCATGGAGGTGTGGAAGAGTGCAGATGGGATCTTCCTTGGACAAGGGAAGTATGTAGTAGAGATCCTGAAGAGGTTCGGGATGATGGACTGCAAAGCCATGGCCACACCTATGGCATCGAACCTGAAGCTTATGTGTGATTCTTCATCTAAGCTGGTTGATGTCATGATGTATCGTCAGATGATTGGGTCCTTGATGTACCTGATGGATACAAGACCAGATATTTGATTTGCGGTGAACACATTGAACCAGTTCCTGACGGATCCGAGAGGTGTTCACCTAGTTGTTGTAAAGCATATTCTGAGGTACCTGAAGGGTATAGTTGATTATGGGGCAAGTATGATGCGAATCAGAAGTTTAACTTGGAGGGTTATGTTGATTCAGATTGGGCAAGCAGTGTTGTAGATAGGAAGAGCACTTCTGGGTGCTGCTTCAGTATGGGATCAGGTGTGATCTCTTAGTTTAGCAGGAAGCAGTCCTTTGTAGCATTGAGTACAGCCAAAGTAGAGTATGTTGCAGCTTGTTCGGCTAGTTGTGAGGTAGTATGGCTGAGGAAGCTACTGTCTGAGTTATTTGATCTTCCGTTGGATGCTAATAGTATATTTTGTGACAACTAGAGTTGTGTGAAGCTATCTAAGAACCCGGTGTTCCATGACAGGTCAAAACACATTGAGATCAAATATCACTATATCAGGAATATGGTGCAGAGAGGAGCTATGAAGCTCCTGTATGTTGCGACAGATGAGCAAGTTGCAGATGTGTTGACGAAACCACTGGCGAGAGTGAAGTTTGAATACTTTATAGAGAGGCTTGGTGTTCTTCATATTGATGACACTTCGAGGAAGAAGTGATGGACACATTTGTAGGAGCCATTCCAAGCATGGTGAGAGGAGGATCCTCTCCATGGCTGTGGATGTAAGCGCTATGTGCTAAGCATCTAGACGATGTTTCAGTTACTGCTTTACATATGCATCATGTTGGATGCTTGATATGATCAGGTGGATCACATATTTTATATGTATCAGGTGGATACATTATATGATCAGCTGGATCATGTATTTGTATATGTATCAGGTGGATACATTGTATGATTAGGTGGATCATGTATTTGTGTATGTATCAGGAGGATACATTGTATGATCAGATAGATAATGTATGATGATATGTATCAGGTAGATACTTGGTATGCATCAGGTGGATTCATTGTATGATCAGGATGATCATGGATGACGAGCTTTAGGATGTTGCTCTAGATGATATGCATCAGGATGATGCAGTGATGATGATCAGGATGATCATGTGTGATGAGTATCAGGATGATGCTCTAGATGATATGCATCAGGAGGATGCAGTGACAATAAGTATCAGGATGATGCTCTAGATGATATGAATCAGGACGATGCTATGATGATGATCAGGATGATCATGTACATCAGGATGATGTATGATGAGTATCAGGTTGATACATCGTGGTCGTGGATAGGTTTTTCAGGTGGCATAGAAAAGATCCTCAAGATCCGTACAGATAGAGCGGTGTGCTGGTAACAGCCTGGGATATAGATATCTGGATAGGTTGAGCAGTAAGATCGTAAATAAGTCCTGGGATGCTCTTTCAAGGTTTTGCTACTAGAGGCATATAATCAGCCCTAGAGATCCGAGAGGTTGAGCAGTAAGCTCGTAATCAGTCCTGGGATGCTCTTTAGAGTACTTGCAGGAAGCAAGACACTCTTTAAAGGTTTTTCCTAACCACATGTAATTAGCCCTAGAGATCCGAGAGGTTGAGCAGTAAGCTCGTAATCAGTCCTGGGATGCTATTTAGAGTACTTGCATGATGCAAGATGCTCTTTAAATATTTTTTGGTGTGTGGGGTCACATATAATCATCCTTAGAGATCCGAGAGGTTGAGCAATAAGCTTGTAATCAGTCCTGGGATGCTCTTTAGAGTACTTGTAGGATGCAAGACACTCTTTAAAGGTTTTGTGACATTCAACATGTAAAAGATCCTAGGAGATCCGATAGGTTGAGCAGTAAGCTCGTAATCAGTCCTGGGATGCTCTTTCGAGGTTTTGTTGACGCACGTAATTAGTCCTGGGATCCACAGAATGGCACATGTTGATGAAGACCTACAAGTGGTGGGCCTACATCCAGCATGAAAAAGGGTTGGCTCTGTAGAACTTCCTATGACGAGCAGAATTCAAAGATAGCCCAGTGATCGAGATGTCGAGTACAGTAGTAGTGATGATGATGATGATGCTCCGGGATCCAATGATGATGATCCAGCTCCATAATTGAAGACTTGCGCCAATATGTATTGATTACCTGTGATCAAAGAATACCTTCCTAGTTAAGAGGGAGTGTTGATGTATTTGTAACTTCGGAAGATATTCTTCTATGTATTACATTTGTACTTTATTCTATATTTCACAGAGATTTATTATTCCTCTAATTGGAAGTGGCATCATTTGTATTTGTAAGTGTCATCATGTGCATCGATAAGTGTCGTCATTTGTATTGATGGGTTATTAGACCACCAATGTGGGGTCGGCCCCAGTGGATTATTGGAAGGTCAAGTCAGTGTATAAATAGAGAGGTTGTGTCTCTCATTTATCTCATTCACTCACTTCTCAAGCTCGGATAGCTAAGAGAGAAAGTGGCACACTTATGGAGGAGGAGGAGCATCTGCTAGAGACATCTCTTTGGGTTTGATCCTTGTGATCTTGTATTCTGGCTTATCTTATCTCTGAGGAAGTTGCGGGGTTTTTCACCTTCTTGGTTTTCCCCAATGAAACTCTGTGTCTCTTGTGTGATTTCTTTTGTGTCTATGATTGATATGCTATAGAGATATGTTGTACATGTTATTCTCTTAGAGATCCTAATGATAATGGAATGAAATTATCAAAAAATTAACACAAGTTGGATGGGATTAAGATTCATATTCCCACTCATATGGATTCCTGAGAAAGAGTACAAGAGTATATACAAGTTGACCAAAAAGGAAAAAAAGAAGTGTTGGGAAGAATTGGTTGCTTGCAAAGGGTATATAAACCATGGAGATAAACTAAATCTTCCTCCAATCTCACTAACTTCCACATGAAATTTTTTTATTCAAATTCAGATTCAGATTAACTGGAGCTTTTTGCACGAGGACATGCAATGGGACAGATGGGGGGAGATGTTGGGTGCCAGAAATGACCCTTTTTGCTCACTTACATTGTAATCCATTTTCCTTATTTCTCCTTATTATTTTACCAGATTGTGATCTTTCCCATGAAAATCATGAACTTGAGCAGGTATAATTTAGTAGTACTTTGTTATATTAATGCCTAAATATTGCCCATGTTTATGGATTTTGTTCCTAATTGTGTTGATTTGTGATGGATTGATGAAAGTAACTTGAGACTACAGGAAATTCGGGTGTATCATTTTGTTGATACACGTGGATGAAGAAGCACTCAAAAAATAGCTATGCCTTTCCATGGTTTTGGTTCATATTGTTGAAAGGTATTCCAAATTATCCTCTCACGCGGAAAGCTGAAACTCACTAGACATTGAATCAGTTCGAGCTATAAGAACATGAGTGTTCATGAAACATATTTTATCCCAAATGTAATAATGGTTGTAACTGTCTCTATTTTGGGGTATTGACTTAACATCCTGAAGATCTTTGATTCACCTTATTGTATTATTTAAAGGAGGATAGGATGGGAAAAATGCTTAGGCTTATTTAGAATAGAATTTTTAAGAGGAGTGGGGGAGCTTTGTATTTTAACTTCATCTTATTAATGAAATAGACAACATTTTCCTGAGTTACTGTGTACTGATTTTTGTTAGTGTTTATAGGAAGCTCTGTTAGAAGGAAAGGGACCATCTTCTATTAGAGTTTCCTAATTAGTTAGTTGGTTATTTCCTTTCCTTTGTTTTGTGTGGAATTGTGATTAGATTTCTCTTCCGGTTTGCCGAAACAGTTTTGAATATTATGCATAGGATTCTTTGATTATAGTTCCTTTTGGTTTGTTGAAATAGTTTGAATATTAAGTGTAGGATTTTCCATTCATAGCTTTTCTTGCTTTGTTGAAACAGTCAGTTGGATAATGCATAGTTTCTAATTGCAATTGTGTTCTTGATTATTGTTATTACACTTGTGTTCTGCTTATGCATTTTATCATTATTTATTTATTTTCTATGAACTCTAGAAACTAGTAGATGGCATATGGATTTATAAAACGAGAAGATTGATTTCCTTTATGGTCGAGTATTGTAGATTGTGATGATGATTAGGATTTAACTTCTTGCAAAATCAATTTAGATATCTTCTTCTTGAATCAATCATTCCTAGAATTTATATAGTAGAAGGATTGTGAGTTATCTTAATCTTTGGCAGTCGAATCAATATTTGAAGTTGGATTGACCAGTCGACAGATAATAGTCTTAGTAATTAGGTATATTTGGTAAATTCTAGTTGATTGATCAGTTACAGAATTTTTATGCATATATCTTGCTTGATTTCCTTTGAAATAACCAGACTTCCCTGGGTTGGCAATTTATATTGAGCACTTTGTTTATTAATTAATAGGAAATTATAGTGACCAACAGCTATCCTTAAGTTGAAAGGAGAAGCATTACTATGGTGGAAGACCCTATTCCTTTAATTGGGCTTGGAAATTAATGAAGTGTATTGGGAATTGTTTGAGAAACATTTCCGGAAGCACTCCCTTTCTGATGATTTCATCGAGTGACAACTCAATGAATACAATACTTTGTGCTAGGGATATAGAATGGTGCAGGAATACGAAATAAGGTTCATAGAATTGTTGAGGTATGCACCTCACATTGGAACACAGAATTTGAATGTCAATAAGTTTGTTAATGGGATGAACCATAAAATTCGTGACAAGGTTCGCAACCTTATGCTACAAACCTTGCACGATGGAGTGTATAAGGCATTGATATCCAAGGAATAATTGATGAGTGAAGGATCGTCAAAGAAAAATCCTCTGAATGGACATCAAGGGTGGATAGCATGATAACACTTTGAAGCCTTATTAAGGAAAGAGAAATAATATGAAAGTACCTAACTAAGGAAATCCATTTAAGGAATTGAATACACCTTACAAACAACCACCCAAAAATGATAATGAAAGACCTCATTGGAAAACTCCACAGTATAGGTTTCAACCCAAGAATGTGCAAACTGGAATAATGAAAAGAGGTCCCAAGAAAGGATGTTGGACATGGGAGGACCACATTATGAGAGAAAGTGTCCTTAGATACATAAACAACAAGGACATGGATAGAGATAGACCAAAGAAGTAGATCTTGGTTGTGCTCTCTAAATACATGCAGTTGTTAACAATCGCTAGGCTGAACATTAGTTGACAGTATTGGAGACTGTAGGTAAGATCAACAATATTTCATTTTATTTACTTATAGACCCTAGAGTGATATAAAGTTTCACTTCTCATAATTATTTAGAGGAAATTCGAATGATAAAAAACATTCAAGAATATTTTGACGTATTCAAAATAGCATCTGGTAGTATTCAAAGTGTGGGTCAGAAACTAGATAACTGTGAAGTGGATTTGGAAAGTGGATTTGGGAATGTGTAGTACTAGAGTGTCATTTTATGTGAATACACTCGAAGCTTATGATTTTATTATAGGCATGGATTGGCTAGAATCCCAAGCAACAATATTGTATTGCAAGAGTAAGGAATTATTTTTTTATGACTATGAAGGTTACAAAAGAGTATTAGTTGGGAAGAAGAGGAAAGTATCATTACTAATGATTTCGGCGTTGCAACTAAAGAATAATATGAGAGAGGGATGCAAGCTATATGTTGTAATCCCTATGAATAAAGAAGAGGATAAGGATAAAATAATTAACAATATTTTTTTTCCAAAATTTATGGATGTGTTCCTTGAGGCATTTCCTAAATTACCACTGCATTGGGAATTGGATTTCACTATTTAACTTAATCTAGGAGCTAATCCCATTGCAAGAGCTCCTTATTGAATTTTAGTACACAAGTTAAAGGAGTTGTAGATTCAGTTGCAAGATTTATTGGACTTGGGATAAATATGACCCGGTGTTTCTCTGTGGTGAGTGATAGTGATCTTTGTAAAGAAGAAAGATGGGTAGTGGTGTCTATGTATAAACTATCATACACTAAACAAGGAAACAATAAGAAATCAGTATCCACTACCAGGAATTGATTATTTATTTGATCATAAGAAAGGTGCAGCTATATTTTTTAAAAATCAATTTACGATCTGGATATGATAAACTACAAATCAAGGAAGAATACATTCCCAAAACCACATTCAAGACGCAATTTTGACATTTTGAATTCACAGTTGTACCTTTCATATTAATGAATGCACTCAGTGTGTTTATGAACTTAATGAATGGCATATTTCGCCATTATTTGGACAAATTTGTACAAGTGTTTTTGGATGACATTTTGATTTATTCAAGGATGCCGAAAGAGCACAAGGAACATATAAGATTAATATTATAGTGCTTAAGAGAAAACCAAATTTATGAGAATTTGTCAAAGTGCTCATTCTTTTAGAAGGAAATTCATTATTTGGGTCACATTATATCCGAAGATGGTATAGAAATAGATCTTGCAAAGATAGAATCCATTAGGGAATGTCCATCACACAGGAACGTACATGAGGTACAAAGTTTTATGGGGCTCACAGGATACTAGAGAAGATTTGTTGAAGGATTTTCACAGATAGAAGGACCAATGGAGTTACAGAAAAAAAATCGGTCATTTGTTTGGATAGAAAAATGCGCAAAGGAATTTGAAATACTTAAGTATTTTTTAACGAGGACACTAATTTAAAAATGTTGAATATGGATCAATATTTCTTAGTATGCACTGATGCATCAAAAGAAGGAATTGGATGTGTACTAATGCAAAAGGGAATGGTAATTGCTTACACTTCCCAAAGGCTTAGGTCACATGAAGGGAACTATGTGACTCATGATATGGAATTAGCTGCATTGCTACATGTGTTACGATAATGGCATAATTATTTAGTTGGAAGAAAGTTTGAGTTAAAGACTGAACATCATGGATTACAATATGTTTTTACTCAAAGTGATTTGAATGCAAGGAAAAGGACATGGTTAGAGTTACTGAGTGAGTATGATTTTGACATATCATATATAAAAGTAACATTAAATAAAGTTGATGATGCACTTAGTTGAACACCATGAATATTTTTTGTAGTTCCTATGAAGACGAACTTGGTGGAAAAGATACTTGGATTACAACAAGATGGCACATGGTATAAGGAAGTAAGAATTGAATTGGAAAATGATCACATGAAAATAGAAAAGTATGAGAGGTATTCCCTGGAAGAAGACAAATTATTAAAATATAATAAATGCATTTATGTACCCATGAATGACAAACATCACCACTTGATATTATTAGTCTCATCGAGCAGTTTACAAATCTCATCCTGGTGTAAATAAAATGCATGCAGACTTGAACCCATTGTTCTCTTGGCATGGAATGAAGAGGGATGTCATAAAATTTGTCACAAAATGCATGGAATGACAGTTAATAAAGGAAAAGAATCAACATCCAGCAGGATTGCTTCAACTCGATGCAAATTCTTGAATCAAAATGGGAATCCATAACAATGGATTTCATAGTTGGGTTACCTTTAACGCAGAAGAGACATGATACAATATTTATTGTAGTCAACACTTTGAAGAAAAGTGTGCATTTTATTCCCATCAAGAATACCTATCAGGCACCCAATATTGCAAAGGTATTTATAAACAAAGTGGTGCAATTGCATGGGGTACTAGGAAATATAATCTCAGACCGAGGATGCGTTTTTACTACAAGATTTGGACTAGCTTTCAAGAATCTTTGGGGAGACAACTTAACTTTATTACTGCTTATCATCCTGAAAGAGATGGGTAGACAAAAAGAGATGGGAAGAGTATTTTCCACTGTTAGAGTTTTCTTATAACAACAGATACTGGTGTTCCATTCAAATGCCACCTTTGATTTCCTGTATGGACGACCATGCATAATACCCTTGAGTTGGGATCGACTAGATTAGGAATTTGTTGGGACTCGATGTGATTAAGGAAATGGAAGATCAGTTGGTGACAATTCGTGCTCGACTGAAGGAAGAACAAGATCAATAGAAGAGCTATGTGGATGCACATAGGATAGATCGAAGCTACAAGAAAGGAGATAGAGTATTTTTGCGAGTAAAACTGCAAAAGAGTTCTATTAAATTTGGAAAGGGAGCCAAATTATGTCCCAATTTTGTAGGCCCTTCCTATCATCTAGCTTTTCCATCTTCTCTACATAGAATGCATAATGTTTTTCATGTTTCAGTACTTCATCACTATGTTTTAGATCCTTTGGATGTAATTGATTTGAGTAATGTGAAGATAATGAACGAAGGGGTCATGACGACTGAATTGATCCCTATACTGGACCGTCAAACATGACAACTCAAGCATCATGTGGTCAACCAGGTCAAGGTCCAATGGGGAATCTATAGTCTCATTTCTGCTACTTGGGAAGACGCAGCTGAAATGTGTCATAGTTTTCCTTATTTATTTTGAACTTCAGGATGAAGTTTCTATAAGAGGGGGTGTATGTAATACCCTCTGACTGAGATTGACTTTTGAACTTTTTGAGGGAACTTATTTGAAAGTGACCTAGTCGAATAAACAAAAATAAATGTTTATCTATTTTTATTTCACGGAATCAAGATTGTTGATTGAATAGCAATAAATATATATGACAGGGTGTCAAATAACTTGTGGAATTAGGAATAAAGCATGATGCATAATTATGTTGTGTAGAAATACAAAAAAATGATGCTTTTCTTATTCAATAAATGGGGATAAATATTGCTTACTGAATTTCAATAGATGAATAAATGTTGAATAAATTATGAAAATGAATAATGCATGATAAGTTATTGTATTGTCAGGTGCTACTGATATGTGCATTGATTGTGTACAGTGACAGGTATAATAGTTTGTCGACTGACTCTCATGTGGAAATAAAGGGATCGCAAAGAATAGGGAAACACATATAAGAGTGTGATGAATGACTGTCAACTCTTACTAGTAGTCCACACATGATTCAAAATCCCTATCAAGTTTCCTCGGGCAACGTGTGGCATATCGATAGGCCATAATGACTTGGTCACATACGAGGAAGTCGGGGGGTGTGCAATAAGAATGATATTATTCCTCATCCTCCATTAGTCTTAGGTTGTAGGAAAAATATTTTAGGTAACAATTCCTAAATCTCTACAACAAACTCCCCACATAAGGAAAGGAACATAAAATGAATGTCTAAAGGATTCATAGAAGGGGTGCCTTGACAATTAAGAGAACTATAATGTGTATGCACTTGAATTAGCATATATAGAAATTGCACTTAGTTTATATTTACAAGAGAAAAGATAAGGTAATTGAACGTAGACTATGGGATATGGGTGTGCACAAATTAAATTAAATATATTTAATAATCAAGAGAAAATAAAAATAGAGCAGATGTTAGAGTCCTAGTGAGTATAGGAGATCTAAATGAGTCAACTAGAGATGAACTCCACTTGCACCCACAAATTGAGGAATCAGATTCTAGGATAAGGGACCCTAGGAGTGAATTGAGGAACTCACATGAACCTTCATGAGAGGATCACACATGGTTGCATGAGACTCATGTATACCTGCATGAGAGTATGACACATGGGGGAATGTGAATGACACATGCCAATGGAAATCTTCTTATTTAAGGAAGAAGACATGAGGGTAGAAGCACTTTTAGCACCTTAATGCTAGATGGTATTCGTAATGGTCATTTGAGAAATGGTGTGTCTATTGTGAATTTGGAAAGGAAAGAGCTCAAGAGATTGGGATATCTCAAGCTTGGCTTGCACTCCTTGGCTAGTGTTTTATTCTCTATGGCTCCTTATAGCTCCGGGGACTAGGAGGAAGGAGAGTACTCTAGTGTGGTAGGGTGGTCAACTAAGTAGTCAGTCGACATTTGGGAAATTTTGGATTCAGAATCGGCACTGCATTGATATTCAACAACATCTACGATAGTGAGAGATCTATACAAATAAGTTCCTTGGTATGTATTTTATTTTGTTAGTTGATTTATTGAATTTAATTTACAAAGAAGATTGTAATGAATAATTGGATTTAGAATATGAAGTACCTCCTTTGTACTAGCACTATCCAGTAAGCACTAGAAGTCAAGAGGTTTCCACATAATTCCTTAGGTCGCATTGATATTCCAAGCTGTGACACACTTCGAAATGCACTATTGTCAAAGAATATTTTATGTGTTTCGATGAATATACAATGGTGAAATGTGATGCGATATGAAACATGAATAGGATGTGAATGGTTTTAAATTGAGAATGATATGGCATCAAATGTGGTATGGTAGTAAAATGATAATTTGTTAGTTGTTTGAGTTATATGTAGCATTCGGATGTAAGGTCAATGAAGAACATGCCTAGCAATTAAATGTAGAGTATATATATATATACGATCTGTTAGTAATTTTAGTTTTGAAATGTCAAGGAATAACATGCGTGGATTTATATGAATGACATATCTAATTTTTTGTTGTGAACCCCAGATATAATTGCTCATACTGTAAGTCTTAGATATACTTTTGATTGTTGTGAGTTAAATCTTGGAGAAGTTCCAAATAGTGACTGTATGCCTAGGAATTCTCCTTCGCGTAAAACGTAGCAGAGTAGAAATGGTATACAATAGCTAAACCTAGATCCTTTAGAAACCATGTCGGATGGATGACACCACAACGCTTCCTGGGTTGTACGAAGGTGCAAATGTTGTTTATGAACATATCCATGCATACCAAGTTAAACCAAGACTACTGCAAATAAAGGAACGCAATTTTTAACATGTGTGCCGACTCTCTGCAGCATAGGTTGAGCCTGCTAGTTTCCAAAAACTTAAAATGTTTCCATGCTTTCCAGAACCAACGCTTTCGCCTTCGCTTAGTCGAAAGCCCTGCAACTACCGTCTTTGTTGTAGATTCCTTACTGCATATTCACTCCCTGAATGCTACCTGGAGTTAGCATTAACTCGCCACCGAAGGTTTTCGAGCTCAAGATGTAGGCAGCCACGCAACCCATGAGCTCCGTTATTTCAACATGAGCTCCATTATGTCACTCGACATAATGGGTTACTGTGATAACTCGAGGCTGATTTGGGAGTCATTTATCAACTGTGCGTTGCCATGCATCATGAGTTTAAGTTGGTTGATTCATGGGTGAACAATATTTAGTCTGCTGCAGGCCATTTAATGCGTAAGCAGTGCCATGCATCATGAGTTTAAGTTGGTTGACTCATGGGTGAACAATATTCAGCCTGCTGCAGGCCATTTAATGCGGAAGCAGGCCTGTTGGCCATTGGATCTCAAGCTAAATCCAACTGCCAACAGACCTGCTGCCGCCCCATTAAATGGCCTACAGCAGGCTAAATATTGTTCCCCCTCTTAACTATCAGTTAAATCAGGAGCTGTATAAGGGTTAACTAGAACGCCCCGACTCGCCCGACTCACCGGAATCCGATAAAGCAATTTTTTCCAAAATGGCAATTTGGAGTGCTCATATCTCAATTTCTGCGATCTTGGTAGTTTTAAAATTAGGCAATTAATCTAGAACAAGTAATCCCAACTGCTGAAATTACAAAAATGCAAAAATAACAAGCACGCTATCTACAATTAAAAAAGCCTCGAATTAAGAAGGTGAATCACGTAATACCTAGGGTTGAGAGCTTTATGTTTATTATACTTACCAAAAGTAGTTATATAGCAATTGTTTAAGATTCAAATTCTTTTTAATTTTAATTTTATTTTTTTTAATAAAATTTTTTTATAGTTTTACAAAGTTTTATAAATATTTATATATTAAATTGAATATTTTAAAACATAAAAATCAATTTCTAAATTTTTTTAAATATAATTTTTAATTTGTAATTGGTTCACAAATTTGAATCGACTATTTTCACCTTCTTCTACAGCTAATTAGCAGAAAAAAAATAATTAAAAAAAAAACAAAATACACTTATTTGACATCTGGCTCTTAATTATTGTCCTTAACCCATTGGTATCCTATGATTAGATGTGTGAGGATCTCCATCCTGCCTGTGATCCCCGTTCACATGTATCTCTCGAAACCCACCCATCTCCAACATGCTAGAGACCAATAATATTTATACACAATAACTTTCATCGTCGTGATCTATAGTGTCACACGCACCAACTGAATCATATCTGAACCTCATCTGACATATATACATCATCGTGGGTCAAACCGTTCTAGCAAGATACGAATGGCGTTGTCGATGTGTACTTTCATATTTAATGTTTTTTCATGGATTTTGCTTTTCACGAAAGAACAATTCATTTACACTTATTATAAGTTCTTTAATTTTTAATCATTTTTATTATCACGATTCACAATTTAATTATAAAATTTATATCTAATATAGTCAGATAGTTATTTTATTGTTTAAGTTTCATTTAAATAGTTTCTCACTCTTCAAATAAATAACCAGAGATCAAACACTAGTTATAAAAAAATAAATAACGACAAAATAATAAAAATTGAAATTAAAGTACAACTATAAAAAAAAATTGCTAAATATTGGTTTTGCTACTCAAATAAATAACCATAAAAATAATCAAATATAACTTATATTGTTAAATTTCTTTTTATTGAAAAATGATTTCAAAATTTTAAATAATAAAAATTGAAAATCAAAATCCAATTATAAATTTATTTGCTAAATAATCGTTTTGTATTATTAATACAAAATTTCATTTTTACTAGGAAATGGTTTTAAAACCATGAAATAAATAAATAGAAAATAATCAAAATCTAATTTTAAATTTTCTTAATTATTCTCTCTTCTTTTAGTTTAATTTTCATAATTATTTAAACTTTTAGCTTTGAATTGTATGGTGATCATAGCCCTATGCTTATATTATTTAGTTCATTTTTTAATTTCAATTTTTAAAGGTATGGAGTATTAGGTATCGCTTCTCTCTTACTTTTTAGTCTAATTTTCATAATTATTTTAACTATTAGCCTTGGATGTGAATAACTAATACATTAAAACATTTATAAGCAGCATGGATAAGCAACTTTGTTGCTAATTTAACTTGTTTAAGAATCATATGAAAATTGGGTACATGTAATTTGAATTGGAACATGGTATTTGTATCTTGCAATAGAATTGCATTGATTGCATATTGAATTAGAATTTGATATATGTAATTTGTATTGGAATATGACATTTATATATTGCAATTGAATTTCATTAGGATTTAATAATTGTATATGGAATTATAATTTGAGATACTTTAGAATATGATAAATGTAAATTTGCATTAGGATTTAATAATTGTATATGGAATTATAATATGAGATACTTTAGAATATGATAAATGTAAATTTGCATTAGAATTTGATAATTGCAATAGGCATTGGAATGTGATAAATATAAATTGTATTAGAATTTGATATTTGAATTTGTACTAGAATTTTATAAGTATAATTTAAGAAAGGTTGATAAAGACTTTATGGGATTATATGATTTGCGTTTAAATTTCTATTTGTATATTAAGAGTTGATTGATAAAGGCTTTAAGTTATAATTTCGAATTGCAATAGGTTATATAATTGTAATCAAAATAGGACGATAGGGTATTGCGTTACAATATAGAATTGTAACATAATATTGATGATTAGAATTTAAGTTGTAGTTTGTTAGATGCATTTTAAGATACCTTGAGAGCGAGAGATCTTATGCATAAAAAAAATAGGTGCTAAGATGAAGGTCTTTCAAATATCTCCCACCAAAATTAGTTCATGAATGTAGGGTGTTGATAAAAAACAATGGATGTGAGTATACCATGTAAGTTAAGAGTGTCATCCATGAAGACTTGGACCCTTATGTCATTGACAAGTGTCACAGACCACAACAAAGTTTTGGATGTCCGTTTCCATGCCTTCCCAAATGAATGAGCATGTAATTGTTTCATAGGTTTTATGAAATATTGTGTGACCTACTTGTGTGACCTACGTGCATCACAAAACCTCGAAAGAGTATCCCAGGATCCTTTATGTTCCTAATCATGACCGGCAAGATCTCCCAGGGCGCTATTACATGTGACCCCGCCACAAAACCTAGAAAGAGCATCCCAGGACTGATTACGAGCATACTGCTTAACCTATCGGATCTCCTAGGGAGCTATTACATGTGGTCACCACAAAACCTCGAAAGAGCATCCCAGGATTGATTATGAGCATACTTCTCAGCCTATCGGATCTCCCAGGGCGATATTACATGTGGTCATGGAAAAACCTCGAGAGAGCATCCCAGAACTGATTACGAGCATACTACTCAACCTATCGGATCTCCCAGGGCACTATTATATGCCATGGGACAAAACCTCGAAAGAGCATTTGCTAGATATCCCAGGGCGCTATTATATGCCATAGGAAAAACCTTGAAAGAGTATCCCAGGATCCTTTATGTGCCTAAGCACGACCAACAAGATCTCCCAGGGAAATATTACATATCCTCCTAGAGAAAAACCTCGAAAGAGTATCCCAGGATCCTTTAGGTGCCTAAGCACGACCGACAAGATCTCCTGTGGCAATATTACATGCTCATCTATACAACTTGTCCATGGCCACGGAGTATCAACCTGATACTCACCATACATCATCCTGATGTACATCATCACATGATCATCCTGATCATCATCATAGCATCTTCCTTATGCATATCATCTAGAGTTGTTGATTAATGCGACCTCGGTCGATAGGGGTTCACCTCACTGTCGACACATACCGCAGTCTCCCTAGGTACCCGGCCCAGGCAAGTTTGAGCCCACTCAGCAACACCCGCAGAGTGGATGAGGTCTCACCCGAGGCGTCCAAGAAGAGCAGACGGAACCATGTTTCTGTCGAGGGAGGAGGAGAGTTGTGGTTGTGTAGACTAACTCTATTGCGGTACTTAAATAGAATCTTTAAACATTTGGCAAGGAGTTATACCATTATACTTCATCATAGCATTTATCATCACATTCTACATAGAACATATTACTTAATCACAACATTTATCATTATAGCAACAGTAAATAGACATTGCATCAAACAATAATCATACATCGTAACATTGCACAAAGATCGTACCAAAACATCATCATTATATTACTGTCGCGATCATATACCAAAAGCAAAACACATATCTCATACACAATCATTCTTTTTTCTCTATTCTCCTATTCCCTCTGCTTCTTCTCCTCTCCTTCTATATCTAACACTTACAACCCTCATGTATTTATAGGCTTCTGCCATTACAATATTTGTCCACTTACGACTGACTTCCTAACCAACACTATGGACAATTGACCCAATATCTAACTGACTCGGTCCAAATGACCCCAAAAACCCGCATACTGCGGTACAATTGACTCACTATTACCTAATATATGGTCCAAGTGACCCAAAAACCCACCAACTACGGTATTCTTTAGCAAAAAATACTCCTTTCGCGCCCTCATCCAATGTGTTGCAGCGTCGGCGGTATCTCAACCTTTCCCCATAAAACCCCCTGCCAACAGGCCCTTAACACAATCGTGTGGCTCACCCTTAAGCCACATCAACTGCTAGACAGAGTGCACATAGAACTGAACTATGTTCCGGTCACTGTTCTTGCTGTCTAGATCGCGCGGTGTTGTCCCACTCCTTCTGCTATACTGATCGTCGTCTATATGTTTTACCCAAAATTGTCATCGCCCGACTTGTTGTTATGTACTTTTCAAACTCATCCTCGAATCTCTTGGAAAGGTACCGACGGGAAGAAAAAGAGGACGAATAGTACCAAGGTGCGAAATTAGCAGATGACTCTAGCACATCTGTTTCGCACCGACAACTAGTTCCTACTGTGGGCGGGGAGCTACCGCCCCAACCCACGCAGGGGTCGAGAAGAGCACAATCCTTCGAAAAACTACTGCGTACTTAACCATGCTGGACCGGCCCTCAGCTCGGGTATCCCACAGTGTATGTGCACCCGCCATATCAAGGTGCTCAGGGACACTCATCGTTCAGGCTCGTAGGGCCCCTGGGGTGCTACCACGAGAAACGAAGTGAAGCATTTCCATAGCCTCCTTGGAATTCCTCACAACTTAACATGAAAATGGATCAACCAGCATAACCATTCTATTTCAGAACAACTTCGTTGTAGCGAACTACCAGCTACCTCAGCTACTTATAGTCGGACCAGTCCCGGGTCACGATGGTGGGAATGATGCCCCACTTCCTCTCATCTGCGTGTGTGAACCCATCGATTGACACAACATGGGGTGACCATTCTATTACCGAAGATCCCATGTGTCGATGTGTGAGCAATCTCCTCACATTGTGCTGATTGTATTGGCCCAGCGTGCCAGGTACAAAACATGCCGTCGTCATGTGGTAATCCAACCAAATCTGTCAGGTGCAATCATGTATAGGGATGATGGGCAGCGGTGACGGTAGTCACCAAACTGCCCCGTACCCCCTAAAATCCTCCGTAATCATCACAAAAATCCTTCAACAAAATCTGTCATTGGTCCTGGTCGCAATACTGCCATGAGTCTCCAAACTTGCGACACAAGCCTCCCTGCTTTCACATACCTTCTTCTGTTGGTGCGCTAGCTGCCACCAAGCAACAACTATTTTTTTCTCTTTTTTTTTTTTTTGATGTGACTCAGACATCACACTGGTCCAAGCCCGAGCAATAGGGCTTCAACCTGTGACCATTTACCAGCTTGGGGAGCATCACCCTATCCAACCGCTGTAACTAGACCTCTCCACCTGAAGTAATACGATTGATGCGATATGGACCTGGCCAATGCATCTGCAACTTGACAGGATGTTTCATAAACTTGTTGTCATATAATAACACTAAGTCGCCTTGCTGAAACTGTTTACTTTTGATATGTTGATCATGCCATGCCTTCTGGCGATCCTTCTCCACCCCTTGGTGAAAGCCAGCGATAAATCAATCCTCTTCCAGCTCAATCAATTGCGCAAGACATTCATCTAATGTTGCAACATCATCCATGCCCGTAACAGCGGCAATTCGTAGACTTGGAACAATGTACTCCATAGGCATAATTGCTTCCTTCCCATATACCATCTTGAAAGGTGTCTGACCAGTCAACCTTTTACATGTGGTGCGATAGGCCCACAACACTACTGGGATTTTTAGATCCCAGTCATCGCGGTTCGCACTGCATACCTTTTACAACGCATGCTCCAACACCTTGTTAAATGCCTCCACCATTCCATTCACCTGTGGGTGATAAGGTGTACTCTTCTTATGTTGTATCTGCAACTCCTCCGTCAATGCGCTGATAGTGCGATTAAGAAAGTGGTTGCCTTAATCACTCAACAATATCTTGGGGCAGCCGAAACAAGTGATAATGTGATCAAACAAAAATCAAGTAGCCATTGCGGCGGAGCAATCAACTACAGGTGCTTCCTTAGCCCATCAGGTCAAGTACTCTGTCGTCGTGACAATATACTGCACACCTGTGTGTTTTCCTAGCGTATGAATCGGTCCGACAAAATCCACAACCCATTTCTCGAATGGTTGTAGTGTTACTTGAGGTAGCAGCGGAATATCATCTCGTCTGGACGGCTTTCTCGTTCACTGACAAACATCACAAGGCTGTGCATAGTCTATAGCATCATTATGTAGTGTGGGATACCGAAGTCCTACATGTAGCACCTTCCGGGTAGTCACCCAACTACCATAATGTCATCCCTCTAGTCCACCATGTGCCTCAGCCAATATCTGTGCTTGTTCATGCGGAAAGACACATCTACGCAATACCTCAGCAGTGCCCAATTTATACAATTCTCCCGCAATTAGATAAAAGTCAGCAGCCTTGACAACCAACTGCTTCTTCTGAGTAGTGGTAAAGTCAGCGGGTGTAGTGCCGATCACCAGAAACTGAAGGATGTCATCAAAATATTGATCAACAGCGGCAACATGGAATAGTTGGACATCCGGCAACCCATCGTCGATATTAATCAGTTCCTCCCCTGTGTCAATCCGTGACAAATGATCTGGTCCAGCATTCAACCGCCTCGGTTTCACAATGACTTCGAAATCAAACTCCTGAAACAAAAGTAGCCAACGATAGATCTTCCCCCCCAACACAGGCTTATTGACCAAGTATTTCAATGCAGAATGGTCAGTGAACATTTTAAAGTGGCCACCCAACAAAGAGTGCCTGAATTTCTATAGTGTGTAAGCCAGACCTTTGCGCTCTATGGTAGTGTAATTGCGTTCTACAAAGGACAGCTTCTAAATGGCAAAAGCAATGGGATGATCAAGGTCACCTTCTCTGGGTTGAGCCAACACAACCCCTAATGCAATCGATGAAGCATCAACATGGACATGGAATTCCTTACTCCGGTCCGGAAAGACCAAAATTAGGGTAGACGCCATCTTTGCTTTCAACGTTTTGAAACTATCCTGACATTCTGGGCTCCACTGGAATGTTGCATCCTTCTTCAACAATTTTTCGATAGGGGCAGTAATTGTAGCATAGCCCCTGATGAACTTGCGATAATATCCTGTATGACCCAATGTCGCGCGCAACTGCTTAACGGTGGTTGGTGGTTGCAACCCCAAAATGAGTGCAATTTTGGCTGGATCGACCAGCAATCCCTCCTTACACACGATATGACCTAGCAATATCCCGAACGATGCACAAAAAATACATTTCTTCAAGTTTAGCGATATCTGGTGCTGTCGGCATCGCTAAAGCATTAACCGCAGATTGGCCAGATGATCACGAATCAATCCATAAATGGTCCAATCATCCATATATACCTATAAAAAATTCTGAATAAAATCTTTGAATGCGGCAACAACGACCCGGGAGAATATTGCAGGTGCATTCTTGAAACCAAATGGCATTACTGTGTACTGAAAGCAACCCCATTCAGTAACAAAAGTTGTCTTATGGAGATCTTCCTTGGCAATGCAAATCTGATGGTAGCCAGAGAATCCATCAGTGAAAGAGTACGTCTCCTGGCCACCCACTCCTTCAAGTACTTCATCAATAAATGGTGTCGGGAAAGGGTCATGCAAGCAGGCATCATTCAACTTTCGCAAGTCGACGCAAATGCGCACTTCACCTATTTTCTTGTCCTGCACCACCGTAGGACTGATCCATTCGGATTCTTCCACAGGTTCAATAATACCAACATCCAACATGCGATCAAGTTCCACCTTGACCTTTTATTTATGTCGCGGATTCAGCTGATAAGGTCGCTGTCAGACTGGCTTACCATCTAGTTTCAATGGAATCTTCATCTCTCCTAAATCACCCAAGATTCCCTTCATTTCAGAAAACTTCATGGGAAACACATCTTGAAACTCATGAAGTAACTTAGTAACCTTACTCATCATCTCATCGTCCCAATAATCCCCAACATTGGCAAACTTGGGAGCAGCCTCGGTGTCGATATTCGTCTTCAGAGTTGCAATGGTTGACTAAACGGATTACTTGGTACAGTAGGTGGGACCACATCGCGCCTTCCTTCAGATTCGGAAATGTTAATATTCTGAGGATGATCATTGTCCTCTGGCCCACCATTGATGTTGAATCATTCCATGAGAGATTGCATCTAGCAATGTGTGTACAGGTCGACAGGGTAGGCCACCGGAACAACTTAAAATACCACATCGTGGATGAGCTGCAGGGCATTATGGACATCAGGGTTAGCATCCACAAAAGTGAATGTATGAGTGAAACAGATCGTCAACTCCCCCCATGTTGTAATGTCTCGGTGCAACTCGGCTGCAATGTACCAAGAGCACAGTATCTCATCCAAAGTATGGACAAAAGCATGGAACCACTCATCTCTGGGTCGCGCTACCCATAAGCATTGGCATTCCATCACATGATCACTGGGATCAGTCCGGCCATCATACTTGCTAGTGTGATAAACCTCAGTATCGCCGAGCCGAACCATCATCAACCTTCGACACTGTGACCAACCTTTAATGAATTTCTTATGTGTCGCCCACCAGCGAGCTGGAGCAACCTTCAGTGCTTCATCCAATGCCAGTAATTGCTGCGGTTCTGAGATCCAGTCTTCAAGATCTACTAAAAAGGTGTTTAGGCTAGGAAACCCATCGTGGACAGGCAATGTGATCATTTCTGTCGCAACACGACATAATGATTGCGTAACTAAACCACATTTCCAGAATGGTACTTCATGCATTCAATTCTACCAATGTTCCAATGCATCATCAAAGTCGGAAGACGTAGAGCTCTCGCTATGCCACTCCAACTCACTGTGGTCAGTAGGATGTATATAATCTTCATAAATATTGAATGCATGGTCCCATCCAGCGGGATCATCATCTCTTACAGGTTCAACATATCGGCATCCTTCAGCCAGATCCAATGGGGCTATGACCCTGAAATTGTGATTCTCAAAGGTCATCATGCGCTTTTTGAAGTTGATGACAGCTCCACTATCGTTAGCCCATCCAGACCTAAGAGCACCGGATAAGAGCTTCCTCCCTCAACTACTTCAATAACATCAAAGTCAGCATAGGTCTTCATGCCCTCAATATCAATCGTGAGCTGCGAAACATGCCCAATGGGTGTTACCTTTGCATGGTTAGCCAACCGGAGCTGCACAGGAGACCAACTCAATGGGGGACTCCCCATCTTCTGCCACGCCTGCTTGGTTAAGATGTTAACATCGGAACCAAGGTCAAGAATCACAGAGTCAACATCATATTCACCAATCTGAATATTCATGCGCATCTCCTTACCAGTCTTCCGTCGCTGTAGGGAGTTGACTACCGACTCCTGCCATCCTTTCAAAAATCACTGCAACCATCCCTCAAGCTCAACTAGGGCAGCCGGGTCTCGTGCCAATGATAGACAGCTTTCAAGGAACTTCTGCAATATCCCCAGTGGTGGTGGTCGGTCAGTGTCTGATGTAGTATCAAAGACATGCAGCATATCGCAAACAACAGCCTTACTGCGGTCTTTCTCCAAAGTGCGACGTGCCTCCAGGAATGTCTCTCGCTCTGTATCAATGTCGAAGGGTACCTTCTTCTGACCAGTCAACCAAATCAGTGGTCGTGAACCATCGTCCCCAGTCATCTTGCCTCCACAAGTGACAACAGCCACCGAAGCATCTTGTGGTCGCGGTTCGGTAGAAATGGTTGCAATATTTGCACCTTGCGTCTAGTTCTGCTACAGATTCCCTGGTTGATTGACATTTTGATTGTCATTCGGCGGGGGTCATGGGGGATGGTTATGTATTGGTTGTTGTGGCTGGGCCTGATTCTATAGCTGTGGAGCATTCCCAGCCTGCCATCATGCAATCAATTGTGGACAATTCTCAACCGTATGATCATTACCAAAAAAAATGTACATATATTCTGTAGCAGTGGGAAGTCATGCTGATAATGCCCCTATACCGCATAGTGGTAACATTGCATAGGTCCACGACCACCTCGACCTCCTCCTCCATGACCAACTCTGCCACCGCGTCTGCCCATGTATCCTCCCCGGTAGCCGCCCTGCTACTGCTATTATTGCTGCATTGGTGCTGGTGGAATCCCTTGCCCTTGTGGTGCATACTACGGTTGTTGTACATACTGTGGGTGTGGGGGAGTCATCTGCATCGGAGTGTATTGTGGCATGAACTGCTGCGGTTGCTGCTGCTGTGGTGCAAACTGCATCTACGGTTGCGATAGCAACTGTGCTACCTACGGTTGTAGTTGTGGTTGTTGCACGGTACGTTGATCATCCTTGATGTAAAATGCATCACACATCCTCTCTTGTAGCAACCCATATGCACGAAAATCTTTGTCATCATGACCCACCGACTTGCAGAATGTGCAGTAAAGATTTCGCGGGGTTGTGACCATTTTCTGCATATATGGGCAATTATCATGACTATGCCCAAACACGTGACAAATGCGACACCATGACATACTGACACCATTCAATGGGTTTGGCGCACCCGACATGAAATAATTACAGAAATCCGGGCAATTATCCTTCGTATGCCCTTCTCCTCGGCATCGCGTACACCATACTTCATCACACTGTTCCTTGTTCTTCTTCAAATCTTACAACTATATAGTCAAGTTAGTGAGCTGTGTCTATATCTGCGACATCTCGACCGCATTATCTCCAATCGATGATGCCTCCAATCACATTGCAATCTCTAGAGCTTCACTAGGCGTATATATGTTTTGCTGCATCAGCAGTAGCCGAATGTGGGGTAGCAGTGCCACAATGAACCATTCTTTATGTTGGACGGTGCTCATATCGAAACTAACCTTTACCATCAGCATCTTGAATCGCTGGTCAAAATCCCATACTGTCTCATTGGGATATTGCTTAATTTCCTTCAATTCAGTAGTGTATTGAGCCTTCGACTTAGGACGTCTATATTCAGCAATCAGCCCATCCCGAATCTCATCCAGTGAATTTTTTGGGGCTCCCCTAGAGACTAGAATAAACTTCATGAACCAATCTAATGCACGACCCCGTAGAGTCATGGCTAACTGTCCTTTCTTAACATCAACATCAGTGATCTGCTTCATGGTCCAGATTGCTTCACATAAAAACCAATACTGTTTCAGGTTGTCTGTCACACTTCCGTGGAACAACGGTAACTTAGCATCATCGCCTGCCATTTTGGGCTTCCTTCCTCCTATCGCTGTGCTACTACCAATTAACTTCTGCGGAATTGACGAACTTGGCAGTGTCGAAGTAGTATTTATTGCTGGTTGTGAGGTAGTGAGCGGAGGTGTGGGTACGTTGGTGTTGAGGTTTGGTCCTGCCTCTATCCTGAGCATAGTCCGGTCGTCCCTATCAGGACTGTGAGGTCGCTTCATCCCGTGTGGTCTTCCTTCATGATTTTGCGGTTCGATCATAGCAAGACCTTCTTCCGTCCTCTGCCTCTTCTCCTGTCAAAACCTTGCTCCTCCTCTTGTAAGACCACTCTCTTCCTCGCCTTCGCTCACAGTCTCCTCATGGTCTACACCCATCTACCCCTTACCATTCCAAGTACCGTTACCCAGCAGTCGTGGTACCCATGGCCTCCTCCCACCAGGCTGTCTACTAATCAAGGTGCATCTTTAATATACCCTTTTCACAGATTAGCATCTTAATTGACAACTGGAGTGACAGCAGAA
Organism: Larix kaempferi; assembly: GCA_027924585.1. Taxonomy (NCBI): domain Eukaryota; kingdom Viridiplantae; phylum Streptophyta; class Pinopsida; order Pinales; family Pinaceae; genus Larix; species Larix kaempferi. Next base: position 9,576,614 of record BSBM01000208.1, read on the forward strand.
ACCTTCCCCTTGGTCCTCGGAAGAAGTATCTTTTAGCTTCACTATAGGATTTCTTCATGTTGACCGCAAATTCAGTGATATATCCCTCCAAGATGCTATCAAGACAAACTTCAACAGCCCGCGATGCCTTATTATCGACTTCCTACAACTCCTTAATCAACTTCGAGGTATAAGCCATCGGATCGCTACCCTGGAAGTTTCTCTTCTGGAAGGTCAGCTTTGAAAACCATTCATACAGAATAACCCTTCATGCGGACCGTCATGAATATATCTTCCCAGCCAGTGATCTATTATCAGTCACATGTTCTCGCTCTCTTCTTTATCAAACTCTTGTAACTTCTGATCAAACTAGCTCTGTATCTCTGGCTTCATCGGGTGCCACAACATGACCTCCTTCTACTCTGCACACGGTCCCAGCAATGGAACCATTTGTTGAACAACACGACCTCAGTCGACAAGGGTTCACCTCATTATCAACACATACCACAGTCTCCCTAGGCACTGGCTCGGGTAGGTTTGAGCCCACCCAGCAACACCTACAGAGCGGATGAGGTCTCACCTGAGGTGTCCAGGAAGAGCAGACGGAACCATGTTTCTGCCAAGGGAGGAGGAGAGTTGTGGATGTGTAGACTAACTCTATTGTGGTACTTAAACAGAATCTTTAAACATTTGGCAAGGAGTTATACCATATTACTTCATCGCAGCATTTATCATCACATTCTACATAGAACATATTACTTAATCACAACATCTATCATTATAGCAACAATAAATAGACATTGCCTCAAACAACAGTCATACATCGTAACATTGCACAAAGATCATACCAAAACATCATCATTATATTACTGTCATGATCATATACCAGAAGCAAAACAAAGATCTCATGCACAATCATTCTTCTTTCTCTATTCTCCTATTCCCGCCGCTTCTTCTGCTCTCTTTCTATATCTAACACTTACAACCCTCATGTATTTATAGGCTTCTGCCATTACAATATTTGTCCACTTACAACTGACTTCCCTACCGACACTATGGACAATTGACCCAATGTCTAACTGACTCGGTCCAAATGACCCCAAAAACCCGCATACCGTGGTACAACTGAGTCACTATTACCTACTATATGGTCCAAGTGACCCAAAAAACCTGCCAACTACAGTATTCTTTAGCGCAAAATACTCCTTTCGTGCCCTCATCTGATGTGTCATAGCGTCGGCGGTACCGAACCTTTCCCCATCAAACTGCCTGCCAACAAGAGTATCATCCTGAAACTCATCACACATGATCATCCTGATCATCGTTGCTGCATCATCCTAATGCATGTCATCATACATGATCCAACTGATCATACAAAGCATCCAACTGATGCATATACAAAGCAGTAACTGGAGCATCGTCGTGATGATCATCACACAATGCTTACATCCACAGTCATGGGAAGGATCCTCCCATCACCATGATTGGAATGGCTCCTACAAATGTGTCCCATCACTTCTTCCTCGAAGTGTCATCAATATGAAGAACACCAAGACTCTCTCTGAAGTACTCAAACTTCACTCTGGCAAGAGGTTTCATCAACATATCTGCAACCTGCTCATCCATCGCAACATACAAGAGCTTCACTGCTCCTCTCTGCACCATATCGCTGATATAGTGATATTTGATCTCGATGTGCTTCGAGCTATCAGGGAACACCGGGTTCTTTGACAAATTCACACAACTCTGGTTGTCACAATATATACAGGTAGCATCCAATAAGAGATCAAATAACTCAGACAGTAGCTTCCTAAGCCATACTGCCTCACAACTAGCCGAACAAGCTGCAACATACTCTGCTTTGACTGTACTCAGTGTTATGCAGGATTGCTTCCTGCTAAACCAAGAGATTACAATTGATCCCATACTAAAGCAGCACCTTGAAGTGCTCTTCCTATCTACAGCACTGCCTGCCCAATCTGAATCAACATAACCCTCCAGGTTAAACTTTTCATTCACATCATACTCGAGCCCATGATTAACCGTACCCTTCAGGTACCTCAGAATATGCTTTACAACAATCAGGTGAACATGTCTAGGATCTATCAAAAAATTGCTCAAGGTGTTAACCGCAAAGCAAATATCTAGTCTCATGCTCGTCAGGTACATCAAGGACCCAATCATCTGACGATACACCATGACATCAACCGACTCAGATGAAGCATCACACAATAGCTTCAAATTTGATGACATAGGTGTGGCCATGGCCTTGCAATCCATCATCCCAAACCGCTTCAGGATCTCTACTGCATACTTCCCTTGTCCAAGGAAGATTCCATCTGCACTGTTCCACACCTCCATGCCTAGAAAGTAATGCATCATCCCCAAGTCCTTCATCTCGAACTCAGCAGCAAGCTTCCTCTTTGTATTAGCAATCAATCTTTCCTCACCTGGAACAAACAGGTCATCCACATACAATAGCAGTATCACTGGATTGCCTTCCTCAACCTTGTAGTAAAGGTTGGAATCTGCTTTATTCTTAGTAAAGCCCAAACTGGATAGAAAGTTGTCTATCCTACCATACCAAGTCCTAGGAACTTGCTTCAATCCATACAAGGATTTCTTCAATCTGCACACATATGACTCCCTGTCATGTGTCTCAAAACAGAGTGACTGCTCCACATACACTTCCTCTTCGACTACACCATATCCATCTGGTGTATCTTCCACTTCATCACTACAGCCAGAGCAAGTATTGTTCTGGTGGAAGTGTATCTGGCTACAGGAGAAAAAGTCTCTTCATAATCTATTCCCTCTTTCTGGAAGAAGCCACGAGCTACAAACCTCGCCTTGTATTTCTCTATGCTACCATTTGCAGCATGCTTGATCTTATAGATCTAATTGGAAGTCACTACAGACTTCCCTTCTGGTCTCAGGACCACATCCCAGACATCATTCTTCATGATCGACTGGTGCTCCTTAATCATGGCATCCTTCCATTACTGCATCCCGGATCCTGGGAACTTCAGATTCTTCAATAGATAATTTTCTTGAACATCGTTGTTGGAACAAATGTTGTATTCCTTCTTTTGTAGGTGATTATACACGGTCTTTCCTATGAGTCAAATTCAATGCATGATTAGAAACTTCTCATAGTTTTTCAAAACACACATTTTTATGCATAAAGACATATGTCATATAGTCATGCAATTATCTTTATCCAATTCTTCAATACAACATTTATCCATATCCCGTAACTTTCTAGATGCCTTCCATCTCTACCAGAACATTGTTAAGAGTTTGCACTACTCCTAACATGTCAACAAAGAGATTTCATCCTAGATAAGTAGCAATGGAATGTTGTATAGTGCCATAGGCCACTTACCCATTACATGCATATTAGTAGTATACTGTTCATTAATGCAACTTTTCTAAAATGAAAAATGTACATCCTAAATCTAGGAACATAAGTATGTACATGACTGACAACATCATTTAAGTAATCATAAAATAAATGACAATTCAAATACTTATCTTTGTTTAGTTGTAGGGTGGACTCCCTTTCAATCTTTGCTTCCTTGCAGGAACGACTAGAGTGTGCTCCCTCTTGATCTTTGCTTCCTAGATTACCTATCCTTGAACTTATATTCATCCTGGGCCACTATGCATGCTTAAGTGTGCACTAATGTCCTTCTCAAGACCTCATACATGATCATGCATCCATTAGTATACTCTCAATACTATCAAAACATTATGATCCTATATAAACTTAACATGTATGGTCATGATTATTTCACAACCAGGTATTTTATCACAAGCATTAGTATTCAAGGTTTCAGGGAAGACTTCTTTTAATCATGCATATTCCTATTGGCCATAGGACTCTTCTGGTTAGTCATATCATGAATCAAAGTAAGAAACATAATATGCATAAACTGTTGATTACTTAAACATCTAACTTCAAGAATATTCATTATCATTCATAGAAAAGTATAAGATCCTAACACAAGGATTCTAACTTGATATAGGAAAAACATACCTAGATTATCATGCTTGCTAGTTGTGTCTAACATACCAACATAATGTCTTTTTGTTCTTCTTCAAAGACTTGTGCCAGTAACTTGCATATCTCATAAGTTAACCAATTTAGAACCAAATTATACATACCTTGTAAGTAGAGTTTCTATGTGATCCATGGATATGGATGAGTCTTTGTATTCATGTCATCATGGTCATATGCTCTTGAACTAGAACTTTCTTGTTGTGCCTTTCATGTTAGCGGACAACATCAACCTCATACAACATCATAGTGCATTAGTACAATCATAAGTGTCATAACCCTAATCAATGAATGTATTCTATCATTCACATGCATTCATGCTTTTACTAAGGTGATAAGACAAGTCTAACATTAATCAAGATTGTACTAACCTCAATAATATGAAGAAAAACATATCATAAACTTAATCATGAACATATTTCAAAACATACCTGTATTTCCTCAAGTCATACTTGTCGAGATTGCTTGTAGTCTGCTTATGTAAGGCCTTAGCCTTATCTCCCTCTAGAACTAGAACTTCTTCACTTATGCAGGTGTCCAATTCATTCTCTTCTAGGATTAACCCAATCCACTTTGATTTGCTGAAACTGGATCTGGAGCTGGATTAGGATTTGTCAGAGAAACCCTAAAAATTCAAACTTTGAATTTCAAACTTCTGATTGGATGAAAAGATGTGCCTTGCTGAACTGATCAAGCTGGTATATTTCAATTTTGAAATCTCCAAAATTTGACCACTCAAAATCGCCTTTGAAACTTCCGGATCTTCTGGATAAGATTCCGAACAAGGGTTTGGTAAAGCCTAGTCTCCTACCCATCCAAAAAGTTCAATCTCGTGTCTAAACTTCAATTTTTCTGAGGAGCTTCTATCCATGGTCACAGATTTCAAAAATTCCAACTTTTGCAGAAGCCCTAATTTTCCACCTTTCTGATCAAAATCCCAAACTAGGGTTTGATCAAGCCCGGCCTTCTGCCCAACCAAAAAATTTGATCTTGGTCTCTAAATTTTGATTTTGATGAGGAGCATTCAGCCGTGGACTCCGATTCTAAAAATTCCAACTTTCTCCGAACCCCTAAATTCCTGTAACAGTGACAAGCCAAGAATGAAGGTGCTCAAAATCCAATTATGTTTTGACAGAAATATGCACGTGATTGTTTCTGGCACATCTCTAAAATTATGAATCCACAGGGTCTGAAACTTGGACCCGTGGCAACCTGACCTATCATATTTCCAACCTCACAGATCTGACCTCAATTGGTGTAATGTCCCCACCTTTGGACCCAATGCAAGCAAGGGAACCTGATGCCATTCTATGGGGCTTTTCATAAACTCAGCCACATTCATTAGATTCACAAGCATAAGAGAGATGTGTACAAGATGTAAATCAAACAAATATGCACAATGGAAATAAACTCATCCACACACATGTTTTCATATGCACTCAATATATCAATAACAATCATTAATTTAAACACTACAGAGGTAAAACACATAGTTAGAAGACACTTGTCTTTGTTGTGCAATTGGCCCAAACAACTAGCTATGTCGCTGCAACGTTCCTCCCATCCATAGGTCTCTGCTTATCCTGTATTCTTTCAGCACTCAGAGACCACCCCCGAGCTGGGCATGATATCTATAAGGAAAAAGGGAACCGTCAAGCACAGCACTGCCCAAAGCAATGGATACCCAACTCAACCCCAGCATTCTCTTGCACATCAAACTCAGATATGGACTTGGAAACACACTTTCAACAATGGGACATAGGAGCTAGATGGACATGGGTTTTCCCAAGAACGTAGGCACAACAAAAATGGATTTGTGGGAAGAGGGAATCAATCCCAGGGAAGAAAATCAATTTCTCCCACAGATGTATGAGCATTCAGTGGGCCAAACGGCCTCAATAAAACCCCCAAATCGTTTTCCCTTCTTCCCCACTATTAGCTACAGCAAAAACGCCCTTCCCAGCTAGGATAATGAAGGAAAACACAGCAAAACCATGGAGAAAAATGCCCAGGTAGCTCTCCCCTCGTGAGGGAGTAAGAATGACGGTTGAATAATGGCTTGGGGGCAATTTCGTGGCCCTTTACTTGACCAAGAAGCCAAAAATGAATCTCTAGGAAGGGTGGCTTTCCCATACTCGAATTTGGATAGCCATACCTCTCCATTCCCCAAGGCATTAACTACCTCAACCAACTCTTGGGAGAGTAAAATGATTGGGTACAAAAGTCAACATGGGTAGTTGAGGGTTCATGGGTTCTCTCATTGACACTTGGCTTGAATCAATTGTCTCAAGGGTTTGAATATCCTCCTCCCAATTCCTTGTAATATCATGCCCCCAACTCTTGTTGCATTGCATAGCTAGTTGTGGGCATTTATATTAAGATGCATATTTACAATTCCCATCGTTCACAAGCACATGGGTGGCATAATATCAAATACTTGCCTCTTCTAGATCGAGCATTCACTAGCGGGGCCTTGGCCTTGAGCTCCGCGCTAGGAATCATACATAATATGCATACATTATTTACATTATAGCCCAAAATATTACAAGGGTCAAAATGGGGGACATTACATTCCCCTCCCCCTTGGAATAACACCGTCCTCGGTGTTCCAATACCTAGGAAACATACACGCTATATACATGTCCAAAATTCACTAAATATGGCAGGTCTATCCTGCATTTCACCATTTACTTAGGTTTTCAAGATCAAGTCCTTTGGCCTTCACAAACTACTCTTGTTGACTTGGACCTTCTAGTTCTGCATGAGGGCATTGTTCCAAAACAATCCCTTCCCGTTGATCTACAAGTCTGGAAACTTTATGGCGGCTATCCTCTTAATGTTTCATCATTTGGCAGTGTCGGAGGAAATGATTTCCATCACATCCCTAACATTTCACTAGTTGCTTTACCTTTTCCTACTCATATTCCTTTGAGTCTTCCCACCTGGAACATTTCTTAATCGGCTGATTGGATGAGTGCTTCTTCATGGATCCTGTTAACACCCAAAAAGTGCTCACTACCTCATCTACCACATTACATGACTCATTTGTCCATTTTCCTACCATATTTGCCTTTAAAACCCTAAAAAAATCCCACTAAAAAGCCTCCAAAAGGCCACAAAACCATCAAAAAGCCTCAAAAAGGCTAAAAAACCCCTTTTCCCTCCAAAAATATCCAAAATAGCAAAAACCCTCTAAAGAGGGAATAAAAATATAAAATAATGAGGAAAAAGGAGAAAAAAACCCTATACAGCTGACCTAAACCATTTGGTTCCCAAAACCATGGGCCAGCACTCCACCACCAAAAAACTATAAATAGGTGATGGAAACCCCTCATTTCATATCCACAATCAAGTATACCCTTACTCTGCCAAAATCTCTCTTGAAACCCTAGCTCACCCTTGATCTACTTTCACCATTGAGAGCCCCTTTTGGCCCATTCCCAACCATTTGGAGAAAGAAAATGAGCAAAGCTGGAGTTTGGAGCAACCCTCTTGGACAATTGCAAGAACTTCACCAACCTTCGCATTGGAGGTAAAGCTTTAATACAAAAAACCATTTATATTATATCTTGTCTTTTATGTTTCATGTACTTGCTTAGAATAATTTTCATTTTAATACCTTGTCTTTTAATTACTGTTTATTGAACTGCTACTAAGGAGTCCCTTCTCCTTAGTAGGTGCTCATTTGCACAAGCTAGGGTGAAAACCCTAGCTACAGTTTTGGCGACTCCCCTTGGTTTGAATTTCTGGTTCTAGTTTAAAATATTTTCAATTTTCTGCAATAATTTCCTATCTTTTCCCTTTCGGCTGCCGTAAACTGCATCTTTTGCCCCCGTAGTTGCATTTCCGACCGCATCTTTCAGGCGTTTACCTGCGATCCGACCGCAGCTCTCAGACTTTTTCTGGCGACCTATTCACGGATTCAAGTCTATTACTTGTGATCCGACCGCGGCTATTAGCTTGCTTGACGCGATCTGACTGCGGCTGTTAGCCATCTTTCCCGCGACTCGCCCGCGCCTGTTGCTCTGTTTCCTGCAGTTCGACTGCACCTTTCGGCCAAAAACCCGTGGTCCGACCGGACCTTTCGGAAAAAAACCCGCAACCCGACCGCATCTTTCAGCCAAAAACCCGCGGTCCGACCGCACCTTTCGGCCGAAAACCCGCAACCCGACCGCACCTTTCGGCCAAAAACCCACAACCCGACCGCACCTTTCGGCCAAAAACCCGCAACCCGCGTGCGCCTGTTTCTCTATTTCCAGCGGCCTGATTGCATCTTTCAGCTAGAAAGCCGCAACCCGCCCGCGGCTATTTCTCTGTTTCCCGCGATCCGACCGCTCTGTTTCGCCACAGACCCGCAGTCTATTTTCTGCATTTTTTCCTTGTTTTGAACCCAGCGCTTTGCTGCACTATTTTTTGCATCAGCACAGCCATCTGTCCACCTGCAGCCACACTTCCTTATAGCCTTTTTCTGCAGTTTTATTTCTGTTCCATTTACAAAATAGTTTTTTTTTTAATTTTCAGCATTTTAAATTGAAAAAAGGAAAATTGTGCATTTCAAAGGTTAATTTCTGTCTCGTTATCGCTAGTTAGAAAGTTGCCCACCCTAGTGGCGCTTTTTACTTGGGTTCATCATCATCTCACAAGCACACACTCTGTCACCTAATTCAAGTGAGCCTTAAAAAGTATTTAACACAACCAACATTCTAACTCCACTTGGGGAACACATAAGAATTTTTGTAGTTAGGTAGGATCGGGGGGATAGGCATCCAAATAACATCCCTCGGTTGCTTACACTTGAGACATAGCTGTTGTCCATTAGGGAACCAAAATCCCCTAGTATTTTTTGGCACAGTCACAACCAGTTTATCAGAGGGCCTCTCCCCTAGGAGGGTTGAAGTTGCCAGACTGGTTTCGGAGGCCTGAGTGGAATACCGCAATCCATTCAGTAAACGAAGGCTACCTTTCGCAGTTCTCGGGGTATCCCTGTATGGGGGTACTGCGGTAAAAGGACCAAACGACAGATTCACCTTTTCTGGATGTGTCATGAATGGGGTATCTTAGTTGCCTTTCTTCTAGGATTGACTACCCGGTGTCCCTCCCGGTAGGGGGATATCTTTAGCCACTTGGCTCTCCTATCCATATTGTCTGACTTGGATTTCATCACCTTGCAGAGGATATGTCTAGTTGAGGTAGAATACTATTTAGTTAGGTGTTTGCATGCTCCCTTACCTCCTTTTGGTCTAGTGAGTCCACTATTTTTATTTTCTAGGCAACCTGCTACTTGTTGGTATTCTGACCATTTCTGTTGATACTCCACTTATTGTAGCACAGCTGTTACAGTAGATGTTCTGAGTTGGTTGTTGGCCTGAGTGCCATATTTTTTGGAGCTCTCCTTCTGCACACTCGATTGCATTAGGGTTTTCGAGCTATTTTTCACTCAACACAACCCCCAGATACTTGACACCATCTGTCACCATTGAGTCCCCGAGACATTCTCAGCGCCTCAGGGGCGAGCCTCCACAGCATGGTTCACTTGACACCACCCGTCATAGACATATATCTTCATCACTTGATACCACTTATCATATATCTCGAGCCTTGTCACTTGACTCCACTCGTCAATGGCATAGGAATCCGTCACCAGATATTGATGCCCCTTACTTTAACTCCGATTCTGAGGCAGAGTCTGAGAACCCCATTTACACTGCCCCTACTAGCCCCATGGCTGGTGTGACTTCCACTCCTTTCTTTGTAGGGACCATTAGTGGCACATCCACCACTACACCAGTTACCACACCTGTTTTGGGTATGCCCTCGATGGGGGCCACGTCCACCATTCCGGTCACCGTACCCATTCCAGTAGCTGGCATACCTATCACCACTCCACCAGTGACTCACACTACCCTTGGTGGTGCAGGACCATCCTATACCACCTCCGTTCCCCCACTTGGGGGCAACATCCCAAACTTTGCCCCTCCACTTGGGGGCATTGGCCCCAACATGGTCACACCCACTAGTATGTCACATCCTTCTTCTAGTTTTCCATTCATGGCTAGCCTCAACCTACCTGACCTAGCCAGAATGACTAATGATCCCATTAGACACGACCCTGCGTGGCCTCACATGCCCACCAAGCTCCCCTCTAACATCCCAAAATTTGAGGGCAAGGCAGGTGAAGACCCCCAGAACCATATTATGTCCTTCCATCTATGGTGTTCCTCCGACTCCATAGTGGACGACTCTGTCCGCCTCCGTCTGTTACACCGCACCTTCACTGGCTCTGCAGCTAAGTGGTACATCGAGCAGCCCCACGGGACCCATGCCACCTTTACTTCCCTTGCCTCGACTTTCCTGCAGTTCTTTCAATTACCTGTCCACTATGAAACAGGAGTAGAGATCCTACTGTCTCGCAGACAGAACACGGCTACCCACATCACTGACCACATTCATGAGTGGCGTCAACACCGTAGCCTCTGCAAAATCAAGTTAGACGACCGTATCTTCCAAGATTGGTTCCTAAAATCCCTCCTTCCTGTCATTGCCAAGGATGTGGCATCCAAACGACCCCGGTCTGAGGAAGAGGCCATCCTCAAAGCCCAGCAATTAAACCTCATATATGCCTAGTCGGGTTACCTCTATACCATTATACCTGACGCCCCTCATGGCGAGTCCTCCCAGCACAATGCGCTGGGGGCATCCCACGCCGCAGACGGCATCATTGGTCGTATTACCTCCCATCCCCAACCCTTTTCCATAGCACGCCCTAGCCATGGCCCTGACCTTTTGTGAGCTACCTCACAGTCCGGAGCTACCAATTTGTATTCTCCCATGACACATCACCACCATTCTCACGGACCCTCTTGTCCCCCTCAGTGCTTTGGCCATGCGTCCCCCGCTTATGCCCCCCCCGGTCGCACCTCAGCCATATTATCATCCACAGGTTGCACCAGCTCCTGTGACCTATCAAGCCCAACCTGCTTATTACCCACCATAGGCAGCCCCACTGGCAAACCCACAACCCGCTCCGCAGGCATATCAGCAACCCCCACAAGGGTCAGCACCTGCGCAACCTCCACCTACATATTATCCACCGCAGCCTACTCCCGTACTTGCACAACCCCAGAACCCACCTGCTGCCCAAGGGCAAGTATACGCCCAACAAAATCAGCAGCAAAACCAGAACAACCAACTCCAACAACTCCAGCGAAACCGTGGCAAGGGTCGTAACCGTGGGAACAACCCTCCTCCAGACCAAGGTGGTCAACCACCTAATCCCCCAGACAACAATAATGTGGCACCTGCCAACCAAAACCCTGATCGGCCACCCAAGCAGGCCAAAAAACCTAACTTGCAAACAAACCATCCTTGTTCTATCTGCGGGGTCTATGTCCACTACACACATGCTTGCCCACATTTGGAGCGAGCTCGAAAACTCTAGGTCGATGATGCCCATCGCCAAGGGCATGCGGCTCCTCAAGCGCAGCCTAACCCCCAGCCCCCCCAGCAACAACCTTTGGCGCTGCAAAACCCCTTACCAACCCAAGGTGTAGTGAATGCTCAGCCGTTGGCTCCCCCTCAAGTCAACGTGCCACCACAACAACAACAGATCACATACGCCGCTCCTGATCAACACATGTTCGACTCAGGTACCCACCACTTGTTGATGATGTCATCTGCTGATGTCAACCTACAAACTCTTCGAAACCAGTATGGCTCCACCTCGGACACCCCTCCCTCCGACAAAACCACCAACGCTCATCCCACCGATCAGACATTACGTATACCTCCGGCTCCCCTCGATGGCACTTCCAAAGCACCTCGTTTCCCACTTCGTCGAATCAATAATAACCCCAATGCTTGTGCTGCGTCAAATTACAACATTGTTGATGACTTAGCCCAGTCTCCCGCAGCCATGTCTGCGTTAGAAGTCTTGAAAAACTATCCATCACAGCGCAAGACTTTGCTCTCCGCCATTGGTGCTATTGACCCCAATGATTCACAATTGATGGCATTCGATTTGGACCACTCCGAACCACGCCTTCCTTTCACTTTAGCATTCCAAGTTTCTATTTCCGTTCGGAATCTTGTCATCCATCGGTGCATTATCGATGAAGGTGCCTCTACATGTGTTATGTCCACATTCGTTTGGCAAAAGTTGGGATCCCCTACTCTCCAGCAGTCCACCACTGCATTACGAGCCTACGACGGTCGTTTGGCTCAACCCCAAGGCCTATTAGCTAACATCCCCATTCAGCTGGCTGGTAAAACTGTTCTCATTGACATAGAGGTCATCAATGCCCAACTTGATTATAACCTCTTACTTGGCCGCAGCTACATGTATGCCATGAAGGTGGTTACCTCCTCCATTTTTCATACCATGATGTTCCCCCATGACGACCTCGTGGTCAAGGTCGACCAACTCACCTACTACGATCCAAATGCCCCCGCTACACCCGAAAATGTTCTCCCCATGGTTTAACAACCTGTTAGTGGTGCCGCTACCTCATTTTTTTCCTCCTTGGGACCTGGAGTTTACTCAGACCCGCCGATGACATCCACCTTCCAATCCATTCCTCCCCCGTCATCTGCGCCCGAAGTATCTAACCTAAATACCCTTTCCCACGATACACAAACACCTAACAATCAACCGCCCTTGTTGCCCAAACCACCATTGGCACCTGGCCACATTGGTGTTACACCTATCCACACAATCCCCTTCCTAGTCCCTCCCTCGGGAGTAGTAAGCACCTCGGTCATGGCTACCCTTAGCCTCCCTGGGTTAACCTTGGGATTACCCGTGTGGTATCTTTCGCCTCCCGTTCCCCCGCTGACACCAAACGTCATCCTACAATCGGTGCAACCCATGGCTACTACTAGTCAACCACCTCTCAGTGTCAATACCCCTTCGTCCTCTATGAATCCCCCCCCTCTTATCAAGCACACTTGGGGCAGAGGCCCACAACCATACATTGTTGTACCTCCTCCCAAGGCAGTTAAAACCCCTCCCATTTTTTGTGCTCCCCCCAAATGCTCATTGTGCGATGAGTTAGGCCATCTGACTCACCAATGTCCACAGTTACCTGCATTACAGGAACACATGCAGATGCTTGACGGCGACCCCAATATCCCGGTTGTCAAACTAGATCCAACCCCTAAGCCTTGTGATAAATCATTACGCACTAACCACCCTTGTGCAATATGCGGTGTTTACAGCCATTATTCACATCACTGTCTTGATCTCCCTGATTACAGGGCAGCTCTCTACGAGATGAATAATGTGGATCTTGAGACAGCACCTCCCACCATTGAGGAGATTCACCCCCCGATCTCACCCCCATCCGGAGAGATCAACACCATTTATATGATCTCTTCAACTACCATTCCCTCGTCAACCGATTTGACAACCCACACTTTCCATACTGATGAGGAGATCCTAGAGGCTCTGACTGCCCCATATTATCCTTGGGATGACATGCACCATCGTTCGTATTTCCTCCCAGAAGACTCCTCCTCCACCATAGCTACCCAATTCGCGGTTGAGTCCAAAGATTTCCTTCCCACTAAAGTCGACTGGTTTAAGGATCCTATTCCTGCTCCGAATGCCTTTGAGGAAGGTAACATGGCCAACATCTCTCCCGTTATCCATGTAGTTATCTCTGCCCCCGGAGGTGCCCCTGAACTCATCACTTTAGGAGCCTCCTGCAGTGAGTCTGAGATTGAAGAGTACAAAAAACTCTTCCAAGAATTCCGTGATGTCTTTGCCCGGTCCTATACCGAGATGCCCGGTCTTGACCCTGCCATTATAGAGCACCACATTGACACATGGACTGATGTACCCCCTGTTCGTCAGAAACAGCGTCCCATTCATCCTTCCAAGCTACCCGCTGTTAAAGCCGAGGTCGAGAAACTTCGCAAAGCAGGATTCATTTATCCTATTACTTATACCACCTGGGTTTCAAACCCCGTTCTAGTTAACAAAAAACAAGGCACCATTAGAGTATGCACTGACTTCTGCGATTTAAACTGAGCTTGTCCCAAAGACAACTTCCCCACGCCATTTATTGACCAACTCATCGATGCGTGTGTGGGGCATGAAGTCCTCTCGTTCATGGACGGTTTTTCCGGATACAACCAGATTCAGATCCAAAAGGAGGATCAGTACAAGACTACCTTTACCACCCCATGGGGCACCTTTGCCTACCGTGTCATGCCTTTCGGCCTAAAAAATGCTGGTGCCACCTTCCAGCGGGCCATGACCTATTGTTTTCACGACTTAGTCCATATCCTGCTGTTGGTGTAAATTAATGATACTTAATTCACCTTGATTTAATTATCGACCAGGGTACATGAACTTTGAGTTACTACACTATATGTGCAGGCAATATGGTCTGAATGCTTGGCTGACATAAATGCTAGTCTACAGCAATATTTCATAATGATATTGGACTACAGTAAAACAACCTGTTAAGTAACTAAACAAATCCTTGACCTACAACAATCCCTTAAAGCAATTGACAATCTCTACAGAAATCCTAAGTTATAGTATCTACAGTTTAAAACAATCAAACTGCTAAGGAAAAGAAATTATCTATCAAATGCATATGCTTAATTGACTTCCATTGACCTTGTTTCCTATCTAAACCCCAAATCTAATACTTAAGTCCATACAAACGTTTCTAAAACTGAAACAAACTCATGATCTTGTGACTTTGAATTGCCAACACCTACAGCCTTCCAAAGGGAAGCTTGACTGCTTAGTGATATCCGAATATACTCTGTTTATGATTTGTGCATACAATTGCACACAAGAGAATACCAAAACTATTCAGATTCTGCTCATCAATAGATGTTAGGGCTGTGTAAAAATATTCACTGGTTTGGGTTATATATACATATTGTGAAACTAACTGTTGATTTGAGGGCTCAATACTATAAACAAGGACTCCTTCCCAAAACTCATTCAAGTACAGCTTCAGTTTATATTCAATCTTTTATTCAAAAAGAAATAAACCCTAGATGCTCCATGACTACGGTCTTTAAACCCTCTACTCTTTTGCAAATGTTGCTCAAATCTTGCAAACTCGACAGTAAAAGAATAAGCTATTTATAAATTACTCTCATGCTGCAACACAAAGGTTTTTAATAGCTAGAGTCGAATTCATGATTCATGTTGCCAATACTACGCCACACACTGGAGATCAAAGGAAATATCTAAATCCATACCATTCCTTAATTCATTTTACAGTCCTGTGAATAAGAAAAGTTCAAAACCATTCCTGTAGTTATCATTATATCACTGTATGCTGGTAAATATAAAACTCAATCTATTTGTAACCCTTCATAAAATCGAGTCCACCATAACCTACATCAAATCCATCACATGATTTATGTATACCCTAGTTTTAAACAACAATTTACCCTAAAAACCAGAGAGAGTCTTAGATACAAACTGTTAACAAGCTAAATCCATTAACATTAACTAATAAATGATATTAACTAAGAATAAGCAGTCACGCATTCTATTCCAATCTAGCGATGAACAAATCCATTAATATTTCGAAAAGCAATGTAAAATGATAACAACACTAATCTGCTACTGCAAACTACACACTACTGAAATATCACAGTTTGGTGTTGAAGGTGGGCCCTGCCCTCAACGCCTAACAATCTTAAATCACAGATTTGATGAAAACAAGCACTGAATCTTATTGATAAAATGAAGTTCTTTACAATCCTCCCTCTACTTAGGGTTTCCACAGTCGTTTTTATACTGAATATGCAGAGTGAGATCGTCCTGGAAACAAGGGTCGATATGGATAACAACCCACAGATATCTTAGCATATCTGAGCCAAAAATGGGAGCTCAGATTCCCAAATATACACATATTGCTAAAGAGAAAACAACAACAGCTCCTCGATCGAAGATCATCCCTAAAATAGTAGTTGAGCAATCCTCACAAGCATCTAAAAGATGATATGAATCCAGGAAAAAAACGCCCTCATTGTAGATCGAATCCCCAATCTCTGCATAAATCCTCCTTTGAACGCTGAGTCGGGTAACCAAAAGAACCCTGTATAGAAGAGAAACTAAACTTATTACTAACATATCATTTAATAAAATCTAAAGCCCAATCATATGCATAAAACAAGAAAACATAACAAGCAAGCAATTAAAATCACTTACCATAGCTTTAGCAGTGTTGACCTCCAAAAAGACACAACAAAACTGATTATTATTGGATTCCATTAACACTTTAAGCTAGAAAACATTATACTGAATGGTCAAAATAGAGGACCAACATCTCCCCCAGACTGAAGGTCTTGCATGTCCCTATGCAAGAGAATTTCAGATAGGAAAAATTTAAATCCTCAAAGTGAATTATCAATCCTTAGATCCAACTCCAGAGACTGAGGCTGAGGTATTAAACAGGACTTGAACCTGAGGAGGAGAGGGGGCAGATTGTTGCTGTATGCTAACCAATTGTTCAAACTGTTTGTCTTTCTTCTTTAACTGCCTTCGAAGACTGTGGTTTGTCCCTTTAACCTCATCAACCAGGGTTTGTAAAGACACTATTCTAGCCTTTAAAATGGCATTTTCCTGCTTGATAACCCGATCCAACCTCACATACTCTTGCAGCTTCCTTGTCAATTTAAAATTCTTTTGCCTAAAATAATCAATCCCCTGTGATGAAGCCTCCGATTTCGAACCTGATCTGGAAAGTGATGTTCTGACAGATTTTAAACTCGATTTTGAAGAGGATACTTTGACAGATTTCAAACTTGACTTTGAAGGGGATCCTTTGGTATATTTCAGACTTGATTTTGAAGGGGATCCTTTGGTAGATTTCAGACTTGATTTTGAAGGGGATACTGGCAGCAAAGGTTCACTGACAGGACTCAACATTGTAGAATAATGAGGAGAACCAAGAGAATCAGAGTTAACATGGGTAGAGGAAGCATCGGATGATGACAATTCGACTTGGATAGGTTCTTTACCCTTAGGTTCCTTTCTTCCCTCTTTAGCGGCCATGCTGCGAGTAAATCGTCTATTGGGCAAAACAAACAAATTTTCGTGCTCCTTATCTCCCCCAGACCGAGAGCTAACACACTGTCTCTTAGAGATTGGGGACCTCTTAGCATATAATGGGGCAGGTTTCTTGCAACTATTAACAGCTGGTTCCTGAGGGCAATCATTTTGAGGAACAGAATTGTTTGTAGAGGAAGCTTTCTCCATTAGATCAGGAATACAAGGCTCACCTGATTCATTCCTCAAGGATGACTGAAGATGAGGGTTAGAGAGTTTATACACAAACTGTTCCCATACCCGACCTTGCTTCTTTAATTCAGCTAAAACGAGCATTTTAATAAGCCCATGATGGTAAAGAGTATGAGTTGGATGCTCTAGGTTCTTCCTCACCTGTGAAGCCATTTTACTCAAACTCTTCCAAAAATAAAATGGAAAGTTCAGAAGCTTACCAAACTCGAAGTGAGCTAGAAGGAGAAAATGACAGGCTTTATAAGTGGAGAATCGGCCTTCACAGGTAATCAGCTTGGTGATGATCATCAAGGAATTATGAAATTCTTCTCTAACCCACAGCTTGGAGAAACCCTTCTCACCCTTCACGGCCAAATATTCTGGTTTGAAAACACAGTCATATTCTTTTCGTGGCAACCGAAAATTCTTAAACCATCTATCACCGGTGCGTGGAAGTCCCGTAGCAAATGAAATGGACTCCTCTATCACTGCAAACTCCAGGGTCCCCACTCTAGCGGTATGCCCATCGAAACTCAAGGTGAATTGTAAAGAGACAGCATCATCGTGGCCCTGTAAATTGGTTAAAAATGCATGCCATCCAGCCCGAGTAAACATCTCCTTGCATGCTACGAACTCAGGGATGGCTAACAGCTGCTCATACGTAGAGGGTTCATGCCGGTTAAGCATGGTGGAGACACGAAGAATGGCGAATTAGCAAAGAATTAGCAGAGAATTCGGACAGGCAATTTGCAGGCAATGCCAAAATTTCATCAATATTTTTCCTCGTGGTAACGATAGAGACTGTAAAAGAAAACCCGAATGATCATGGTAAATAATGGTAATGATAGGAAGTAAAGGTAATGAAGACAATAATCGTGACAAGAGAAAATCATTACAAGCGGTGGCACATACTGCCCACGTCGCAGGAGATGATGACCATGATGTAACACATTTGGACTAATCTTAATCTCATAACACGTAAGAACCCCAATTGTAATAGAACAAGGTTATAATTCTTTTTATCAAAGGTTGCCAACAATAATAGAGGATGAGATATTGTCAAAGTTATTTATGGTAATTCATAGCTCCTCGACTTTCATATAATGGCAAAAATGTTTTAATTATAATCCTTATTAACAATTAAGACTTAGCTAATCATACACCCTTTCTTACCTCCATCAACGTTCATTACCATATACATGCCAATTTCCCAATATGTCTTCCAGCACTCCTTACGGCACTCAATCCGGCACTTCAACAAATACAGCAGTGCTTTCAGGCTGATAAAGATGCACAATAGTTTACCAGCATAGTAGTAAGTACCAGCATCTGGAGCAACTGCTATGCTATGAATAGTGATGAAAAACCATTAATCTCCCAAATATACATCACTTGGATGAGTTAATAAGCAAGTAAACTGGATTAAAAGATTTGTTGGACCCTCAACAGTTTTGTGGCATGATTGCCTTATTGTAAGGTCGCTGCTCCATCCAATCACACAGGAAACTTAATTGTGCTATGAATCCACCTTTTATTGAAAATACAAATAACAATCAGGAACGCAAACTTCAATCAATCACCCTTACTTCTATGTAACTCAAACAATCTGCAATTCAGACTTCATCAATCACTCGTAACTCAAACAATCAGAAATTCAGACTTCATCAATCACTCGTAACTCAAACAATCAGAAATTCAGACTTCATCAATCACTCGTAACTCAAACAATCAGAAATTCAGACTTCATCCTTGTCATCCATACAGAACTTTTTTTCCACCAGGACATATGCCATAGGACAAGGAAAATACCAACAGAAGCTAATGGGGTACTGGTCCATTTTGACTCAGCTTCACACAGGATAAATTGAGTAGTGGAACAAATAGTACTAAATTTCTCAGCTATGTTTAGGCATCAAGCATAAACCTTCATTTTTCTAGAATCAGGTAACCCAAAATGCAGAACAGTTGGAGATGATTATCAACTGGCTATCATTTTATTTTTTAATGAATTTATTAAATTTTAATTAACCATCCTTATGGCCTCTCTTTTACCTTCACATAGGTACGTTGTTCATATAGACAAGTATAGATGAGGCTATTAAAGAAGATATTAGAGTCAGAACCCACTGCCGGCAAGCCTGGTCAGTACTCCGGTGGGGTAACTGTAACATCTTAAGAAGCTTCTTCCCCAGGCAGATGCCCCATTGCCAACAGGCCTGTTCAGCACCCTGATGGGTTTGCCTGTTCATACCACAGGTCGGTACCTGCTGCCAGCAGACCTGTTCAGTATCCCGGCGGGTTAACCTCTTACACCCTTTTTCTATCAGAGGCTCTTGTCCCAATTTCATCTTAAAGATAAAATTTATGATTTGCTCAAGCATAGATGAGTGGGGGAGCTGCTCTGAAAACCATCGAGGAGTGGGATGGTACAAGAATTGGAAGAGTATTCTTTGTATATGCCTGTAAAGATTTGCCCATATGAACAACTAACCTTTGTAACTGTAGAAAGTGAAAGTCATAAAGTGGCTAAAGACAATGTATATATATATGTGTTTAGTATTATAACAGCCAAGAGATAATAACCCCCAAACTGCCCGGTCCTGGACACCTTTTTAACATGATGCCTATCTTAAAAATAATTTCATGCCCATAGCTGTAACTAACATCAATTCCCTCTCTCTATCTAGTGTGAAACCAAATCAAATGGTCCTAGCAGCCCATAGGTTCATAAGCAGAAAATATTTGGGAAGCTTAAAGCATTAATGTAGGCAATGCCTGGTGGGCAAGTACTCTTATGAATAGCCAAAATAGTTCTGAAAAATCTGACACACACAAATGCAGACATTCCAATAAATCAGTGAAACTCAGAAATTGACCCAAATGTACACAGTCCTTAAAAAAATGTTTTGCAAAAATAATCCAAAGGCTGAAATAGAGTAGTGATAAAACACTTCCCTTAGGTTTCAAAACATTCTGAGCCTTACTGAAAAGAATATCTGCACCCTTTCAAAAAGAGACCTAATAAAACAAATTCCTGTACATATGTACAAAAAAAACAATTCTATTGAAGATTACTGAGAGAGAGTAAGAGATGAAGAAGTCATTTCCTCACCTACCATCTCTAGTTCAGACTGCTGACTCATGTTATGGATGAACTCTTGCTTAGAGAGAGGTTTATGATATACCTTTAACCGATGTCCATTCACTACAAAGGCAGTTTGTTCTTCATCTATTGTTTTTATTTTGACAGAACCATTATCAAAAACAATCACAATTTCATATGGCCCCATCCATCTAGTGGTAAGCTTACCTTTGAAATGTTTGAATCGTGAGTCAAACAACAGAGCCCAATCACCTTCTTCAAAAGTCTTCTTCTTCAAAAATTTATCATGCCACTTAGTCCACTGATTCTGTATCAACACAGTTCGTTGGACAGCATCTTGTCTGATTTCATCAAGTTCATTTAATTGCATCAGCCTCTGCTCCTGGGCTTCATCCAAATTCAGGCTCAATTGTGCAGCAGTACGAAAAGTTTTCACCTGAAATTCTATAGGAAGAAGGACCTGTTTACCATAAACAAGCTGATATGGGGTATACCCTGTGGTATTTCTCCACGTAGTTCTGTAAGCCCACAATGCCTCGGGTAGCCTGTCTGCCCAGTCCTTGTGATGTAGCTGCACAGTCTTAGTTAGAATGGATTCTAGCACTTTATTGGTTGATTCCACCTGACCATTTGCTTGGGGGTGGTAAGGAGAAGATTTATAGTGCTTAATTCCATATTGTTCTGTAAGTGCTTTCATTGATTTAGAGACAAACTGTGCTCCATTGTCAATCACAAATTCCCGAGGAATGCCAAAGCGAGTAAAAATCTCTTCGTAAATAAATTCTATGACTGATTTCTCAGTGGCCCTCAATAGAGCTTTTGCCTCAACCCACTTAGTCACATAGTCAGTGCAGACTAAAATATATCTCTTTTTTCTTGACATTGGTGAGATTAGGCCAACAAAATCCAATCCCCATTTTTCAAAAGGTTCAATTTGTACCTGGGCTTGTAAAGGCATTTGATCAGCCGCAGTGGGTCTCCCCATTCTTTGACAGCTGTCACAGCCCTGTACATACTTCTCAGCATCTTTAAAAAGGGTAGGCCAGTAATACCCTTGATGTAACACCTTATATGCTGTCCGCTTGTCTGAAAAATGGCCTCCACAGGGTCCATCATGACGGGCTTGAAGGATGTCACACATCTCATCCTCCCTCACACACCTCCTGATAATCAGATCTGGACCGGTTCGAAAGAGGTCATTACCTACCCATGAATAATTAGCACTTTGCTGTATGATTCTTCGTTTTTCGTAAGATGACAAATGAGCAGGTAGTTTCCCTGTAACCAAATAGTTGGCCACATCTGCAAACCAGGGTGTTTTAATAGAAACAACAAACAAGTGTTCATCAGGGAATGTATCATCTACAGGAACATTATCATCAGCATGAGTCAATCTGGAGAGGAAATCTACAACCAGATTTTCCTTCCCTGGTTTGTCAATTATAGTAATGTTAAATTCCTGTAGCAAAAGTAACCATCTAGTAATTCTGCCACTGGTGATTGGCTTATTCATTAAAAATTTAATAGAAGAATGATCGGTATGAACAAATACCTCGTAACCTGTAATATAATGCCGGAATTTATTGATGGCATGAACCACTGCTAGAAACTCTTTTTCAGTCACTGTATAGTTCAGTTCTGCAGGTGTTAAATTTTTACTGATGAAATAAATAGCATAGGAGGACTGATTTTCTTTCTGTCCGAGCACTCCCCCCAAGGCAGTGTCTGAAGCATCAGTTTGTATATGGAAGGGCAAAGACCAATTTGCCCCCCACAGAACCGGTGTTGAAGACAATTCTAACTTTAATGTGTCAAAGGTTGTCTGACAGTGTTGATCCCAATCAAAACCACTGTCTTTGGCCAACAATTTGAACAGTGGGGCTGCTATCTTTGTAAAATTAGCAATAAACCTACGATAGTACCCTGCGTGTCCCAGAAAACTTCTGACTTCTTTTTGTGTAGTTGGTGAAGATAGGCTAGTAATGATTTCAATTTTTGCTGGGTCAACCTTAATACCTTCTGATGAAACATGGTGCCCTAAAACAATACCCTCAGTTAACATCATCTTACACTTTTCATGGCTTAAAGAAAGATTTGTTTCTTGGCACCTAATTAAAACTTTCTCCAGGTTATCCAAGGCTTCTTTGAAATCATTACCGTAGACTGTAAAATCATCCATATATATTTCCACACAGTCATGGACTAAATCAGCCAAAATACCTAACACTGCCCTCTGGAAAGTGGCAGGAGCGTTACACAGTCCAAATGGTAGCACCTTGTAAGCATAAGTTCCCCATGGGCAGGCAAAAGTGGTTTTTTCTTGATCCTCTGGGGCTATTCTTATCTGGTTATATCCACTGTATCCATCCAGAAAAGAAAAGTATTTCTTTCCAGACAATGTATCCAAAACCTGGTCTATGAAAGGAAGAGGGAAGTAATCTCTGAGAGTTGCTTTATTTAACTCACGAAAATCAACACATATTCTCCACTTACCTCCCTTCTTCGGAACAATCACCAACGGAGTTACCCATTTGCTATCAGAAATGGGATAGATGAAATCTGCATCCAACAATTTTTGTAATTCATCCTTCACAATGTCTTTAAGCGCAGGATTCATTCTTCTCTGTGGCTGCCTTACTGGTCTAATATTTTCCTGCGTATAGATGTGATGAATGCATGTGTCAGGGTGAATGCCTTTCATGTCGGTATAAACCCAAGCAAATGCCCCAGACTGTGCCTTAAGTAAATTAACTACCTGACTTTGCTGGCTTTGAGACAGATTTGCATTAATAGACAAAGATCTCCCTAGACTAATCTCCATTGGTATAGTTGCAGCTCCAATCTTCTCATCTATGAAAAAAACTACTGATGATGAGGTGGCTGAAGGGTAATAGTGTTCCTGGAAATCTTCTGAGAAAACATTGTCTAAGTCAGAGAAGGACTGAGGGAACTCAACACTAGTGGTGGCTGAAATAAATTGATCTAGGATATCATCCTCAGTCTGGTGTTCCAGCCCCCTAGTTTGACTGATGGATAGTAAGGGTTGTCCCACATCCTCATCCCCATAAGGATTTTCTAACCATAACATGTTTTCCGATACAGGCTGTGCTGGAGGATAAATAATTAAATTTTGTAGAGAAGTGCCATTTGATATAGTTAAAATACCTTCTCTGCATCCTATAAAGGCATTGGCAGTGGCTAACCAGGGCCTGCCTAATATAACAGGATGTTCCCCCATTGGGTGTTTGGTTTGGAGTACCAGAAAATCCACTGGATACTCCCAAGAAGCCACTATGATAGTAATGTCATCTAAGGCCCCCACAGGTTTGACTGTGCTCCTATCAGCCAACTCCAAAATAGTAGGAGTAGATCTGAGGAGATTATGCAACTGAAGTCTCTGCATGGTAGTCATAGACATGACATTAATGGCAGCCCCCAGGTCAACTAGAGTGTTTCCTATTGGAATCTCATTGATGTAAATGGTCACCACTGGATTCCTAGGATTTGCAAATTTTGGGGGTAAGGGACAGTCTGAAATATAATTGGACAGCTAGCCTAAAACATTTATCTTGGGTGGGTCTTTCTGTTTTCAACCAGGTTTCTTTAAGCACAGTTCCCTTACCAGTTTTGCATAAATAGGGACATCTCTAATAGCCTGAAGTAATGGAATCTTGATACAAACATTTCTCAACTCATTTTCCAAATCAAACTGTGGACGTACCGCAGGTTTCTCCATTAATAACCTCTCTGGCTAAGAGGGGTTATTACTTACTTGTGGGGGAGAAGGTGATTGAAAATGAGTTCC
Organism: Larix kaempferi; assembly: GCA_027924585.1. Lineage (NCBI taxonomy): Eukaryota > Viridiplantae > Streptophyta > Pinopsida > Pinales > Pinaceae > Larix > Larix kaempferi. The sequence continues at coordinate 9,600,816 of BSBM01000208.1, forward strand.
CAATGCTTGAGTGTTTTCTGAGGCAATCTGCACTTCTTCTTCCTCTGTAATCTCTTTTTCATCATTTTCTTCTCCAGTCTCTTCATGAATAATCACTGCTGGAGGGGTTTTATTTAATGTTTTCCCAGACCTTAATTGTATTTCCTGTAAAGGAGCTGAATGAATTACATAAGTTGGAGCCATTTGAATTTCAGCATTATGAAGAGGCTGGGGAGGTCTGTTATTAGGGTTTGGGATAGGTTGGGCTGGCAACAACGTGGGTCGAGGTGGATTTGGATTTTTATATTGTTGCGGAACTGGGGGTATAGGAGGAAGGGCAGGTGGTGTAAAGCCTGGTAATAGCTGCTGTATATTTGGTGGCATTGGACAGTAACTAGGAGGGGTGGTTGATTGTGTTCCTCCAAAGGATTGTCCTTGTGGTCCCCCATATGACTGTCCCCGCCAACCTTGCTGCCAAGGTTGGGTCTGAGTAGGTTGAGAGGGCCAATTCTGCCACATTTGTGGACTCCATGGCTGCTGGGATTGCTGCATGGGATAATAATATGCAAGGTTCGGGAAAACAGGCTCTGGGTACATGTTTTGAGGTCTAGGCTGCCAAGGCCTTCTTGATGCATCGGTAGGTTCAGCATTAAGCTTGTAAAAAGCTTGCAGTTCTGGTAAAGAAGGGCAATTGTCAGTTGGGTGTTGAGCAAAGCAAAGAGCACATACTGAAATGGTATTTAGAGGGCACTCTTTCAAAGGGTGTCTTTTTCTGCACTTGGGGCAGAATATGTGTAATGCTGCTATGTCCTCCTCCTCTTGTCGTTTCTTTGTTTTCAATGCATCAAATTGGGAGCTTAAGGTGCCTAAAATATCAGTTTTGAAATTTTCTAATAGGTTTCCCAATTCAACTCTTGTGACCCCACTAGTTCCTGCTGTTCTAGAAGTACGGGAAGGACCTTCCCTTGTGCTTTTTCCTGCCTTGGCTCTACTCCTCGAATATTTTCTGCATAGTTCAGTAATCTCCTCAAAGGATTTATGAGATACATCACCTGAGGCCATCAAGTTGAGGATTTCCACATATTCATCCAGAATCCCTTTTAGAAAAAGAGTTCTGACTGCATCCTCCTGTAAGGTATTATACTTAGACTTCTGTAATACAAAGCAGAATCGTTCTAGGAAGTCCTCCAGACTCTCTTCTTCATGCTGTTGCATTTTAAAGATATCATTTTGGGAGTCTCGAGGCCCACAGTAGTCTCGGTATTTTCTGAGGAAAGCACTCTTCATTTGTTCCCAAGTTCGGATGGTGGATTCCCCCAGGCTCATAAACCATCTAAGTGCAGAATCCTTAAGGGTGGCTGGAAATAGTTTTAACTTTTGAGCATCCTGTAGATAATTATAACTCCTACATAAGATGTCAAACTCAAATAGAAAGGTATCCGGATCTTCAGTACTTTTCCCATAGAAGGTAGGTAATGAAGATACTGGGATATTTTTCATACTGACATCCCGTGTAAGATCCAGAATGGGGAAGCCAAAAGTTGTTTCAGTTCGTCCCTCATGTTCTCCTTCTCCTTCCATCTGGTGTCCAGTTTCCTGATCACTCATGACAAGAGGGTTCCTAAACCAGTTGACACCTAACCTGTCTCGTCTTGGGGATAGAATAAAATCCCAATGATCTGGCCTAGGCCAAGTTTGAAAATTGAAAGGTAAATCTGTAGTGGATTCTACTTGAGAAACCACCGGATTCTGGTTATGTCCAAGAAGGAAGTTCACTTTTTCTATGTTCACTGTGTCAACCAAATTGGGATCTTCCTTTAAAGGTGAAGCTTGTTGGATCTGTGGGATTTCTTCTGAATGTAACTGTTCACTGAGTATAACCTCAGTTCCTACTGGTTTGGTCCCAAATTCCGTTGAATTTTGAATGTTGTTGTTTTCAGTTTCGTTGCTGGTATCCCTATCCCTAGGGTTAGTGAAGGGGGGGGTTTTGTTGTTTACAAAAAGATCAGAATGAACCTTAATGAATCTACCCTTACTATATCTAGGTCTCATCAAAACAATTTCTGAAAATAACAAGACTTTTAATCAAAATAAATTGAAATACCTGTGCCATAGTTGGGTTTGAAGGAACCTGTTATGAAATGCTCAAGATTGCCTTACCAATCCTCCTCCTCCAATCTGCCACAACTAGTCACACCTAACAACTGTTGTAAAATTATATTTCTGGAATTAAACACACCTCACTTACAAAAGGATAACCACACTTCTATGAGAGTAAACTAAAAATAAACACTTTTTACAGGAAAGATAAACACACTTCTTGTAGTAAAATAATTCAAACTTGTGAATAAAAACAACCACACTTACCAGAAAGACACAAAAAAAATTTGGGGTAACCCACTAAAGTGGCTGCGGCAGGCTGTTACACCATGGGAATCCCATAGTGAATTCGTCTTTGCGTCTTAATGTTTCCCCTCCACCTTGTTGTGTACTATAAAAAGAACCTATCTACCTGAACTTCTCAATCAACCAATTCAAAAATGAACAAAATACCAGCTTACCTTGGAGCAACTCCCCGGCAACGGCACCAAATTGTTGGTGTAAATTAATGATACTTAATTCACCTTGATTTAATTATCGACCAGGGTACATGAACTTTGAGTTACTACACTATATGTGCAGGCAATATGGTCTTAATGCTTGGCTGACAGAAATGTTAGTCTACAACAATATTTCATAATGATATTGGACTACAGTAAAACAACCTGTTAACTAAACAAATCCTTGACCTACAGCAATCCCTTAAAGCAATTGACAATCTCTACAGAAATCCTAAGTTATAGTATCTACAGTTTAAAACAATCAACCTGCTAAGGAAAAGAAATTATCTATCAAATGCATATGCTTAATTGACTTCCATTGACCTTGTTTCCTATCTAAACCCCAAATCTAATACTTAAGTCCATACAAACGTTTCTAAAACTGAAACAAACTCATGATCTTGTGACTTTGAATTGCCAACACCTACAGCCTTCCAAAGGGAAGCTTGACTGCTTAGTGATATCCAAATATACTCTGTTTATGATTTGTGCATACAATTGCACACAAGAGAATACCAAAACTATTCAGATTCTGCTCATCAATAGATGTTAGGGCTGTGTAAAAATATTCACTGGTTTGGGTTATATATACATACTGTGAAACTAACTGTTGATTCGAGGGCTCAATACTATAAACAAGGACTCCTTCCCAAAACTCATTCAAGTACAGCTTCAGTTTATATTCAATCTTTTATTCAAAAAGAAATAAACCCTAGATGCTCCATGACTACGGTCTTTAAACCCTCTACTCTTTTGCAAATGTTGCTCAAATCTTGCAAACTCGACAGTAAAAGAATAAGCTATTTATAAATTACTCTCATGCTGCAACACAAAGGTTTTTAATAGCTAGAGTCGAATTCATGATTCCTGTTGCCAATACTACGCCACACACTAGAGATCAAAGGAAATATCTAAATCCATACCATTCCTTAATTCATTTTACAGTCCTGTGAATAAGAAAAGTTCAAAACCATTCCTGTAGCTATCATTATATCACTGTATGCTGGTAAATATAAAACTCAATATATTTGTAACCCTTCATAAAATCGAGTCCACCATAACCTACATCAAATCCATCACATGATTTATGTATACCCTAGTTTTAAACAACAATTTACCCTAAAAACCAGAGAGAGTCTTAGATACAAACTGTTAACAAGCTAAATCCATTAACATTAACTAATAAATGATATTAACTAAGAATAAGCAGTCACGCATTCTATTCCAATCCAGCGATGAACAAATCCATTAATATTCCGGAAAGCAATGTAAAATGATAACAACACTAATCTGCTACTGCAAACTACACACTACTGAAATATCACAGTTTGGTGTTGAAGGTGGGCCCTGCCCTCAACGCCTAACAATCTTAAATCACAGATTTGATGAAAACAAGCATTGAATCTTATTGATCAAATGAAGTTCTTTACAATCCTCCCTCTACTTAGGGTTTCCACAGTCGTTTTTATACTGAATATGCAGAGTGAGATCGTCCTGGAAACAAGGGTCGATATGGATAACAACCCACAGATATCTTAGCATATCTGAGCCAAAAATGGGAGCTCAGATTCCCAAATATACACATATTGCTAAAGAGAAAACAACAACAGCTCCTCGATCGAAGATCATCCCTAATATAGTAGTTGAGCAATCCTCACAAGCATCTAAAAGATGATATGAATCCAGGAAAAAACGCCCTCATTGTAGATCGAATCCCCAATCTCTGCATAAATCCTCCTTTGAACGCTGAGTCGGGTAACCAAAAGAACCCTGTATAGAAGAGAAACTGAACTTATTACTAATATATCATTTAATAAAATCTAAATCCCAATCATATGCATAAAACAAGAAAACATAACAAGCAAGCAATTAAAATCACTTACCATAGCTTTAGCAGTGTTGACCTCCAAAAAGACACAACAAAACTGATTATTATTGGATTCCATTAACACTTTAAGCTAGAAAACATTATACTGAATGGTCAAAATAGAGGACCAACACCTGCTAGTCTATCTTGATGACCTTACCGCTCGTTCCCGGAAACGATCAGACCACCTTAAAGATCTCCGGCAAGTTTTCCTGCGTTGTCGCAAATATAAAATCTGCTTGAACCCACACAAGTGTGTCTTTTGCGTTCCGACAGGCCGGTTGTTAGGTTTCATTGTTTCCCAAAAAGGAATTGCTGTCGATCCCCTGAAGGTTCAAGCCATTTTAGACCTTCCCTCTCCTCGCATGCTTCGACAACTCCAGAGTCTGCAGGGGCGGTCCAATTTCCTTCGACGCTTCGTTCCTGATTATGCCACCAAAGTTCATGATTTTTACACCTGCTTCATACCCACGTACCCTTTTTTTGGGATGAACAAGCAGAAGCTGCGTTCGAAGCCCTCAAGAAAGCTCTCACACAAGCCCCTTTGATCTCCCCTCCGGATTTCTCTCAGGACTTCATCCTTTATGTCTCGGCATCCGACCATGCCGTGTCCGGAGTCTTGGTTCAAGAAGATGTCTCTCACCAAGAGCATGTCATTTATTACGTTAGCCAGACCTTGTCTGGCCCACCCCTACGTTACCCATATGAAGAACAGTTAGCCCTAACTGTCGTCTTTTCCGTCCAAAAATTGCGACACTACATTCTGCTCAGTCATACCATAGTCGTCGCTGACTCCAACCCTATGGTCTATCTCTTAACCCGGAGACTACTACAGGGTCATGTTGCTAAATGGGTCATCATCCTCCAGGAATATGACCTCACTTTTAGAACCCCCAAGAGCACGAATGCCCTCGCGCTTGCCCAGCTCATCACCGATCTCCCATCCCTTCTGCCGTCCCCCCAAATCTCCGCTGAGTTACCCGACAACCACTTGTTCACCATCTCATCTGATGACCCATGGTACGGTGACATTTTGCTATACCTTCGCACACAAAATTTTTGACCCAACATTACTCGTGTAGAACGCCGCCGTATCCGCCACCAGGCCTCTCGATATCTCCTCCTAGGCGATGTCCTTTACCGGCGAGGGGTCGACACGATTCTTCGTCGTTGCCTTACACACAAGGAAGCTGCACATGTCCTCAATGATTGTCATAGCAGTGCCTACGGCGGCCATTTCTCTGGGATGGCCACCGCCCAAAAGGTCATCCGTGCCGGATACTTCTGGCCCACACTTTTCACTGACTGCATCACTATGGTCAAGCATTGCCATAATTGCCAACTTTTCGCCCCCAAGGCCCGGACACCACCTGCTCCGTTACATCCAGTCGTCACCGTTGGTCCATTTTGTAAGTGGGCCATCGACTTCATGGAGTGTCGACCCCCATCGGCCAACGACCATAAATAGATCATTGTCGCCGTCGATTACTTCACCAAATGGGCCGAAGCCATGCCCACTTTCAATTGTACCGTTGACACCACTGCCCGTTTCTTTTTTAACCACGTTATCACTCAATTCGGGGTTCCTAAACAGCTGGTCTCAGATCATGGTTCACACTTCGAAGATTCCATTTGGTGTGAGTTATCCAGTCTCCTCAAGTTTGAACATCAATTTTCCTCTGCTTACTACCCCCAAGGGAACGGCCAAGTAGAGGCCATTAACAAAATTCTCAAAACCATCCTTCAACGCACTATTGACCGGCATAATTCCAATTGGCACCACATGTTGTTCCCCGCCTTATGGGCTTACCGTACCTCTACCAAGACCGCCACTGGTTTCACCCCGTTTCATTTAGTTCACGGTGTAGAGTCTGTTCTCCCTATCGAGTGTCAGATACCTACCTTACACATCGCCGTCGAGCTTCTCCCCGATACCTCCCCACTTGAGCAATGTCTGCTATCCCTCGAACAAGCTGATGAAGACCATCGTGCCACTCTCCAAACCATTGAAGCCACCAAGAACCGCTCCAAGGCTGGTTATGACAAACATGTACACCCTCGAACTTTCCATGAAGGGGACCTCGTCCTCGCCTATGACCAAGCCCATGACAAAACTGGCAAAGGAAAGTTTGAGTCTATGTGGCAAGGCCCTTACATCGTGCAAACCTGCCTCGCTAAGGGGGCATACATTTTAACTGACTCCGAAGGTCACCCTTTGCGCAACCCCTGTAATGGGTTGTATCTTAAGTGATTCTATCCCTAGAATAACTCACGGCCCCATTGGTCCGCATTGTACAGTTTGCTCTCTTTTTGTTTTTCACCTTTTTTACCACGATCTTACATTCATCATTTTTGCATGATCACAGATGGACCCTCTTCCACCTCATTACATTGGCTTTGCTGATGGAGCAAGCCGCTGGTCTCCAAACCTGGCTTCTGTAGCATGGGTCTTATATTCCCCTTCACACGACTTGATTCACCTTGACGGAATATGTATAGGCGCTGCAAACCAATAACCAAGCGAAGTATGATGTTGTGACCGGTCTCCTAACTGCTGCCCTCCAGATGGGCATATGTCACCTTCATGTGTTCCTTGACTCCCAGCTACTTGTCTCCCAGCTCAACAACTACTACCAGGTGTGTGATCCCTACCTCTTTAGAAAATTCCTGCGCACAAAACAACTCAGCCGACAGTTTGAATCCATAACATTCACCCATGTCCCAAGAGCTCAAAATAGTGTCGCAGATCAAATGGCCAACAACATCCTAGATTGGCACATCAATCACACCATGTAAAACCTTCATCATGCATCATCATCCCATAGCATCTCATAAAAATATATAAAAACCCAAAAAGATTGCAAGGGGCATCCACGTGCCTATCATCACATAAACATTTGCATCCATGTGCCCAACATCCTATACTACTTGCATCCACGTGCAGTACAAACATATCACAAACCATAAGCGCATCCACATGCGTACAACTAAAACATCATCATAAAAAGGTGCATCCACGTGCATATATATATATATATATATATATATATATATATAATACATGTTCATTGGTTATACATGTCCCGAGTACCCCCGTACTCATCTATACACAAAAAATATCTATACATCTCATAAGATACATGCCGGAGCTACAAAACTCGGGGGGAGTCCCCTGCACTCCCTAATGAGAGTCATACCCTGCATCACTACCTGCATCACCTGCCTCTGAGTCCTCCCCCCGCTCCTCCTCCCGTATCTCCTCATCCCCTGCGGGCTCCTGTGCCCGAGCCCTGTCCACTAGGATAGCCACCCGGATCGCAATCGACCGAAACTCCTAGGGCGCCCTCATGCAATCCTGTATCACATCTGGATCCACATCCCGCCATCCCTCGTCGGTCACTCCAACTAGTAACCGATCCAGCAACACTCATACGGACTCCAAAGTCCCCTCTATGTCCCGCCGAAATACCTCCCCTCGACCCGGTAAGGCTGGTACCGCCACATGCCCTCTCCGCGCGACGTGTCCTGGCGGTGGTCTCGGACCCACATCTGTAGATCACACATTAGTCAGTCACAGTCTATATCATTACACACATCATAAATAAATCTTGACATTCATAACATGCAAGTAAATCAATACATACCATCCAGTCCCCATGCCTGCCCTAGCGGCCGTGGTGCCTCTCGGTCCCCGGTGTAGTCCATATCCCTATACGGGTAGTCATCCAGTGGCAGCGGCATTTGTAGCCATTGCAGGTACAACTCCTGGGTAAAGTATCTACCCACCTTACCGCCACCTTGACGGTGCATCATCTCTCCCCACTGCACCATGCGCAGCTCCTTCAATCCTCCCGCCCTGACCGGTACCTGCGGCCGTAGCGTCGGTACCCGCTCCATAAAGAACGCACATAGAAAGGACCCATAGCAGAATCCCTTCCCAGATTCCTTCGCCGATGTCAACTACCGCTGCACACAGGTGAGGAACATATGGCCCCACGCATAGTAGACACCATCCAGTATGCGCTCCACTAGCTGCATCTGGCCCCCAGATACCTTCTCCGGTGACTGGGACCCCAACACGCGAACCACGCATGCTACAATAGCCTGTATCGCCGGCTCCTGTAGGTCTATCACCCGGAGTGCATTCCTATGCACCCTAGCATCTGGAGCATAATACCGCTCCAGCATGTCCTCCATATCTACATCGGCGGATACTTGCAGCTGCATATCCGCCACCCTACCCAGACAGGGCAACCCCGTTAGGAAATATACATCTGTCACGGTGAGGTCCACCCTCTCTCCCTGCACCCTGAACACCTGTATGTCTGGCTCCCAGAAACTCACTAACCTGTTCAGCAGCAACCCTGTCGAACGCATCATAGGTACCTGCGCGAACTTTAACAGTCTGCACAACCCCAATACCGACCGTACATGGTGCTCCCCCTGGATGACAGTCACTATCTCATCCGGGATCTCCCGCTCCCTTCACAGTACCAGCGGCATCCTATCAAACACGCAAGGCAAACTCATCAGACTCATGTCAAAGAAATAAACCCTGCCCCCCCCCCCTCCCAGGGAAGTCCTAACAGCTCGCTTCAAAACGCGGCTTTAGGCCCCCTTACCGCGGTTTCTAACCGCGGCTGTCTGGTTCACAATCGCGGTCCAAAACCGCGACTGTTGAGGCCGAACTCACGGTCCCAAACCACGACTGTCGAGGCCGAACACACAGTACCAAACCGTGTATTCAGCCTCGAAACACGTGGTCCCATACTGCGTGTTCCGAGACGAACCCCGCGGTCTCCACGCGCGTCATCCACCATGGAACCCGCGGTCTCTGACTGCGGCTCCCTCCTACAAACCCGCTGTCCACCCCATGTGGACCGTACAAATACCCCCTGAGACCCACTCCCAACCCCCGAACCTAAAAGACAATGCAGGTATGAGTTTGATGGAATACCTATATCTCCCGAATCTGAAATCGGTCGGTCGAATCGTCCAGAAACACCCACTAAGATCTGGTCAACTCTGATCACTGGTCAAAGTCAAATAGTACAAATGACACTTGTCATATTGGACCCACTCACTATTTATAGTCCGTTGACTTTTTCTTGTTTTGGCCATTATGAACCCATACGGAGTCCATTTTTCGAACCGTTTCCACCACTGGAATTAGCACGACGAGACCGTCATGATGCTCAACTCATTGCATTATTTTTTCCACGTCATTTTTTGCACTTTTTTTAGACACCACTAGTCACCTCGGTTTGCGTGCCACTTTGGCTGCTCTCCATTTTTTCACATATTTTATATCATCGGATTCATTTTTCCGAGCCCGTGAGGATGCTTGAGATCATTTCTCACTCTCACCCCCGTAATTTTTTGGTTATTTTTTCCAAAATGCCCCCCGTCGCCTCGGTTTGCGTGCCACATCGATCGTTATCCGTTTTTGACACTCTTTATATCACCGGATACATTTTTTCGAGCTCGTGATGATGCTTGAGATCATTTCTCGCTCTCACTTGGTACAGTTTCAACATTGTGTCCCGACACCTTGTAGCCTCGATTTGCGCGCCACATCGGCCGCCATCAGATTGTTCCACATTTTTACATGAGCCATTCACTCCTGTCATACTGCAATTATTTCATTATTTTGCCACCATTCATTACCCCGCAAGGAGGCCCACTAGTGTTCCCCCCCTACCCTCGTTCTTGGTCATCATAAATGTCCCTTGATTGAGCACTTCCTCCTTGCCTGGCCATTCCTTTTGTTCGGTATAATTTTATCCCTTTTTCGGGCCGGACAAGTCCTTTACGAAAAAGGCACTTAGGGAGTTTCTGTTAAGCTCTTTTTTGACTCCTAAAACAATAAAAAGATCGCCGAGCAATCTTGCTTCCTTTCATGCTCATTCAAGTACCTAAGAGGGCATCTATCTGGTATAAGTTTAACCCTTTTCCAGACTTGGTAGACTAATTACGAAAAAGGAATACTCTAGTCACACCGACTAGAAGAGTTCTTCATTACATCCTTTTATGCTTCTTTGGGCCTTGGAGACTAACACATGAAAAATCAACCCCCTGGAGTCTTCTTATCGCTTTCAGACTCTCTAAAATTGAAAGCAACCACGAGCATAAACTGTCCTGGGCTCGTATAAATCCACACGACAGTACCATTCCATTATTTAAGAGTCTTCTTATCGCTTTCAGACTCCTTAAAATTGAAAGCAACCATGAGCATGAACTGTCCCGGGCTCGTACAAATCCACACGACAGTATCATTTTACACACACTTCTCCTAGTCCCTTAAACCCATGGAGAAGTTCCCCCGTGCCTCTCGGCACTATGATCGATCATCTCGGCAGCACCCCCAATCAAGTCGCCTTTGTTCAGAGTAGTCTGCAGTCTCCTGCCATTTTACACCAGCTTGAGTCTCCCTCATCCCAGTTACTATCCTTGATCCATTACAGCTATGATCCCTTTCCCATCTGTCAATTTCATATGCTGCCTGATCATCCCCGCCATCATACTCTGAACAAAGGAAGTTTGAGTCCACCGACTCTACTTGCCCAGTTATCCCCCACAGTTTGTTAGTCCTACCATCAGTACTATCACACTTTGGTTCTCTACCTCTCTCTCCTATCAAGGAAACATCATTTCCTTGCTAGTTGCAGGTCTCCCTCTGTCGACGACAGCCCCTCTATTCCAGAGGATAGACCCAGAGGTCACTCCACCTTGGACTCATCACCATCTGTGGTGAGTTCCTACGGACCATTTTGAGAGGAGTCCTCATTGCCTCTCCGCGTGGTTGTTTCTCACATGATCGACTTCAACACCTCGATCGCATCGTTGAGAATCGCACAGGGTTTATATCCCTTCCATTATTGGTCGAAGACCCTGGATCTCCCCCGAGTCTAGCACATTGGTGAGTCACTTCGGAACGCCCAGTTATATGTTCCCGTGGATGTCCGGGTTGCATTGGCGATTGTATTCGGAAGCGATCTAGTTATATGCTTCCTTGAGTACCCAGTTCAGTTCCATTTCAGTGTACCATTGAGAGTATGACCCCTTGTCGCTATGATCCAGCAGCTCATCAGAGCCTTTGGTACCGCACTCAGTAGCACTGTTGTCATTCCAGTGTATCAGTCCGTCATCTCAGACATGGTCAGCCTAGCAGTATGTCCCGGATTTGTGTCACCTCTGGACTTTTATGATGTACACAGTGGTTCTCTATGTATCCTACAGGTCCCCCTTTTTCGGGCCTCACAGTTATTTTTAATGCATCTTGATACGAGCATGGGTATGCCCACCTCGTCCATATATTGAGATTCTTCCTCATTCATTATTTGAGGTCATGTATATGTCAGGTACCCATATTTTGGACCCCATTTTTATTATATCTTGATACGAGCATGGGAATGCCCGCCTCGTCCATATGATCAGATTATTCCTCATCCATTATTGAGGTTATGTACTTTTAGTTTTTGTAGTTGGTTTGGGATCGTTGTTCTGGGCTCCAGTTTGTTTCTTCTCTTCTCCACACCTCAGGAAAACCATACAGGACTTATGATGTCTATCGGCCATACGATGAGCTCCTTCCCTCACACATCAGGGGGCAATCTGTTAACACCCAAAAAGTGCTCACTACCTCATCTACCACATTAGATGACTCATTTTTCCATTTTCCTACCATATTTGCCTTAAAAACCCTAAAAAAAACCCACTAAAAAGCCTCCAAAAGGCCTAAAAAGCCTCCAAAAGGCCACAAAACCATCAAAAAGGCTAAAAAACCCCTTTTCCCTCCAAAAATATCCAAAATTCCTCCAAAATAGCAAAAACCCTCTAAAGAGGGAATAAAAAATATAAAATAATGAGGAAAAAGGAGAAAAAAACCCTATACAGCTGACCTAAACCATTTGGTTCCCAGAACCATGGGCTAGCACTCCACCACCCAAAAACTATAAATAGGTGATGGAGACCCCTCATTTCATATCCACAATCAAGTATACCCTTACTCTGCCAAAATCTCTCTTGAAACCCTAGCTCACCCTTGAGCTACTTTCACCATTGAGAGACCCTTTTGGCCCATTCCCAACCATTTGGAGAAAGAGAAGGAGCAAAGCTAGAGTTTGGAGCAACCCTCTTGGACAATTGCAAGAACTTCACCAACCTTCACATTAGAGGTAAAGCTTTAATACAAAAAACCATTTATATTATATCTTGTCTTTTATGTTTCATGTACTTGCTTAGAATAATTTTCATTTTAATACCTTGTCTTTTAATTACTGTTTATTGAACTGCTACTAAGGAGTCCCTTCTCCTTAGCAGGTGCTCATTTGCACAAGCTAGGGTGAAAACCCTAGCTACAGATCCACTTTCCTTCCATTACTGATTGCTCCCAGAATGCTTTTTACCTCTTTATGCAGACAAATAGAGTCCTACAAAACCTTGTGGTTCATCTCATTCAGTTGCCTTTGTAGCTTGAGCATCTCTCCAAGATTTTCTTGGGTCCTGGCAATTGTTTGAAGAAGACTTTCAGCCAAGTCTAATAGCCCTCGGTTTGCTGTCATAGTCAATGGGCACAACTGACCACATTTTACTTACTAGCAACACTTTCTTGTGCCGGCTGCAACCAATTGTTTCACCTTCTTACCTGTGAAATTCATCATGGAAATCCTTTGTTAGGACAAGCATAACATAAACATTAAAATTAGCCAATTATTTTCCCAATTGACATGGAATCTCCACACTTTATTCATGGGAATTCCACACTTTCATGCTTTCCAACATACACATGAACTCATTCATGTTCATCCTTTCACAGGAAATTTACTATTTCAGCATTCACAATTCATTTCAAGCAATTAAACACAATATATTTTCAGCCATGACATGCACTCAACAATCTTTTGTTTTATGAATGCACCAATCTAAAGGAAAAAGAAGAGTAGGAGTTTCTCCCTCTTAGTCTTGTTCTATTATGGAGCTACACCATCACTGTGGTTTCATGCTCCTTGGTTTCTTTCACTTCATTGTGAATTCTTTGACTTTCCTTTCTTGGCTATGACACTTAGTGTCTAAGTTCTGTCTAAGGATTTTCATTAGGAACCCTTATCCATAGTTGCCTTCGGAACCTTTGGCTGCTATGACCCACTCATGTCCACTAGCACCATATTTCATTACTGCTCATACTAAGCTCTTTAGGATGGTCACATGTCCATCTGCATCCCTATGATGCCTTCATAGTCCTTGCTTCCAACAATACCTACACTCAAACATTGAATCAATTCACATGTTTAGTTTATTTCCATAGGGTTTATCTCTAAACAAGATTTTAGGAAATCATAACCAAATTAGATACATACATATATTCATAAGCAAGAATCTGCAAGGTAACCGAATACTTATATGTATTGGATGTCTTCACTTTATTCCATGGGATCCTTCTTTGCTTTACAAGCCTTGGATTTCCCGTGAACACAATTATGAATGTTGGGCCAGTACGTAGGCTACTCCACAATCATTCGAATAGGCAATGCCAGTCCAGTACGTCGACTGGGTTTATCAATCATTTCCTTTAGCAATATGCTAGGCCAGTGCTCTGATTGGTTTTATCAATTGTTTAAGGGGTGTTGGGCCAGCGTACACGCTGCTTTACCATATCAAGTAGTTAATGCCCAACTAGTCACTACCTAGACTTATCAAGAACTTTATAGCATTCAACCAGCTACTCTCTGGATTTCTCAATAATTTACATCGCCCACTCATTTACTCTCTAGATTTACCAGCAATTTATAGTCTTTCGTGGTCTTGCCTTCCTGCAATGACTAAGGTTTCCTACAAAGAAACAATAGTGTATCAGCTTAGCTGTTAGAAGACTTATACCTGAAATCTTCACTATTCCAAACAAGACATAAATGAAAATGAATACTTATCTGTATTGCGCATTTCCCTTCTGGTCCACAAGATCCTTCTTCGCTTTGCAAGCCTTGGGATCGCCTATGGACTTAGATGTAGTTAATGCCTCACCAGTACACCTTCATGCTGACTGGATTTACTAAGCATTTGGTGGTGCCCAACCAGTCCCATACCTGATTGGCCCTCTCCATTGCCGATCCAGCACATTCGTCTAGGTCATCGACCAATGGAAGGAAACTGTGCCACCTAACCATTATAGGTCAAGGCTCTACTATGGAGTCATAGGCATCTCAGGGTTTTAAGTCAGTCTTCGGCGCCTGCCCTCCCACTACTGACCCAATAGATATTTTATGCCTTTACCAATGTCACCACACCTTCTTGCACCATAACCCTTCACACACATCAACTCTTCATTCATACAAGGACGTCACTCATTCTCTTGTGCAAATCGGTGGTTCCTTTTAGGAACTTATAGGTGACTTTCTTGACTGCAAGTTAGCATAACCCCACTCAAACAAGGATGATACCTCTTCTTATTACACAGCTCTTCGGGCCTGTCCATCCCTTCTGGTAATATTTCATGTGAGCATAGAAAGGTTGCCAATTCCTATACAGTCCTTTTGCGTACCCTTTTTTACTTTGCCTCTTAATGTGCAGTATCAATCTGCATCTGTGTAGGCTGACAACACAAGAAGGATAATCAAGCTCATTAGTATTGTTGTTCATATTCTTAACCACATTTCATAACATTCACTATCAAGTATTGAAACACCAGGAATGCGTCCATTCCCTTAGGGTGTAGTCAATATTGAAAACCCTATCATGACCCAGCACTAGAAAAGGTGTGCACCCCCTTTTCGATGTGTGCCATGTAGGCCCTAATCATACTCAAGCAGTCTGCAATGATATAAATAAGATAGAGCATGCTCTGCATATTTGTTGGCGGATATTTCTACCCTATAGTCAGGAAACTAAACTATCAACTTGGTTGGGGTGACAGGTAAGCGTATTTATGTCATTTACATAAATGTTTGCAAAAGAAATAGATTACAGATTTAGAGAACATACCTTTCACTGGAGTCTGATCCTAGCCTTGACCCAGCCTTGTGTCCAGCTCTCAAATCTTCTTTCTTTCAGCAAACCTGAAACAACAATACCTTCCTCAAACACTTTGGGCAACATATAAATCATAAAATAAACAAAGATTATGTTTAATATCCAGTATTGACCAAAATGAATCCAACTCAAAATGCCATTTGATAACACCTTCAGATTGGAACAAGGAAACACTTCAACCCTTATTTGTCAAAATAGTATGCAGTACAAATATACCTGATAATGAAGCAGGCTCCTGCAACTAGATCCTGGGCTCTGGCTCTGCTCTGGTCTGAATGTCTTCTGCAACAGTTTCTCCATTAACTCATCCTCTCATTCTTTAGTAAGCATTTGCATTCATAATTTCTTCTAACCTTGCTCCCTTAGTCTTCTAGGAATATATAGGTTTAAGGAAGCAGTTCAAGTCGATGAGGAGGTTGGGGAAGTTAAGAAACTGTCTTCAACTAATCCTCTTCGATGGATTAATATATTTTTTAATCATTTTTAAGGTACACGCGACTATTACACAGTGGAGTAGTGTATAGGGCGCTACTCTATTGTTTGAGGAATAGCGCTCATTTAGTTTTAAATTCCGAGCGCTACTTTGATAATAAGGAGTAGCGTATATACTGATATGGGCGCTACTATTATGCACTGGAGTCGCGTATGGGCGCTAGTCTCTTTAAGTAGAGTAGCGCTCATACTTCAAAATGGTATTTTTTGTATGTTTTCCAGTATTTTCAGGAAATAGGATGAGTTGTCATAACATCAAGGTCAACATGCTCCTCCATCCAAGTTGTCCTTTTGTGTGATCAGCAGCTCAGGGTGATCACGGACGGAGAGGTGCAAGTTTGACCTATAACAGATGCCCCCTAATGTGTGAGATCAGAGGGTAACGATGGCCGAAATACATTATAATCTAAAACCAGAGAGAGAGAGCACAGAACCGCAGGAAAAAGTCGCAAGAAACCTGCAACAAAAATCAAGGTCAGCGAGCAATTACATTGTTGACATCTTATAGATGTGTAGGGTGATACAACATGATCTCCGATACATAACAAGGAGATGTATATAAAAGCATGGCCACTTGAAATACAAGCGTGGATCCATGTCAAACTAAGAGATCATAGCCATAACAACACACTGGATCTATGTCTCATGGAGAGCCGTATAGAAGTGAGGCTCAGTCTTGCGCAACTTGGGTGATAACAAAAATGGGGTTATGTCATCCAAATCCCAAGGTCTTCATCCCATAACAACCCTAGGTACAAACCCGAGCCATGTGAATAGATGAGCTGATAGTCGAACATGGAGGGCATCGTCTGATTACCGGTCATTGATGTATACCGTTAACAAACGCGAGGACTTCCATCTATAATGATAATGGAGGCCAAGGTACCAAGTACGATTCGCCAAATGTGAATAGATGGACTTGGAGTCGAACACTTGGGAATCCTGTCGAAGAAGAGATATTGATGTATTCTCATCATTCAACAGCGAGGACAATTGCCACTGGTGACTGCAATCTCCAAGGTACTAACCGAAACTCTAAACTTCAATCCCAGAATAATGATTTGAAGTCGATGGGAAGAAGTCCATTGGAAGGGAGGCCTTAAGGCATCCTCCATCATCCAACTCGAGGAACACTCAACTGGTAAGAGCTGATATGAAATGCTGTGTAACAAGACTGACACTAGGAAGGCCGACACATGAGGTCAAGGTAAACTGCAGAATGGCCAACACAGGGTATATCCTTGAACATTGAGCACGACACAAAGTGACTCAGGCAGTTTTTGACATAATGGGGTAAATAAGTCTGAAATGTAAGAGACATTAGCAGACCCTCCATATGGTTGGAAAAATAACCAACCGGGGGAGTAAATAACTCGGAGGAAAGGTTCACCTTAAGGCCCAAAAACTAAACCCAACCGACAAGATAGACTCAAGTAGGTGCTGTGTTCAAGGATAGGACTTGACTGATACTGCCTTTAACAATGAAGATATGATGTGTTTTCCCGTTCCTTATTCTTTTTAGATAAAAGAATACCCTTCTTGTGGATTTAATGAGTCCAAGAAAGAATGAAAACTCAATAGGTCCAACCATGTAAATAATTTAATGAGCCCATGGGAGGAAGACTCAGTACCTTCTTCATAATTTAAAGAGTTCGAAGAAGAGATAGAAGATTACTCTATATGTACTGATCTCTGGATTTTAATATCGAGCCGAGATCTGTTCTTGCTCGCCGGTGTTTTCAATTTTAAGGAGTCTGAAAAACTTAAACAATAACTCCATATATCTGCTCGCGGATTTTAGTATCGAGCCCAAGCAGATTAATGCTCGCCGGTGTTTTCCTGTTTATAGAGTCTGAAAAACTTAAACAATCCTCTTTTCACCTATCCGTGGATTTTATATCGAGCCCGGATTGGTCTGTGCTCGGTGGTGTTTTCTTGTTTATAGAGTTGAAAAACTTAAACAGTCCTCTACTTACCCTCTCGTGGATTTCACATCGAGCCCGAGTAGGTGAATGCTCGCTTTGGTATTTTCATATTTAGAGAGTCTGAAAACCCTAAAGAGAGACTCTAGAAGGTCCTTTTTCGTATAGTTAGTCTCCTCCCCCGAAAAAGTATAAAACAATGAAAGGAGAACTCTTCTAGCGCACACTGATGTATACCTAGAGTATACCTTTTCCGTAGTTAATCCACTGAGGCCCGGAAAAGGGGTAATTCTATACCTGAGTGGATGAGCCTTCGGATACTTTAACGAGCTCGAAGAGGACAAGTCTGCTCGGCAATCTTGTTTAGGTTTAAATAGTCCAAACAAGAGCTTAAAATGACTTAAAGGTCAGCTTCTGGGATCGTAACTTCATGTCCTGCCAAAA
The DNA here is from genome assembly GCA_027924585.1 of Larix kaempferi. Lineage (NCBI taxonomy): Eukaryota > Viridiplantae > Streptophyta > Pinopsida > Pinales > Pinaceae > Larix > Larix kaempferi. The sequence goes on from BSBM01000208.1 coordinate 9,619,148, forward strand.
ACTAGGTTTTCAACAAAATATTAGTTGATGACGCAAAAATCTTAAAGAATATATGGATTTGAAATGTTTAGCTAATTGACAAGTTTTATCGTTAAGAAATTTGAGGTCAGGAGACGAATTCGACAACATTTGAGCGAAAATTGAACTTGGATCAGTTTTATACCTTATTTTGTGTTTCAATTGATTAATTAGGGTTTTTTGAAAATGTTTGAAACTATAGAAAATTAAAAATTATGGGTAAAAATTAAAATCCAATTATATATATAATTTCAATATTAACAAATCAATTTGCATTTTGTGTTGTAGGGCAAACATTGGGCACATTTTCACGAATTTCAAATCCCCCTTGTGATCAAACGGAGCATCCAATCGCCAAACTACTTCCATCAAGTAAGTAACAATCAACCCAACTTGCATTTCATTAGTTTATTTTTAAAATTTTGAGGAAAAATGGCCCGAAACGCAATGCTCATAAAGTTTTATGTGCGGGCGCTACTGTGTGTACATAACAGTAGCGTACGAAGGCGAATGGGCGCTACTTTACTCAAACAGAGTAGCGCCTACACGCTACTGTGTAATACACACAGTAGCGTACACATTTGCAAAGCCAAAATGAAGCGCCGAGACTCAAAATTTTTGGGGTTTTTGTGCAGGATGGTCTTACAATGGAGAGAAAGGGAGCATGAAGACATGGATAGACTAGCTATGCAAGACCCTGCTACCCTTCATGCGCTCCGTAGATGCGGTTTGTTGAAATTTTATCGAACCGTAAACATGCGGGCACTAAACAAGCTGTTTCGGAGATTGATTCAGTATTGGGATGTTGATACTAATACCTTCATCATCCGGGGGCAAAATCTTGAGCTTACCGTTGAGGATATATATTTTATTACCGGTCTCTCAAGAAGAGGAGACGTAATCAATCTAAAAGGGACATCTCGCTTGGGTGCACGGTCCGTGCAAGAATATGTGAACACCTACTGTGTTGCCGGAGCAGAAAAATCGGGAAGCCAAGTCCTGATTTCAACTATTGATGGTCTCCCGCTGAAAGTGATAGTGAGTACGATCAACCGGGTATCCGGTAGTGCATCACAACACTTGGCTTCTAGGAACTCGATGCATGTCGGTGTACAGTGCTTGCATGGGCATGTTTATGATTGGAGTACTAGCTTGTTGGCAAACATGAAGTATCAATTGACAAGTTGCAAATCTGGTACAATGAAGAATTTCGGGTACGGGAGTATCTTGTGTACTTTCTTCTTCGAGAGAATGCCTGCTATTAGTTTGGGAATGCCATTACCACAGGTTAACCCCCGTGAGCCCAGACTAGGCCGTTGGGGTGACATTTTTCTCCGCCAGGGTGGTGGGGAGAGTCACTACTGTTACCATACAGATGACTTATGGGGGTGGTGGGAGAGGCAAGTTCCCGCTTTTGAGCAGTTTCCCTATGCTGGACTAGATTTTCGTCACGACCCAGAGCTGGTACTTCCGCCAGGTGGAGCCTGGGGAGATATTGGTATGTTTACTTTTTGAGAATTTATTTAATTTTTTCAAACTTTTCAAATATTTGATTTTTATGAAATGAATTTTGGAGTTCTAATCAAGTGTTCAATGCAGATGTTGGGCCTGTTCGTCCTGAGGGCCATCCTACTATCTATGTGAGGCCAGCTGATATCACCGCAGCAGAAGTTATGCTGGGAACCCTAGAGAGGAAAATGAGTCGGCTGACTCATGAGATTCCTACCAGCCGCATGGACCAGATACCTGTTGACATGCAGGAGGATGTTGTTGGGGTGCCCCTAGCATGGCTTAGATTACTGCGTAGGGTTGCTAGACTAGTGATATGCTACCGTAATGGGGTAGATGATGAGGAGGTTCCTCCTTCTCCATAGGAGAAGAAAAACATTATATGTATATATTTTTGAGGCTGCCATGCCCAACTTTTGTACTTTTATGACTTGACTTATGAGACTCATGACTCGGAACTCATATTTTTTGATACGGTATCGGTTATATATACAGTATCGGTTATTTACATGTGAATGTGTTTTTAAACTTTATGTGTGGAATGTTGTTTACAATGTATGATGCAAATGCCAGTCTAACACATAGTTTGCTAACGAATTAGCTAAATTGTTTAAAATTCTTGGAATGTGTTCATATCTGATAGAATGAAAATGTCTTTCCAATAATCTAACTCGTAGAAACTGTCGTAGCAATCCTGGATCTCTGATCCGATAGACACCTGTTAACTGAAATACAATTAGTTGTGAGTCAAGCCTTACCTCCAGGTATGAAATGCCATGACTGAGGGCATCTCGGAGAAGTTCTATAACTGCACTGTATTCAGCCACATTGTTCGTGGTAGGTCCCAAACAAACCCCCCCCGAAGAGACAAGTTGGTCAGCAGGTGAATAAATGACCCAAGCTGCTGCAGCCAACTGACAGGTGTGGCGACTGGCGCCATCAGCAAATCCTAAGAAATGTGTGGTTGACATCTGGTACATGAAACGAGAAGCACACATCAGATCACCTAACGAACATAACAAAACTAACTATACAAAAATATACAGCTATAGTACAAGAAAAAGTACTTCAACCTAGGCGTAGTACTTCTTCAGGTAGGGTCAATGCCTGGATCTTCCTCAGGAGGCCGGGCAAAGGTATTATGGAACTCACGGAAAAGGTTAGCATACGGGATTATTTCATCGAGATAACATCCCGTTTCAAAGAAAATGTTTCCGTTAACTCCAGTAAAAATGTTCACCAACGAGGTATGTGCTCTATTTGCTTCAACAATGGCAACTTGTGAAGGGGTGAGACCAGTATTCTCATCCGGTGGTGAACAAAATTCTCCTCTCTCTAATAAGTGAAGAAAAGGAAACAAGAAGGACACACGATTTATAGGTTCACGAGGATGGTCTGGGTCATTCAAAGCTTCTAACATTTCTTCATCAGAAGGTAAAGTAATTCCTGAACTGTTGAGAGAATGAATTGGGTTAGGTGTCTGAGTAGTGGCAGAATCTATATTTGACTCGACAGACACCAATTGAGTCGACATATGTCCTGTTGTAGTTTGATGAGACTCCAAATGGGTAACTTCTACAACAGGGGTAGGTACGGAGGAGTTTGTATTAATTGAGAGAAACTCGGAATCAGTTGTTGAACTACTCATAGGAGTTTCAGACGATGAACATCCTTCAGTACCAACAAATAAAGTAGGAGCGGGTAGGTCAAAAGTGCCAATCAGTGATCCAAAAAGTCCTGCTCCTAAACTCTCGCTAACTGGGGTGGTTTGATCAATCATAGGAATCGTGGTTTCCGTAGAAGTCTGGTGTTTTCCTTGAGTGAAAGAAAGTTGATCGACTGTAACGATCTTACCTTCAAATGGGAACATGACCACTCGAAAAACTGCCGATGCTATAGCTTGCATGGCATAAGTCCAACTCCTGCCCAATAACATATTGTAATCGAGCGGAGCGTCCAGAACTTCAATCTCAACAGCAACTGTCTTACCGGCCAAAGTGACATTAAATGATGGCAAAACTCCATGTGGACGGAAAGTTCTGCCATCAAATGCAGTAAGCATTGTGTTGGAAGGGACTAACTCAGGAGAACCTAGAGCTTTCCAGCAGGAAATAGACATTACGCAAGTCGACGCTCCCTCATCTACTACAGCTCGTCTTATGGTCATTGGACCATGAACGACTTCAATCTGGAGGGCAACGTGATACGGCAACCGGTATTTGACATCAGTCATATCAAAACGCGCAGACATGTTGGAGGACTCCATACTCCCAATAGCCGCCAGAAGTGCATTTCGTTGCAAAGGACAACTCTGCAAGACTTCTAAGGTAGACATGGCACAAGGAGTTTGGGCTAGATCTTCAACTACATTGTAGTTGGAAGCAGTCCGCGTGTTGGGATTGTGCGATGCCCTCTTTAAGACACCTTTCGGAATCTTAGGCATTGGGTCCACAGGTATGTGGAGTGGAGTGGAGGATTCAGCAATCTCCTTATCCTTTCTCTGCGTTTCCGGGGTATAGTTTTTAGCTCTGGTTTGCAAAAGTGCATCTGAGTTGACCATATTTATGAATGTTTGATCAACCGAAGCGTGTGAAGTGCCCCCAGTTTTGGAGGTGCCAGAAGTGGAGCCTTGCCCTTTGGGAAATGGATCTTTCAAGACGGCAGGCTTCTTCTCTTTCAAAAGCTTCTGGGCTTCTTCTAGTAGAGGGCATTGATGAGTAAGGTGGTTTTGTTTGCAAAGTTTACAAGGGAACCTAACCTTCTTCTCCTCTTTATTACCCTCTTCGGCATTATCTTTTTTGGGCTTTTGTTGGTTCCCCTCTCCTTTCTTGCCCTTCTTTTTGTTGTTGGGCTGCCGAGGGCCCTTTTGATTGTTCTGAACCTGATTAACAGATTCAGAAGTAGAAGGAGAGGTTGTGACGGAAGCAATGTCTGCAGTCGAATGTTTGACAGTTAAGGCTTGGACCTGTTTGGTCAGTGCTTCGAAAGCTGCAGAGTTAACCGAACCCACTATGCCGTCAGCATGTGGTCCAGGTTTGGGTCTACTTAGATCAGTATTTGATCTCGGTGCGTCCGGTATAATCTCATACAGTAAACCAGATTGTGCGTATACAAGGTCTAACTGTTGAGTCCTTAAGATAGCTTCTTCTTCATTGGAGACTCCAGATGTCGCTACTTCCTTAGAAATATAAGGAAGGAGTGATTTCAAGTACCACTCGAGCAGGAACTCTGGAGGGATGTTGGCCTTTATGAGCCTCTTCCTTCTTCGCCACTCCTGAATGTGGTCAGATAGGTGAGTGGCTTTGTTTTGTCTAAAAGTAGACAAAAGTTCTGTTCCGGCATCATACCGAACAGGAAGTTGGAAATGGTTCAAAAAGACGGTAGCCAGATCCCCAAAACTAGAGAAAGTAGCCGCAGGTAACTCAATGTACCATTTGGCCGCGGGACCAGTTAAGGTCCTTTGAAACAATCTCAGTCTGATGGAATCTTCGTTCAATGAATTTGAAGAACACCACAAGTGAAAGGTAGTGACATGGTCACCAGGATCTTCACCAGCTTTGCCTTCGAATTTGGGAATATCCGAAGGTAATTTGGTGGGAACTGATGGCCATGCTGAGTTATGACACACAGGATCATTTGTCAATTTCGAAAGGTCTGGCAAATTCAAAGTTGCCAGAAAAAGTAGACGAGGCCGATAAGATGGAGCTTGATAAGGGAAAGCACCCATTGTTTGTCCCATGAATTGTTGGTAAGGGTTGCCCCCAGCCATTTGATGATTAGGGTTGCCCCCGGCCATGTGTTGGTAGGAGTTTCCACCTCCCAACTGTTGATAGGGGTTACCCCCAGTTAACTGTTGGTAGGGGTTACCCCCAGGTATTTGTTGGTAGGGGTTGCCCCCTGCCAGTTGTTGTTGTTGTGAGAAAGAATGATTAAAATTTCCCCACCCGTACGAGAGCGGATTAGTGCTTTGTTGGTTCGTCCATTGTGGCTGGGTGTTAGCCCTGCCATATTGCTGGTTGAAAAAGTTGCCCCCTCCCCCTGAGAATAAGGAAAAAGGAACATTATTTGCAGGCATGCTACCCTGATTCAAGTTAGGGCCTACAAAGTTGTTGAAACCAGCCGAAGCTGATGTGGACGGTGCAGTCATGGTATCCATGACTGGCATGTTTGCTGAAACACTTGGTCCTACCACAGGTGTGGAAACCCAAGTACTAGGGATCTGATATAAAGGTTGTGAAGTAGAAGGTGTTGCACAGTTGGCCATACTGCTAGGTCTAACAGTAGGCGTGGGAATAGATGCCATTGTTGTGAAACTAGGCATTCCTAAAGTGCTAGTGTTAAAACTGAAAGATGGAGTAGGCACAGACGTAGTTTGTGCCTGACTAGATGTAGCAGTAAAAGAAGGGTTGACTGTGCTAGTATTCATACCTAAGGTGGGAGTTTGGGGACCCCCTTGTTCACCTCCTGTATTAGTCATCAGATAATCGGGAAGTAAAAGATCTGCACTGAAAAGAGGCTGTTGGAAACCAACAGGTAACAGCACCGGAATTCTAGTGTTAGTTAAGGGAGGATTGAAAGGAGTGCTATACTCCGCGGAAGTAAGGTCTTCCACCTCAACAGTACTAAAATGTTGTTGATCTGTGATACCTGGTGATGGTTCCTCAGGAATCTCAGTTTCAAGGTTTTCTGTTATAAGTATTTCTTCAAGCAGTTCTATTTCAGAGGTAATTTCTGAAGAAATACTGGGGTTTACCCTCTGTCTTGTAGCTGGTTGAATAGGTTCTATTCTAATAGGAGGAAGGTTTTGAATCCTTCTCGATCTACGGAGTTGTTGATTCTCCGTGATTATAGATATCCAATAAACAACCTAGAACCTAGGGGCCACTAAGACTAGGGGGCAAACAGCACACCAACTAAAAATTCCTAAGTATGCAAACCAATCAAACAAAGGTGCCTTCCGGAGAAGAGTCTGGGATGATGAGGGCCCATAACAGATCAACGAAGGATGAAGAACAGTTACCCGGGGTCCACAATACAATGACTAAGGGTGCAAGCGCTGGAATCACCCAACCGCCTTCCCAAAGACCTGCAAGGGATTTCCTCCCGCGTCTGTCCTAGGTACAGCAGATATACCCTCTGCTGTCACCTGTGTAAGAACCTAAAAGTCTGATACTAAGGATACCAAAACACCGAAAAATCCTGGGGGAATAGTCACCGGTCGAATCAGAAAGCGTGGGCAGGGTAGCTAAGCCCGAAACTCGAAAGAGTCCCCAATACGCTATCCAATCCTGGCGTATGCTCAATCAGAAAGTAGGAGAGGTATTCCCACAAACCGATCTCACATTGACCTACTGCATATGCTCCCAGGCAATTTTTGAGTGTAGTGGATTTGCCTAAATGATAATCTCACTACGATTATTGCGCAATGTGTGATCTTGGGTGGTTTAAGGTGATTTAAACCCAAGACCCTAACCAAGACTAGTTGGTGTAGTGTGCCCTAAAAAAGAAAAGGTTTCTAGTTCATTTTATTAATAAATTTTAAGGGCTTTTATTACGCAAAAGGGATAGTGAGTGTGTGAACGTGGTTATAACAAGAAAACTAAATGCAAATATATTCAAATTTTCTTACAACAAAACTCTTTTATTTTTTACTTTTTCATCTATCTTTTTCGAAAATGCAAATCTAAGCAAACTTTCCTACTAATTTTTTGTTTTCTTTTTGAATTAAACAAAATATACTAAGCAATTTTGCATTGACAAAAACAAGTTCTATTTAACTCAAAGTACCAAATTTTTTTTTTTGCTTTTTCAATGACCGAAAAAGAACTATAAAAAAAAAAATGGAAAGCCAAATAAACTTCTTATGCAAAAAGTGGAAGTATGGCAAATGTTCTTTAGCCTACAGCTATCGAAATCTAACTCGAGAAAGGCTTGATCTACAAGTTTTTTACTCAGGAAAAAACCTATAAACTTGGACACTAAATGGGAGAAAACCAAGGAGAGAACACCCAAGGACTGACCTAAAGTGTTTAACCCTAACAAGACCACGAAGCCAAGTATACGTAGACAAGCAGGCTGCCCTACTAATACGAAGAAAACTGAGAGGTGAAACTAACCTACAGTTATTAAAAAATCACTTGTGACCATCAAAAGACAAAAAGTCCTGGGAAAAAATGAAACTTGACAAGAAGAAGACACCCTAGAAGCTCTACCAAAGACCAAACCCTAAACAAAGGACAAGGATAGGAGAGAGCAGACAACTTCACCACAAACAACAGACACAGGAGTGTACAGGTTTGTAAATGGGCAAAAGCAGTCAGGGTCTGAAAACAAGTGAAAATGTTCGTCACCGAACACCACTAGGTCTTCCAAATAGGTCAAAAAGGTCTCAAAGAAATCCAAAGGTCAACAAATGGTTTAAAACATGGAAAAACTTTAAAGAGTGGTTCTATGACTTGAATCAACGATTAAAAACCTTATGCAATCATCCCAAGAATCCTACAACAAAGTCAAAAAAGTCTCCATAGGGCCAAAAGCAAGAAAAATCAAAAAATGACTGCTTCAGGAAATATACTCTACTGTGCAGTAGAGCAACTCGCGCCCATGCCAAAACGGGCGCTACTGTATATACAGTACAGTAGCGTATGGGCGCTACTGTGTATATGTAATAGTAGCGCTCATCTTTAAAAGGCTAGGAAACTGACCTTGGGGGGTATGGAAATTGATGAAAGCAGGCAAGCCAAGACAAAAGATACCTAAAAAGGTTCTTAGCAAGTCGAAGAAATCAAAATCAACCGAGAAGACATCCAACAACAATGGTTTCCTAAAGCCAAAACACTATTTCCCCAGCGGAGTCGCCAGTCTGTTGGCGGATATTTCTACCCTATAGTCAGGAAACTAAACTATCAACTTGGTTGGGGTGACAGGTAAGCGTATTTATGTCATTTACAGAAATGTTTGCAAAAGAAATAGATTACAGATTTAGAGAACATACCTTTCACTGGAGTCTGATCCTAGCCTTGACCCAGCCTTGTGTCCAGCTCTCAAATCTTCTTTCTTTCAGCAAACCTGAAACAACAATACCTTCCTCAAACACTTTGGGCAACATATAAATCATAAAATAAACAAAGATTATGTTTAATATCCAGTATTGACCAAAATGAATCCAACTCAAAATGCCATTTGATAACACCTTCAGATTGGAACAAGGAAACACTTCAACCTTTATTTGTCAAAATAGTATGCAGTACAAATATACCTGATAATGAAGCAGGCTCCTGCAACTAGATCCTGGGCTCTGGCTCTGCTCTGGTCTGAATGTCTTCTGCAACAGTTTCTCCATTAACTCATCCTCTCATTCTTTAGTAAGCATTTGCATTCATAATTTCTTCTAACCTTGCTCCCTTAGTCTTCTAGGAATATATAGGTTTAAGGAAGCAGTTCAAGTCGATGAGGAGGTTGGGGAAGTTAAGAAACTGTCTTCAACTAATCCTCTTCGATGGATTAATATATTTTTTAATCATTTTTAAGGTACACGCGACTATTACACAGTGGAGTAGCGTATAGGGCGCTACTCTATTGTTTGAGGAATAGCGCTCATTTAGTTTTAAATTCCGAGCGCTACTTTGATAATAAGGAGTAGCGTATATACTAATATGGGCGCTACTATTATGCACTGGAGTCGCGTATGGGCGCTAGTCTCTTTAAGTAGAGTAGCGCTCATACTTCAAAATGGTATTTTTTGTATGTTTTCCAGTATTTTCAGGAAATAGGATGAGTTGTCATAACATCAAGGTCAACATCCTCCTCCATCCAAGTTGTCCTTTTGTGTGATCAGCAGCTCAGGGTGATCACGGACGGAGAGGTGCAAGTTTGACCTATAACAATATTAACCCTAATAATTTAAACATGCATGTTCTAGTCTAGGGTCTTAGAATACTCATTGCTTTTGCAGATGTGTCTCCCATGCCTTCTTGGAATATCTTTACCATCTCACTCTCATGGTTTACCGACATGCGGTTTGGCTGAGACAATGGCGTTTCACCCGAAACCCATTTCCCAAGCATGGGGTCTTTCCCATCTAGTTTGGCTTCTGCAGGACATCACACATGGTCTTCCTGCAATGTGTCTTTCTGGCACATTTATCAAATAGCCAAACAGTTAGCAACATTTAACATTAGAATTCAAATCTGATTTCGCTAATCAGCCAATGACATTAATAATTAAATTCAGGTATGAATTTGCAATCCTGTCCTTTGCAGAATCGATTTGCTTAGCCATGAGTCTATTCTCATATCGCTTGGCTCTTGCCCATGGTAGATTCCAATATTCATCATGGACTTACACACATTTTCCATGCCCAAAACAATCTACCCGAAATCTGAAACTCCAATCAGCCAAATGCTTGGTGAGTTTCTATGCATATAATATTTCATTGCTGCCACAGTCACTGAGGCATTTTAATATCACCAAAATCATCTACTTCATGTGAATCATTACCATACTAGAGTTGCATGGTTTAATTACATCATTTTATGCAATCATTCTCTTGCATACATAGCAGCTCATGAAATGCTCTCGGGATTGATAATACCATTTCATCTATTATCTAGTGGTAATGAAACATACACCACAACCATGCATTCACACAATGCATCTCAACATGTGCACATACACATATGCATGCACTTTTACATCATTCACATAATCTTTTAGTGTGCAATCACTCAATGTATAACCACAAGATTGTACTTAATATTTTAATGCACATCTCCTCAATGCAACCCTGCATTAATTTTATGAGTACTATGCATTCAAACATATTGTGGCCTAACCATGCCTCTCTAATATGGCATACATTATAGCAGGACCATAATTCATCACTTGCTTGGGTTGTTAACATCACAACCGACATCCACAAACAGCAAGATACAATTTCATGTGAATGCCTTGAGATTTCTAAGCAACTATAGGGTGTAAGGGTCCTTGCCTTCACTCACCCAAATCAACATAGTTTAATCATAGTTTGAAGGGATCTTACCAAATCCTTTTTCAGCATTCGTGTAATTAAGCACAGTTAACCCTTACCTACATGGCTGTCACTAACATCGCTTGATGTTACCTGATCAGTTTGCCTCTTACCAAGGCTTCACAATCCTTTTTCCAACTTTACGATTATAGATTTGTTGCACCATCCTTTCTTCATAAGGTTGTTGGTCATATGCAACAATCATCATCCACATCTTCAGCCATGCTTTGGTTGTATTTGATCCTACAACCAATACGAACATAACTACATGTTAGCAGCCACAATGACTATCTTAAGTGGTTCATTGCATATGTAAAACCTCACTATTTTACCAAGATGCAATATCGTATGCATGCACAAACATTTTCACATGCACCGTGCAATGTTTATTTATATGTCATCTAGTGCATATTCATCTCATCTGTCTAATCTCTTGCATTTTCAGTCATGCTTCTATGATCTGATTCGTACCACCATTATCAACAACATTACTGGTGATCAACCATAGGTAATACCATTAATGGGCTATTGCATGTGTAACTTGTACTACCTTTACCCATATGCAACATCATGCTCATGCATAAGCAATTCACATACACTATGCAATGACTCCTTAATCATGCCCACTAATTCCTATGCATTACTTTCTTGCATTTCTAGTATCCCTATGCCATAATTTTCAGCATATAAAACTTGGGAAATATAATACAATAGCAAGAGAGGAGTGAAGGAATTCTCCCTTTTTAATCTTCATCATGACATGGAGTTCCTCCTCCACATCATAGCTGATCTTTTTCTTGGCTTCCCTACCAAGCATACACATAATCATTAACTATGATCTTCCCATGAATTAGCAATTCAACATATACATATGTGTATAACATTCATTCTTGCTATTTTCCAAACATGCAATTCTTATGCTATAAACATAAATAGTTTAAGGTGAGGAATTTCCGTCTTATTATCATTGCCTTGCTGCTCCCATTGCTCTTCTGCAATGTATATTACAGCCAATTACTCTTAATAAGGCCTCCACACTCTTCTATGCAATTCCTGCTCCTCATCTCAAGCATAGAGAATGTATTTCACACTTTCAACGACTGTCTCCGGGGGACGACGGGGGTTAAGGGGGCTTGCCCCCTTGTGGCTTCCCTACGCCACTGCAGGGCGAGTCAAGGGCAGCGCCCTCATTTTTTTTTTTTTCCTTCCGATCCGTTGTGGATCAACTTGCCGAGTCCTTCCGCCGTTGCGAGGCAACTTGCCGAGTTCTTCCGAAATTTTCTCTCTCGGAAGCTTATCGCGGCTGGCTTGGAAGAGTCGTCCCGCAGTTTCGGAAAGACTCAAAAAGTCCTTCTGCAACTTACGAAATAACTTTGTTCAAGTTTTTTATCAACAAATTACTACGGCATCATTTGGCAAAAGCTTCTGCAATTTCGAGAGAAAATCTCAAGTTCCTCCACAGTTTCGGGTGGGTTCGTTAAGTTCTTCCGCAGTTTCGGAAGAGAATTTGAAAGTTCCTTCCACAGTTTCGGAAGAGAATTGAAAGTTCCTTCCGCAGTTTTGGAAGAGAATTGAAAGTTCCTTCCGCAGTTTCGGAAGAGAATTTAAAAGTTCCTTCCGCAGTTTCAGAAGAGAATTGAAAGTTCCTTCCGTAGTTTCGGAAGAGAATTGAAAGTTTCTTCCGCAGTTTTGGAAGAGAATTGAAAGTTCCTTCCGCAGTTTCGGAAGAGAATTGAAAGTTCCTTCCGCAGTTTCGGAAGAGAATTGAAAGTTCCTTCCGCAGATACAGACTTAACAGAAAGCTCAAAAATACTTAGAAACTTTTTTGAAAATTTTGAAAGTTTGAATTTTTTCTTAATGGTCTATAATGAGCATGAAGCATACCTACCCCTGCAAGCTGTGATGGGTAGCCCATGAAGGCCCAATGCTGCAACCAGCAGCTCTGATACCGAATGTAATGTCCCCACCTTTGGACCCAATGCAAGCAAGGGAACCTGATGCCATTCTATGGGGATTTTCATAAACTTAGGCACATTCATTAGATTCACAGGCATAAGAGAGATGTGTACAGATGTAAATCAAACAAATATGCACAATGAAAATAAACTCATCCACACACATGTTTTCATATGCACTCAATATATCAATAACAATCATTAATTTAAACACTGCAGAGGTAAAACACATAGTTAGAAGTCACTTATCTTTGTTGTGCAATTGGCCCAAACAACTAGCTATGTCACTGCAATGTTCCTCCCATCCATAGGTTTCTACCTAGCCTATATTCTTTCAGCACTCAGAGACCACCCCCGAGCTGGGCATGATATCTATAAGGAAAAAGGAAACCCTCAAGCACAGCACCGCCCAAAGCAATGGATACGCAACTCAACCCCAGCATTCTCTTGCACATCAAACTCAAATATGGACTTGGAAACACACTTTCAGCAATGGGACATAGGAGCTAGATGGACATGGGTTTTCCCAAAAATGTAGGCACGCCAAAAATGGATTTGTGGGAAGAGGGAATCAATCCCAGGGAAGAAAACCGATTTCTCCCATAGATGTATGAGCATTCAGTGGGCTAAATGGCCTCAATAAAACCCCCAAATCGTTTTCCCTTCTTCCCCACTGTTAGCCACAGCAAAAATGCCCTTCCCAGCTAGGATACTGAAGGAAAACACAGCAAAACCATGGAGAAAAACGCCTAGGTAGCTCTCCCCTCGTGAGGGAGCAAGAATGATGGTTGAATAATGGCTTGGGAGCAATTTCGTGGCCCTTTACTTGCCCAAGAAGCCAAACACGAATCTCTAGGAAGGGTGGCTTGCCCATACTCGAATTTGGACATCCATACCTCTCCATTCCCCAAGGCATTAACTACCTCAACCAACTCTTGGGAGAGTAAAATGATTGGGTACAAAAGTCAACATGGGTAGTTGAGGGTTCATGGGTTCTCTCATTGACACCTGGCTTGACTCAATTGTCTCAAGGGTTTCAATATCCTCCTCCCAATTCCTTGTAATATCATGCCCCCATCTCTTGTTGCGTTGCATAGCTAGCTGTGGGCATTTATATTAAGATGCATATTTACAATTCCCATGGTTCATGAGCACATGGGTAGCATAATATCAAATACTTGCCTCTTATAGATCGAGCATTCACTAGCGGGGCCTTGGCCTTGAGCTCCACGCTAGGAATCATACATAATATGTATACATTATTTACATTATAGCCCAAAATATTACAAGGGTCAAAATGGAGGACATTACAATTGGATTCTTTGAGAGAGATTTATGCCAAGTGTCGCAACATGACCTATTTATTGGATAAAAATAGGAGAGCTAACTTGTACGGCGTGCCACATGTCATTGATTCAACTTCGGCCACTGAAAAACTTAGCTAAGAAACTAAAGTCCATTCTCTACATATCATGTTTTAAGAAATTTCCTTTGGAGCTTCCTAGCCCAAGTTGTGACCTTTTTTCCTAGGTCACCTTTTTATGACTGAGATCTGGAAGAGGCAGAAACCCTAAATTGTACAGATCATTAATCACAAAGTACAATGAATCAGATGTTGTGCTTCGGACACAAGGTAAATAGGGAATTTATCTATGACCTGTAGAAGTTTCAGATCCTGAACCTTTGCCAAAATGGATTTATAGAGAAAGTTCCACGATGACTGGTTTTTGCTATATCAAGCCCTACCTTCCAATTTGTTGCAAGTGCAACAAGTCTCATAAATGCCATACCAAGCCTTCCTTTAGGCTAGCTCTGATACCATGTTAGTTTTTCATCATTTAATTCAATAGATCTAGGATCTTAACTAAAAGAACAACATGTACAACATATCAAGCATAAGAGACAAGAGACAAGAGACAAGAGACACAAAATAGTTCATCGAAGAAAACCAAGAAGGTGAAAAACCCCGCAACTTCCTCAGAGATAGAATAAGCATCAATACAAGGATCACCATGATCAAACCCAAGAGATAGATATCTTTAGCAGCATGCTCCTCCTCCACTTGTGCACACTCCTCCTTTCTCTCACTAATGCAAAGTGAGTGAATAATAGAATGTATAAAATGAGAGAGACACACTCTCTATTTATACACTAACTTGACTTGACCTTTACTCAACTAGGTCGGCCCCAACTTAACCACTTAACATAATGCTGACTGAGCTGACCCCTCTAGGCTGTTCTAATAACCCATCAAGTATAAGTTATGACACTTACAATATAACTTGCGACACTTGCAAGTACACATGATGACACTTCCAATCAGAGAAATAATACATCTTTGTTGGGGATACAATAAGGTACAAATGTAATAAATACAATATACAAGTGAATATCTTCCGAAGTTACAAATACATCAATGTGGACCACTTCAGAAGTCTTACTTCTGGGTGGAATTGCAAGAAGCCATTACAAAGTTTATATTTTGAATCATACAATCAGTATAATTCTCACGCTTTGTAATATATATTTTGGCATCATTAAGTCTTGATTTGGTCTAAAATTGAATACGGTTATCAAAGTGTCTGATGTTCATTATTTGCAACATTTGTTGATTTTTGTGACACTGTTTTGGGAACTTGAACTACTTCTTTGGATCAGAATGACAGCAAATATGGAAGCCTTGTTGAGTCTTCTACATAATTTAATCAACACCCCACAAGGACCAATTATCCAAATCAATAAACATTAACTCAATGATGTGACCACTTGTCTGCAAGTTATGCATAAAAATATTGATATTCTTAAAAATCATAGTATGCTTTTGCAATATGAATTGCAATTTATTTGACAATAGCAGTCTAAAACTATATTTCTTGCATATAATCCATTATTTGGATTAATTGTTGTTGAAAGTGAACAAGAGGATAATAAGAACCATACAACTATCAATCGGCTAGATAATTTGATGAGACACCAAGGAGATAGATGATGAATTTGATGAATACACTAATGTAGATAAGGATAAGTTTGAAAATCAAGACAAAAATATCAAACCTTGGGAATATTTGGAATTCAAGTGAAATAAATTTGGCTTAGGATATGACAGACAAAGAGAAACTTCTTCTGCATTCCTGATGTGACTCCAAACCTATGAAGTTTTTGAGTGATGTATTTCTTGATGATGATTTGTAGATACTTTCCATTGATAATAATTTAGATGGCGTACTTGAACTTGAGGATTCTGATGAGGAACAAAAGGATAGGGATGATAATGATGGGAATGTTGAAATTGATATTGAAACTTTCGATGAAGTACCCGAAGAGTGCTCACACTTTCATCAAGTTGGCCATCATGAATTGTAGTGTTTTGATCTTCACACATGCAATATTTTTGGGAAGATAGTCCACCTCATAGAAAGGTGTTGGAAGTGACCAAATATTCATAGAAAATAGTTAAATTTTGAATGGTTAAGTACTTGGAACTGTACTTTGGAGGAAAATTTGTTGGAGCGATTTTATAGTCAGGTTCATACTCAGGTATATGTATGCTTAATCAGATATATCTTTATAACATATGGACATTAATTTTTTTCTTCAGGTTTTGTTGATTAAGGGCATGATCAAGTCCCACTTGATGTAGTCTTCTAAGTTGCAGATTGAGTCTCTAAAATTTGCTTAAACACAATACAATTACCATTTTCCACTTTTTTGGGGGGCGAGGCAATTTTGACATTGTTGATTGATGGGTCCTAGGAATTCTAACCTTCCAATTGATAGGGGGAATATAGTGATGATTTTGACTTCAATTTTCAAAGTTTAATTAGTGTTTTTTGCCGCATTAAAGCAAATTTGGGGTCTAAAATGGGGTTTATAAAAAATGTGACACGAATGAGTTTGATTTATCAAACCAACAGAATTTCAATAAATTTGGTCAACGATTATCAATGACTTGGACATATAGAAGTCAATGATACTTATATGCCATATTTCTATTTGGCAATAACTAACACCATATAAACCATGCCTTGGTTATGATCATGAAAAGCTCATCTCGAAAGATGATAAATACTTAAAATAATAAATATAGAGTATTTTATATTAGCACTACTTCCAAGTCCTTTAAAATATAAATCTCACATTAATTAAAATGGTAGTGGAGTAATTTTGAAATACTAAAAACATTGATACGATTAATCTTTAAAAAATAAAAAATTAATTTTAAATGGAGTTACCTTGAAATGATGAATAAAAAAAATAGTGTTACTAATCTAACTAAAAAATACCTCCTTTTAAAAATATAAATATATATATAGTTACTACATCCCCAAATAATTCGAGCATTTAAATATTAAATACTAATACGAAATATTATTACTAAATAATCCTAAATAAGAAAAGAGGAAAAATAAAATATTGGAATCTTTTGGTATTTTTGTGATAACCTTCATTCTCGATCTCAGAATTGGGTGCTCTTGGTACCATTGGAAAGTTATTGATGATAGATACAACTTTAATGTTTTGAGTTTTCCAATATTCTCCAACAATTTTTCGGGGAAGAAATTTTAGTATTCCTTAGAGAAAAAGATATTTTGAAATATTCAAGGAAATCTTTCAAAAGATGTTTTTCTCTTGGAAATACTAAAATGTCCACCCCATAAAATATGTGTGGAATATTGGAAAACTAAAAACATGAAATTTTCAAGACCTTTCTAATGGTACCAAGATCTCCCAATTCTAGGTTCGAAAATGAAAGTTATCGCAAAAATACCAAAAGATTCTTTTTAGTGTTGGCTAATTTCTTATAATCTTCATTTTATATATATAACTGGTACAAACACAACATTATATTCTAAAAAATTAAATAATATACAATAATAGATATTGATTATTACTTTTCATTTATGTAGTATAATATATTTTAGATGTTAATTATGAATCTTATATTTATACACACATAAACACACTTAATTTTTTATACAAAATTTATATAAAATAAGAATAGTGATTGTTTATTTTTAATATTATTGTAATTATATTTTTTTCTTTATAATTTTAGTTTTTTTTTAAGCTTTGGAATTTATTCAATATATCAAAAGTAGTGGTACATTTATAAAAAATTTAAATAAATTATAATTTAAATTTAAAAACTTTACCACTGTATCATTTAATGTGTGTGCACAAGAACCTAAACCTTTCATTAATATTTTCAACCCTCATCTCTTAACTATAAAATAACCTAGAATACTTGTCAACTAACTTTAATGAGACAATATAGGTTGACCTTCAATAGATAACATCTTTAACTTAGTGTGACATGGTATATTTGTAGTGTGGTGTGGCTTTTTTATTATTTTTCTTAGGAGGCCCATTTTAGACCCCAAATTTCATCTAATGACTATGGTTTATTTAGGATGATCTATTTACATTTGATGGATTTAGGAAATGATTGAAAATAGATGGAGGATTTTTTTAGGACATAATTATGGATTGATGATAGCTTCGGGATTTGATCACTCACATAGAGTTTTGATTGGTCAATATTTTCAGGAGTTTGAGGATATTTTGATGGATTTCCATGAGATTGGTTAAAATGGATGGATTGCCACATTTTAGCATTTGAGGACTCAATCAATTTGTTACCTACATGATTTTTTGGCATATTTGATGGATATTTGGTTTCGATATTTGAAGTAGTAATATCGAATCACCAGGTTTACTTCTGAAATGTTTTTTGGCAAGACTATGACTCAATAACAAGTTTTAATACACATGTTTCTATAAGATATAGGATTTGGATGTTGATCGACACTTTTTCAGCTAGCTAGATTACTTACATTTTTTATGTGTCGATATTTGAGAGCCTCATACTTGTACGAATTCACAAGGATGGTCTTTTGAACATGCATTGGGTTGTCACAGATTTTCAGAATATGGGATGTGTGGGAGTTTCATCCAATTCACTTCTCATCAGGATATTCTCTCATCATTTTCTTTTAATTCAGTGAACACTTGGAGGATATCTGGCTCATTTGTTGCATGGTAAGTTTTCTATATTTAGTTTTCAGAATCCACCTTTGGCAATTTTTTTAGGTAGATCTTCATCGACACTCATGAGGTTTAAAACCATGAGTATCAAATTTAATACTTTGATATGTTATCATCTTTTTGTTTCAGCATATTTTGCCACCCTGTGAGCATTAACACTCATTGGCATTCATTATTCATTTGATTGAGTCAGATCCACTTTTATCCGCTAGGAAGCATTGTTTCCCTACTTTTGTTCTTGTACGCGAACTGCTCCACTGTAGCTCGCACATGCACAAGCTGTCCCACTGTAGCCCACATACATCGAGTTAATTGGTAAAAAACAGTAAAAAACTATATTTTTACTTCCAAAAAGCGGCCATTGTGACCTTTGGCCCTCCATGCATCCCAAAACGACTTGATTCAACCTTTCACCTACCTTTGGAGGGTTATATATTGAGCTCTTATGGTGTATGGAAGAAAGGAAAAAGACAGAGAAAACAAACTCTATTAGATTTTTGTCGTGACTTGAGTCTACATCCATTGATCATTGTTGTTTTCAACCTCTTATGTTCACCTACCAAACTCTTCCATATCTTGTGAAGGACCTTATCCTTTACTAGTGAGTTTTCCATTGCATGGGGGATTGAAGTGGTGGAGGCACAAGTGGAGGGACCTAGTTCTTGGTTTAGATGAGTTGCCGACAAGAGGTTGTATCATGTACTTCTTGTTCAATTTAATAGAAATACTCATTTTCTTGTCCGATTGATCTTGTAAATCGTCGTTTAATTACATTGGGTAACATTTTCTTATTATATCATGGACCATGTTATTGTTTATGCTGATATATTTCATATATTATATGCACTTGCTTGTATTTGTTATTGAGGCTAAGCTGCAGGTTCAAGTGTAGAGATTGGAAAGCTCAACGGGGATCTACTTCGAACATCTGGTTGAAGGTAGGTCATTTATCCACATCTTAGAATTTACATTTATATAGCATTGTATTGGGAATTGAGTTGATTTCTGGTAGTCATCTGTCTGTTGTGGTCTACCCCGAGCCATAGGAAGTTTTTCTCCGTAACATAATGGCGACTCCGCTGGGGAGGAACCTCCATTTTAGGGATTTTAGGCATTTTTCCTTGTTTTGAGTTTCTATTTTGTCGAGTTTCTATGTCATTGACTAGTTGTTAGGATCTGCATAAGAAATCTTAATTTTTCTTAGTCTTTGGATTCGTTTTTGGTCCACCTACCTCGCCCTGTACACGAGTCAAACTTGCTTAGCTCATGTGTATGCGCTACTGTCAGTACAATAGCAAGCGTATATATGCCACTGTTCTGTGAACAGTTGCGTACAACTCTGGGATTGTTTTGTTTATGATCATTGGTTGTTGTTCGGTTGATTATGGGTGTTCCTGAGTTTTAGTAGGCCTATTTCTTAACTGTTCCATTCTCTTTTATTGACCAGAAACTCCTCTTTATTTAGTTTTTGAGCTTTTGGTTTCCAACCATTTTATTTTTATTTTTTATAGCTCATTAGCTTGGCTGAGTCTTACTTTTTGAGATTTGTTGGGTTGTTTGCATTGCATGCTCTGCATTTTTACTGAAGAGTTATGATTCTGCTTGCATTTTTCATTCATTTATATTGAAAAATACAAAATATTGCTTGCATTTTCATTTCATTTATAAGTGAAAATACAAAAAAAAATTACTTTATGTTATTGCATTTTGCATCAGAGTGCTTGTGATTTCATTAGGACTTGCTTGTGCATGAAATTATTATAAGAGATTGCATTTTTATTTCGAAACGTTGGTTTGACTGTCATTGTAGTGGCATATTGTTTCATTGGTAGTTGAGTCTAGTGCTTTTCGGGTGTGCATTTATTGAGTCTATTCATGTCATTAGTTTCACGACTATATCCTTTGAGTAACTAAAGCCATTAAAATTAATGTTTAATCTTAAAACTGACTAGAAACGATTTTCTCTTTTATAGGGTGCACCAACTAGTATAGGTTTAGAGTCTTGGAATAGATCACTATGAGTTAACAATCCAATACTATTAAACAAACTTTATGTGTCTAACCAGTGAGTGGTGAAACCCATGGTATACATCAGTGTTGTCAAGAAGCTCTACTCAGACCAAAGTTAAGCACAAGGTCACGTGTGGTTGGTTGCGGATATAGCCCTCCAATACTAGCTAAATGTTGGAGATATTTCCAGGATTTGTTCGTGTTTGGGGACTCTTGGGGGATTTGACACTTTTGAGTTTCGGGCTTAGCTACCCTACCCATATGACGGATCCCACCTATGACTATCCTCCTGATCATTGGTTATACGTGGTGGCCTTAGTTTCTTTACCTAGGTATCACATAGGGCATTCGTAGAGGTTATTCTGTGATTTTCCTGAGTCAGATAGGGGTCGGACTGCACAGTTGTTGTTGTATAGGGATTTGACCATGTGCACATAGTGAATTCTAGGGACCCTTATAATTGATTATGTTACCTCCGGTGATAGTTTGGGAGTCTCAAGCCTCTCCTAGGTGAGACATACCGGCTGTAGTGTCGGAAGGTCCCCTGAGCCAGTCCTGGTTGTGTGCATTTGGTTGTAGTTTCTTTAGGTGTGTGCTCTGGGAAGTTCTAGTTGGTCGTTCGGAGACATTGTACTTTGTTGAATTTTTGGAGTCATCGTGGATCGATATTCACATCTCTGCTGATCTCGTCGATTGGCTAGTCTACCAGCTAGCGATCCGTCGTAGTATTTTTTTAAGAAGCATCAAAAGACTACCACTGGTCTTTCATTTACATCTCACGAGATTCAGAGACCTCCTATCATGAGTTCTGCATCTGGAACAATGGGTGTCCCCACGACCCCATCCGGTGGAATCACAGGAAACTCTCCTCTGTCTACTCCTAGGAGTGGATGGGGGAATATTCACCACACATCACTCCTCCTGGATTTGGGGTGTCCCTGATCATTAGTATGAATCCATTTGATGATACTCATGCACCATGTTTTTGTTATGGTATGCCAGGTTACAACTCTACATCCTTCCCTACGACCTAAAACCTTTTTTCATTGGGTATGCCTGGTGTTTTTCCCACTACTACCTCCATTATGTCTACTAGTCATCCTAGCTCTAGCCTTAAGATCAGGGGAACTACACCCCCTTTCACTGCATATCAGTTTGGGAGTGGTCACATCCCTCCATCTACTCCATATGTTGGAGTGGGGCCACCTCCTTCGTCTACCCCTAGTGTTAGTATGAATATTTTTCCTACTTGAGGTTTCATTGTAGGCATTGGTACTTTGACTTATATACCATCTATTAACCCTTATGCCTCTACACATATTCATTTGCCAACGAATGCTTTTATGCTTACACACCATCCTCCTCCTAATACCTCAGTTACCGGGTGTGGGAACATACCAGTTTCTTACGACCCTCATTCGGTTACTCCTTCCACGGCAAGTGGTTATATACCCCAGTCTTATGGTGGTAAATTATATAATTATTCAACCGGTCTTGGCCCTTATTTCAGCCCCCCTTATGGAGCCTATTCCACGCATATGCCTGTGTATCCTAACATGGGCTAGTTTGGAGGAACTTATCAAGCTTATGGTAACGGTCATGGTTACTACCAGAGTTCTTCGGTACCTTAAATGTCGAGTTCTGTGAACACAGTCCCACTTTACCATTAGCAAGGCTAGTCTCTTTTGGGAGCTCATAATCAAGCTTCATAGCCGCAGCTCCTGTTTCTTGCTAGATTGAATCTACCAGGTCTTTCGAAGCTCACGAATGATCCAGTGTGTCATGATTACACATGGCCTCCAGTCCCTACCAAGCTCCCTTCTAACGTTCCAAAGTTTGAAGGGAAGAATGGTGAGGATCCTGGTGATCACGTCACTACTTTTCACTTATATGTGGTGCTCCTTGAATTCCTAAAATCATGATTCCATTCATTTGAGGCTATTTCAATGCACCCTCACGGGGGTAGTGGCGAAATGGTATGTTGAGTTTCTTGGGGGCACTTATAGGAGTTTTAACAATTTGGCCTTGGTTTTCCTAGATCATTTTCAGTTTTTGGTTTGTTATGATACTGGCACCGAACTTTTGTATACTTTCCGTCAGGACAAAGTCACACACATATCTGATCATATTCAAGAGTGGTGCCGACGGAAGAGGCTAGTGAAAGCCAACATTCCTCCATAGTTCCTATTGGAATGGTTCCTTAAGTCTCTACTCCCTTATGTTTCAAAGGATGTTTCATTGTCCGGTATTATGACTGAGGAACAAGCCATTTTCAAATACCAGCAGCTAGACCTAGTCTATGCTTAGTCTGGTATCCTGTACGACATTATTCCTGATGCACTGAGATCACGTCATGAGCCCAAGTCTGTTCCTGGACTGCATGCTAATGGCATTGTTGGTTCCACAAGTACTCGTCCCATATATTTGGTTACAAATCAAATGGATAATTTGTCTATTAACCAATCTACCCTCGGCCAGGCTCACACCTCGTCCGTTTCCACCCAATTGTCTAATGTCCACTCTATACAACCGTCCAGCCCATCAGGTAACCAGCAACCTGGTGGAAAGAAGAAGGGGAGAAATAACCATAGGGGTGGAAATAATGGGAACAATAGAAATAATCCTAGGAAAGAGAAAGCTAACTCTCCTCGGGATGACGAAAATGCTGGTGAGGATCGCAAGCCTAGATGTAAGGTGAAATTTCCTTGAAAACTTTGATCGGAATATCACCTTACACATTTGTGTCCTTGTATTGAAGAAGCTTCGAAGCATCTTGCACGGAGACCAGCTACATTGAAAGATCCCCTTCCACATCACCAAAATATGGCTGAGTGTTCCCATCACTAGTAATGGTTCTAATGAAACTTCGATGTCTTCTTCCCATGCCAGTGGCTTCGGATTCATGAACATGGTTAAATATGAGGTTAGTATTTCTACTCGCTCACACGATTATGGTGCACCATAACCGAATATGGGGAATGAGATCCCTCCTCTTGATTCTCCTTTGCATATCAAGAAGCCTAACACTATGTCGTGGATACCAAAAGGTGTTCTTAAGCACTCAACGCACAATCCCAATGCCCGATCCACCTAGAACTACTCCAATGTAGAAGATTTGGGTCAAACTTTATGTGCCATGTCGGCTCCTGAGGTTCTCCAGGCATGTCCTTCACAAAGGAACATCCTTTTACGTTCTTTAGGAGTCGAGGATTAGGGTATCCCTAACGTTATCAAGTTTGACACTACTGATGTCCAGCTTTGCTTGCCTTATCATGTGGCTTTTCAAGTCCATGTTAGGTGCTTAAAAATGGTCATTAAACATATGGTGGTTATCGAAGGTGCTTCCACCTCAGTATTCGTTATCTTGTTGGAAAGCTCTTGGCTCTCCTCCACTGTCAAAGTCTATGGCCATGCTTACTACGTTCGATGGTTGGTTGTTTAGGATGCATGGTATTATCCCTTCCCTTGAAGTCCACTTGGGTGGGAAATCCATGCCTATTGAAATCAAGGTGGTTGATGCACCCATTGACTACAACCTTTTACTCGGCCGATATTGGATCTACGCGATGAGAGAAATCATGTCCTCTGTGTTTAGAGTTATTTTCTTTCCTCATGAAGGCAAGATAGTAATGGTTGATCAGCTAGATTTCACTAGTTCCAATACCGTAGCATCTCTGGGGACTGTTGTTCCTCAAATCGAAAATTCCCGGATGGAAACTGGAAATATTGGTGTAGGATTGTATTCCTCTTTGATGGTATCTTTCGACTTTGTTGCACCAATCCTTCATTGGAACAATTTCTGATAGTGCAACTTCCTCATTGAATAATGTATTGTTCTAGACATCATAATTTAGTGATCCATGGACTTTAACATCTTCGAGTTCCTCGTTTGGATACATTTCGCACATTGGAATGGCTATGCCCTAATTTGCAGGAGAGCTTGCATACCGTGATATTCAACAAGCCACTGTAGATCCGGATCTCTCTTCTTCATGGACAGAGGGAGAAGATCTCGTTATGCTGCCCACGTGGGAAGTCAACTCACCTAGATCGCATGTCTCGATGGTACTTTCCTTCGGATGAAGCTGTCATTGAGGCCATGAGTGGTAGTGATAGGCCTTGGGAAGATCTGCATTATCGATCTTATTTTCTTCCCAACCTTGACCTTATCAAGCAGCAAGAGTTTCTGTCAACTCTTGTAGAGAAATTTGGTCACCCTATGGATCCTTTGGATTCACATGGTATTTACGTGGAGGGGAATATGGATAATATCTCCCCAACCATTCCGATCAACATTTCTTGCACTCCCGGAAAGATTGAAAACGTTTATATCGGTGTCGATTGTTCTTTCGATGAGATTTGCATATACATCGAGTTGTTCAAATAATTTTGAGATGTTTTCGCCTAGTCATATGAGGAGATGACAGGAATGGACCCTATCATTGTCGACCATGAGATTAATACTTCTCCTAATGCTAAGCCTATTTGAAAACATCTTCGTGCTGTGAATCCTAGAAAGGCAGCTGCGATCAAGGCAGATGTGGAGAAACTCCTCAAAGCTGGTTTCATCTATCCGGTTCCCCTTACCGAATGGGTGTCAAATCCCATTCCTGTGGATAAGAAGCGGAACCATCCGTGTGTGTACCCTTTTTAGAGATTTGAACCGAGCATGTCCGAAAGATAACTTTCCCACTCCAGTGATAGGCCAAATCTTGGATGCATGTGCGGGAAGTGAGATATTTTCGTTTATGGACAGTTTCTCAGGATATAATCAGATCCGGATTAAACCCGAGGATCAACATAAGACCACTTTTATATGTCCTTGGGGTACATTTGCATACCAGGAGATGCCCTTCGGCCTTAAAAACTCCGAATCTACTTTTCAGCATGCCATGAC
This sequence comes from Larix kaempferi, assembly GCA_027924585.1. Classification (NCBI taxonomy): domain Eukaryota; kingdom Viridiplantae; phylum Streptophyta; class Pinopsida; order Pinales; family Pinaceae; genus Larix; species Larix kaempferi. The sequence goes on from BSBM01000208.1 coordinate 9,644,610, forward strand.
CTATATCTTTCATGACCTTAAGCCCATAGTGGAGGATTATCTGGATGATATTGCTGGTCACTCTCGTAACAGACTTGATCACCCTAATCACCTCCGCCTTATTTTTGAAAGATGTCCGTGTTACAAGATACGTTTGAATCCTAACAAGTGAATTTTTGTCGTGAAAATGGATCCCCTTTTAGGGTTTTTGGTTTCAAAAGAGGGTATTAGAGTCGATACTCTAAAGGTTGAGGCAATACTTCGATTGCCTCCCCTGTGTAACTTGATTCAACTTCAGAGCCTCCAAGGGAGAGCCACTTTCTTATGACACTTTATCGTGAATTATGCCAATATTACCAAGGGTTTCGCGTGACTTTTGAAGAAAGACACTCCATGTATCTGGGATGAGTGAGCCCAGCAGTCTTTCAACGCTTTGAAGAAATCCTTGGTATCGGCCCCTCTTCTTAGTGCACCCTAATTTGCTAGAGAGTTTTTGCTTTATGTGGCCGCGTCTCAAGAGACGATTGGTATGGTCTTAGTTCAGGTGGATGATGTGCTCGAAGAGCATGCTGTTTATTACCTTAGTCGAAATTTAGTAGACGTTGAGCTGAGATACTCTCACGCTGAGAAATTGGCCCTTGCCACTATTCATCCAGTCCAATGATTACGGCGTTACATTTTTCTTAGGAAAACCACTATTATTGCATACATCAATCCATTTCAGTTTGTGCTCTCATAACGCCTAATTGGGGGGGATATAATAAATGGATTGTAATCCTTCAGGAGTTTGATCTTGATTTTTCTTCGGCGATGTCGATGAATTCCTTGGTTTTCCCTGAGCTTATGTCATATTTCCCGATACTTGATGAGGACATCGTCCATGAAGACTCTTTTGTGGATGAACATTTATTTCTTATCTCGTCAATGGACCCTTGGTATGGAGACATTATCATATATCTCCAAACTCTGAAGATTCCTTCACATTATTCGCGATATGAATGATGGCGTGTGAGACATAATGCGGAAGACTATGTCATCATCAACGACACTTTGTATCGTCATGGAAAAGACTCTATCCTACATCGTTGTTTAATTCATGAAGAAGTAGAGCTAGTACTTATTGAATTCCATAGCGGGGCATGTGGTGGTCACTTATCTGGGCTTGCAACAGCCCAACGTATCATGCGAGCTGGTTAATTTTGGCCTATGATATTCAAAGATTGTATGAATTCCATGAAGAGATGTCACCCTTGCCACGCGTTTTCTCGAAATGTACACTCTCATACTGTTCCCCTTCATCCGGTCATCAATGTCGGTCCCTTCACCAAGTGGGGGGTTGATTTCATGGATTGCAACCTAGCTTCGGCTGGGGGCATCACCGTATTATCATGGTTGTTTATTAATTTTCCAAATGGGTTGACTCATGTTGACCATAAAATATGATGGTGCTACATCATCCCACTTCGTATTCAATCAGATTATAACTCGATTCGGTATCCCAAAAGATATTGTCACTGACCATGGCAGCCACTTCCAAAACAAGATGGCAGATTTATCACTTAAGCTTCGGTTTCGACAAGATCATTCATCTTCATACTATCCTCAAGAGAATGGTAAGGTCCAAGCAGTAAATAAGTCCTTAAAGACCATTCTCCAATGAACCATCCCACAAAGCAAGAGAAATTGGCATATTATGTTATATCCTTCTTTGTGGGCATATCAAACCACAGTAAATACTGCCACTAGTTTCTCACCATTTCAGTTAGTACATGGTGTGGAGTCTATCTTTCCGATTGAATGTGAAATCCCTTCGTTGAAACTAGATATAGAGCTCCTACTTAACACCTCATATGTTGAGCAATGTTTGATCCACCTTGAGAAGCTTGACGAGCAGTGTCAAGATGTCGTTGTGGCTATAGATGCCAACAAACATCATGTTAAGGTTCAGTATGATAGGTTTTTCTGCCCCTGACAGTATGTTGAAGGTGACTTGGTCCTTTTTTATGACCAAGCTAAAGAACCCATGGGGGCAAGCAAGTTTAACCCCATGTGGCACAACCCTTACATTGTGAGGCATGTCCTTGAAAAAGGAGCCTACGAGTTGGAAAACTATGAGGGGAATGCCTTGAAGGAGCCTAGAAATGGGCTCTGCCTCAAGCAGTATTATGCTTGAGCTGATACTTTTGTATGCTATTGTTAGTTGCTTTTGTACATTGTTTAGCTTTATTTTGATTTTCGGGTCTGCTGGTTCGCTTCCGTTTATTTGACACATGTTTCCATAATTTCTAGTGTTCTTAGGATTTGCGGATGGGGTTAGCCATCATACACAGATACTAGCTTCTGTTGCGTGGGTTATTTACTTGCCCGAACATCAGATTGTGTCTTCAGGAGGTGCTTGTCTCAGTCCTACATCCAACAATGTGGCTGAGAATAGTGTTGTTGTCGAGTTACTTTGCGATGCCATTTCACATGGTATCCAATCTTTAGAAATCTGCCTGGATTTGCAATTGGTTATGTCTCAATTGAATGGCTAGTACGGTGTGAGGGATCCTATGTTACTAAGGAGGTTATTAAGGGTAAGACTGTTGGAGAATCAATTTGTTTTCATTACATACATTCATGTTCCGATACATTTTAATCATGTACCTGATGCATATGCTAATTATGTCCTAGATTGTCATTTGTCACATCAATAAAAGAAGCATACAAATAACATTCATTCATACATTTGTACATACACAATAGTAGAACCGGATAATCATAGTTTTTCATTAATAATATGTCCAAAAGTGGTGTCATAATACAAAATTGGAGCCCGTAGCTCTCAAAAATATACAATCCGATACAAAAATAGTGACGCCCCATGGCATCTAAGCCCTACGGGGAGGCCTCGATGCCTCAGCAGGATGTCTCTGAATATAATAGTGCACAGCATTGGCTATGTGCCGGAGTAGTCACACCTAGGTACCAGGAACCCCTACAACATGTCGTTGCATCGCGTCTGGGAGATGTTGTACCTCTATGACTGGTACCCTGGCGGTCATGCAGGTCAGGTTGACCCATACCATCTCTAAGGTGAGCTATGTTATTACACCTACCACCTCTGCACCCCTGCCTCTACGACGATGTCGGGGGAAGCCTTATGGTCTTTGTGGACCATCATTTGCGAGTAAACAGTCATACATCAATACATGATACCACACCAAAAACATTTTTGCATTCACTTTAATAAAAAATACAAAAAAAAAATTCCAAAAAGAGTAATCTACCAATCCCTCTGAATGAAGCTCCTAGAGGGAGCGTCATGTCCCGGTCCCCTCAATAGTCTATCCACTCATATGGGTAGTCATCGATGGTGATGATCTATCATGCCCACCAGTGGAAAAACTCCTCAGAATATGGGGAAGCATGTCAGCCACCCCCCTGTTGTATCAGTATCTTAGCCCACTGGGTCTTGGCTAGATCTTGGAGACTGTGTGGAGGGACTTCAACCCTCGGACTCAAGCCTGGTACTCTCTCAAAGAAAACACTACATACAATACTGCCAAATCCAAATTTCTTTTCCCACCCAAGCTTGCACTTCGTTAGCTGGCTCTTCATAGTAACCAGCAACATTGTGCACCAGTCATACACAGTCGATCTCATACACTCTACCGCCTAGAATATCAATGCTCGAGAATCCTGATGTAGAGCAGCTGATCCTGAAATCCTCCCGAGTGTGAGAACTATAATCTTCATACTCAGGCTCACAATGGCCTCAATAGGAATCTGGCTGCCCACGTTCTAGGTGCCAGGAATGCAATACCTATCTATGTAATAAATAATTGTGATTCCACCTCCTACATTGCGAGACCTAAGGCTCGCCACATCCCCTCGGCGGGACAAAACAGTGATGAATTAGATATGTTCCACCTCCAATGGAAGTGGTTGACCATCTAGATCGAAGTGTTGTGCATTTGCGTCCCAGTAATTAACCAACTTGCGGAGTAATTGGTTTTGGGCCCTTAAACCCCCAATGCTCCAAAAATTTATATAGGCCACATGCTTGTAATGCTTGGTGGGCGAGTAAATCTTGGTGTATGTGTTCATCAACAATGTCATGTGTTTAAAACAACATCATCCATGGCATTGTACGCAGGCTACTATGTATATATTCGCACATATACGCGGTCAATGCATGCATTGATCGCACACAAGAATCGCTACACGTGACCCTTGAAGTTATAGCCCACGTACAACGTCGAGTAGGTTTAGTTCTTTGCAAAACTAAAAAATTAAGCATAAAAAATTGAAATTAAAAACTATGAATTTGAAGAGGGGGATGAGATCACCAACCTAATCAAAACGGCTCATGAATCCGATGCCCGTAGCTCCCAGAATCAACAACTGAAGATCAAGGGTAAAAACTAACCAAAAGCACTATTTTGGGTGAAAAGTGAAATGGAATGGTAAAAGTAATTTCCTTTTACTATTTATAATTTTTTAAACCCTCTTTCCTATAGTTTTTTCTGTTTTGAGCTATTTTGGACTAATATGACATTGTAAAGTGCCTTTGTGAGCAGTTTTTCCACAGCAAGTGGATTTTTCAACCATTTCGGGCCTTTGGAAGGTATATTCTACCATGTCATATAGGTTAGATGTCATTCCACCTGCATTGTTGCATTTAACCTTATGACCATTTTCAATAACCCTAGGTGCGACCCTACTTTTTAACTGACACGGAACCTTCATATTTCTTTAGAAGGGTTGTTATTTGGCGGTAGGGCTTGTCTGACCATGGGTGCCCTAGTTAGAGCCTTTTTATTTCTTTTGGTGCACACGTCGTTGTTTCTCCTTAGGATTGGGAGTCCTTTGTAGTCATGCCATGACTTTGTGATGAAGACTCATACTCTACTTTTTCTTATTTCGGCCATATCCCATGAGGACTCCCCTCATTTATGTCGAGTTGTGATTGCATTGCATTATCATGCTTGCCACTTGAGACTTGTGTCGGCTCCTGCTTACTCATTTATTATCCATGTGCCTGAGCACTTTCCCTTCCGAGATAGGTACAGCTTTCATTTATCTTTCACAATTTGATGATATTTTACCTTGAGGGAACACCCCCCCAAATGTCCACATCTTGCACATGCTTCCTTGCATTGATCATAAGCATGTTCCACTGCTTGGGACTAGTTTGCTCGCACTTGACACTCGTTCCCTCACTTGTTGTACTATAAGCAATTTTATTCTTTTTCAAGCTTTCACAATATGAAAAGGACCCAAAAAATCAAATAACTAAAAATCCGGACGGGAAAATATTTACTACCTCTTATTGGCAGCTATCATGTCTCCTTTGAAAAGAGCATTCATATCCACTCCATTCATTATGAGTTGGAACTATAGTAGGATCTTAGGAGCTGTACTCATTTCTTAGATTTTACTCTGTCGGATGGTTAAGATTCCAGTCATTATGGAGCCTTTGTTGATGCCTCCTGCATCGTAAAGTATTATTATCATCTAGTACTTGAGTCTATGCTTCCTGAGTCTATTCATTTGCTCATGCTCTTGTTCAAAGGAAGTATTGAAACCAAAGTCGGCCACTCCTCAGATCTCTTGAATTTTTCATGTCGGCCATCCCTTTTGAGTTAGTCTGTTCTATTAGTATGAGTTCTTCCAAATATTTCAGCGTAGCTGTTACATCGTGTTGGTTGATGGGGGATTCATTAATGCCCTCCTTCTATCAAGTTTCATTCCATCGAATTCAACCCACATATTCTGGAATTGAGACTTAGAGTTCGTTTGAGTACCTTGAGGCTTGCAGTAATTAGTGGTAGGTTCTCTCTCCATTGACAGTTTTGGGAATTCATCAATGTCCCATGATCAATGGATTCATCTTAGTGTTCGACCTCATCACCTCTATTCACACTTTGATGAATGTACTCTGTGCCTTGATGCCCATTTTCATTATTGGTGCGTAATATTGCATCTATTAACGGTATACATCAATGACTGGTAATCAGATGATGTCACATCAGGTTTGACTCCAACACCTTTATTCACTTGATGGGACTTGAACCATAGATGATTTTTGTAGAAGACCCTAGATGCCAGTGGCATTCGGTATGCTACTTATGATCATGATTGTACTTGTGATATGTCATTCTCATACTTCAGCAGTTTGTACCTCAAGTCTACACCAGTTGTTTAATTTTCAACAGCAGGCCATATCTTATTGTATATGGGTCATGGCTATGATCACCTATGACATGTATTCGCTATGTACTTCCTATTAATGAATTTTATCAGATTGTTGTATTGTACCAACATGTATTTAGAGATACCATTGGATTATGATGAGTGGCCTACTCATTCCATTTGTGTCTCCATCACTCCACTTATGAGATTTATAATGTATTTCGGCCATCGTAGTACCTTCTCTGACCTCACACATTAGGGGGAATCTGTTACAGCGTATTTTTCCACCCTGTGAGCATTAGCACTCATTGGCCTTCATTATTCATTTGATTGACTTAGATCCACTTTTTGTCCTCCAGGAACACTTGTTTCCCTACTTTTGTTCCTATACACGAGCTTCTCCATTGTAGCTCGCGCATGCACAAGTTGTTCCACTGTAGCCCACGTATATCAAGTTAATTAGTTAAAAACTCTATTTTAACTTCCAAAAAGCGGCCATTGTGACCTTTGGCCCTCCATGCATCCCGAAATGACTAGATTTGACCTTTCACCTACCTTTGGAGAGTTATATATTGAGCTCTTATGGTGTATGGAAGGAAGGAGAAAGAGAGAGCAAAGAAACTCTATTGGATATTTGTTGTGACTTGAGTCTACATCCATTGATCATTGTTGTTGTGAACCTCTTATGTTCACCTACCAAACTCTTCCATATCTTGTGAAGTACCCTATCCTTTACTAGTGAGTTTTCCATTGCATGGGGCATTGAAGTGGTTGAGGCACAAGTGGAGGGACCTAGTTCTTGGTTCATATGAGTTGTCTGCAAGAGGTTGTATCATGTAGTTCTTGTTCAATTTATTAGAAATACTCATTTTCTCGTCCAATTGATCTTGTAAATGGTCGTTTAATTACATTTGGTAACATTTGCTTATTATATCATGGACCATACTATTGTTTATGCTAATATCTTTCATAGATTATATGCACTTGCTTGTATTTGTTGTTGATACTAAGCTGTAGGTTCAAGTGTAGAGATTGGAAAGCTCAATGGGGATCTACTTCAAACATCCGGTTGAAGGTTGGTAATTTATCCACATCTTAGAATTTACATTTATATAGAATTGTATTGGGAATTAAGTTGATTTCTAGTAGTCATCTGTCTCGTGTGATCTGCCCCGAGCCATAGGAAGTTTTTCGCTGTAACAGAAATGGCGACTCTGCTGGGGAGGAAACTCCATTTTGGGGATTTTAGGCATTTTTCCTTGTTTTGAGTTTCTGTTTTGTCGAGATTCTGTTTCATTGACTGGTTGTTAGGATCTGCATAAGAAGTCTTAATTTTTCTTGGTCTTTGGATTCATTTTTGGTCCACCTACCTCACCCTGTACGCGAATCAGACTTGCTTAGCTCACGTGTATGCGCTACTGTGAATACAATAGCCGGTGTATATACACCAATGTTCTGTGAATAATTGCGTACAACTCCAGGATTGTTTTGTTTATTATCATTGGTTGTTGTTGAGTTGATTCTGGGTGTTCCTATGTTTTAGTAGGCCTATTTCCTGACTGTTCCATGCTCTTTTATTGACCATAAACTCCTCTTTCTTTAGTTTTTCAGCTTTTCGTTTCCAACCATTTTTTTTGTTTTTTATAGCTCATTAGCTTGGCTGAGTCTTACATTTTGGGATTTGTTGGGTTGTCTGGGTTTCATGCTCTGCATTTTTACTGAAGAGTCCTAATTCTAATTGCATTTTCCATTCATTTATATTGAAAAATACAAAAATATTGCTTGCATTTTCATTTCATTTATAAGTGAAAATACAAAAAAAAGTTGCTTTATGTTATTGCATTTTGCATCAAAGTTCATTAGCACTTGCTTGTGCATGAAATTATAAGAGATTGCATTTTTATTTCGAAACTTTGGTTTGACTGTCATTGTAGTGGCATACTTTTTCATTAGTAGTTGAGTCTAGTGCTTTTCAGGTGTGCATTTATTAATTCTATTCATGTCATTAGTTTCACGGCCATATCCTTTGAGTAATTACAACCATTAAAATCAATGCTTAATCACTGTGAGTTAACAATCCAAGACTATTAAACAAACTTTATGTGTCTGACCAGGGAGTGGTGAAACCCATGGTATACATCAATGTTCTCAGCAAGCTCTACTCAGACCATATTTAAGCACGAAGTCACGGGAGGTTGGTTGTAGAGATAGCCCTCCAATACTAGTTGAACGTGGGAGATATTTCGATGATTTGTTCATGTTTGGGAACTCTTGGGGGATTTTACCCTTTTGAGTTTCGGGCTTAGCTACCCTTCCCATATGACGGATTCCACTGGAGACTATCTTCCTGAGCATTGGTTATACGTGGTGGCCTTAGTTGCTTTACCTAGGTATCACATAGGGAATTCGTAGTGGTTATTATACAATTATCCTGAGTCAGATAGGGGTCGGACAACACAGTTGTTGTTGTATATGGATTTGAACCTGTGCACGTAGTGAAGTCTGGGGGACCTTATAACTGATTTTGTTACGTTCGATTATAGTCTGGGAGTCTCAAGCCTCTCCTAGGATAGACAAAAAGGCTGTAGTGTCAGGAGGTCCCTTGAGCCAGTCCCGTTTGTTGGAATTTGGGTGTAGTTTCTTTAGGTGTGTGCTCTATGACGTTCTAGTTGGCCATTAGGAGATGTTGTATTTTTTTTACTTTTTCGGGTCATCGTGGATTGAGATTCACATCTCCGTCGATCTCATCGATTGGTTGGTCTACCAGCTAGTGATCCATCGCAGTATTTTGTTAAGAAGCATCGGAAGACTACCGCTGGTCTTTCATTTACATCTCACGAGCTTCAAAGAGATCTCATGAGTTTCGCATTTGACACAATGGGTGTCCTCGCGACCCCATCCAATGCCATCACTGGAAACTCTCCTTTGTTTACTCCTAGGAGTGGATGGGGGGGATATTCACCACACATCACTCCTCCTGAATTTTGGGTGTTACACCTAAATCTACTCATCATCCTGATTTAGTGTGAACATCCCTGAAGTCACTTGGACTGATTGATCATTTGGGAGGATTGGTGCTCAGTTTGCACAACCTTTTGAGAGGTCGTTGTAGGTTGCACACTAGCAACATGCGACGTCATATGTTGCTCTTTAGCAAGGTGCGACGAGGTCTGTTAATGGGAAAAAAATAACCATTTTGAGATCCTTCTCAAAACTTTCCTATGTGGGGGCTTATCCCTGATCTCTTGGAGAGCTGGTACTCGACCCCTAACCTATTGGGAAGATCCCCTATCTCTCTCCTACCATCTCTCATCCTATCCTATCCATAACCTCATCCACTTAGTCCTATATATATGAGGTTCACTCCCATACCAAAGGGAGGAAGACTATGGTATCTACATGCTGGTGAAATCTCTCTTGGACACTTTCACTCACCTCTTGGAGACTCTCATGAATCCTTAGAAGGGCTTGGAAATTGGCTTGTGTGGAGAAGGGCTGCTACGTTAAGTCATTGGTTGTAGTTCTATATCTTTATCATGTACTCCTCTATTTGCAGTAATACAAATGCTTTCCACCAATATCGTCTCTTATGTATGATGATGTTGTGTTGTTTACCTGCTTAATTGATTACATAGATCTCTTATTGTATAGATGCTCTTTACTCATTTCTCTTTTCTGTGTCTTGACAGGTCTTGCAGCTTGGATCTGACGACTGTGGGACGTGGAGCAACATAGCAGGAGAAAGGATAGTGAATCAAAGAGGTAAGACATCTAGTACTTGATCCTTAAGTAGATCTAGGAAACTCATTTGTAGTCTGTTTTATTTGTTCTAGACTCGCATTGAGCTAGGGAGATCTGGCTCGCCTCCGGTCAACTGGATTGTCCGTCAACAAATCTGGTGACCATACTGGGGAGTATCCTTGTCTGGTAGTCATTAATCTGAGTCATTTTAGTTGATTGCTTGACACAAGCCTTGTTATCATTTTTGTCATTTTTCCTTCTTTGGAGTGATTCCATTGTCAGATCTTCACATTGAAGATCCTGATCTTCTTCCTTTGAGTTTGTATAACCTAGTTTCAAACCTGTTTGGTGTTCATCCTTGAGAGATCTGATTCATTTTTGAATCTAGAACTCGCCTGTCGCACCTGGGCAGTGAAAACAGAGCGACACTGTGTTTTCCTAAGCTTCTGCCTGTGACTATAGCTTGCTCGTCGCGACCCGTGCATTAGTGAACTGCGACGCCGTCGCACCTTCCGTATAAGTAAATTACGACGTCGCACTGTCTGCAAAGACAGACTGCGCCAATTAGTCAATGCTTGGCATACAAGCATCCATTCCGTTGTTTGATAGTCTGAGCCTTGGTTTGGTGTATAAACTCTCTTTCGTGTTGCATCATTCAACCAGAGATCCCATTTGTGCTTTGTTTGGTCTGTTTAGATTGATCTTGGGTTCCATTTTGGACAAGTCTGAAACTGGTAGTGTTGGGCATCTTTGTCCCCTCCACCTTCATCCTTTTCACTCTTGCATTCCCATCCTTCCACCCCTGATCCAATCAATACATTAGATCAACTCCCAGACCTCATCTACTTTTGTTTTGAGCTTTGCTTGCTTAGTTTGCTTGCTGCTGTTTGATTTTGAGTCAAGTGTGTCTTTTTGCTTGGTTTGAGTGCTTGTCTTTTCTTGGATTTTCTGAGTGTATGAGTGCCAAAAGTAGTTTTTTCTTTTCAGTTGTTTAGATCTGAAAGCAAAAGCTGTTTTAAAGTTCACTACTTTGATACGCTCATTGAAAGATCAAAAGTACTTCTTTCCCATTGTTTCTCAAGAAAATTGTTGAAGAAAGATTGTTGTGCATTGGAATGTTTTTCGAAAAGTTGAATGGAAATATGATTGGTTGTGTTTTTCTTGAATTGTGAATCATTCATCTTGTTGAAAAACTCAAGTACTTTCGATTTTTGCAAAAGGTGTTCCATGTTAAGGAAAGGTAGATGCATTTTTGTTTCTTGTTTCCTTTAGATCATTGAAAAGAGAAAGTGAAAAGTTTGCATATTCCATTTCAGAATTCTTTCATTTCATTACTTAGTGTTGTTTTGATTTGAAAAGCAAAAGAAAAGAAAAGAGAAAATACTTTGATTTGGATGGTAGTGCTGTGTATTTTTTGTGAGTTTCATTGAAAAAGAAAAGAGTACTTTCATTGCCAAATTTGTATGAATTGAGATTGTGTTGCATTGAGTTTGTTTTGGAAAAATCATTGGGAAAAAATTTCTCCTTACCATAGGTAGAATTCATCGAAAGAAAAGATCATTTCGTGCATGTAGCTAGGGCTTGCATTATGTTTCCGATTATGTACTCACCTCATGCATTCACCTAACTGTCCAAGATAAAATAAACGATAGAACTAGGTAAAAATTTTAGTAACTTGTGTGTACGTTAGAGACGTGTTATGGCATCATTAAGCATGGTAGTTGTCATTACTTGCCAGCACTTTAGTCCAGGGGTATTGTATTCTTCCACGTACATTAGTATATCGAGCTCCTTCACGTACCCACCAAGTACCATAATCCGTACTTGGAATATATCGAACTGTGTATCACGTACTCTACACATATATCGAAAGGTCTCGTGCCAACGGCTGTGCATTAGATAGCACCACTACGGATTTGAGATCCCACGTACCTTGCGTATATCGGGAGACACCATTAGGATTCATGAAACCAACCGAGTTAACCATTTGGCCGTCTTGGTGAAGCAATACACCGAGAACAACATTCAGGGATATTAGCATGCACATCCTGTCTAGGTAGTCGGGTATGCAGGAAAGGGTACGGTCCCAATCCTCCTTGTTGCATCATACTGTTGGACCCTGCAGTGTATCACGGTTTGCAATGCCTTGATAATCCCGTGAGGTTCCAGACTTTTGAATCCACTTTGTCACATAAGTTTGCTTGTTGCCTTAGTTTGAGTAGGTTTTATTGGACTGCTTTTCTTTTAGAATACCTTTAGGAGAGAGAGACGTTTCGGCCCTTTTTGGTTGATTTTCCTGATACTCTGGCGTATTTTCCCTAGAGAAGGTCCCGTAGGATCTTGAACATGACACCCGAATTTCCCCTTAATATAAAGGTTATTTAGAGGGTAAGAATGTATCAGTGTAACGTGGTCATAGTTACTGAAGTAGGGAACCCCACTTTGAATATTGGCGGACATTTGTTTCCACCAGATTCACCTGCCTCTCATCCCACGTAGGATGAAGAAACACATACCCCCACTTCTCAAAACCTTCCTCCCGTCATCTCAGGAGAACCTGGATCATTGGAATGGATAAACCAACCCCAAGATGACCCTATAACAGCTGTTGGTCCATCAGCAGCTTACTGGACATCCTCTACAGAACACTCATTGGCTCATTTTTCCATTTCATCCTCACCCAGTGAGACTTCTCCGAAAGACACTTTAGCTTACTTTCGTTCCATGGCTAAAGAATTTCGGCAGTCAAGTCTCCAAAGGAGGATTCAAGACCCATCTTTACCTCCTTACCAACCCTTCCCAGTTCATTCGATATCTTTTGGATCATCAGAACAACCCCACCACGCGACCACTACTAAGATTGGTCAACCCTCGCAAGAGTCTAGTCTCGCACCTCAAGTGAACCAACCGATGCAAGGACAACAGTCCAACACACCTGTCACTACCACGGTTACTTTACCAGTTCCTCCCCCACCTCAAAATTCAAGGGGAGGGTATTCCATTCCTACAGATTATCTTATTGGTAATGTTATTACCATGGTAGCTAGTCAACAACCTACGTTGGTTCAACCTTTGAATAGTGGTCAGCCTATTGTGGCTCGGGGGAAACCCCCATTTCCTAACTAGAGTATAGTTAGTGGAATCCCCAACAGGCCTTCCGTTGGACCTACCCAACCCGCTAGACCGTCCACCATGGAATTATCTCATGTTGGAGGGTCGTCAAATGTAGCCCAACCCTCATGGAGTCAAGCATATCAAGGTTCTAATAACCCTGTGCAGGGTCAACCTAATCCCGGAAACACATCATATGGGATACCTTATCCCGAGAATTCAAACACTCTATGGGGGTGACAACCTCCTTTACAGCACAGACCCCAACCGGTTATCCCTCAAGTACCACTACCCCGATCGGACCTCCTCCTCCTCCTGTTGGAGGCGGCCCGCCCCCATCGAACATTGGTGGAGGGCCACCCCATTTTTCCTACAATCCCCCCCACCCTTCCGGTGGCGGCAGGAATGGTCCCCCACCCCGTCCAGGCGGAGGAGGCGGCGGACTACCTTATCATGGTGGATGAGGACATTTCCCTTCGGGTGGCGGAGGTGGTCCCCCCACCCACTCTAGGAAGAGGCAGCAGAGGACCTAATCCTTCTAGTGGTGGCGGTGGTGGTGGAGGCCCCCATCCTTCCAGTGGCGGAGGTGGTGGAGGCCCCCATCCTTCTGGAAGTGGAAGTGGTCCACCCCCTCCTCCCAGCGAAGGTGACGGTGGGCCACCTTATTACGGATATGGACCCCCACCTCCTCCCAGCGGTGGTGGTGGACCTCCACCCCCTCCCGGGTGGCAGAGGTGGATCCTCACCTTACTGGAATGGACCACCTTATGGTGGTGGACCTACTTATGGTCGGTCAGTTCTATCCGAGCACACCTTATGGTAAGTACAATCCATACACACCTTATCCATATTTTCAATACGCATAGCCTAATCCACGGCTACTCTTTTTGGCTGCCTTGAATTTACCTGACCTGTCTCGGTTAACAAACAATCCTATTTATCACGGATCTAACTAGCCACCTATTCTGGTGAAACTTCCATCCGATATACCCAAGTTTGACGGCAAGCCAGGTGAAGACCCGAAAAACCACATAATGACATACCATTTATGGTGTTCATCGAATTCCTTATTGGATGATTCAATTCATCTTAGATTGTTTCAAAGGACTCTCACTGGTTCGACTGCCAAGTGGTACATTGAGTTGCCACCACACTCTTTTCCTGATTTTGGCTCTCTTGCTATGAAATTTTTGACGCATTTGCAGTCGCCTATACGATATGAGACTGGTACGGAACTTTTAACCTCGCTCCGTCAGAATACCGCCACTCACATTTAGGATCATATCCATGAGTGGCAAAGGAGACGACGTCTCATTAAAGCTCCCATTCCAGATCAGCTCCTAGCAGACTGGCTTATGAAGTCACTCCTTCCTGTCATAGCAAAAGATGTTGCCATGCGAGGTGCTATCAACAAAGAATAAGCCATCGCGAGTGCCCATTTTCTCGACTTAGTATACACTCAATCCAGCACTCTGTTCAACATTTTTCCTTACGCACCCCGAGACGTTATTGATCCCACGAAACCACATAAGGGACCCCAAGCTGATGGAATCATTGGTTCCCTTAACACCCATCCCGCTGCTAGCACTGTTGGATCATCCAACCCAACTCCAGCTGGCCACAGCACCACCAATTCTACTACCCCTGCTGTAACTGAAGAGGTGAATTCTGTTCAATTAGCTTTATCTCAAAAGTTTAATGGTAAAAAGAAGAACAAAGGAAATTCCAAGAAATATTCTACCCAACAAGACCCAAAGAGCACTCCCAAAGATACTAAGCAGAGACAGAAACAAAAATATCCTTGTTTACTATGCGGAGATGACCATTTCTCCAAGGAGTGTCCCCATAGAGACGAAGTTCAAAATTTTCTTAGGGGTAAACTGACTCCCACAGTCCTCAACGATCCATTCCCTGCTCAAAACCAATAGCTAGTTGCTCAAACCCCCTCATCCCAGGGGAATCATCCAATACCGCGCATGTTCTCATGTTGCATAATGAGACGATCAATTTGAATACTCGCACGTGATCCTACGAACAGGCCTCTTCGAAGGAACCAACCGGAAGTAATACTGAAAAAGCTTCCAACTCGCTGCCTGATGTCACTGTACCTTCAACTTCTCTTACAATTGAGAAGCCATCTTTGGATTCGATATTGTGTCTGCCCAAGAGCACGATTTGAAAAGTTGTTTTTAGTCCTAATGCTCCCATGGCACAAAATTACAATATCGTTGAAGACTTGGCCCAAGCTCCTTGCGCCATGTCTACCTTGAAAGTTTTGCAAAATTGTCCCAATAATTGGAAAACTCTCCTCGTCGCCATTGGTGTAGTTGACCTGGATTCCTCGAACACCATCATGTTCCGACTTGACAACCTTAAGTCGAGGCTCTCACACTATCTCACGAAGTTGCCTCTACCTCTGTCATATCGATCACCTGCTAGAGAGCCATCGGTTCTCCCCAATTGAATTGCTCTCCTACCACATTGAAAGCATTCGACGGTCCTGGCTTTCAACCTCATGGGCTCTTACAAGCTCTTGCAGTTGAGTTGGGCGGAAAGACCATAACCATTAATGTGGAAGTGGTCTCGACCCCGTTAGATTATAATCTCTTGCTTGGTCGCAATTGGTTTTACACCATGCAGGCGGTAGCCTCTTCAGTCTTCTGCATAGTGCAATTCCCCCACCAAGGACAAATTGTTACTATCGACCAACTTGATTTTTGTACACCAGACACCACTACTCATCCTGGTGACCATATTCCTTCCATCGGACAGATGGCACAACAGTATGAGAGTGTAGGTGTTGGCCTATTGAAAGATTCATCTCTCATGGGCATTTATCCATCCATGGACCCCCCTAATCATGTCGCAACGGTGAACATGATATCTACAGATATTTTATCTCACTCCAATGATGCTTGGCTTGTACCTGATGAAGCCACAACACATCTATTTGGAGACTTGATGCCTCTTTCACCCGTTGAATGCATTTATGAGGTGATCCAAACAGCACCAGAGGACCATTCATCCATGGTTTCTCCTTCCTGTTCTCTACGATGGACGTCCTCTCTACCTGATCTCTTGCTTCAGACTTTTCATTCAGACGAGTCCATCATGGAAGTAATGAATGTAGATGACAGTCCATGGGATGATCTTCATCACAGGTCATATTTTCTTCCACCATGGAAGTACATAGAGAATAACATGCATACCCTCTTTTCACCGGATATCTACCCATCCACGCATTTTCCCATCCTCACATGTTCTACGGACTTGGAAGGAAACTTGGCTAACATTGAGCCAACCACTACGGTAGACATCTCGGTGAAACCAGGTATAGTGGAACACATTCACATAGGCCAGAAGTGTTCCCCTGAAGAAATCATTGTTAGCACGGCCTTGCTCAATTGATTTTGAGATGTTTTCTCTTGGTCATATGAGTAGATGCCTGGGATAGACCCCGCGATTGTCTCTCACGAGATAAAAACCTATCCCGACACCAAGCCTGTGCACCAAAAGTTGCAACCGGTACACCCATGAAAAACTGTGGCAATAAAGGTAGAGATTGAAAAGCTCTTAAAGGCTGGCTTTATCTATCCCATCCCATTGACGGATTGGGTCTCGAATGTCATCCCTGTGAACAAAAAACAGGGCACCATTCGTGTCTGTGTTGATTATCGGGACCTTAATCGAGCGTGTCCAAAAGACAACTACCTAACCCCTTTCATTGACCAGATCATTGACAATTGTGCTGGAAGCGTTATTTTTTCATTCATGGATGGCTTTTCCGGTTACAACCAAATCGAGATCAACCCATCCGATCAGCATAAGACAACTTTCATCTGCCCATGGGGTACATTCGATATCGCAAGCTCCCATTTGGCCTTAAAAATGTTGGCGCCACGTTCCAGCTGGCTATGTCGTACGCTTTCCATGATATTAAGGACTTTGTGGAACCTTACTTGGATGATCTCCCTGCTCATTCAAAGCAGTGTGAGTTCCACATCAATCATTTGACGGCCATATTCCTCAGATGTAGACGGTACAATATCCGTCTGAATCCTCATAAGTGTATCTTTTGCATTGAGTTTGGGCAACTCTTAGGATTGATTATCTCGAAAGATGGGATCCGCATTGATCCCTTGAAGGTGGAGGCCATCATCAACCTACCACCTGTTAAATTTTCAGAATTTACTTCAATCTGATCTAGGATCTTAACTGAGATAACAACATGTACAGCATATCTACAGCATATTAATCATGGACACAATAATGCAAGCACACAAGAGACACAGAGTTTACTTGGGGAAAACCATAAAGGTGAAAAACCCCAATAAATTCCTCAGAGATAGATAGAGCAATGATACAACCAGAATACAAGAGATAGTCTTCTCCTAGCACCAGAGCCTCCTCCTCCATAAGTGTGCCACTCTCCAAAGTGTGAGAGAGAATAGAATGTGTAAAATGAGAGAGACACACTCTCTATTTATACACTAACTTGACTTGACCTTTACTCAACTAGGTCGGCCTCAACTTAAACACTTAACATAATGCTGACTGGGCCGACCCCCACTAGGGTGGTCTAATAACCCTTTGACCCACATGGATTACCCCCAATAGGGTGTTCTAATAACCGTTTGACCCACATGACTTATACAGGGCCGACCCCAACAAGGTGGTCTAATAACCCATCAAGTATAAGTTACGACACTTACAATATAAATGACGACACTTTCGTATAGAGGAATAATAACATCTCTATAGGAATACAATATACATATATGTGAAATACATTCTGAAGTTACATATACATCAACACTCCCTCTTAACTAGGAAGGTATTTCTCGACACAGGTCTTCTAGCACAATTCATCTTCTCTAGATCATCATCACTGCTGCTGCTATCTCAATCAATCTCTGAATCTACTCGTCATAGGAATTTCTACAGAGCCAGTCCTTTTTCATACTGGATGTAGGCCCACCACCTACAGTTCTTCGTCATCACTGGCCATATTGTGGAAATATCAGGACTTATTACGTGCGTCACAAAACCTTAAAAGAGTCTCTTGACTAGCAAGAACCCTAAAGAGCATCTGAGGCCTTTTTCATCTTGTCCAGATCTCCAGGACTTATTACATGTGACCCCACCACAAAACCTTGAAAGAGAATCCCAGGACTGATTACGAGCACAAGGCTCAACCTATCGGATCTCCCAGGGCATAAAATACATGTGGTCACCACAAAACCTTGAAATAGCATCCCAAGATTGATTACGAGCACAAGGCTCAACCTATCGGATCTCCCATGGCACAAATTACATGTGGTCATGGAAAAACCTCGAAAGAGCATTCCAGGACTGATTACGAGCACACGGCTCAACCTATCGGATCTCCCAGGGCACAAATTACATGCCATAGGACAAAACCTTAAAAGAGCATCTGCCAGATATCCCAAGGCACAAATTACATGCCATAGGAAAAACCTTGAAAGACTATCTGCAGATCTCCTAGGGCACAAATTATATGTCCTCCCAAGCAAAACCTCGAAAGAGCATTTGCTAGATATCCCAGGGTACAAATTACATGCCATAGGCAAAACCTCGAAAGACTATCTACAAATCTCCCAGGGCACAAATTACATGCTTATCTGCACAACCTATTCCACGGCCACAGACTATCAACCTGATACTCACCATACATCATCCTGATGTACACATGATCATCATCACTGCAACATATTGCTGCATGTCATCTAGAGCAACATCCTGAAGCTCGTCATCCATGATCATCCTGATCATACAATGCATCTGCCTGATGCATACCAAGTATCTACCTGATACATATCATCATACATGATCCACCTGATCATACTATGTATCCACTTGATACATATACAGATACATGGTCCACACATCCAACATGACGCATATACAAAAGACATACAAATGATCCAACCGATCATATCCAGCATCCAACATGATGCGTACATACATATACATATAAATAATCCAACTTATCATATCCAGCATCCAACATGATGCGTACCTACATATAGATATAAATGATCCAACTGATCATATCCAGCATCCAACATGATGTGTACATACATATACATATAAATGATCCAACTAATCATATCTAGCACCCAACATGATGTATATACACAGCAGTAATTGGAGCATCGTCCTGATACTCATCATCCAGTGCTTACATCCACAGCCATGTGAAGGATCCTCCTTCCAACATGATTGGAATGGCTTCTGCAAATGTGTCCATCACTTCTTCCTCGAAGTGTCATCAATTTGAAGAACACCAAGCCTCTCCCTGAAGTAATCGAACTTCACCCTGGATAGTGGCTTCGTCAGCACATCTGCACTCTGCTCGTCCCTCGCAATGTACAAGAGCTTCATAGCTCCTATCTGCACCATATCCATGATATAGTGATATTTGATCTCTATGTATTTTGACTTGTCATGAAACACTGGGTTCTTGGACAGCTTCACACAACTCTGGTTATCACAAAAGATACCAGTAGCATCCAATGAGAGATCAAATAACTCAGACAGTAGCTTCCTTAGCCATACTGCCTCACAACTAGCTAAACAGGCTGCAACATACTCTGCCTCAGCTGTACTTAGTGCTACGCAGGACTACTTCTTGCTAAACCAAGAGATCACACTTGATCCCATATTGAAGCAACATCCAAATGTGCTCTTCCTGTCCGCAGCACTGCCAGCCCAATCTGAATCAACATAACCCTGTAGGTTAAACTTTTGATTTGCTTCATACTTGAGCCCATAAGCCACTATACCCTTCAGGTCCCTCAGAATATGATTTACAACAACTAGGTGAACACTCCTCTGATCTGTCAGGAAATGGCTCAATGTGTTCACCACAAATCAAATATCTAGTCTTGTGTTCGTCAGGTACATCAAGGACCTAATCATCTGATGATACACAGTGACATCAACTAGATCAGATGAAGCATCACACAGAAGCTTCAGGTTCGATGCCATAGGTGTGGCCATGGCCTTGCAGTCCATCATCTCGAACCTCTTCAGGATCTCTACTTCATACTTCCCTTGTCCACGGAAGATTTCATCTGCACTCTGCCACACCTCCATATCTAGAAAGTGGTGCATCATACTCAAGTTTTGCACATATATGACTCCCTTTCATGTGTCTCAGAACCAAGTGGCTGCAACACATACACTTCTTATTCAACTACACCATTCAAGAAAGTGTATCTTCCTCTTCATCACTATAGCCAGAGCAAGTATTGATTTAATGGAAGTGTATCTAGCTACAGGAGTAAAAGTATCTATGCTACCACCTGCAGCATGCTTGATCTTGTAGATCCTCTTGGAAGTCATCCCAAACATCTTGAGACTCCCCTTCAGGTCTTGGGACTGCATCCCAAACATCTTCATGATCGACTGGTACTCCTTGATCATGGCATTCTTCCTAGATCCTAGGAACTTCAATATCTTCAATATTTTCAATAGATAGCTTTGTTGCTGAACAAATGTTGTAGTCCTTCTTTTATAGGTGATGGTATACGATCATTCCTACACAACAAGTTAAATTGCATGATTAGAAAACATCTCATAGTTTTCAAAACAAATTCTTACACATCAAGAAATATGTCATACAGTCATGCAATTATCTTAGCCAATGCTTCAATACAACATTTATCCATATTCCGTAACTTTCTAGATGCCTTCCAATCTCTACCAGAACATTGTTAAGAGTGTGCACAACTCCTAACATGTCACCAAAGAGGTTTCATTCTAGATAAGTAGAAATGGAATGTTGTACAGTGCCATAGGCCACTTACCCATGTATATTAGTAGTATACTGTTCATCAATGCAACTATTCTAATATGCATAATACACAACCTAATTCTAGGAACATAAGCATATACATCATTGAATACATTATGTAAGAAATGACAATTCAAATACTTATCTTTGTTTGGTTTCTGGGTGGACTCCCTCTGAATTTTTGCAACTCCATTCTGATGTGGATTGTGAGAAGTGGTCAACTCCCTCTAAATATCTGCATCCTTGCAGAAACTAGTAAAGTGTGCTTCTTTGCTTTCTTACAGGAACAACTGGAGTGTGCTCCCTCTTGATCTTTGCTTCCTGGATTACCTATCCTTGAACTTATATCTATCCTTAATCATGATGCATGCTTATTAGTATCATGATTGTGTTACCCTTGAGGACTCATACATAATCACACATTTATTAGTATAATCTTAATACTATCAAAACACAATAATCCTAAACATGTATAGTCATGATCATTCACAGATAATAAACATTAGTATTCAAGGTTTCAGGGAAGTCTTCTTTTACTCATGCATATTCTTATTTGATCATAGGACTCTTCTGATTAGTTAAATCATCAATGCATAAACCTGTGATTACTCAAACCTATACCTTCATGATTCTTCTGGTTAGTCATATCATCAATTATGGTAAGAAACATAATATGCATACAGCCATGACTATTCAAACCTATGACTTCATGAATAATCATTATCAACAACACAACAGTATAAGATCCTAACACAAGGTAGGATTTTAGCCTGATATAGGAAAAACATACCTGGATTAGTATGCTAGCTGGTTATGTCAAACATACCCGCATAATGTCTTCTAGTTCTCTTCAATGACTTGTGCTAGTAAGCTGCATGTCTCATAAGTTACCCATTGTAGAACCAAGTTATACATACCTCGTAAGTAGATATTCTATATGATCCATGACAATGGATGAATCTTTGTCTTCATGTCACCATGATCATATGTTCTTGAAGTAGAACATGATTTGTCTTTCTCGGTGTACCTTTTATGTTAGTGAACAACATAAAACTCATACAACATCACAATGCATTAGTACAATCATAAGTGTCAAAACCTTAATCAATGAATGTCTTCTATTAAGGTAATACGAAAAGTCTAGTAATTAATCAAGATTGTACTGTAATGATATGAAGACAAACATAGCATAAACGTAACCATGAATAGAATTCAAAACATACCTGTAAGCCATACGTGTCAAGATTGCTTGTAATCCTCTTATGAAAGGCCTTAGCCTCATCTCCCTCTGAAACAGGAACTTCTTCACTTATGCAGGTGACCAATCCATCTTCTTCTAAGATTAACCCAATCCACTTGATTTGCAAGAACTGGACCTAGAGCTGGATTAGGGTTTGTCAAAGAAACCCCAAAAATTCAAACTTTGAATTTCAAACTTCCGAAAGGATAGAAATATGCGCCTTGATGATCTGATCAAGTTGGTATATTCAGAATTTGAAAACTGCAAAGTTTCACCCCTCGAAATTGCCTTTTAGATTTCTGGATTCACTAGGGAGGACCCTGAATTAGGGTTTGAGTTTCCTGGAGCTTCACCCAACCAAAAGATTTGATTCAAATCTCTAAGCTTCTATTTTTATGAGGAGCTTCCATCCGTGGTCACAGATTTCAAAAATTCCCATTTTTGCAGAAGCCCTAATTTTCCACTTTTCTAATCAAAGTCCCGAAATAGGGTCTAATCAAGCCCGACCTTCTGCCCAACCAAAAATTCTGATCTTGACCTCTAAATTTTGATTTTTATGAGTAGCATTCAGCCGTGGTCTCCGATTACAAAAATTCCAACTTTATCCGAAGACCTAAATTCCGGAAGCCATGAATGAAGGTGCTCAAAAAATAATTTTGTTTTGACAAAAACATGTACCTAATTGTTTCTGGTGTAACTCCTAACTTTTCGATCCACAGGGTCTGAAATTTTTTTTTGAGATAGCCTGACCTATTATATTTCTATCCCGATAGGTTTGACCTCAATTGGATTTTCTTAGAGAGAGTTATGCCAAGTGTCACAATGTGACATGTTTATGGGATAATACAAGAGAGCAAAATTGTACGGCATGCCACGTGCCACTGGTTCAACTTCTGCCTCTGAAAAATTTTCGTGAGATAGCACATTCTGTGTAATAGCTGTCACTTTTTATGAAATTTCATTTGGAACTACCTAGCCCAAGTTATGACCTTTTTCCCAAGGTCACCTGATTTTGACTCAGATCTGGAAGAGGTAGAAACCCTATATTGTACATATCATAAATCACAAAGTACAATGAATTAGAGGTTGTCCTTTGGACACAAGGTACATGGAGATCTGATCTTCGACCTGTAGTTGGGCATACTGCAACTGCTATATTCCTAGTTGTTTCTCTTCTCCTTTTACCAGGTATGTGTCCATGTTCCGCTCTTGCAACAAATCGCGTGCTCTGCAATCCTTTTCATCATGCCCCACTAATCGAAAGAATTTACAATACAGATTCACCGGTTTCGACACTACCTTCTATAAGTATATGAAGTCCTCTAGTCGATGCCCCTAGACTGGAAAATGGGACACCATGGTACACCATGGTGAAGGGGATTCGTCGTCCCTGAATTAAAATACTATTGAAACGGTGAACAATTATCCTTATGGTGGCCTTTCGTCCTGTATCTGGTGCACCATACATCTGCGCGGTTATTTTTCCCTTGCTTCATGTCTTCCAATTGGAGTGTCAATGTAGCTGGTTGTGCTTGAATCTTATCCATTCCATCCCCAGTCTCTCCAATCGGTGAAGCCTTTAGATTCATCGCGATTTCTAATGCTTCGGCTTGATCCGCAACCTTCTGCTGCATCAATGGTCCTCTAATATGTGGTACCATCCCGACAATAAACCACTCTTTATGTTGCAGGTCGTTTATTGGAAAAATGACTTTCACTATTAGTGTGTTGTATCTCTGATCAAACTCCCACACAAGTTCATTCAGGGATTTCCTAATCTCTTTGAGCTCAGTAATGTACTATGCTTCTGACTTGGGTTTTTTAAATTCCTGAATCATTGCTGCTTTGATTTCTGCCAGCATTTTCCTTGGAACCTTAGTATATTTTACAAACCAATCCAGCACACGACCCCGAAAGGTCATTGCCAATTTCCCCTTTTTGATGTCCTCATTTTGTACCTGCTTCATGGTCCACACTGCTTTGCATAAAAACTGAAACTGTTCGGGATCCTCCGTCCCGCTTCCTATGAAACTCGGCATCTTTGTATTGTCCGCCATCGTGGTGTTCCTACTATTACTACTTACTGATGCGCTACTTTTCCACTACATGTGGGACAGCTCTGCGACTTATTTGTGGTGTTTCCTTTAGATTGATAAGTGGCGTGCGGGGTCGAAGGTATGTGATAGCTTATGATCCGCCCTTCTTCTGGGGTAGCCTGGTTATCATCTTCCTCCTCATAATAAGGGAGCTCTATCCTCTGTGGACCTGTTGCATAGTCTTCCCTTTTGGTCCTCTTAGGGTACTCTTCCTCAGTCCTCCTCCTCTTATCAGGATGCCAGAATATCATTCCACTTCTCAAGGTGCCACAGTCTTTCTCAACTTCCCTTCAAAATTTGTCATCGCTCATGTCCATCTACCCTGCATCTTTTCTAGTGGATCCATAACCATACGATACCTACAACCCCTACACACCGATTTGCCTACTCATCAAAGGTCATTTTCATCATACCCTTTTCTCACACCAACATCTTAATCCACAGGTTCAGCGACAGGACAAACCTACCCCTTGGTCCCCTGAAAAATTGTCTCTCCGTGTCACTCTAAGAACTACTGGTATCTACCATGAACTTAGTGATGTACCCCTCTAGGATACTGTTGATCCATAATTCAACAGCCCTTGATGCTGTATTTTCAACTTTCTTTAGTTGTCGAATTAGTTCTGGAGTCCATTAATCTGATCTGATATTCTAGTTGGTATGTCCTCTGAATGTCAACTACATGAGCCACTCCTGTAGTATTATTGGAAATTCGGCAAAGAAGAGCTCATGGATATCTGAGTATATGTGCTTTTGTAACCAACTTTCTACTGTCTCTACCGGGTTCCTCCTTTTTTCTTTCGCGAACTCTTCTACTTTCTGACTGAAGCACTCTTGGATCTCTGGTTTCGTCAGATGCCATAGCATATCCCATTTTCTTTCTTCTTAAGGTCCCGGCAACAGAACCATTTGTTGACATAGGGTATTTCGATAGGGGTTCACTCTGTCATCAACAATACCAACAACCCCTTATTCACCGACCCAAAAAGGAGTTACCCTTTCCAGCAACACCTGCAAAGCAGGTAAGGTCTCACCGGAGGCAGATAAGGGTGCTGCAGGAACCAAGCTTCCGTAGTTACGAGGAGATATGCTTGCATTCAACCAGAAATTACAACATTCACTATATTCCACTAATCAGTTATTTGCATCAAAATGTATTAACATTAACCAACAACATGTTTTCACATAAACCAACAAAGAACATTTAAATAACCCATCATTGCATCATAGCATAACATCAGAATTCATAACCGAACATCTTCATTCATTAACATCTGCGGAAAAACCCATTGCAGAGATATTCAAAACATGATATCGCAAGTACAACCAAACTCAAAAGATCGCATTAATCTCCTCAAAACTTCCCCTCTTAGGCTTACAATATCTTTGTATTTGCATGCTTCTATCCTATTACAAAAATGGCCCATTTTGGCGGACTTATCAATGAATTATTCTAAGCTGTTCTTGCGCTTCCTTAGACTTCTCGGTAATTCCTTCTTTCATGATATTTTGGCTTTTGTGCTTGTCGGCTTCCACACTTCCTACGGATCTATCTCGTGCCAACAATGTCGATGGCATTGTTGGTTCCGCAAGTACTTGTCCCGTAGATTTGGTTACAAGTCAAATGCCTAATTTTTCTATTAACCAATCTACCCCTGGACCGGCTCATGCCTTGTTCGTTTCCACCCAATCATCCATTGACCACTCTATACAATCGACGAACCCATCAGGTAACGAGCAATATGGTGGAAAGAAGAAGGGGAGAAATAACTGTAGGGGTGGAAATAATGGCAACAATAGAAATATCTCTAGGAAAGAGAACACTAACCCTCCTCAGGACGACGGAAATGCTGGTGAGGATCGCAAGCCTAGACGTAAGGTGAAATTTCCTTGCAAACTTTGTTCGGAAGATCACCTTACGCATTTTTGTCCTCGTATTGAAGAAGCCTCAAAGCATCTTGCACAGGGCCTAGCTGTGTTGAAAGATCCCCTTCTGCATCACCAAAATATGCCTTCGACTGCTCCCATCACTGGTAATGAGTCTAATGAAACTTCGACGTCTTCTTCCCATGCCAGTGGCTTCAGATGCATGAACATGGTTAAATCTGAGGTTAGTATTGCTACTCGCTCATGCAATTATGGTGCACCACAACCAAATATGGAGAATGAGCCCCCTCCTCCTGATTCTCCTTTTCATATCAAGAAGCCTAACACTATGCCACGGATACCTAAAGGTGTTCTTAATCACTTGGCACACAATCCCAAAGCCCGAGCCACCCATAACTACTCCATTGTAGAATATTTGGGGAAAACTCCATGTGCCATGAGAGCTCTTGAGGTTCTCTAGGCATCTCCTTCATAAAGGAACACCCTTTTATGTGCTTTAGGAGTCCAGGATCAGGGTATCCCTAACGTTATCAAGTTCGACACTACTGATGTCCAGCCTCACTTGCCTTATCATGTGGCTTTTCAATTCCATGTTAGGTTCTTACAAATGGTCATTAAAGGTATGATGGTTGATGAAGGTGCTTCCACCTCAGTAATGTCGTTATCTTGTTGGAAAGCTCTTGGCTCTCCTCCCTCGTCAAAGTCTATGACCATGCTTACTGCGTTTGATGGTCGGCCGTTTATGCCACATGATATTATCCCTTCCCTTGAAGTCCACTTGGGTGAGAAATCCGTGCCTATTCAATTCGAGGTGGTTGATGCGCCCATAGACTACAACCTTTTACTAAGTCGGAATTGGATCTACTCAATGAGAGCGATCATGTCCTTTGTGTTTAGAGTTATTTACTTTCATCATGAAGGAAATATAGTGATGGTTGATCAGCTAGATTTCACTAGTTCCAATACCGTAGCATCTCCGGGGACTATTGTTCCTCAAATCGAAAATTCCCAGCCGACAACTGGGAACATTGGTGTAGGATTGTATTCCTCTTTAATGGGATCTTTCAACTTTGTTGCACGAATATCCTTCATTGGAACCATTTCCGGTAGTGTGCCTTTCTCATTGAATAATGTATCATTCTGAATGTCATACTTTAGTGATCCATGGACTTTACTATCCACGATTTCCTCGTCTGGATATGTTTCGCACATTGGAATGGATATGCCCTTATCTATAGTAGAGATTTCATACTATTATATTCAACAAGCCACTACAGATCCGTATCTCTCTTCTTCACAGGTAGAGGAACAAGATCCTGTTATGCTGCCCACGTGGGCACTCGACTCACCTAGCTCGCATGATTGTCTCGATGGTACTTTTTCTTCAGATGAAGCTATCATTGAGGCCATGAGTGGTAGTGATAGGCCTTGGGAAGATCTGCATCATCAATCTTATTTTCTTCCCAACCTTGACCTTATCGAGCAGGAGGAGTTTCGTTCGACCCTTGCAGAGAAAATTTGTCACCCTATGGCTCCTTTGGATTCGCATGGTATTTATGCGGAGGGAAATATGGCTAATATATCCCCAACCATTCCAATCAACATTTCTCGCACTCCCGGAAAGATTGAAAATATTTATATCAGCGTCGAGTATTCTCCCCATGAGATCCGCATACACATTGAGTTATTCAAAGAATTTCAGGACGTTTCCGCCTGGTCATATGAGGAGATGCCAGGAATAGACCCTAGCATTGTCAAGCATGAGATTAAGACTTATCGTAATGTTAATCGTATTCGACAATGTCTTCATTCTGTGAATCCTAGAAAGGCAGCCGCGATCAAGGCAGAGGTGGAGAAACTACTCAAAGCTGGTTTCATCTACCCGGTTCCCCTTACCGAATGGGTGTCAAATCCTGTTCCTATGGATAAGAAGCAGGGAACCATCCGCATGTGTACCGATTTTAGAGATCTGAACTAGGTGTTTATGTTTATGTAACTTCGGAATGTATTTCACATATATGTATATTGTATTCCTATAGAGATATTATTATTCCTCTATACGGAAGTGTCGCCATTTATATTGTAAGTGTCGTAACTTATACTTGATGGGTTATTAGACCACCTTGTTGGGGTCAGCCCTGTATAAGTCATGTGGGTCAAAGGGTTATTAGACCACCCTATTGGGGGTTGTCCCAGTCAGCTTTATGTTATGTGGTTAAGTTAAGGCCAACCTAGTAAAGGTTATTAGGCAAGTCAAGTCAAGTATAAATAGAGTGCGGGAGGCACTCTATTTTATCATTCTATTCTCACACACACTCTTTGGAGAGTGGCGCACTTGTGGAGGAGGAGAAGCTACTGCTAGGAGATGTCTATCTCTTATGCTTGGGTCGTATCATTGCTCTATCTATCTCTGAGGAATTTATTGGGGTTTTTCACCTTTATGGTTTTCCCCAAGTAAACTGTGTGTCTCTTGTGTGCTTGCATTATTGTGTCTATGATAAATATGCTGTAGATATGCTGTACATGTTGTTCTCTCAGTTAATATCCTAGATCAGATTGAAGTAAATTCTAAAAAACTAACATGGTATCAGAGCTAGCCTAAAAGAAGGCATGATATGGCATGTATGACACTTGTTGCACTCGCAATGCTAGGGCTTGATATAGCAAAAACCAGTCATCATAGCACTTTCGCTATAAATCCATTTTGGAGAAGTTTTCAGATCTGAAACTTTTACAGGATGAAGGTCAAATCCTCATGTGCCTTTGTCCAAAGTACAACTTCTAATTCGTTGTACTTTTTGTTTTATGATCTGTACAATCTAGGGTTTTTGCCTCTTCCATATCTGAGTCATAAACAGCTGACCTAGGAAAAAAGGTCATAACTTGGGCTAGGAAGCTCCAAATGAAATTTCGTAAAAAGTGACAGGTAGTGCACGGACTATACTTTCTTAGGTAACTTTTCAGAGGCTGAAACTAAACTGGTGACATGTGGCACGCCGTACAATTTTGCTCTCCTATTTTATCCCATAAACAGGTCACATTGTGACACTTGGCATAACTCTCTCTTAGAGAATCCAATTGAGGTCAGACCTATGGGGTTGGAAAGATGGCATGTCATGCTACTTCAGGTAGAAGTTTCAGACCCTTTGGATCGGAAAGTTCGGAGTTACAATAGAAACAATCAGATACATATTTCTGTCAAAACATAATTATTTTTTAGCACCTTCATTCGTGGCTTCGGGAATTTAGGGTTTCGGAGAAAGATGGAATTTTTGTAATCAGAGACCACGGCTGAATGCTACTCATCAAAATCAAAATTCAGAGACCAAGATCAGAATTTTTGGTTGGGCAGAAGGCCGGGCTTGATCAAACCCTAGTTCGGGACTTTGATCAGAAAAGTGGAAAATTAGGGCTTTTGCAAAAATGGAAATTTTTGAAATCTGTGACCACGGATGGAAGCTCCTCAGAAAAATAGAAGCTTAGAGATTTGGATCGAACCTTTTGATTGGGAAGAAGGGTGGGAATTATCAAACCCTAGTTCGGGGTCACGTCCAATGAATCCAGAAGTTTTAAAGGAAAAATTGAGGGGTGAAACATTGCAGTTTTCAAATTCTGAGTATCCCGGCTTGATCATCTCATCAAGGCACATCTTTTTATCCTTTCAAAAGTTTGAAATTCAAAGTTTGAATTTTTAGGGTTTCTCTGACAAACCCTAATCTAGCTCCAAATCTAGTTCCTACTAATCAAGTGGATTGGATTAATCCTAGAGGAAAATGAATTGGTCACCTGCATAAGTGAAGAAGTTCCTATTTCAGAGGGAGATGAGGCTAAGGCCTTACATAAGAAGATTACAAGCAATCTCGACAGGTATGTTTCGAATTCTGTTCATGGTTAAGTTTATGATATGTTTGTCTTCATATCATTATGGTTAGTACAATCTTGATTAATTACTAAACTTGTCATATCACCTTAATAAAATTATGAATACATGATAAAAGATATTCATTGATTAAGGTTTTGACACTTATGATTGTACTAATGCATTGTGATGTTGTATGAGTTTTATGTTGTTTGCTAACATGAAAGGTACACCAAGAAAGACAAATCATGTTCTACTTCAAGAACATATGATCATGGTGACATGAAGACAAAGATTCATCCATTGTCATGGATCACATAGAATATCTACTTACGAGGTATGTATAACTTGGTTCTATAATGGTTAACTTATGAGACATGCAAGTTACTAGCACAAGTCATTGAAGAGAACCAGAAGACATCATGTGGGTATGTTAGACATAACTAGCTAACATAGTAATCCAGGTATGTTTTTCCTATATCAAGTTATAATATTACCTTGTGTTAGGATCCCTTATATAAGTATACTTGGTATGATTGGTTATGTTTATTCATAAAGTTAGAAATGTAAGTAATCAAGGGTTGATGCATATTATGTCTCTTATCTTGATTGATGATTTGACTAACCAGAAGAGTCCTATGATCAAATAAGAATATGCATGAGTAAAAGAAGTCTTCCCTGAAACCTTGAATACGAATGTTTATTATCTGTGTTTGAAATGATCATGACTATACATGTTTAAGATTATTATGTTTTGATAGTATTAAGATTATACTAATGAATGTGTGATTATGTATGAGACCTCGAGGATAACACAATGATGATACTAATAAGCATGCATAGTGATTAATGATGGATATAAGTTCAAGGACAAGTAATCCAGGAAGCAAAGATCAAGAGGGAGCACACTTCAGTAGTTTCTGCAAGGATGCAGATATTCAGAGGGAGTTGACCACTTCTCACAATCCACATCAGAATGGAGTTACAGAAAGGAAGCAAAGACTGAGAGGAAGTCAACCCAACAAACAAACAAAGATAAGTATTTGAATTATCATTTCTTGCATATTTGATTGTTTAAATAATACTGTTCAATAATGTATATACTGATGTTCCTACAATTAGGTTGTTCATAGTTGCATTGATGAACAATATACTACTAATATACATGGGTAAGTGGCCTATGGCACTGTATAACATTCTATTGCTACTTATCTAGAATGAAACCTCTTTGCTGACATGTTGGGAGTTGTGCACACTCTTAACAATGTTCTGGTAGAGATTGGAAGGCATCTAGAAAGTTACGGAGTATGGATAAATTTTGTATTGAAGCATTGGCTAAGATAATTGCATGACTATATGACTTATTTATTTATGTGTAAGAATTTGTTCTGAAAACTATGAGATGTTTTCTAATCATGCAATTTAACTTGTTTTGTAGGAAAGATCGTATACCATCACCTACAAAAGAAGGACTACAACATTTGTTCAACAACAAAGTTATCTATTGAAGATATTAAAAAATATTGAAGTTCCCAGGATTCGGGAAGAATGCCATGATCGAGGAGTACTAGTCGATAATGAAGAATGATGGTTGGGATGTAGTCCCAAAATCAAAAGGGAAGTCTGTTGTTACTTCTAAGTGGATCTATAAGATCAAGCATGCTACAGATGGTAGCATAGAAAAATACAAAGCAAGTTTTGTAGCTCATGGCTTCTCTCGGAAAGAGGGAATAGACTTTTGCTCTTGTAACCAGGTACACTTCCATTGGATCAATACTTGCCTTGGCTGCAGTGATGAAATGGAAGATAAACCAGATGGATGTCAAAATAGCTTTCTTGAATGGTGTACTCAAGGAGGTTAAAGAATGCCTTATATGGCTTGAAGCAAGCTCCTAGGACTTGGTATGGTAGGATGGACAGTTTCCTATCTAGTTTGGGATTTACCAAGAGTAAAGCAGATTCCAACCTTTACTACAAGGTTGAGTGGAAATCGAGTGATACTACTTTGGTATGTGGATGACCTATTTGTTACAGGTGATGATAGATTGATTGTTGATACGAAGAGGAAGCTTGCTGCCGAGTTCGAGATGAAGGACTTGGGGATGATGCACTATTTTCTAGGCATGGAGGTGTGGCAGAGTGCAGATGGAATCTTCCTTGGACAAGGGAAGTATGTAGTAGAGATCCTAAAGAAGTTCAGGATGATGGACTACAAGGCCATGGCCACACCTATGGCATCGAAACTGAAGCTTCTGTGTGATGCTTCATCTGATCCGGTTGATGTCACTGTGTATCGTCAGATGATTGGGCCCTTGATGTAACTAATGAACACAAGACTAGATATTTGCTTTGCGGTGAGCACATTGAGCCAGTTCCTGACGGATCCGAGAGATGTTCACCTGGT
Source organism: Larix kaempferi (assembly GCA_027924585.1). Taxonomy (NCBI): domain Eukaryota; kingdom Viridiplantae; phylum Streptophyta; class Pinopsida; order Pinales; family Pinaceae; genus Larix; species Larix kaempferi. The sequence goes on from BSBM01000208.1 coordinate 9,676,923, forward strand.
TGATGTAAAGCATATTCTGAGGTACCTAAAGTGTACAGTTGATTATGGGCTCAAGTATGATGTGAATCAAAAGTTTAACCTGTAGGGTTATGTTGATTCAGATTGGGCAGGCAGTGCTGCAGATAGGAAGAGCACTTCTGGGTGTTGCTTCGGTATGGGATCAGGTGTGATCTCTTGGTTTATCAGGAAGCAGTCCTATGTAGCACTGAGTACAGCCAAAACAGAGTATTTTGCAGCTTGTTCAGCTAGTTGTGAGGCAGTATGGCTTAGGAAGATACTGTATGAGTTATTTGATCTTTTGTTGGAGGCAACTGGTATCTTTTGTGACAACCAGAGTTTTGTGAAGCTATCTGAGAACCCAGTGTTCCATGACATATCGAAGCACATAGAGATCAAATATCACTATATCAGGGATATGGTGCAGAGAGGAGCAGTGAAGCTCTTGTATGTTGCGACGGATGAGCAGGTTGCAAATGTGTTGACGAAACCACTAGCCAGAGTAAAGTTTGAGCACTTCAGAGGGAGGCTTGGTGTTCTTCAGATTGATGACACTTCAAGGAAGAAGTGATGGACACATTTGCAAAATCCATTCCAAGCATGGTGGTAGGAGGATCCTCCCATGGCTGTGGATGTAAGCACTGCGTGATGAGCATCAGGACGATGCTTCAGTTACTGCTCTGGATATGATCAGTTGGATCAGGTATATGATATGCATCAGGTAGATGCATGATATATATCAAGTGGATACATTGTATGATCAGGTGGATCATGTATATGATATGCATCAGGTAGATGCATGATATGTATCAGGTGGATAGATTGTATGATCAGGTGGATCATGTATATGATATGCATCAAGTAGATGCATGATATGTATCAGGTGGATACATTGTATGATCAGGTGGATCATGTATATGATATGCATCAGGTAGATGCATGATATGTATCAGGTGGATACATTGTATGATAAGGTGGATACATTACATAATCATTTGGATTATGTGTGATGAGTTCTGAAGACACAGATGGACATGAGCTTTTCAAACATGGTTGTAGATGTGTTCTCCCATGGTCGTGATGTAATTGCTGGGCTTTTTCGACATGGTGGCATATGTGTTCTCCCATGGTCGTGATGTAATTGCCAGGGCCATTCAAGCATGGTTGTAGATGTGTTCTCCCATGACTACAATATAAGTGTTGGGGCCATTAGAACATGGTTGTAGATGTGTTCTCCCATGGCTTCGATATAAGTGCTGGGCCATTTGAGCATGGTTGTAGATGTGTTCTCCCATGGCTGCAATATAAGTGTTATTCCATTCTCGCATGGTTGTAGATGTGTTCTCCCATGGCATAGATGTAAGTGCTGTGTGATGTGCATCTGGGTTGTGCTTCATGAACAATGATCATGAGTATTAGGATGATACTTTGTGGCCATGGACAGGTTGTCCAGTAGCATGTAAAAGGTCCTGGGAGATCCGATAGGTTGAGCTGTGTGCTCGTAATCAGTCCTGGGATGCTCTTTCGAGGTTTTCTTGACTCACGTAATAAGTCCTGAGGATTCCACAGTATGGCCAGTGATGATGAAGAACTGCAGGTGGTGAGCCTACATCCAGTATGAAAAAGGATTGGCTCTGTAGAACTTCCTTTGATGAGTAGATAAGATATTGATTGAGATAGTAGTAGCAATGATGATGATGATGATTCGAGGACGATGATTCGTTGATGATGATCCAGAGAAGAAGACTTGTGCTAGAAGACCTGTGTCGAGAAATACCTTCCTATTTAAGAGGGAGTGTTGATGTATATGTAACTTCGGAATGTATCTCACATATATGTATATTGTATTCCTATAGAGATGTTATTATTCCTCTATATGGAAGTGTCGCCATTTATATTGTAAGTGTCGTAACTTATACTTGATGGGTTATTAGACCACCTTGTTGGGGTTGGCCCCGTATAAGTCATGTGGGTCAAAGGGTTATTAGACCACCCTATTGGGGGTCGTCCATGTGGGTCAAAGGGTTATTAGAACACCCTATTGGGGGTCGGCCATGTGAGTCAAAGGGTTATTAGACCACCCTATTGGGAGTCGGCCTAGTCAGCTTTATGTTATGTGGTTAAGTTAAGGCTGACCTAGTAAAGGTTATTAGGAAATTCAAGTCAAGTATAAATAGAGTGCAGGAGGCACTCTATTTTATCATTTTATTCTCACACACACTCTTTGGAGAGTGGCGCACTTGTGGAGGAGGAGAAGCTCCTGCTAGGAGATGTCTATCTCTTATGATTGGGTTGTATCATTGCTCTATCTATCTCTGAGGAATTTATTGGGGTTTTTCACCTTTATGGTTTCCCCAAGTAAACTCCATGTCTCTTGTGTGCTTGCATTATTGTGTCCATGATTAATATGCTGTAGATATGTTGTACATGTTGTTCTCTCAGTTAAGATCCTAGATCAGATTGAAGTAAATTCTGAAAAACTAACACTAAGCATGTCCAAAAGATAACTTTCCCACTCCATTCATAGACCAAATCTTGGATGCTTGTGCGGCAAATAAGGTATTTTCGTTTTTGGATGGTTTCTCAGGATACAATCAGATCCAGATTAAACCCGAGGATCAACATTAGACCGCTTTTATATGTCCTTGGGGTACATTTTCATGCCGAAAGATGCCCTTCGGCCTTAAAAATGTCGGAGCTACTTTGCAGCGTGCCATGACCTATGCCTTTCATGACCTTAAGCACATAATGGAGGATTATCTGGATCATCTTGCTAGTTACTCTCGTAAGAGAGTTGATAACCCCAGTCACCTCGACCTTCTTTTCGAAAGATGTCGGTGATACAAGATACATTTGAATCCTAACAAGTGCATTTTTGTCATGAAACGGGTCGCCTTTTAGGTTTTGTGGTTTCAAAAGAGGTTATTAGAGTCGATCCTCTAAAGGTTGAGGAAATACTTCAATTTCCTCCCCCGCATAACTTGATTCATCTTCAGAGGCTCCAAGGGAGAGCCACTTTCTTACGACACTTTATTGTGAATTATGCCAATCTTACCAAGGGTTTCGTGCGACTTTTTAAGA